>VDFB02271358.1:973071227-973816793 GCA_007258455.2 Sequoia sempervirens
GTTAATTCATTACTAGGAGACTTATTTACACATGTTAAGTTTACTTAAGTCCTAGGAAGAAATTTTTCTAGGTGTTAGTTGTGATTAGTTGTTATCTTATCTTTTTACTTGTAACACATGTGAACCTAGGTAAGTGTGATTAGTTGTCTCATGTCATATGATTAAGACACTTGTCATAATCCTATGACATCTTGTATCTCACCTTGGCTATATAACCAAGGGGTCTCTCTCATTGTACATAACATATCATATCATTGAATCGTATTGATAAGGATACAATTTATTCTTGTCATATTCATATTATCTCTCTTGTGCTTTCCATTTGGTCTCAAGATCTTGGCAGCCATAGCCAATTCTAACATGGTATCAGAGCAAGTTGGGTGCCTTGGAGAGTCTTTTTTTGAAGAGAGATACCAGATTTGGGGGTGTTCCATTTTTGGTTCTTTATTGTAGGTTGAAATCAGAGCTTGTTGGTGCAAATCTAAGCTCACCATTATGTTTGGAAAGTTCGAGAAAGTCAAATTTTCTTTTTATTTCATCCAAATTGGACATATGAGGCAAAATCTATGAGGGTTTGAAGCTAAATTGTGGTTGCCAGATCTAGAAGGTAGCTACATTTTTGGAGCATTTTGGGTCAAATATGACTCTTCCATTGCATCCAAAAGTGCCAAAAACCCTAAGATCGATTGTCAATTCATCCAAATCAAAGCAGTTGTTTGGTGAGGAAAAAAAATTCGCCCAGGGAGCCATACGGCCCCACGTCGCCATCATTGCATCGTTGGTATGATAAAAATATATATATATATAATATTTTCTGCAAATTTTTTTTGAAATATTTTATATTTAAATCATAGCTTTTTTTAGAAAAGGTTTTGTGAAAGATTTTTTATTTAAAAAATAAAAAAAAGTGAAGTACAAAGTCCGCAGACTACAGTACCTATATGTAGTACCAGGCGTACTAGCCCTCTACATACTCGCCACGTGGCATTGCCAAAGTCACGCGGGCCTTGTGGTCCCCACTCACAATCGATGGACTATTAAAAAGAAAACCAACATACTATTTAGAAATCCAATGGCGACCTAAATAATCTGGCACTTCAAATAAATACCAGAAAGTCAAAAAAAGTCTAATTAGCGGTCAAAAAGTCTACAATTCAGGTGGTCAAAGATAGAGAATATCTTGAGCATCATGCAAGATTCTGCCTATTGTGATGATGCCCAACCACCCGTCATTTTTAGGCCTAGAAATAGCAAATATTCTGTTGGCAGAAAGGATATGCTTTTTTGACAATCATCAAGACGTCAAATTTAATTATGTGATCTTCTAACGTCATCATCACATCAACGATGACGTTAATAGCCTAATTTTTTTTTCCCCCTCTCCTATTTGCATTTTGACTTTGGAAGGGGAACTTCAAACACAAATATCTTAGTCATTTTAATTCCTTTTTTAGTGCAATTTTTCTTATTTGGGCTAATTTCTTGCGCTCTTCACAATGTTGCAATCAATTTTTGATTTTGGTGCCTGGATTTTCTAGAATTTGCAGATTCTCACAGGTGTTGTTGCTTTGTCCTCATTTTGGGAACTTCAAGAGCTCATATCTTGCTCCTACGGTAACATTAAATTGGGTGCAGTTTTTTTTTAAAGTGCATAATTTTTTGTGTACTTCTCATTGGTATGATCAGATTGATCTCATTTTGTACCAAAAATTGTACTTGATTCTATGGCCAATTTTGGTATCTGTAAGCACTAAGATCAAGTCCACTTCATTTTTTTTGGCAAGTGGAAATTATAAACACACTACTCATAAAGTGCCAGGCTCATATATTGTTGGGGGAGTTCATAATTGATTAATTTAGGAGTGTAATCTTGTAGTGGTTGGTTGCATTCTTTTGCTTGGTTTGTGTTCTTGCAATGGGAAAATCTCAAATTGAACTCCTAACTCCACATAATTATGCTACATGGAGAAAATTAGCATGGCACTATCTCATGATGAAAGGTCTAATAGGTCATCTAAAGGTAACCACTCAACAACCTATTGATGCTAAAGAATTGGAAAGGTGGGAAATTGATCATGAGAAAACACTTGGATGCATATGTTCATTAGTCTCATTTGATTTGGAATTTCATATTGAATCATGTAAAGCACCTAAAGAGGCATGGGAGACTTTTAAAAATTTGTATGGTAAAACAAATAAGATTAAGGGATATCAGATTGACAATGATTTGATGAATCTTGATCCTAAAAGTTTTGACCACATCCAAGACTACATCTCAAAAATCAAGCAACTAAGAACATAGTTGAAGGAATGCAACATTGATAAAGAGGATTTATAGTTGATTTTGAATTTGTTATCCAAGCTTGGTCTTGAGTATTTAGTATTTGTTTCTGGCTTTCATACCCATCGACTCTCTATGGTAGCATCATATGTTGATCCTAAGTTTGATGAATTTGTAAATCTCCTAATCCAAGAGGAAGCTAAGTTAATGAACACGGGTCTAATAAAGTCTTCCAATTCACAAGAATTTTTGGCAAGTGAGTCAAAGGTACATAAAGAATTAGGGAATCTTGATAAGAAGCAAAAGAAGAAAAATAACAAGCCACATAAAGAATCATAATCCTCAAAAGGAGAATCATCTAAGAAGGAGAGGCCTTTTTGTGAATATTGCAAGAAGGATGGACATGAAGAACACTATTGTTATAAGAAGGATATTGATGAGTTGAAAAATATTCTATAAAAGAATCACATTGATTTTCCTTCTAGAATGTACGAATCTTCTTCTCCTTCTACTTCAAAATAGTCTAAAAAGGACAAAGGTCAAGCATCTACATCAGGAAATAAAGGTCAAGCTCTTTGTGCTTTTTCAGGTCCAAGATCAAGGAGATGGCTTCTAGATTCAGGAGCATCTCATCATACAAAATATTTGTAGTCTATATTCTCCACATTTCATCCTTGTACTATGTCTCCTATCTTGATGGGAAACAATACATACATGAGTGTAATTGGGAAGGGATCTATTAGTTTTTGGGACAACACTTTTCAGGATGTCTTGTGTATTCCTCATTTGACAAATAATCTTCTTTCCATATATCATATTACACATGGTGGAGATGGGAGGATTGTGGAGTTCACACCTGATTTAGTCATCATTCGAGACTTGGAGAGTAGAGAGATCATTGCTACTGGGGTGGTTGATCATTCATCTCGGTTGTATACCTTTGCATATTTTGCTTCTGATGATGACATTGTTCCTTCAGCTGTTGATCACATTTCTAGCATGAACCATGATTCAAAGGAGACTTTTTGCTACTTGAACTTGTGAGTTCTCACATCAGATCTAGTTCTTGGGCCATGCAGGGTAAACCCACAAAAGTGGTTTACAATTGGAGTGAGGAGGAAAAGTTGGATAAATTGACCCCATGGCAAAAAAATTTGTTTTTGGGGTTCGAGCGAACTATTTGGTTCAAACAAACCAAAAGAGGTTTTGCTCAAATCAAGGGTTCGCTAGAACTTAGGTTCGAGCAAACCCATTTAATGAAATGCCCCACCATCCCCACCAAAAAAGACAAGGAACACCCCTTTTGAAAGGGGGTTCGCTCGAACCCCCCTTTTCCCACCTTCCTGCTCTTTGGCACAAAAAAAACAATTTTTTTCCCTTTAAAGCTCAGGTTGAGGATGAAAATGGAGGAGACTTTAAAAACCCAACTAGAATCAAGTAGTCCTTGGAACAAGCTATCCAATGACTATAATTTTAATATGTTTTGGTTTTATTATGTATTTATTTTTTTAGTTTTATTAAACATAGGTTTTTAACTAAAAATCAAGCTCTTTGTTCTACACATGTGGAAAAACAACATATTATAAAAAAAAAATGAAAAAATATGAGTGCACCAAATATTGAAGTCCTTGATCCAACAAAAAAAAATTGAATTTCGCTACATACAAAAAAAGTTATGCATTATTGATTTGACTTTGAAACTTGATTAAGGAAAATATATTCAATAAAACACTATCTAACCAATTGGAAGCACTAGATATCATAGTTACAAATCTAAATTCAAAAGAATTAGAATTTTATCCTTCATGGAAACAAAGTTATGTGTTATACAGTGAGCGTCACTCCTTAAAAATGTTGTTTTATGAAAAAAACTAGTTTTTGAAGGAGATGGAAAAGAAGTGCAATCTGATTCCAAAATTTTTGAAAAAAATTATTTAGAATCTACAGAAAAAATGTCACAAATCACTAGTTTTCATCATCTTCAAATTCCTCACGGTGTAGCTGCTATAGGTGCCTGAAAGTGGAGATTTAGTTGGAAAAAAATATTTCAGTGTCCAGTTTGGCCAAAAATTGTAAACCAGTATTGTGGGATCACCCTACATTCTATTTCCTCCATCTACTGTTGTAGTTGATGATGCTTGTGATCCAACAGTTTTGGTTCCTTGTGATTTAGTGCAACATGACACTCATTGTCTTTCATATTTGGCTACTTGTGATGGCTTCTTGACATGTATTTCAAACTTGTTTGTGGAGTCTCATCTTGCAGATTTGGGGGACATCATCGATAGCACTCATCTTCTCTTTGATGAAGATGCTCCTTCTTTAGTTTTTGTGAGGGGACACCTTGACCCTCTTGTTCATTCTCTACATGATCATTCTTTGCAGTTTGGCGTGAGTGTGTATAATTTTGGACAACATTTGGAGGAGGCTTCTTTGTCTTGAGAGGGGATATTCTTGTCTTTGGATCATGTTCTACATTCATCTCTACTTGATTCTGGATTGACTTCTTCAACAGTGTGGCCTAGAATGCCTGTTTGGAGTGTGTCAACTTTCAGCATTGACATGGAGACACTTGATCATGCTTCAGAGACATCATCACACATCATCCATAGTCTTGACATCCTGCATATATCCATGGTTTTGTTTCTTCCTAAGGGGAGGAATGTTGTTCAATGCTTTTGGATCATCTTCAACATTCAATGTCGAGCTTCTACCATCACTACATGAGACTCAACATTGAGGGGGGGCTACCTTGTCTCTCTTCTAATTCTCTTATGGGGGGGTCTTTTTCTTTACATAGGGTTTTGGCCTTCTCATTCATCATTGAGAGCATTTCATTATTGTATTTCATCTCTCTTTTGGGGAGGAGTTTTGTCCCACTGGGTTTTCTCCTTTTCTCTATTTGTGAGAGATTTCTATCATTTTATTTGCATATGTACATGGGTACCTAACATGGCCTAGTAGTTAGGACCCATCTTTGTGTCATTTGCATAATAATTTTCTACTCCCTTAGTTGAACTTAAGGGAGGTGTTGGTGTAAATAAAGTCTTGTACCTAGTTAATTCATTACTAGGGGTTTTATTTACACATGATAAGTTTACTTAGGTCCTAGGAAAGATTCTTTCTAGGTGGTCTTAGTTGTCATTAGTTGTTATCTTATCTTTTGACTTGTAACACATGTGAACCTAGGTAATTTTGATGAGTTGTCTCATGTCATATGATTAAGACACTTGTCATAATTCTATGGCATCTTGTATCTCACCTTGACTATATAACCAAGGGGTCTCTCTCATTGTAAATAACATATCATATCATCGAATCATATTGATAAGAATAAAGTTTATTCTTGTCATATTCATATTCTCTCTCTTGTGCTTTCCATTTGGTCTTAAGATCTTGGCAGCCATAGCCAATTGTAACATTCTTGTAATAAAACCTTGGTGAATACTTTCCTTGTGTGTAGGGATAGTCTTAGGAAATACAACAAATTTTGCATATTAGGTTCTTCATATGTTTTGTATATTGGTCTACTTGCTTCAATGGATTCATTCTCTCACATGATAATTTTTTTTTCCATATGTCAAGTATGAACAAGGATGCTCCTATTTGTTTGCAAAGTTAAAGTTCATGCAATAGATACAATACCACCTTGGTTCATAGTTTCTAATTGCTACATCAAAATAAGGTTTTCTCTACTTTATTTAGCATAACCTAAAATAAAAATAAAAAATCATCTATCCTATCTAATCACATATCCAATAAAATTTGAATTCTATTCTAATAATTATAGATTTATTGGTATTTGATCTTCATCATTCTTCTATTTCTATCCATTCATCTATCCATCCATCATACTAATATTTATATCCAAGTATCATGACATACAAAAATAATATCAATGACATCCTACATCCACAAAATCATTAGTCATGCATTACATCCTTCATCCACAAAATTATTAGTCATGCATCACATCCTACATCCAAATCATACATCTATCATCCAAATCATGCATGTATCATCAGATATCATGTGTATATAAAATAAAGATAGAATCATGCATCATCCATATATAATCATCATCACATCATAAGTATACATCATAAAATCATAAATATAGCATGTCATCATATACATCATTTTATAAACACCATAAATTCCACATGCATCCATAACATCATGTCATAGTTGCATCAAAAAATCTCATCTCATATACAATATCAAAAATTTATGTCATGGTAAAATCATTTGTACATCAAATGTGTGATACAATATATACATCAAAAATGTATGTACATGAGGCTATCATGAGCCAATGAATGCATATATATAAAAAATGGTTGTCTACATCAACAAATCAATACAATATATTTGTACATAAAAATATAAATACAAAGATAAGCTACATAGAGCTCCCTCTCTCCTCTTGATCAGGAAGAGGAGGAGGATATGCATGTAGTGCAGGAAGCTGTTGCTGAGTTTCCTAACCCCTTGACCCATGTGGTTGTTGTTGACCCAATAAACCTTGTTCTCCTATGTAATGTCCCTTGTTGGAAAATTATATGAAATTTTAAATTAATGTCCCTTGCTATGAAATTATATCATATTTTAAATAATAACAATAACCCAACTCAGATTTGCAAATTGCATAAAATTGGTGAAATCAGTTTGTTGAAAATTGCACCAGTGAAGCCACAAACACTCAAGATTTTTATTGCAGCACCAAATAATTTTTTCTATAGAAATTTTGGCAACATAACAGTCTATAAAAATTCACTTTGGACAGTCTACAAATCTGGCCTTACATTATGCATAATTGCTAGCAATTTAGCACTCAAAATACACTCAAAACCCCAATAGATTTGCACCAAAAACTCTCCAAAATTCCAATACAATGATAGAGCTAGAATAAAAATATTATGGAGATATTTATAACAGAAAAATAAGACACAATAGTGTTGTTCACAACAGAAAAATAATAGATTACCAATTCCAAAGAAAACACACCAAAACCCACAACCAAGACCCTACAAAAGCACACAATAAAAATCCTCTGAAAGCACAATTACAACCCCTGAATGAAGTTGCCTTTGGAGACCTGTAAACCCACTGCCTGCAAGTCTCTATCTCCCTATTTTAGCAGCTGGAAGATAACTCCTTCAACAATTTCTCAGCCTCTGAAGAAGGAAGCTCATAAGCCTATAAAAATGCATAAAAATCCTTCTGCATGCAAAATGACCAATATTTATAAACTCTTGATCATCTAGAAACTTCTACTAAGAATTGGATTCACGTCCAAATATTCCTCCCCAATTTTAGGCACTTACAAAAGTCATAAAATACATTATAACACCTCTAAAATTAGCCTTTCATATTATACCGCTTGTAAGGCATCTTTTGACAACTCAAAATTCATTTTTTAAGGCACTTTCATGAGGTTAAAATGTTTTTTCCCAAAACTCATGACCCACATGTGTTGGTACCACTAAATAATTACTACTTATTTTTCCTTTAGATAAAAACTGCAATAGGACAATATAAGTATTAAATAATATTATATTCCAATGTTGTCCTGATACCTTTGACATACTATTTCTGGATAATGGAAAATTGCTATTTTTAGTAAGTGTTATTTTTGGAAAAATGGGACATGACATCCTAAGGGTCCTACCTAAATTGGTGCATATGAGGGACATCTCATAGAACCACCATTTGATCTCCTTGATCCCCCTATTGCGCTCCTAGCAAAGAACCTTGGTTGTCTCTAATGAATGGGTACTACTACTTGGTATAAGGTTTTATAATCTATAGGTAGCCTCTCTCTCTAACAACCTCACCTCCTGAATGTGTTGTGCCATGGGGATGGCTTGATCTTGTCCAAACACCTCTAGCTACTGCCATCTCCCTATATTTGTATCTCTCTCAACAGTCACTTGGGCTAGTTGTGCCTCTAACTATTCTCACTGAGTGATATTTGCATCCCATTCTACTTCTCTCTAATCTCACGTTTTGGTCCTCTATGAAATTCAAGTATGGTTAGGATATCCCACTCACCCCTTTATCTATCTTGCTCTCTTTAGGCCTAATCTTGCTCATGAAAAACACAAACCATAGAATCATTTGCATTCCCATCTCCTCCTCTACCTCCATCACCCCCAGCAGGTACTATGACTATAACAACTTCATGCTCCTTCCCTCAATCATCTATGATCGAGATATCTACCTCCATTTGTTGCCTCTACCTATGGGCTCTTCTTGTCTCTACATCTCTCCTATGCCATCCTCCCATTACTTCACTATCATGGTGGGTGAATTTGAGTGGTCGCCTAGGAATCCACCAAGCATCATAGTCAACAGTGAATTCAGGATCATCCTCTCCATCTACCCAAATCCACTATAATTGAACTAACTAGATAAACTCTATAATTGGCATCTATGGTGAGGGCATAATACTCCAACATACAATCTCTCATGTGGTTTTTACAAATACCCCATGGTAATCATCAACTGGTATATCGTGTGGTTCATCAAACTAGTGACTAACCATGTTAGGTAGATACCTCTTGAGAATATAGGGGGTGCACCCAATCAACCATTTGGTTTGGTGGAATTAGGGAATATGGTTACCACCATCCCATGGCTTTATGCACAACTATGACCTCCATCTAATATCAATCATCCCATCAATCAATCATCTCTAATAGTCAAGATCACCCATGTGACACTATGTCAACATTGTGTCATATATGTTTATAAAAGGGTATCTAGGATCTTTGACCACCTCGCCCACTAGTCTAGTAACAAAAATGTGCTCTCAATCCCAAATGTGTAAAAGTGTGAAACTAACAGACAAGCTGGTCACCTGACGATACACAACTTGGTACATGTAGTGATATAATTACACAAGAATGTATGGTCCCCATGCATATAAGTTCAACTCTCCTCAAGGATATATATCAAAACTTAGGCCCAATTGATTGAGAAGCCTCTATATCTCCTATCAAGCATGATATTCTCATAAATTAGGCCCACTAAAATGATGACAATATCATCGATGGATCCAATGTACTACCATAGATCAATTTTTCCATCATCAATCTCTAGAATGTCATCACCTATTACTCGCTCAAGTGCCTCCATGCCATAATCTAGCTCATAGATCACCCTCTCCTAGTAGATGGGTACTCATAGGATGCACCATACATCCTCTAGAGTGATCATGACCTCATCAATGGGAAGCCAAAATGATGAGGACTCTAAATACCACCTCTCCATGAATGCTATCATAAATGCTCGATGTGTCCTAATCTCTGGTATATATGCTATGTAGTATAGACCGATAGCTCTTAAGAACTTTGCATCCATCTTAGTCAGATAAGCCATCTAGTCCAAAACCTAAGGTCCTCGCTCAAATGAAAAGATAGGATCAAGTAATACCTACAAGTATAGCTCCCACAAAAACAATTTTATCAAAAAAATTGAAAAAAAGTCTAAGTCTAATAGGTCTTAGAACAAAAGCAAGATTTTATTCGAAAGTTCTTCTTTATCATAGTAAAAACCAGGCACTTTTCAAAAGCTCCACTTTACCAAAACCATAAGCAAACATTTTAACAAATGCGTTGCTTTACAAAAATCAAAAGAAAATTATTATTTTTTATTCACTTGCTTATGCAAAAGTGTCATGCTTCTTGTAAAAGTGTTGCGTCAGTGTTCAAACATTTCACATCAAGTTGCAAAAGCACTAATTCTAACTCGACACATTTATCATCCTACATTTGGCTAGTATTTAATGTACCTAAAGCTATGTGCAAGTACAAAAGGGTTAGATACATACTGAGGGGTATGCTCTGACGAGCCACTGGAATAGTGACACGATATCTACATGGTGCGGGGCATGCACAATGTGAGCCATAGTGTGAAGGTCTCTAAAAATAACAAATGGTTTTAAGCTCTAGAATTTTCAATCTCTCAAGGTACAAATGAGTTGGAAATGAACCCAAATGCCTATATATGGTCCCCAGAACCCTACGTTTCACCCCTCCATCTCCCTTTAGCCTATTACTCACCCCTCACCATTTCTCCTAATCAGTTTCTCAAAAAAACCTAGAACCTAATTTTTCTTCCTCCTCTCCACCGAGCCGATCCTGTCATCCTTTCTGAGCATGACCCAAAAATTTTGTTTACTTAGTTGACCTCTTGAGGGGCTAGCCTACCATCCTTTTGCTATTCCTTCATCCACTAGGGCACACTAGAACATCGAAAAAATAAATCCAAGAAGCATCATGTCTTTGAAATAATACATGTATATTATCTCAGAGAGGGACAAAATGTAGACACCTAACATTATCTAGTCGCAGCACACATTCCTAATTTACTAAATTCCATGTTGGCTTTAAAAAGGGAAGTTTTCCAACCAAGTACGTGGGAATAGTGTTGTTTGAAATCCAAATGAAGCCAAGCATGTGGAAGGAAATGGTAAGAAAATGTAAGTCAAAGATAGATTCATGGAAGGGTTGATGGCTGACATTACCTGGCCATATTACCATGGTAAAAGCGGTACTAGTGGCCATGCCAGTTTACATGTTGGCTTGCTTGGAATTATCGAAAAGGGTGGCCAAAAAAATAACTACCTTTGAAAGGAAATTGGTTTGGGACAGTGCTCAGGAAAGGGAACACATCCCTTTGATTGGCAGGGGGACTCTCTTGAAACAGAAAAAGTCAGGTGGGGTGAGCTTGAAGGAGGCAAGTATTCAGAATATGGCCCTGGGAGCAAAGATCACCTGGTGTATTTTGAAAGACCCAGAGGCACATTGGAGCAAAATCCTGAGAGCAAAATAATTGGATTCGTTGGAAGCTGAGCGAATTCTCAGTATTGCAAATCCTCAGTGAGGTTCTGCGGTGTGTAATTTTGTGTTAACGTGTAGGCAAATAATTACAAATCGCCTCACTTGGATTATAAAAGATGGTTTGAGGGCATCATTCTGGCATGACTCATGGAACAAGTACATACCTTTAGATACCCTCTCGAATATGGAGGAGGCTATTCAAATTTCAAGCATGATTTATGGTGATAATGTGGCCTCATATGTAGTTCTAAAAAGGGAACGTGGTAGATGGGATTTCAAGTGGAATTTTTTTGAAATGCTGGAAGGAGGTGTAAGGGCATTGCTCCTTACAGAATTGAACAAAAGGTTTATTTCCATCATAGGTGAGAAAGACTCCCTCAGCTGGTGCGCAGTGAAAACAGGCGAGTACTCAGCAAGGATTGGCTACAAAATCCTAAGGTTGGAGCAAGAAGCAAAAATTTAGCCAAAAGAACTCCTTTGGGGTAACTTCGTTCTTCCAAAGGCTGGTGCATTCACATGGACTGTAATGCATGGTCGAATTATGTCAGAGGAAAGATTGAAGAGGATTGGGATGGCATGTCCTTTCAGATGTCCACTCTGCCAAGAGGAAGAGGAAACTACAAACCACCTCTTAGTGGGGTGTGCATTCGCGCAAAGCTGCTGGTATTCCTTTTGTGATAAGATGGGTGAAAGGTCCTTTGCAGAATGATGTAAAATTTATATTTTTTTCTTGGCCTCAAATTAAAAAAGGCTCAGAACTAGTAGAGTTATGGCAGGAGGTGCCTGCAATGGTGGTATGGTAGCTTTGGCATGAGTGGAATAATAGAATTTTCAAAGGTAAAGCTTCATGCTTAAGTGAGGTCAAGCGTAAAATTGAGATCGGGGTCTCTAAACACTTCAATGTGGTTTCTTAAAATAACCGCTTTAGTTTATTTTCAAAAATGGGATCGACATATGGAAAATAATTGGCCCATGGCCAAAAAGCAAAGAATAAACCTAATGAAGTGGAAGCAGAGCAAGGAAGGGGTGATATGGTTGCATCCACCAAGGGGAAGATTAAAGCTAAAATTTGATGGGGTTGTGAAGGGTAACTCGAGCCCCTCAGGCGCAAGTTTTGTGGTAAGAAATTCTGTAGGTAGAGTTATCTGGGCTGCCTCTATAAAACCGCAGGATGGTTCTAATAACGATGCAGAGGCAACTGCTTTATGCAAAGGCCTAAAATATTTTGTGGACAATAATCTAAAGGTGGTCGATGTAGAAGGAGACTCTGAGGTGGTCGTGCGGGTGGTAAGCTTAAGACATGCTCCAAGTTGGAAGCTGTCATGTTGGATTGCAAAAGTATCTCCTTTGTTGGATTATTTGGAATCATATACTATAGGCCACATCTACAGGAAAGCTAATCAACTGGCGGACATGCTGGCTAATGAAGCCATAGCCTAGGAGGTGAGGTGGAAGGGCTCTTCAAACTTGTGTATGTGGGATAGCTTGGGTGAGCTGGCAAAGACTGGATAACCATTTACAAGTGTGGACATTTAATTGAGTGCCTGTGACCCGTATGGTACTGTGTATCTTGTGGCAGGTTTAATGTGTCTTCCTTTTCCTCAATAGAAAGGGTCGTGAAGGATAGAGAATCGTCCTTACAAATAGGTGTGGATCTTGAACTTTTGTTTCGTTGGCACAAAGGTGTGGTATTGTAACCAGTCGTATCATTTTGGTCTCTCAAATCTCTATAACATCCTTCCTCGAATGGCGATCTTCCTGGGTGGACGCAATGCGATCACTTCTGGAGGCCTCTATTTATTGCTAGTCTGGTTAATGGCTTGGCATCGGTGAAGGGGTGTTGCGAGGCTGAGAAAAGTGAGGTTTTGGCTTGGTTTTTTTTTGTAGCCATGATGGTGGAAGTGTTAGTTGTTTTTAGGTGTTATAGAATTTCAGCGGGTAGAGGAGAGTTCGGGGAGGATATTCTTGAAACCTATGAAGCCCATCTTTCTCAGCTCTTTAAGTCTCCATTTTAAGAGTTCATTGGCGCGCTAAAAAGAGTGATGGGGGAGCATAGATTGCAGGGAGATCACTTGCACGATGGCATCATGTTGGGATACTTCATGACGAATATGTTGTACTCGACAAAGAGTAAGGAGGTTGCAAGAAAATGTATGAATCTCTTGGTTGATTTGCATGAGGCTGCCTCGCTAGCCCTGGAAGCTAGTGAGGAATGGCCTTCAAAAGGTTTTGTGTGTAGTATCATTGATGTAGCGAGGACTCAAGCGCATCCGAAAAATGCAAGAAGTGGTGGAGGTCTTCAGAGCAGCGGTGTTGGCCAAAGATCTGGGCAGTTTTCTGGATTATGTCGTTGCGAACACTGAGATGCTGAGGGATTCAATGGTGGACCAGTTGACTAACCTAGGCCTAGGTGCGATTACTGTTCTGTCTTGTATCGAAAAAGCGGCCCATCGAATATGGTGTATATGTAATACTGCTTTGTGTTTGTAGTAGGCCGGTCAGTAAGTTTTGATGTAATGGCTCTATCAAATTTGGTGGTGTTTTTGGCTGTGCAGCAAAGCCTTTTTTTGATTGTAATCTGTTTGGTTTTAATAAATTGTGCTACCCACTAAGATAGTAATTTGCTTATAAAAAACAAAAAAATTACTAAATTCCATTGAATTTTCTTCATTATCTTCTGATTTCTCAATTTAATTAAAAAATTTCTAATTATTTGATTAAATTCATTATTTTTTTCTATTAATTGAATAATTTCAATTATTTAATTCAAATTTCTATCTCCGACTTTGATTAATAATTTTGATTATTTAATTAAATATTATTTTTTCTCTCTCCCCATGATTAAATAATTTTCATCATTTAATTAAATCCCAATTTTCCTCTCACCTTACAATTAAATAATTTCTTATTTGATTAATTACTAATTTTCCTACAACTTGCACATGGCATATTCCATTTAAAAAAAAAAGGAAATATTCCTTTTTCAAAAATATCTTCCCTAAAAAATATCTTTAACCAATTTCCTTGAAATTAGGGATATTTTGAGCTCTCATTCATTTTTATCCTTTGATCTCCTTGATTTAATCTTAGTCGTTGATCGTCATCTTCAATCTCCACCGTTGATCAGATATTTACATTTCGATAAAAAAAGCCTTCATCTCCATCAGAAGCATTCACAATTCTTATAAGGAAATCATGACCTTTTTTAGAGCACTTTTGAGCATCCTTTTGTGAATCAAGATCATCAATCCAAGCTTTTGCAACATGGGTTATGAAAAATTTGAACAATCTACATCATAAATTATCTTAATTCCATCAATGTAGTACTAAATTTGCTTTTGTTTCTTTAAATAGTTAATCTTAATTTGATTTGATATTTTGATTTGTGTTTGTTCATTAATTTAATTGTATTCAACTTCATTGAGTATGGATTTTAATGGTCTTTTGTTCATAGGTTTTTAGGGTTTGTTTACTCTAATTTCTTTATTTTACCTTCTAACCAATTCCCATTAAATTCCCCTATGACACTTCATTGATGAGATTTCCTTTACTTGAAGATTTCATATATGCTTAATTGTTCTTTTAGTTTTGTTATTAATTCATTTGTTTCCCTTTAGCTTAGATTGAAATTCAATAAAATTCTTTGAAAGAACTCCTTTATTTCCTCATCTATCAAAGCCTTATGTGTTTGATCCTTCAATCTATGAATTACTTTGTCCCCATATATGATAGGGTAAAAACACAAAGCTGTGTCATACTTTCTAAAGGAAATGACCAACACTGATCTAACTTTTAAAATTGAATCACTAAAAAGTGGCATACATGTTTTGAATTTTGAAATGATGTAAACTAGTAAAATATGCATTTTTTTAGTATATTTTATGTTTGTATTTAAAAAAAAATTAAAAATTTATTTTAAACTAGTTTTTAATAAATTATCACTATAATTTAGCTGCTGATAAAATGCTAGAAAATGAAGTTGCATGAGACATCAAAATTTTTATGGTAAATTCTATTTTTTTTCTTTCAAATTTTTTTTGTGTATTTATAACTTGAAACTTTAGTGCATGGATTTTTTTTTTCCAATTTTGATAAATAAACATTTTAAAATAAATATTAAAATGTGCATGAATCAAAAAATAGTTGTTTCCATCGGACATCAACTTTCATATTAAATATTTATCTAAAATGGAAAAAAAATGCCATCTTGAAACAGATTATTTTATTTAGTGCATCATATTTTTTTCAATTTTTTTAATAAGTTTTAGTATTTTTCTAGCATGGTAATCAACCTAATATTTCGTGTTGATAACCTACTCTTAGTAAACATATAAAATAAAATACAAATAATAATTAAACTATTAAAATAAATATATTTTAAAAAACTACACTTATAGATCTACAAAAGGGTATTTTTATATTTAAAAATAATGTTATTTACATTAGTAGGAGTTATTGAAACTTCAAGTTTTTTAAATAATTTTATTATTTTGGTAAATTGGACTCCATATATTTTTAGCCAACAATTTTAGTTGAGAAAGTTGTGGAAGTATCTAACTTATCTAGAATGAATCTTACTAGATCATATGTTTGACCAAAATTGATTTTTAGTTAGAAATACTTAAATTAAGTTGTGCTGATAAATTGGCTGAAAGTGTGACACAACTTTGTGCTTTTATCCGATATCTAGTTTCTCTCTCATTGGGGATCATAAAATATTAAAATACCCTACATGATGACAAGATCTATGCTCTAATATCACTTTAATGTCTCAACAAATAATTTGGTAGATACATTTCAAATTTGAGTATTTTAACAAGATTACATGTAAAAACCCAAGTTTCTTCTTAATTTACACAACAACATCAACAACCTAGTATTAACAAATGGAGTCAACAAAAGAAAGATAAATTCAAAAAAAATATTTTAATGAAATTTGAAATACACCAAAATATGCTACAACACTAGCAAAAACAACACATAGAAACTATTATGC
Source organism: Sequoia sempervirens (assembly GCA_007258455.2). Taxonomy (NCBI): domain Eukaryota; kingdom Viridiplantae; phylum Streptophyta; class Pinopsida; order Cupressales; family Cupressaceae; genus Sequoia; species Sequoia sempervirens. Next base: position 973,087,351 of record VDFB02271358.1, read on the forward strand.
TTAAATCCAAAACAAAAAAAAATTCAAACTAAAACAACTTGAAGTAGTTGCCTCTAAGTGAGATTTTCCTATAGGGGCAAAAGAGGTTTTATCCTCTAACTATTTAAGCCAAAATGTTTCAATCCTCTAATATCTAGAAACCTAAGGGTTTTCATCCTCATATTTGATTGCTTGAGCACAAGTGCTCATAATATTGACAAGATTTTTTTGTTTTGAATAAAAGTTGGATGCTACAATGAACAAATTCATTCTTTAAATCACTAAGATCTATGACCAATAGTGAATCTCACCCAAAAGAGTGGCTTAAATCAAGAAAGGGTCATAGGTGACTGATGATTCACCAAATACATTAATTGACAGCCAAGGGAGTAGGTGGCATGTACTTGGGTAGATGCAAATGAAATAGGTCATGACATGTAAATAGTTTGGTTTCCCTTTTCTTGCTTAAAATTTAAAATTGTCTTTACCACACAGGTTAGAGATTTTGGCCCTTTCCTAACTTGTTGCACTTTTGGTGAGTTCATGAACTTACAAACTCACCAACATTTTCTTCTTTGTTGGAGCATTTAGCCTCTTGCAAATTATATTGGCATTTCAATGAATTGACAAACCTACGAACCTTTCACACATTTGCACTTATAGCAAACTGGTGAACTTGTGAACCTTGTCACACTTTCACATTTTTAGTAAATTGGTGAACTTTTGAACCTTGTTGCACTTTTGTACTTTTGGTTTCAAATTGGTGAATGTATGAAACCTTTTACAATTTTACACTTTTAGAAAATTGGTGAACATAGAGAAAATTAGAACTTGTCAACACTTTTTTTTTTCCTTTCTTTAACTTAGGAAATTGAAAGAAAAATTCTAGACTTAAAATTTCCAAGGTTTGACATCTTTAACAATTAAATATCAAATCAATTATTTCCTATTTTTTAATACCTTAGCCTACCAAGAAAAAGAAATGAGTTAATATTACCTTCAGTGAGAAATAATTAGAAGGGGACATTATAATGTTATAATTGTAACACAAAAAACATTTGTCCATTCCTTTACCACTAATTTCTTTCAAGCATAAGCTTATAGCATTAGAAAGCTTAGCTTTATGGCTTATGGATATATACTTTTTATAAAGATTTTGGAATATATGTTATGTCTCTAGTTTGAAAGTGTGATCTCTCTATTAGTGGATTGTCTTAGATTCTACAATATGTCTATGAGCTATTTGGGGTCAAGTATGGTGATCTATGTTAGATCCATGATTATGGACTTGTTCTCTAAGTTCAAGCTTGTCCTTAAGTGTTGTATGCTCCTACTCTTTTGCTTGTTTGTTTGTTCTACTCTTCTTTGATATCTAATTACTAGTGATTTTTAGGAATATCTTGGAAGAGTTGTCGTTGAGCTACATGAAGAGACATATTGTCTTAGGTCAACCCCCAAACATGTGTAAGAGGATTGAAGACAAAAGGGAAACACTTTGGGATGTATATTTTCTATTCTTTTTAATGCACCAAGTCCATATGTTTTGTCATTGATTACTTTGTTAGTGTTCTAGAATGACATAGGGTTAGTGAATTCTAGATGTATAAAATGGATGTTAATGAATGCCTTTAAATACTAGCACATAGCATTGAATTTCACAAAACATGTACTTAATTTGTTTAGGATGGGAAAATAAATGGGAATAGCTGGCCAAGTCTTCTATTTGAATTTTTAAAAATGAGGGTCAAATTAGTGACTAGATAAGTTTCTTGAGGTGAGAAACAATAAGATTTGGATGTATACCATTTGGTTATTTAGAAATAGTGTACAAATTAATTTAATTGATACATGAATAAGATAAATGTATTGCAATATATGCACACAAAAATTAAAAAATGAGTAAAACCTAGATAAATAAACCCAATCCAATCTAATTTTACACAAAATTGTATAATTTATGAGTGACATTTCCTCCAAATTTCGTTGTTACATAAAGATATGTAATAAATCAAAACAACAATATTCAACCATTTGAATTTAAACAACACAATATACACTTCGACTTGCATAGATGACTTATCTAAATCACATTAATTGAAATAGCCTAGTTAATGTCATTTCAAATGGACCTCTAAACAATTCAAAACTTGAGTGCCCTATTTAAACTTGCCTATCTGACCCTTAACAAAATAAAAAGGAAACGAAATACTCTTCATCGTGATGGCGACATGCATTTTCAGACCGTGATAAAAGGTTAAAAACTGGGATCAGGTGTCTCCATAGATTATTTTGCACTCAAACTGCATTATCAGCGTGCATAAAATGGCAGAGACCACAACCCAAACAGCATCAATATGTTGTTTTCATCTTCCATATTTATTCCATAACAAATCAAATATCAATGTTTTCATTGTCCTTCAAAATGCGGGTTTCTGCACACTCTCTGCTAAAACATCACCTTTACAGATTTTCTTCGATTTGGGAGGTTTTCACATTTCCAAGCCAATTACGTAGAGAGAGAGATCCGGGATTATTTCTATTATCATTTCGGTTTAGCCCTATGCAGATTTTGGAAGTGTATGTAAAATGGTCATGAAATTGTTGGAGAATTGAAGTGGTGTTTAAGAGGAAATTTGTCAGAAAATTGTTGCTTTCGGTTTTCGTGAAAGTTTGCAAATGTCGACCAGAAATCTTAAGTTTTCGTCGACGTTTGTGTTAGCTTTGTATATGCTATTATTTTGTTTACCGGACGGGGTTGCCTCTCGCTCAAAGGAGAACTTTATAAGTGGTAAGTCCGCATCCTGCCAATTTCCTTACGATTGCGTATTTTTTTGTTTTTTAGGGCTTCTTGGAAGATTGAATTTCTGTAAATTGCACAAGTTTGAGAAAATATATGCTTTAATTGTGCTTTAACTTTTTTTTCCTCCTTGTTGGAGGTTCAGTTCACACACCATCATATCTTGAACCAATAGCTTTCTGGTAACACCCTGAAATACTTACTAGGTTTTAGGTTCGAGCCCTGGCTAGCCCATTGATTTCCTGAATTACTTACTACCCTCTGCTCAAGATCGTGGAGACTCGTTTGAGTCTCCAGGAATGTGCCACAATTTTCCTTGGTACTATTACCATTCTTACATTTGACTTTCCAAGATGTTGGTTATCTTGACTCGATTTCAGCCAGAGGTGGGGCATATTTCAATGGACTTTGTGGTGAGATAAACAATGAATTTGATGCATGACATCTGAACAAATCAAGCTATATCACTTATGAATTTGATGGATTGTTTGACTATGAATAAATTGCTTACGTTTCTGAGTAACGCTACAATAGTTGAACAATAGCTACTTACTTAAAAGAGAGTGATTCCTAGTTTTATTTTTGATGTATTCAAAATTTCCTTCTTCATTAGGTTAAAGGAAAAATTTCATGCCACTCCCATTTCTGATGTGAGAATGCCCTTTGTTACAACCAAAGGTTCTAATTAGATCTAGGAATTGAATCTTGTAATTTTGTTACATCTTTATATTTATCCTTAATTCTCAGTGGGAAAAACAGTTTTTATTCTTTCTTACAAAATTGGTAGATTAATTCAGCATCTAATTGTAAATCTATTTTGTAGGAAAACAAAATGTGACCAATTTGACTACAAACGCATGTGAACCCAAACAAATCCTGCCTGCGCTGCCCACTGTGCTTGCATCTGATAACGGCAGCAGCATGGATTCGAGAAATTCTATGATTTTGGCTGATCATCGAACTAGGAGACCTGATATTTTGTACAAATTTAGGCGGTATAAAGGTGGATGGAACATTACCAACAAACACTACTGGGCTGTAAGTCCTTTGCACAACCTCATCCCAATGTGAAAATTACCTCAACATAGTGGAAGTGCACTGAACGAATCCATTAGTGACCTTTTTTTAAAGATTCAAAAAAGAAAAGACATGGAATACAGATGATCTTGAGATCTCCAATGTGAGAAACACGTTAAATGAAAGGGGATTTATAATCACCATGCTCTCAAAATGCTACACTCCACTATCCAAACCAATATTTAAGGCTTAGTCTTAAATTTTCTCTTTGGGCTTCCTCTTGGCAATTGGATTACCATTGAATTGGAATATTTTGAGTGCTGCTTGCTATATGCCAAACCAAACCTACTTGATCTTGAAACTACATGGACTTATGTTTGTACAATAATGTTTTATGTGATTGATTTCTTCATTTCTTCATGATTTTGATAGTCTTTAGATTGCCTCAAAGCAATAAAAATGCAACCCAAGCATTGAGTTACTTGATTCCGGCCATAACAATTTCTATGAATCTGATAGTTATCATCTTTTGATCATTCTCAATATTTACATGGGGAACTGATTATATTTTCTGCTTTTGCAGTCTGTTGGTTTTACTGGTGTTCCTGGGCTCATTCTTGCTGTTCTATGGCTTACTGCATTTGGCTTGGCCTTTTTTGTGCATTATTTCTGCAGTCAAATAATTAAAGGCAAACAACAACGCTTACCAATCTTAAACGGGATTTCACTTCTACTGATAATTCTTTTTACATGTGCTGCAGTGTAATGATCTATCCATCTGTTATATCCTCAATCAGCTTTAGTTTTTAATTTCCAAAATGTATGCTTATATTTCTAAGTATACTTACATGAAATGGTGACTGATATATCCGTACACCCTAAGATTTCAAAAGGAAACAGCCTAAACTTAAAATTTAGAATCATTTAGCATAGTAAAAAATCCTCTATTTGTACCAAGATGTCTCTTATTTAGTGCTGTGGATGACCACAGATCACATCTTATATGTATAAACATGTCAATGTGTACAAACTATGACATGATGCAAACTTGGTTGTTTTCTCACAGTTTGCTCTCAAGCTTGTATGCTTTGTACTTACCTTGTAAACTGCAACCCTTATTGTGATTTATTTGATATTATATTGTTTCAATCTGGATTCTCAAGTTTGCTTTAAAGTTAGAACTGTACATGATTTTGATTTAATTGTCTCTTTGCAGAGTGGGATGCATATTGCTTTCCTTGGCGCAGGATAAATTTCATCATGAGATGTCTCATTCCATCGATTTTGTAGTTAAACAGTCAGATTTCCAAGTTGAGAAGCTTAGGAATGTCAAAGGGTACCTAGCAGATGCAAAGATTATGAATGTATCTCAGATTATTTTCCCGGAAGATGAGCAACAGCAGATTGTTGAATTGAATGAAAAATTGTCAACGGTAACAGCCGAGTTTGAGGAAAAAATAACATGCAATGCTGACAAAATAAAGAGATCCCTCAATGCTCTGTAAGATTTTAATTTTTATTTGACATTTCACTCACACTATTTAAAAGCCATCTGATAGGTAGTTTCTACTAATGTGATATTTCTAGAAGCTAAGACAACTTAGATCTTTATTTTGGCAGACAAGATGCCTTAGTTGTGGTAGCTGGTGCAATGCTACTTCTAGTCATTATTGGTCTACGTATGCACCCTTCTTTCTCTATCTCAAACACAAGCACACAACTGAAGCTGAAATAACTCTGTTTTTGCTTCCTGTTTTCACACTTATAATGTTTGAACTGATGTTTGTGATGATTATGATTGACAGCTTTGGTTGCTCTTGGTTTCAGGAATATTATTTGTGTGTAAGTTCTATTCATTTTCAAGTTTTACCATTGTCCCTTTGAAAATTTAAATTTGGTTATTGTAAAATATACAATATTTTCCTTCATCTTAACTTACATAATTCTATGAAGAAAATTTCCTGTTCTGGCAGATTGATTATTATTGGATGGTTACTTGTGGCAGTCACATTCATTCTTTGTGGGGTATTCATGGTACTTAACAAGTAGGTAGCCGTTTTGTTGAATACAAGTCATATATAGACGCTTACATTTGTTAAAATTATACTGTTGAAAACTGAAGTGTGTTTTTCAAGTTTGGGAGCTGCTTTGATTTGATGGTAGAGGAAGAATTCGCATTGTAACAACTGAGGGAAATATTAACTCTGTACAAATAAATAGTACGTTAAGCTCTAAGCAACTAGAAGAGAAATAAAAAAGCATATTACATTTATTTTCACTGAAGACCATTTTTATTGAATCAAAATTCTATTGAAACAAAACCCACAGTTTATCAGGCAATTAATACCCAACAGTACAAATCCAGTATTACATACAGAATGCTTCCTTGAACAGTTCACCATCCAGCTTAGAGTATAAAAACAACGTATGGATGCTACAAAAACATTTGAAAAGTAATTTGCTAAGAAGATGTAGATCAACAACCACGAGGTCGCTTGGTCATGATTGGATAGAAAAGTCAGCATCTGGTAGGATGTGAGTAGACCCTGACTGCACACTATATTCTGCCAACAATCATGAAACCATCTCGTATCTTCCAAGTATTGCTTGTTTATGGGATTGTGATTAACTGGAGTTGGATTTATTGGTATACGTGACAAAATTATCCTCACAATTACCTTCTTTACTCATTTCAGATTCATCTGTGTAAACCAGGTCTTAACTAACATGGAGGCCTTTATTTCTATATAATGGGCAAGTATATTATTCAACAAAGACACTCATAATGGAACTATATTTCACCAATAAATATTAGTAAGAATAAAGTGGGCATTAGCCCTCTTATAGAACAGTTTTTTGTTGTTGTCCAGTCCTCGTACAGTGGGTAGATTTTTTTTTAAAAGTATTGTCTATGTGTACACATATTGCTGCTCTATTTCTGTGCATTCCATATTAATGTTCATGTTTAATGCCTATATTTCTTGTTTCACTTTCATTTCAGATCCTAGCCTGTTTGTTAGTAGAGATAGGGCTGGTGACACTGAAAAGAGAATTCTAGTAAGAGCACATGTCATACTATTCTGTCAGAAAGGAGAAGCATTGCAGTGATAAAAATAACAATGAGAAAATGACTTGTCGAAGAATTATCCTTGCTTTTTTTATAGGTAAATTGAGGGAATCTATTGGGACCCTCACCCATGACAAAAAAAGCCAAAATCAGCCACACAGTTCTGAAAAAAATATAAATTACAAGAAAGACAGCCTCTGACAAAACAAGAGAAGCTGAAGGTTCTACAAAGCAACTAGCTTTCCAATTCTAGAGAACTAAAAGCAAAATAGACAGGCCCCTCAACTAAAACAATTGGAAAGAGTAAAGACTGTACATTTCATCTCAGAAAAGAGGCCAAGCAACCTCAGGCTTGCACGACAAGTGATCTTCTCCCCTTTCAGAAGAGAAGTGCTTCCATTGTCTAGTGAGTCCCCTCACCCTCAGATTCGAGAGTCTCCATTCACAGTCTTTCAGCTTCAGATGTCCTTTCTCTGTGTTTACTCAAAGGCTATTTTCTCTCAACTTTATTAGGTTTAACATAGGGAAATGAGATTACCATGTGAATAGGCATGGAACAGAAGAAAAGGAAAGTGTAGTTTGGGAATAATATCATCAGGCTTAGCTGGATACAAAAAACATAAAAGAGCAAGTGACAGAAAGAGGAATCTTATGTTGGACTAACTTGTAAGAATGCACTCAATTAGTGATTTCTTAGCTTCTCTTGTTTACGCATTTGTTGCTTCACCTTGTAAAATTGTGTACTTATTGTCTTGGAGGTGCTTGGAATACTCCCCTGACCTTACCAGCTGGCATTATATGATATATCTACAGTACCACTAACTATTTTTAGTTAGTAGAGGACATTAATTAATGTTTCATTCCAATTTCTTTACTGCTACGAGGTTGCATGAATAAATGAAGATATGTGGTATACTCCAGGCGTATGCTTATGTATAAATCTTCCTTGTTTAGCAAATAACATATGCATGTTGAGACGAAACCCTTTGTTTCATGTCCCAGATGCGACCTCTAACAATCTTGCCGTTGTCTTGCAAAGTAGAAGTTTTGATAAATTTAGATATAAGCCAGATGCTAAATAGTTTAGGCTGTCATTTTTAATACTCAGAAATTTAGATAACATATATTTATTACAATTGTCATTGAGTCAAACTCAGTTTACAATTTTATTTTCATCTTCCATACAAATAAAGTAAGCCCTTTATTATCCTTCACTATCTTTAAGTAAACATTACCATGGGTTTTTACTTTTTAGAGTATGCTAGTTTGCATGTGGCCAAGGCTACCTACTTTGTTGCCATGATTCTCATTTGACAAATTAATATATGTTTATGATTTCCAAACATGATACTAAGTTATCTTGATTTTTCTTTCTTTGCAGTGCTATTGCTGATACCTGTGTGGCCATGGAAGAATGGGTGGTCAATCCCAATACATATACTAATCTTGATCAAATTCTTTCTTGCGTAAATCAATCCATAACAAATCAAACATTGTATAGAAGCAAACAAGTCACCGGTGACTTGTTGAATCTTGTTAACCAAGTGATAGATAATGTTGCAAATGCAAATGTACCACCAACAACCAGTCCTGCTTATTACAACCAATCTGGTCCACAAATACCTGAGCTTTGTAAACCATTTGATTTGATGCACAATAAGCAGCAGTGTGCAGCAAATTTTACAAGTGCATGTAAGGTATTTGCATTTAAATATTTCTTAACACTCCCTTGTTTTCAGATTATTCAGCATGTGTTTTCCACATGGTAATTATGCTCTGATGTATGTAGATGCTCTTTGCAGGTCTGGAAAGATTATATATGCACTGTTTCCAATGGTATTTGTGTTACGCCTGGTAGATTAACACCAGATCTATATGCACAACTAGTGGCAGTACTCAATGTTAGTTATGGACTGGAACATTTCACTCCATTTCTTTTAGACTTAATTGACTGCAAGTTTGTGCATGAGATGTTCACAGTAATTGTTCATTTCTATTGTCCTCATCTTCAGCTACATACTAAGTGGGTATACATTGGGCTGGCACTTATATCAGTTGGTGTGATGCTCTCATTGATATTCTGGATTATTTACATGCAACAGAGGCATCACAATGGCCAATATTTAATGCCCTTTGAAAATAAATCAATAAGAAACCATCTATAGAAATTGAAAGCAGAGCTAAGTCAGGCGAGTAAATGTGAACAATGCATAATCCCAAGTTAGACTAATGTTTAGGAGTTTTTAATGTTTTTTTTTATATAATTGCCTCTCTCATAGGGATCATGATAAACTCTAGTTTAGAGTGGTATACTACAATAATATTATGGAGTACTCCATGATGCCCCATTTTGTATTGTATTTTAAAATGTGATCCATGTGTGATCCATTATTGACTTGGGGAGTCCAAAGAATGATTTATAGAGATCATGTCTAAATGCAAAATTTTCTTGAAACGACATGCAAAATTTCCTAGAAACTAACTTATATAATTCAGAAATTTGGTGTGTTATAGCCCTAGGCTTGTATTCACATCTTCTAAGTTTTTAAAGTGTCTATGCACATCCCAATGCCTACATGATGTAAATTAGTTATACATACCCTTAATGCCATGCTACAAATTGCATGCAATGCTTCACAATGTAGTCATTTTAGTTGGGAAAAAAAATGAAAAAACCCTATAATCTAATTAAAGAAAACCTAATATTATATTTTTATTACTCTTTCAATTCCGCCATGCAGTCAACCTTGTAAACTTCTCTATGCAACACCATAATTACAACTTACACTGCAGTGACTCTACAGTGTACAGTGCGCTACAGGCTAAGAGATCATATTATATAGCTAATACCAATTCCTCCAAGAGTTCAAATCTTCATTGAATTCATCTTTTTTTCAGATTTTATTTTAGGTATTTCCTAATTGCTTTTTTGTTCGGTCATTTTCTCACATTTTACTGTGAAATCAATTTTAAGCAAAGCTCTGCAATGTTGCCTTCGCTGTTTTGATTTGCTCAGTGCTTGGTGTGACATAATACATGTATTCAGATATGCCAAAAACTCTGTTATTTGTGTTCTAGGTTATAGGCTGCCTTATTGTGGCATGTGAATTTAAACATGGGCCACTTTTATACCAATCCACCCCTTTACACTGACATCATTATCCTTTAGACATTAATACTGTGGTTCAATTTATTTTAAAGCTGTCTTTTAAAAATTTAAATTGAGGTTTGCCAGTATACAAGTGCATGGATGTAGGCTAATAACCATTTTCCTGATTTCTTCTTTTCCACTTATTCTTTTTGTGAGAGGACAGATTCTCTGATCTCCAATTTCTACCTGAGCATGTCTCACAAATAATTTCCATCATTCCTTCTTACTTTTTGTGGCTTGTTACCACAATGCGTACAAGTTCTTCAAATTCAGATCCCCCTTGATTTATTTTCTAAGATCTAGTTTGAGTTGTCTTGTCTTGTATATTTCCCTTGGTGGCTGCAAGTGCTTAATTGATTGAATTTTGTCATCTCAGTTCTTTGCGTTAATGGTTTTCTTTTTGGGTTGTGTTGGCATTCTGCTAGCTTGCTTGCAATTATTGCCTTTCCATGCCTTTATTTTGAATTTCTTGGTCATGCCTTATACATTCAAAAATCCCTGTTTGAGTGTGAATAAAGTGGTAAGCTATCCTTGGGCAAAATCCTGTGTTTTATGAAATGGCATGTCACGGTAACCAATTTGATCCATATCAAGCCTTTAATTTGTAGCCCTGTGACTCATTGCGCACAATGTGCCATGGGAGTATGCTTTGATATGTTAAACTCAGTACATTGGCTCAGATAGTTTAAAAACCTTTGATTTTTGTACAGTTGTATCACAATTATTTGTACCCATTTGTTTTTGTTGTCACATATCAACTAGAGTATAGCAGCGAGTGGAATGAATTATCCACAAGGATTTGGACGTAGAATGGCTTAGAAATGGAAACGTAGAGAAAAATCATTGCATGGGAAGCTTGAGCATGCTAGGAAACAGCTAAATGTTGTTCCTAATAATGAAAAGATTCAAACTTCTATTGCTGTCATTGAAACTCAGCTTCAAAAACTAGACAATTATAAGGGCCAAGGTGCGAAAATAAGAGCTAGACTTCATTGGATCAAAGAAGGAAATAGAGGGTCTAATTTTTTTTTTTTAAATACCTCAATTATAAACATAAACAAGAAAGAATTTATGCTATTTTGGACAAGCATGGATTACATGCTGATCCTGCTGAAATTACTATGGTGTTTCAATTTTTTTATTAAAATCTATTTAAAGAAGAAGATAATTGAACAAATGTGCAGCAAATTGTCATAGAGTTTATCCCCAATAAAGTTGATCCTGGTTACAGTATTTATTTGGATCGCATCCTTTCCGTGGAAGATATTGAACATGCTGGGTTTGCTATGAAACCTAATAGGAATCCAAGTGTTGATGATCCACCAGCTGAATTCTATCAATATCATGTGGAATCATATCAAGGAGTATTTCTATATGCTCTATTTGGAGGATCTTCATAATGGCTCTTTAGGGTCAAACATTGATAGAGGTTTAATCAAGCTAACTCCTAAAGGGAAAAATGTTAACACCATTGCTGGTTGGAGACCAATTATGTTACTAAACACTTCTTATAAAATTATTGCTAAAGCTTTGACTATCAGGATTAAACCTGTGGTCCAAGGTATTATTAGAATTGAACAAACGGGGCTTATCAAAGGAAGATATATTTTGGACAATCTAATGTTAGCCTAAGGGACTCTTGAATGGGCCTAGCAATCCGGCCAAAATGCTTTACTGACCAAGTTAGACTTTGATAAAGATTATGACAGAATTCGTTGGGATTTCATTCTCAAAATGCTACATTGGATGGGTTTCGGGCCTAAATAACAAAAACATGTTCATATCTTATTCTAGGATGCCAATGCGCAACTTGTAATTAATAATTCTTTAACAAAACCATTTGAAGTACAACGGTTGATCAGGGATATCCATTGTCCCCCTTTTTATGTGTTTACAGTTGATGCTTTGGGATATATGCTTCAAAAATATAGCCAGATGAACTTTATAAGAGGGATTTCTATTCCCCAAGATAAGGTTGTTATTAACTCTCACTTTGCTGATGATAGCATGTTGTTTTTGCAAAATTATAAAGAAGAGATGATAGTATGTTGTTTTTGCAAAATTCTAAAGAAGAGCTGAATAATGCTTCAGGCATCCTTAACCTATATATTCCATTTTCGGTTCTTAGCTAGCTCACAATAAGACTAAATTTATGATGTCTCAATCTAGGCATACTCCTAAGTGGATTCTTAAGGAGTGGAGGCAAATTAAACATGAGGAGATTACTAGATGTCTTGGCATTCTATTTGGTGTAGGGGTGTCTCTTTCTGACATGTGGGATTGGTTCCTAAGTAGACTTAAAAATAAATTTTTTAATTGGGGCAACAAATTCTTATCATTAGTTGGAAAAATTCAAGTTGCCAACCAAATTTTTATTTCTACCCATGTTTACTTCTCCTATTGAATGCCTTCCAAGAAAAAATATGAAGAATTGAACAAACTAATTAGGACATTCCTCCAATCCAAATGGGATGGAAGTGTTGGTTTTATTGCTTCTTCTTGGTCTCATTGCATTTAGCCAAAACACAAGGGTGGTTTAGGAATCATTGATCCCAAAACTCAAAGGCTATGTTTGGTTGCGAAATGGATTATTAGAGAAGCTATAGGGGATGAACTATGGAAAACCCTTGTTCATAACCAAATTTTCAAGCTGCTGCAAATAAAAAATGGTAGTCAGTCAATTGGTTTGATAAAATTATGATGCCCCCCTTCTTCAAAATCAAGGCTTCCTTTCCCTTACAATCTACTAGAATAGCTTGGCAACAGGTTTTTCAATTTCTTTAGTGGAATGGCTCCTCTCTACAACATGGATTCAACTTTGCTTCTTCATCCATCTAGTGTAACAAACTTGTTAATTACCATAATCAATCGCTTGCAATTTATTTTCCTAAACATGCTTATTATTTGTAGAGAAAAGGCATTCAACAATTTAAAGACATTTGAGATTTTAATGCTTTTGAATGGGCTTCATAGTTGAGAATCAAAGAGCAGTATGGGTTGAACATCAAATATAAAGAATTTCTAATATTTGTGCAATCATTAGTTCCTCTTGAGTTGTCTATGAAAATTTGCACTCCCAACAAATGCAATCTTTTATAGAGTAAGCGGCCCATCGAATATGGTGTATATGTAATACTGCTTTGTGTTTGTAGTAGGCTGGTCAGTAAGTTTTGATGTAATGGCTCTATCAAATTTGGTGGTGTTTTTGGCTGTGCAGCAAAGCCTTTTTTTGATTGTAATCTGTTTGGTTTTAATAAATTGTGCTACCCACTAAGATAGTAATTTGCTTATAAAAAACAAAAAAATTACTAAATTCCATTGAATTTTCTTCATTATCTTCTGATTTCTCAATTTAATTAAAAAATTTCTAATTATTTGATTAAATTCATTATTTTTTTCTATTAATTGAATAATTTCAATTATTTAATTCAAATTTCTATCTCCGACTTTGATTAATAATTTTGATTATTTAATTAAATATTATTTTTTCTCTCTCCCCATGATTAAATAATTTTCATCATTTAATTAAATCCCAATTTTCCTCTCACCTTACAATTAAATAATTTCTTATTTGATTAATTACTAATTTTCCTACAACTTGCACATGGCATATTCCATTTAAAAAAAAAAGGAAATATTCCTTTTTCAAAAATATCTTCCCTAAAAAATATCTTTAACCAATTTCCTTGAAATTAGGGATATTTTGAGCTCTCATTCATTTTTATCCTTTGATCTCCTTGATTTAATCTTAGTCGTTGATCTTCATCTTCAATCTCCACCGTTGATCAGATATTTACATTTCGATAAAAAAGCCTTCATCTCCATAGAAGCATTCACAATTCTCATAAGGAAATCATGACCTTTTTTAGAGCACTTTTGAGCATCCTTTTGTGAATCAAGATCATTAATCCAAGCTTTTGCAACATGGGTTATGAAAAATTTGAACAATCTACATCATAAATTATCTTAATTCCATCAATGTAGTACTAAGTTTGCTTTTGTTTCTTCGAATAGTTAATCTTAATCTGATTTGAGATTTTGATTTGTGTTTGTTCATTAATTTAATTGTATTCAACTTCATTGAGTATGGATTTTAATGGTCTTTTGTTCATAGGTTTTTAGGGTTTGTTTACTCTAATTTCTTTATTTCACCTTCTAACCAATTCCCATTAAATTCCCCTATGACACTTTATTGATGAGATTTCCTTTACTTGAAGATTTCATATATGCTTAATTGTTCTTTTAGTTTTGTTATTAATTCATTTGTTTCCCTTTAGCTTAGATTGAAATTCAATAAAATTCTTTGAAAGAACTCCTTTATTTCCTCATCTGTTAAAGCCTTATGTGTTTGATCCTTCAATCTATGAATTACTTTGTCCCTATATACGATAGGGTAAAAACACAAAGCTGTGTCATACTTTCTAAAGGAAACGACCAACACTGATCTAACTTTTAAAATTGAATCACTAAAAAGTGGCATACATGTTTTGAATTTTGAAATGATGTAAACTAGTAAAATATGCATTTTTTTAGTATATTTTATTTTTGTATTTAAAAAAAAAAAATTAAAAAATTATTTTAAACTAGTTTTTAATAAATTATCACTATAATTTAGCTACTGATAAAATGCTAGAAAATGAAGTTGCATGAGACATCAAATTTTTTATGGTAAATTCTATTTTTTTTCTTTCAATTTTTTTGTGTGTATTTATAACTTGAAACTTTAGCGCATGGATTTTTTTTTCCAATTTTGATAAATAAACATTTTTAAATAAATATTAAAATGTGCATGAATAAAAAAATAGTTGTTTCCATCGGACATCAACTTTCATATTAAATATTTATCTAAAATGGAAAAAAAATGTCATCTTGAAATAGATTCTTTTATTTAGTGCATCATATTTTTTTCATTTTTTTTTAATAAGTTTTAGTATTTTTCTGGCATGGTAATCAACCTAATATTTCGCGTTGATAACCTACTCTTAGTAAAAATAAAAAATAAAATATAAATAATAATTAAACTATTAAAATAAATATATTTTTAAAAACTACACTTATAGATCTACAAAAGGGTATTTTTATATTTAAAAATAATGTTATTTACATTAGTAGGAGTTATTGAAACTTCAAGTTTTTTAAATAATTTTATTATTTTGGTAAATTGGACTCCATATATTTTTAGCCAACAATTTTAGTTGAGAAAGTTGTGGAAGTATCTAACTTATCTAGAATGAATCTTACTAGATCATATGTTTGACCAAAATTGATTTTTAGTTAGAAATACTTAAATTAAATTGTGCTGATAAATTGGCTGAAAGTGTGACACAACTTTGTGCTTTTACCCGATATCTAGTTTCTTTGTCATTGGGAATCATAAAATATTAAAATACCCTACATGATGACAAGATCTATGCTCTAATATCACTTTAATGTCTTAACAAATAATTTGGTAGATACATTTCAAATTTGAGTATTTTAACAAGATTACATGTAAAAACCCAAGTTTCTTCTTAATTTACACAACATCAACAACCTAGTATTAACAAATGGAGTCAACAAAAGGAAGATAAATTCAAAAAAAAAAAATTTAATGAAATTTGAAATACACCAAAATATGCTACAACACTAGCAAAAACAAAAAATAGAAACTATTATGCATGCTTAAATCCAAAACAAAAAAATTCAAACTAAAAAAACTTGAAGTAGTTGCCTTTAAGTGAGATTTTCCTATAGGGGCAAAAGAGGTTTTATCCTCTAACTATTTAAGCCAAAATGTTTCAATCCTCTGACATCTAGAAACCCAAGGGTTTTCATCCTCATATTTGATTGCTTGAGCACAAGTGCTCATAATATTGACAAGATTTTTTTATTTTGAATAAAAGTTGGATGCTACAATGAACAAATTCATTCTTTAAATCACTAAGATCTATGACTAATAGTGAATCTCACCCAAAAGAGTGGCTTAAATCAAGAAAGGGTCATAGGTGGCTGATGATTCACTAAACACATTAATTGACAGCCAAGGGAGTAGGTGGCATGTACTTGGGTAGATGCAAATGAAATAGGTCATGACATGTAAATAGTTTGGTTTCCCTTTTCTTGCTTAAAATTTAAAATTGTCTTTACCACACAGGTTAGAGATTTTGGCCCTTTCCTAACCTGTTGCACTTTTGGTGAGTTCATGAACTTACAAACTCGCCAACATTTTCTTCTTTGTTTGAGCATTTAGCCTCTTGTGAATTATATTGGCATTTCAATGAATTGACAAACCTACGAACCTTTCACACATTTGCACTTATAGCAAACTGGTGAACTTGTGAACCTTGTCACACTTTTACACTTTTAGTAAATTGGTGAACTTTTGAACCTTGCTGCACTTTTGTACTTTTGGTTTCAAATTGGTGAATGTATGAAACCTTTTACAATTTAGAAAATTGGTGAACATAGAGAAAATTAGAACTTGTCAACACTTTTTTTCTTTCTTTCTTTAACTTAGGAAATTGAAAGAAAAATTCTAGACTTAGAATTTCCAAGGTTTGACATCTTTAACAATTAAATATCAAATCAATTATTTCCTATTTTTTAATACCTTAGCCTACCAAGAAAAAGAAATGAGTTAATATTACCTTCAGTGAGAAATAATTAGAAGGGGACATTATAATGTTATAATTGTAACGCAAAAAACATTTGTCCATTCCTTTACCACTAATTTCTTTGAAGCATAAGCTTATAGCATTACAAAGCTTAGCTTTATGGCTTATGGATATATACTTTTTTATAAAGATTTTGGAATATATGTTATGTCTCTAGTTTGAAAGTGTGATCTCTCTATTAGTGGATTGTCTTAGATTCTACAATATGTCTATGAGCTATTTGGGGTCAAGTGTGGTGATCTATGTTAGATCTATGATTATGGACTTGTTCTCTAAGTTCAAGCTTGTCCTTAAGTGTTGTATGCTCCTACTCTTTTGCTTGTTTGTTTGTTCTACTTTTCTTTGATATTTGATTACTAGTGATTTTTAGGAATATCTTGGAAGAGTTGCCGTTGAGCTACATGAAGAGACATATTGTCTTAGGTCAACCCCCAAACATGTGTAAGAGGATTGAAGACAAAAGGAAAACACTCTGGGATGTATATTTTCTATTCTTTTTAATGCACCAAGTCCATATGTTTTGTCATTGATTACTCTGTTAGTGTTCTAGAATGACATAGGGTTACTGAATTCTAGATGTATAAAATGGATGTTAATGAATGCCTTTAAATACTAGCACATAGCATTGAATTTCACAAAACATGTACTTAATTTGTTTAGGATGGGAAAATAAATGGGAATAGCTGGCCAAGTCTTCAATTTGAATTTAAAAAAATGAGGGTCAAATTAGTGACTAGATAAGTTTCTTGAGGTGAGAAACAATAAGATTTGGATGTATACCATTTGGTTATTTAGAGATAGTGTACAAATCAATTTAATTGCTACATGAATAAGATAAATGTATAGCAATATATGCAAACAAAAATAAAAAAAAGAGTAAAACCTAGATAAATAAACCCAATCCAATCTAACTTTACACAAAATTGTATAATTTATGAGTGACATTTCCTCCAAATTTCGATGTTACATAAAGATGTGTAATAAATCAAAACAACAATAATCAACCATTTGAATTTAAACAACACAATATACACTTCGACTTGCATAGATGACTTATCTAAATCACATTAATTGAAATAGTTAATGTCATTTCAAATGGACCTCTAAACAATTCAAAACTTGAGTGCCCTATTTAAACTTGCCTATCTGACCCTCAACAAAATAAAAAGGCAACGAAATACTCTTCATCGTGATGGCGACATGCATTTTCAGACCGTGATAAAAGGTTAAAAACTGGGATCAGGTGTCTCCATAGATTATTTTGCACTCAAACTGCATTATCAGCGTGCATAAAATGGCAGAGACCACAACCCAAACAGCATCAATATGTTGTTTTCATCTTCCATATTTATTCCATAACAAATCAAATATCAATGTTTTCATTGTCCTTCAAAATGCGGGTTTCTGCACACTCTCTGCTAAAACATCACCTTTACAGATTTTCTTCGATTTGGAAGGTTTTCACATTTCCAAGCCAATTACGTAGAGAGAGAGATCCGGGATTATTTCTATTATCATTTCGGTTTAGCCCTATGCAGATTTTGGAAGTGTATGTAAAATTGTCATGAAATTGATGGAGAATTGAAGTGGTGTTTAAGAGGAAATTTGTCAGAAAATTGTTGCTTTCGGTTTTCGTGAAAGTTGGCAAATGTCGACCAGAGATCTTAAGTTTTCGTCGACGTTTGTGTTAGCTTTGTATATGCTATTATTTTGTTTACCGGACGGGGTTGCCTCTCGCTCAAAGGAGAACTTTATAAGTGGTAAGTCCGCATCCTGCCAATTTACTTACGATTGCGTATTTTTTTGTTTTTTAAGGCTTCTTAGAAGATTGAATTTCTGTAAATTGCACAAGTCTGAGAAAATATATGCTTTAATTGTGCTTTAACTTTTTTTTCCTCCTTGTTGGAGGTTCAATTCACACACCATCATATCTTGAACCAATAGCTTTCTGGTAACACCCTGAAATACTTACTAGGTTTTAGGTTCGAGCCCTGGCTAGCCCATTGATTTCCTGAATTACTTACTACCCTCTGCTCAAGATCGTGGAGACTCGTTTGAGTCTCCAGGAATGTGCCACAATTTTCCTTGGTACTATTACCATTCTTACATTTGACTTTCCAAGATGTTGGTTATCTTGACTCGATTTCAGCCAGAGGTGGGGCATATTTCAATGGACTTTGTGGTGAGATAAACAATGAATTTGATGCAGGACATCTGAACAAATCAAGCTATATCACTTATGAATTTGATGGATTGTTTGACTTTGAATAAATTGCTTACGTTTCTGAGTAACGCTACAATAGTTGAACAATAGCTACTTACTTAAAAGAGAGTGATTCCTAGTTTTATTTTTGATGAATTCAAAATTTCCTTCTTCATTAGGTTAAAGGAAAAATTTCATGCCACTTCCATTTCTGATGTGAGAAATACAACCAAAGGTTCTAATTAGAGCTAGGAATTGAATCTTGTAATTTTGTTACATCTTTATATTTATCCTTAATTCTCAGTGGGAAAAACAGTTTTTATTCTTTCTTACAAAATTGGTAGATTAATTCAGCATCTAATTGTAAATCTATTTTGTAGGAAAACAAAATGTGACCAATTTGACTACAAACGCATGTGAACCCAAACAAATCCTGCCTGCGCTGCCCACTGTGCTTGCATCTGATGACGGCAGCAGCATGGATTCGAGAAATTCTATGATTTTGGCTGATCATCGAACTAGGAGACCTGATATTTTGTACAAATTTAGGCGGTATAAAGGTGGATGGAACATTACCAACAAACACTACTGGGCTGTAAGTCCTTTGCACAACCTCATCCCAATGTGAAAATTACCTCAACATAGTGGAAGTGCACTGAACGAATCCATTAGTGACCTTTTTTTAAAGATTCAAAAAAGAAAAGACATGGAATACAGATGATCTTGAGATCTCCAATGTGAGAAACACGTTAAATGGAAGGGGATTTATAATCACCATGCTCTCAAAATGCTACACTCCACTATCCAAACCAATATTTAAGGCTTAGTCTTAAATTTTCTCTTTGGGCTTCCTCTTGGCAATTGGATTACCATTGAATTGGAATATTTTGAGTGCTGCTGGCTATATGCCAAACCAAACCTACTTGGTCTTGAAACTACATGGACTTATATTTGTACAATAATGTGATTGATTGATTTCTTCATTTCTTCATGATTTTGATAGTCTTTAGATTGCCTCAAAGCAATAAAAATGCAACCCAAGCATTGAGTTACTTGATTCTGGCCATAACAATTTCTATGAATCTGATAGTTATCATCTTTTAATCATTCTCAATATTTACATGGGAAACTGATTATATTTTCTGCTTTTGCAGTCTGTTAGTTTTACTGGTGTTCCTGGGCAATTCTTGCTGTTCTATGGCTTACTGCATTTGGCTTGGCCTTTTTGTGCATTATTTCTGCAGTCAAATAATTAAAGGCAAACAACAGCTAAAGCGGGTTCACTTCTGCTGATAATTCTTTTTACATGTGCTGCAGTGTAATGATCTATCCATCTGTTATATCAATCAACGGCTTTGGTTTTGAATTTCCAAAATGTATGCTTATATTTCTAAGTATACTTGCATGAAATGGTGACTGATATATCCGTGCACCCTAAGATTTCAAAGGAAACAGCCTAAACTTAAATTTAGAATCATTTAGCATAGTAAAAATCCTCTATTTGTACCAAGATGTCTCTTATTTGGAGTGCTGTGGATGGCCACAGAATCACATCTTATATGTATAAACATGTCAATGTGTACAAACTATGACATGATGCAAACTTGGTTGTTTTCTCACAGTTTGCTCTCAAGCTTGTATGCTTTGTACTTACCTTGTAAACTGCAACCCTTATTGTGATTTTTTTGATATTATATTGTTTCAATCTGGATTCTCAAGTTTGCTTTAAAGTTAGAACTGTACATGATTTTGATTTAATTGTCTCTTTGCAGAGTGGGATGCATATTGCTTTCCTTGGCGCAGGATAAATTTCATCATGAGATGTCTCATTCCATCAATTTTGTAGTCAAACAGTCAGATTTCCAAGTTGAGAAGCTTAGGAATGTCAAAAGGTACCTAGCAGATGCAAAGATTATGAATGTATCTCAGATTATTTTCCCGGAAGATGAGCAACAGCAGATTGTTGAATTGAATGAAAAATTGTCAACGGTAACAGCTGAGTTTGAGGAAAAAATAACATGCAATGCTGACAAAATAAAGAGATCCCTCAATGCTCTGTAAGATTTTAATTTTTATTTGACATTTCACTCACACTATTAAAAAGCCATCTGATAGGTAGTTTCTACTAATGTGATATTTCTAGAAGCTAAAACAACTTAGATCTTTATTTTGGCAGACAAGATGCCTTAGTTGTGGTAGCTGGTGCAATGCTACTTCTAATCATTATTGGTCTACGTATGCACCCTTCTTTCTCTATCTCAAACACAAGCACACAACTGAAGCTGAAATATCTCTGTTTTTGCTTCCTGTTTTCACACTTATAATATTTGAACTGATGTTTGTGATGATTATGATTGACAGCTTTGGTTGCTCTTGGTTTCAGGAATATTATTTGTGTGTAAGTTCTATTCATTTTCAAGTTTTACCATTGTCCCTTTGAAAATTTAAATTTGGTTATTGTAAAATATACAATATTTTCCTTCATCTTAACTTACATAATTCTATGAACAAAATTTCCTGTTCTGGCAGATTGATTATTATTGGATGGTTACTTGTGGCAGTCACATTCATTCTTTGTGTGGTATTCATGGTACTTAACAAGTAGGTAGCCATTTTGTTGAATACAAGTCATATATAGATGCTTACATTTGTTAAAATTATACTGTTGAAAACTGAAGTGTGTTTTTCAAGTTTGGGAGCTGCTTTGATTTGATGGTAGAGGAAGAATTCGCATTGTAACAACTGAGGGAAATATTAACTCTGTACAAATAAATAGTACCTTAAGCTCTAAGCAACTAGAAGAGAAATAAAAAAGCATATTACAATTTATTTTCACTGAAGACCATTTTTATTGAATCAAAATTCTATTGAAACAAAACCCACAGTTTATCAGGCAATTAATACCCAACAGTACAAATTCAGTATTACATACAGAATGCTTCCTTGAACAGTTCACCATCCAGCTTAGAGTATAAAAACAACATATGGATGCTACAAAAACATTTGAAAAGTAATTTGCTAAGAAGATGTAGATCAACAACCACGAGGTCGCTTGGTCATGATTGGATAGAAAAGTCAGCATCTGGTAGGATGTGAGTAGACCCTGACTGCACACTATATTCTGCCAACAATCATGAAACCATCTCGTATCTTCCAAGTATTGCTTGTTTATGGGATTGTGATTAACTGGAGTTGGATTTATTGGTATACGTGACAAAATTATCCTCAATTACCTTCTTTACTCATTTCAGATTCATCTGTGTAAACCAGGTCTTAACTTAACATGGAGGCCTTTATTTCTATATAATGGGCAAGTATATTATTCAACAAAGACACTCATAATGGAACTATTTTTCACCAATAAATATTAGTAAGAATAAAGTGGGCATTAGCCCTCTTATAGAACAGTTTTTTGTTGTTGTCCAGTCCTCCTGCAGTGGGTAGATTTTTTTTTAAAAGTATTGTCTATGTGTACACATATTGCTGCTCTATTTCTGTGCATTCCATATTAATGTTCATGTTTAATGCCTATATTTCTTGTTTCACTTTCATTTCAGATCCTAGCCTGTTTGTTAGTAGAGATAGGGCTGGTGACACTGAAAAGAGAATTCTAGTAAGAGCACATGTCATACTATTCTGTCAGAAAGGAGAAGCATTGCAGTGATAAAAATAACAATGAGAAAATGACTTGTCGAAGAATTATCCTTGCTTTTTTTATAGGTAAATTGAGGGAATCTATTGGGACCCTCACCCATGACAAAAAAAGCCAAAATCAGCCACACAGTTCTGAAAAAAATATAAATTACAAGAAAGACAGCCTATGACAAAACAAGAGAAGCTGAAGATTCTACAAAGCAACTAGGTTTCCAATTCTAGAGAACTAAAAGCAAAATAGACAGGCCCCTCAACTAAAACAATTGGAAAGAGTAAAGACTATACATTTCATCTCAGAAAAGAGGCCAAGCAACCTCAGGCTTGCACGACAAGTGATCTTCTCCCCTTTCAGAAGAGAAGTGCTTCCATTGTCTAGTGAGTCCCCTCACCCTCAGATTCGAAAGTCTCCATTCACAGTCTTTCAGCTTCAGATGTCCTTTCTCTGTGTTTACTCAAAAGGCTATTTTCTCTCAACTTTATTAGGTTTAACATAGGGAAATGAGATTACCATGTGAATAGGCATGGAACAGAAGAAAAGGAAAGTGTAGTTTGGGAATAATATCATCAGGCTTAGCTGGATACAAAAAACATAAAAGAGCAAGTGACAGAAAGAGGAATCTTATGTTGGACTAACTTGTAAGAATGCACTCAATTAGTGATTTCTTAGCTTCTCTTGTTTACGCATTTGTTGCTTCACCTTGTAAAATTGTGTACTTATTGTCTTGGAGGTGCTTGGAATACTCCCCTGACCTTACCAGCTGGCATTATATGATATATCTACAGTACCACTAACTATTTTTAGTTAGTAGAGGACATTAATTAATGTTTCATTCCAATTTCTTTACTGCTACGAGGTTGCATGAATAAATGAAGATATGTGGTATACTCCAGGCGTATGCTTATGTATAAATCTTCCTTGTTTAGCAAATAACATATGCATGTTGAGACGAAACCCTTTGTTTCATGTCCCAGATGCGACCTCTAACAATCTTGCCGTTGTCTTGCAAAGTAGAAGTTTTGATAAATCTAGATATAAGCCAGATGCTAAATAGTTTAGGCTGTCATTTTTAATACTCAGAAATTTAGATAACATATATTTATTACAATTGTCATTGAGTCAAACTCAGTTTACAATTTTATTTTCATCTTCCATACAAATAAAGTAAGCCCTTTATTATCCTTCACTATCTTTAAGTAAACATTACCATGGGTTTTTACTTTTTAGAGTATGCTAGTTTGCATGTGGCCAAGGCTACCTACTTTGTTGCCATGATTCTCATTTGACAAATTAATATATGTTTATGATTTCCAAACATGATACTAAGTTATCTTGATTTTTCTTTCTTTGCAGTGCTATTGCTGATACCTGTGTGGCCATGGAAGAATGGGTGGTCAATCCCAATACATATACTAATCTTGATCAAATTCTTTCTTGCGTAAATCAATCCATAACAAATCAAACATTGTATAGAAGCAAACAAGTCACCGGTGACTTGTTGAATCTTGTTAACCAAGTGATAGATAATGTTGCAAATGCAAATGTACCACCAACAACCAGTCCTGCTTATTACAACCAATCTGGTCCACAAATACCTGAGCTTTGTAAACCATTTGATTTGATGCACAATAAGCAGCAGTGTGCAGCAAATTTTACAAGTGCATGTAAGGTATTTGCATTTAAATATTTCTTAACACTCCCTTGTTTTCAGATTATTCAGCATGTGTTTTCCACATGGTAATTATGCTCTGATGTATGTAGATGCTCTTTGCAGGTCTGGAAAGATTATATATGCACTGTTTCCAATGGTATTTGTGTTACGCCTGGTAGATTAACACCAGATCTATATGCACAACTAGTGGCAGTACTCAATGGTAGTTATGGACCGGAACATTTCACTCCATTTCTTTTAGACTTAATTGACTGCGAGTTTGTGCATGAGATGTTCACAGTAATTGTTCATTTCTATTGTCCTCATCTTCAGCTACATACTAAGTGGGTATACATTGGGCTGACACTTATATCAGTTGGTGTGATGCTCTCATTGATATTCTGGATTATTTACATGCAACAGAGGCATCACAATGGCCAATATTTAATGCCCTTTGAAAATAAATCAATAAGAAACCATCTATAGAAATTGAAAGCAGAGCTAAGTCAGGCGAGTAAATGTGAACAATGCATAATCCCAAGTTAGACTAATGTTTAGGAGTTTTTAATGTTTTTTTTTATATAATTGCCTCTCTCATAGGGATCATGATAAACTCTAGTTTAGAGTGGTATACTACAATAATATTATGGAGTACTCCATGATGCCCCATTTTGTATTGTATTTTAAAATGTGATCCATGTGTGATCCATTATTGACTTGGGGAGTCCAAAGAATGATTTATAGAGATAATGTCTAAATGCAAAATTTTCTTGAAACGACATGCAAAATTTCCTTGAAACTAACTTATATAATTCAGAAATTTGGTGTGTTATAGCCCTAGGCTTGTATTCACATCTTCTAAGTTTTTAAAGTGTCTATGCACATCCCAATGCCTACATAATGTAAATTAGTTATACATACCCGTAATGCCCTGCTACAAATTGCATGCAATGCTTCACAATGTAGTCATTTTAGTTGGGAAAAAAAATGAAAAAACCCTATAATCTAATTAAAGAAAACCTAATATTATATTTTTATTACTCTTTTAATTCCGCCATGCAGTCAACCTTGTAAACTTCTCTATGCAACACCATAATTACAACTTACACTGCAGTGACTGTACAGTGTACAGTGCGAAGAGATCATATTATATAGCTAATACCAATTCCTCCAAGAGTTCAAATCTTCATTGAATTCATCTTTTTTTCAGATTTTATTTTAGGTATTTCCTAATTACTTTTTTGTTCGGTCATTTTCTCACATTTTACTGTGAAATCAATTTTAAGCAAAGCTCTGCAATGTTGCCTTCGCTGTTTTGATTTGCTCAGTGCTTGGTGTGACATGATACATGTATTCAGATATGCCAAAAACTCTGTTATTTGTGTTCTAGGTTATAGGCTGCCTTATTGTGGCATGTGAATTTAAACATGGGCCACTTTTATACCAATCCACCCCTTTACACTGACATCATTATCCTTTAGACATTAATACTGTGGTTCAATTTATTTTAAAGCTGTCTTTTAAAAATTTAAATTGAGGTTTGCCAGTATACAAGTGCATGGATGTAGGCTAATAACCATTTTCCTGATTTCTTCTTTTCCACTTATTCTTTTTGTGAGAGGACAGATTCTCTGATCTCCAATTTCTACCTGAGCATGTCTCACAAATAATTTCCATCATTCCTTCTTACTTTTTGTGGCTTGTTACCACAATGCGTACAAGTTCTTCAAATTCAGATCCCCCTTGATTTATTTTCTAAGATCTAGTTTGAGTTGTCTTGTCTTGTATATTTCCCTTGGTGGCTGGAAGTGCTTAATTGATTGAATTTTGTCATCTCAGTTCTTTGCGTTAATGGTTTTCTTTTTGGGTTGTGTTGGCATTCTGCTAGCTTGCTTGCAATTATTACCTTTCCATGCCTTTATTTTGAATTTCTTGGTCATGCCTTATACATTCAAAAATCCCTGTTTGAGTGTGAATAAAGTGGTAAGCTATCCTTGGGCAAAATCCTGTGTTTTATGAAATGGCATGTCACGGTAACCAATTTGATCCATATCAAGCCTTTAATTTGTAGCCCTGTGACTCATTGCGCACAATGTGCCATGGGAGTATGCTTTGATATGTTAAACTCAGTACATTGGCTCAGATAGTTTAAAAACCTTTGATTTTTGTACAGTTGTATCACAATTATTTGTACCCATTTGTTTTTGTTGTCACATATCAACTAGAGTATAGCAGCGAGTGGAATGAATTATCCACAAGGATTTGGACGTAGAATGGCTTAGAAATGGAAACGTAGAGAAAAATCATTGCATGGGAAGCTTGAGCATGCTAGGAAACAGCTAAATGTTGTTCCTAATAATGAAAAGATTCAAACTTCTATTGCTGTCATTGAAACTCAGCTTCAAAAACTAGACAATTATAAGGGCCAAGGTGCAAAAATAAGAGCTAGACTTCATTGGATCAAAGAAGGAAATAGAGGGTCAATTTTTTTTTTTAAATACCTCAATTATAAACATAAACAAGAAAGAATTTATGCTATTTTGGACAAGCATGGATTACATACTGATCCTGCTGAAATTACTATGGTGTTTCAATTTTTTTATTAAAATCTATTTAAAGAAGAAGATAATTGAACAAATGTGCAGCAAATTGTCACGGAGTTTATCCCCAATAAAGTTGATCCTGGTTGCAGTATTTATTTGGATCGCATCCTTTCCGTGGAAGATATTGAACATGCTGGGTTTGCTATGAAACCTAATAGGAATCCAAGTGTTGATGATCCACCAGCTGAATTCTATCAATATCATGTGGAATCATATCAAGGAGTATTTCTATATGCTCTATTTGGAGGATCTTCATAATGGCTCTTTAGGGTCAAACATTGATAGAGGTTTAATCAAGCTAACTCCTAAAGGGAAAAATGTTAACACCATTGCTGGTTGGAGACCAATTATGTTACTAAACACTTCTTATAAAATTATTGCTAAAGCTTTGACTATCAGGTTTAAACCTGTGGTCCAAGGTATTATTAGAATTGAACAAACGGATCTTATCAAAAGAAGATATATTTTGGACAATCTAATGTTAGCCTCAGAGACTCTTGAATGGGCCCAGCAGTCTGACCAAAATGCTTTACTGATCAAGTTAGACTTTGATAAAGATTATGATAGAATTCGTTGGGATTTCATTCTCAAAATGCTACATTAGATGGGTTTCAGGCCTAAATAACAAAAACATATTCATATGTTATTCTAGGATGCCAATGCACAACTTGTAATTAATAATTCTTTGAAAAAACCATTTGAAGTACAATGGTTGATTAGGGATATCCATTGTCCCCCTTTTTATATGTGTTTACAATTGATGCTTTGGGATATATGCTTCAAAAATATAACCAGATGAACTTTATAAGAGGGATTTCTATTCCCCAAGATAATGTTGTTATTAACTCACTTTGCTGATGATAGTATGTTGTTTTTGCAAAATTCTGAAGAAGAGTTGAATAACGCTTCAGGTATCCTTAACCTATATATTCCATTTCCGGTTCTTAGCTAGCTCACAATAAGACTAAATTTATGATGTCTCAATCTAGGCATACTCCTAAGTGGATTCTTAAGGAGTGGAGGCAAATTAAACATGAGATTACTAGATGTCTTGGCATTCCATTTGGTGTAGGGGTGTCTCTTTCTGACATGTGGGATTGGTTCCTAAGTAGACTTAAAAATATATTTTTTAATTGGGGCAACAAATTCTTATCATTAGCTGGAAAAATTTAAGTTGCCAACAAAATTTTTATTTCTACCCATGTTTACTTCTCCTATTGAATGCCTTCCAAGAAAAAATATGAAGAATTGAACAAACTAATTAGGACATTCCTCCAATCGAAATGGGATGGAAATGTTGGTTTTATTGCTTCTTCTTGGTCTCATTGCATTTAGCCAAAACACAAGGGCGGTTTAGGAATCGTTGATCCAAAAACTCAAGGGCTATGTTTGGTTGCAAAATGGATTATTAGAGAAGCTATAGGGGATGAACTATGGAAAATCCTTGTTCATAACCAAATTTTCAAGCTACTGCAAATAAAAAATGGTAGTTAGTCAATTGGTTTGATAAAATTATGATGCCCCCCTTCTTCAAAATCAAGGCTTCCTTTCCCTTACAATCTACTCGGTCAGCTTGGCAACAGGTTTTTCAATTTCTTTAGTGGAATGGCTCCTCTCTACAACATGGATTCAACTTTGCTTCTTCATCCATCTGGTGTAACAAACTTGTTAATTACCATAATCAATCGCTTGCAATTTATTTTCCTAAACATGCTTATTATTTGTAGAGAAAAGGCATTCAACAATTTAAAGACATTTGAGATTTTAATACTTTTGAATGGGCTTCATAGTTGAGAATCAAAGAGCAGTATGGGTTGAACATCAAATATAAAGAATTTCTAATATTTGTGCAATCATTAGTTCCTCTTGAGTTTTTTATGAAAATTTGCACTCACAGCAAATGCAATCTTTTTAAAGATTGGAGATGGCTATCTTCTTCTCATTTCAATTATCTCCCGCTAAAGAAAATATATCTTCATTACCTCAATCATAAGTGAAAATGTAGATTTAGTGCTAAGAAGTGGACCAAAATGAGTGCACAAATATGGAAATCCAAAACTGACATGGAAACTCAATTGTTGGCTTGGAAAGTTTTATATCATAAACTGTCAGTTGGAGATAGACTATGATGCACTATGATTCGGCCAGTTAACTGCCACTTTTGTCTATGTATCAAGAATATGAAACATATTTTTTGAGACTATCCTTTTGCTAAGAAACAATGGAATGCTATCTTTTAAAAAAGTTATGTTATTTTTCATCATAAGATGAATTGGAAAGAAGCTCTATTGGGATTTGGTTTGCATGATGATGTGATTGTTGATTCTATCAAACAAGTTAATTATAAGACATATTTGGAAGGCTAGGTGTATTGCTATGTTTTCAAGCAACTATTTTTCAGGAAATTGGTATTCTAATGCTTTACTCTAACATAGTTTTTAGGTTTCTTCTTTGTGTTCATAACTTCAAGATTTATCAAAGAAAAATGTAATAGTCATGGATTAGTTTTGCAAATTCAGAATTGGGTTAATCAACTTCAAAACAGTTGCAATATGAATTTATGTAAAGTGTTTTAGCTTAAGCATTAGTCTCTTATGTCATCTAATCATGGCCATTTGTTGGCTCATTATAGTTTTTGTACTAGGTTGTATAGTTTTTTCTCCTTCAGCTACTAGCTAGTAGTTGTCATTCTTTGTACTCTTGCTTTGTTCAATATAAAAAATAAATGTAGTATTTGTTTAAAAAGTTAGCAATGCATTGAGTGATTGGATTGTGCAAAGTTTTATTCATTCTGCCAAATCAGTATTACTTGCTATACCTTGACTTGACATATTAGCACAAAGGATTTTGTCTTCGTACAAAATGCTATGCAAGTGTGGGCCCAAATGCTAGGTCAACAAAATGTATATATGCCATGTGTCCATCTATCCTACATTATCCAAGAATCTAGAAATTTGTTACAATTTGTTAATATGGCATGTTGAAATTTTTAAGACACATATTGGCAAAGTTGCATGGACACAAATACAAATACAAATATAGATACAAACACACCCATTTTTAAGACCCCCAATATGGATACAATTGGATACAACATTCATTAAAAACACATATATTTAACACAATTTTCTAAGTTATTAGAGGACAATTTCATTATTTTAAAAGAAAATAGGTAAATATAAATTAAAATAATATTAAAATTTAAATATTAATAATTTAATAAAGAATAAACAATTAAATATATGAATAAATTTTATTTATATTCAAAGAATAAATTTTAATATTTTAAAAATATCTAACATTTCAACTTTAAACAACATAATATAAATATCAAATATTAAAAAACATATAAAATCATAAGCAATTAACTTTCTTAAATCTATAAAAATTAAGACACTAGAAAAATAGTAGAGTTGCACTATATGAAACCCAAAAAATGGTTTGTTGAAATAGAAAAATGTTTCATTTAAACTAAAAGAGGGGTAAAAATTTATTAAAACCAAAAATAATAGTACAAAGCAAGGGCATTACACAACCCTATCTGTCTCCACTAAGTGGTCCAACTTTTGTAACAAATCCAGGGGTAATTGACCCCTTTCCTCAATATTCCAATCCCACAAATGATCTGAAGCCCATTTATATGATTTGAAGTTTTTAAAGATTAAGTTTAGGAAGATTCACGTCAATTTTTTTGAAAATCAAATCACATAGTATGTGGCACAGTTGGAAAATCAATGTTTTTTGGGCATGTGTGGGTACAATATCCAACATGTAACCATGATGTATTGTATTTGTATCCATATTGGATACAGGGATACACATGCCTGTGGAGGGGTGGGGGCATATTTGGCTACTCTGCTTATTGGTCTATATTCTCCTAGTGGGTCTCACATTACCCAGTCATTAACGCCGCCAATCCCATTCTTACATGTGGCTTATTCTCAAGCTTTGTGCTAGTCATTCTTAAAATGAAATTTGTCAAATGACACTACATAGTAAGCACTCAATGTACTGGGGAAATTCCTCTCACTTGTTGCTATTTAGCATTTGATGATTTGTTGACTCATTTCTTCATTAGACATATGTTGTGCCACTTAGTTTGTTATTCATTTGGGCCCACTAATTTTAAACTTTTCCTTTTAAACATGCACATATCTCTTGGTTGAGCACTTTATCCACATGGTGATTTTTTATTCATTGCATTGTACAATGCTTACTGCAACAAGTCCAAGCCTCCATTAAAACATGATTTAGTGCATTGGTGCATTACCATTGATCTCCAAACTCTAAAGTATCTACAAGTGATATTTTCCCCATCTTCAAAATGTTTAACCAATGTTCATAATGCCTTATTTCAAACATATACACAAGTAATGCCATTAATGAGTCCTCCATCTAACCAAATTGTCCCATCTATTTTGAATCACACTACAAAGTTTACGACACTTTCTATCAAGCGTCTACCATGCCCCACCCTTTACTGTGCTCAACCAAACCAAAATTGTTATAAAAAAAACAAGTGGTTGTTCCAAGTCTCTATTTCTAAACCTTGGAAGTTATAAAGTTGTAGAAAAAAATGTTGAACTTTGATGCAAGCATCTATAATTGGGTAAGTTAACATCTTGTGTTCCCTCCACTTTTGTTGCATTATTGTAATTTGCATCATATTACACAGTCATGAAGGATTTGTGTTTGTAGCTGAATTAAAAACCTTAAAAACACTAGTCAACCTCAAGTCCATTACAAATTATCAAATTGTAATCCAAGTGCAAATCCACCTAGGATTTGAAAACTCTCAAGAAGTCAACAAGGAAGGGAGTCTTCACAAACTAGCTTGAGGATTGCATGGCTAAAATTTGGGACCCTGTGATTTTTGTCACACCTCGTCTTGTTGTTATTGATTTACTTTTACCTTCACAGGTAAATAGGATGGTAAATGCAATCATGATTTTGATATGTTTGTTAAATGAATGGAATACTGAAATAGGTATTAAGGTATTATTACTTTGGAAGAGTAATTATGTTTACATTGTTGAAGAACATGTATTGCAATATGAATATGAAAATGTTTTAAGATGCACGTGGATTTATTATGAACATCTAACTACCTTGGTGTTGTACTAAGCTAGTTGCAGGGACAGGTTCAATCCTCCAGAAGGGAGGGGAAGTATCACTTAGGAGAAGTGTTTGGTCGAGTAACCCTTAATGAAAACTAACTGAGCTTATACACACACTCATAATAGAATGGTTGAGTTAGGTCATAGTGTTGGGAATTGGCAAGACATCCATTAGTATGATGTGTTTGCATTAGTAAGGATCTTGATTACTGTTGAGTGCATTCTTCGATGATGTTTATGTGTTTGGAGTTTATGGTTTCTTCTTTATATTACTATAATTGATTGATGAGGTGAACATATGTTGAATGTATATATATGTATGCACATGCATGTCAGCGATAAACCATACGCATGAAGGAACACATACATGAGAGCATATAGGTAGATTTACCTATGCATGCTTATGAACAAGTTGCTTATGAGCATGGTGTTATCGAAGGGACAATGTGACATGTATGTATATATGTATGTATACATCACACACATATTTTCCTATCAATAAGATAGTAATTGTATATGTGCTTGATCGTGTAATTGAATGTGTATATATATATATATATTAGAACATATACACATATACAATATTAAAGCTATACATCAGTATATATATAGAAAGTATTTGAGGCTGATTTGTATATATATTATGCAATGAACAACACATACGTAGTATGGTAGCACATGCAATAGTGAAGGGCACAACTAATCAAAACATAAATACAATGCATAGGGTAGTAAAGGCCGATTTGGAGTTTATAAGCCATGGTCGATATAGTACAAATGCATCACTATTTTATAGTAGCACATTACTTATACATTGGAATGCATTATCCAAAAGGATAAAAGGCCATGGAAATATTAGACATAAAGTTTGCTGTGTAAAGTGATTTACACACATGAAAAAAAGGATATCAAACCACAACAATAAACATGATTGGTCAAAGCACAGTTTGAACGCCATTTTAGAGGAGTCAATTCATCCTTTACCCGTCGAATGAATAGTCTATGACTTAGTCGACAAAGATATGGGTTGCTTGTTAAATATGGATTGTTTCTTTGGATAAACCTGCGCCAAAAGAATAGGAGAATGGCTGAAACTTGGCGCCATTATATGAATACTCTATTCCTGTAGAAGTCTTTCATATTAGCAATTCGATTCTCATCTTTTGAGCATGTGCATATTTGAAATAGTCTTGTGTTGCTATCAAGCAAAGGAGGTCGATCTGTAGAATACCAAGCTGAGTATTTTCTTAGAATTTTTCTACCTTTTGCTATGAGAGATAAGTCAACTTGCATGTTGGAATGGTGTCGACTAGCATACCTTCTCCTTAGGCACCAATGTCTCAATATTTTGTATAAATAGATGGGCCAACTCTCTCATTTGGGACACACAATTCTGTAGTTTCCTTCTGGTGCTATTATTTTGAGAGCATTGAGTTATATTGTGAGAGAATTGAGTTATTTTGTGAGCCTAGAGAAAGAGCATATTGTGAAGTATTGCATTGAGTGTTTATAGTAGTTGAAGTGAAGCCTAGCAAGTTGTCATTGGAAGACTAAGAATCAAGTTAGTCAATTGGATCAAGCATATTACAGGCATGAGGATCTAATCTTCTTTTATTATGAAAGAATGCAAGTCTTAATTGCTTTGATTGGGATTGCTTGAGAATGCTTGCATTAGTGAATCATAGTATTTTCTTATGAAAAGGAAAATAATCTTTTATGATTTCCTATGAAGTGCTTATATATACTCCATAATAAGATTATATGTTTATCATTAGTATTACATACTAGGAATGATGAAACATGAATAGCTTAAGGAGGCATCTTAATACTCCTAAATACCCTATACGGAGTTTTAGATAATGATGTTTCTATACATAGATAGTCTACACTACATGTGCAATGTGAAACGTACCAATAACATGAAGTGACTTAACACTGTTAGCTTATTATGCTAGGAAACCCTAGGAATGATAAGGTTTAGCAATACCTCAATAGTGATGGTATGAAAGATATGTTAGGATGTGATGTCATACAAACCACATCAAAAATTTGTACTTGAACGATCACTTGATCATTACTTGACTATTGAATGAAACCCTAGGTTGAGAGTAACCTATGTGGGTCTAGAAGTACATTTGATTAATGATTGAAACCCTAGGTTAAGAATTAACCATTAGGTTGG
This sequence comes from Sequoia sempervirens, assembly GCA_007258455.2. Taxonomy (NCBI): domain Eukaryota; kingdom Viridiplantae; phylum Streptophyta; class Pinopsida; order Cupressales; family Cupressaceae; genus Sequoia; species Sequoia sempervirens. Next base: position 973,121,423 of record VDFB02271358.1, read on the forward strand.
AGTATATACTTGATTACCCATTGGAACCAATAGGTTGGGAATAACCTACTTTGATGGAATATGTAGTTGAGCTTTGTTTAAAATACTTAGGTTTAGATTAACCTACACAATCAGACTGATTGTTGATTATAGATTATATCCGGGATTAGGGTATACTATGGTTGAGACTCACCTATGTGGTTAAATAGATCACTTGAGTTTATGATATACTATATGTTTGGAGACATAGGTGGGATTACCTATTGAGTTAGATTTGTTACCTAACTAGTTGTTTATACGCTTGATATGAAGTCATATTGTTGACTAGATTCTACTCTTTTGAATAACTTTTTTTACTAAGGAGATTACACTCTCAAATGAAATCATCTATTGATATGATTATTCTTCCATTGAGGTCATTCATTGATATGGCTATACTCTTGAAGAGAACCACTTATTAATGTGATATGTTATTGAATGTAGTCAGTTATTTATGACTATTTAATCTATGATTAGATGAAGCTTATGTAGCTATACTTTATATTATAAAGCTATACTTGGGACTAAGTTGTCTTTTGAAGTAAATAGCTTGTTTATGCAAAGTTAATTTGTAGACTAGAAAAGCTCATATGTTATTCTTGGATTGGAATATCCATTGAAGGGAGTAACTTTTGTTGGTAGAGACACCATGGTGTTTTGGGAAAAGGGGAATAGGTTATTTTTGAGGTTAGGGATTACCTATGGAAGGAAATTACCTAAGCATAATATATGAGCGATCATAATCCAAACCAAGCAATAGAAGTGTATGTGAATAGGAAGACTGTCACTTGAAGTACTGGGTGAGAATACTTTGGCCAAAGTAGTGTAAGTAGCCATTGTTTACATTGTCAGTTCACTGTGTTCCTTTTATGCATTCTAGCTTAGGATTTTCATACTCGTAGGGCTAATGACCATATGAATTAGGCATTTTTTATGAGGTTTACCAACCAATCACTTCATAAAAGGGTAGGGCTATCTTGCCACATGTGGTAAATGTGTGGGGGACTACATTTGAGTATGTGGTTGGCAGAAAAGTACTTGAGTGATGCTTCTCATCAACTGGCGGCTGAGGTTTGTGGATGTTTGTGCCAACATTGGGGACAACTGGATTGTGTGCACTAGGGAGTAGCGACATCCAAAATGTATGCACCAAGACTAGTTTGTATATCTATTTCTAGATGAAGCTCAAAAAACTCATGCTCATGTTGGATAGAGGGGATTTTATAATTCAACAAATATTTCTTGATGGTTCTAAATTAATGCGTATGTTTTCCTCGAGTTAATGTTGAATAGAGGGGATTTTATATGTTGGAAGTTTGTGTGGGTGTTGGATGTTGTGATTGTGTTGCTAATATGTGGTTGATAGCAACACAAGACTATTTCAAATATGCACATGCTCAAAAGATGAGAATCAAATTGCTAATATGAAAGACTTCTACAGGAACAAAGTATTCATATAATGGCGCCAAGTTTCAGCCATTCTCCTATTCTTTTGGTGCAGGTTTATCCAAAGAAACAATCCATATTTAACAAGAAACCCATATCTTTTTCAACTAAATAATAGACTATTCATTCGACAGGTAAAGAATGAATTGACTCCTCTAAAATGGTGTTCAAATTGTGCTTTGACCAAGCATGTTTATTGTTGTGGTTTGATATCCTTTTTTTTCATGTGTGTAAATCACTTTACACAACAAACTTTATGTCTAATATTTCCATGGCCTTTTATCCTTTTGGATAATGCATTCCAATGTATAGGTAATGTGCTACTATAAAATAGTGATGCACTTGTATTATATCGATCATGGCTTATAAACTCCAAATTGGCCTTTACTACCCTATGCATTGTATTTATGTTTTGATTAGTTGTGTCCTTCACTATTGCATGCACTACCATACTATGTATTAGTTGTTCATTGCATAATATATATACAAATCGGCCTCAAATACTTTCTATACATATATATACTGATTTATAGCTTTAATGTTGTATATGTGTATATGTTCTAATATATATATATATGTGTGTGTGTGTGTATGTTCTAATATATATATATATATATATATATAACACATTCAATTACACGATCAAGCACATATACAATTACTATCTTATTGATAGGAAAATGTGTGCGTGATGTATACATACATATATGCATACATGTCACGTTGTCCCTTCGATAACACCATGCTCATAAGCAACGCGTTCATAAGCATGCATAGGTAAATCTACCTATATGCTCTCATGTATGTGTTCCTTGATGTGTATGGTTTATCGCTGACATGGATGTGCATACATATATATACATTCAACATATGTTCACCTCATCAATCAATTATAGCAATATAAAGAAGAAAGCATAAACTCCAAACACATAAACATCATCAAAGAATGCACTCAACAGTAATCAAGATCCTTACTAATGCAAACACATCATACTAACAGATGTCTTACCAATTCCCAACACTAATCTTCAACCTAACTCAACCATTCTATTATGAGTGAATAGAAGCTCAGTTAGGTTTCATGAAGGGTTACCCAACTAATCACTTCTCCTAAGTGATACTTCCCCTCCCTTCTGGAGGATTGAACTTGTCCCTGCAACCAACTTAGTACAACACCAAGGTAGTTAGATGTTCATAATAAATCCACATGCATCTTAATACATTAGCATATTCATATAGCAATACATGTTCTTCAACAATGTAAACATAATTACTCTTCCAAAGCAATAATACCTTAATACCTATTTCAGTATTCCATTCATTTAACAAACATATCAAAATCATGATTGCATTTACCATCCTATTTACCTGTGAAGGTAAAAGTAAATTAGTAACAACAAGACGAGGTGTGACAAAAATCATAGGGTCTTAAATTTTAGCCATGCAATCCTCAAGCTAGTTTGTGAAGACTCCCTTCCTTGTTGACTTCTTGAGAGTTTTCAAATCCTAGGTGGATTTGCACCTGGATTACAATTTGATGATTCAACAAATATTTCTTGATGGTTCTAAATTAATGCATATGTTTTCCTCTTGAGTTAATGTTGAATAGAGGGGATTTTATATGTTGGAATTTTGTGTGGGTGTTGGATGTTGTGGTTGTGTTGCTAATATGTGGTTGTAGGATTTAAGTATATCTTGATGGTTCTAAATTAATGCGTATGTTTTCCTCTTGAGTTAATGTTGAATAGAGGGGATTTTATATGTTGGAATTTTGTGTGGGTGTTGGATGTTGTGGTTGTGTTGCTAATATGTGGTTGTAGGATTTAAGTATGTCTTGATGGTTCTAAATTAATGCGTATGTTTTCCTCTTGAGTTAATGTTGAATAGAGGGGATTTTATATGTTGGAATTTCGTGTGGGTGTTGGATGTTGTGGTTGTGTTGCTACTATGTGGTTGTCATTGATGTCAACACTATTAGCATTAGTGCATTTGAAGTTGTGTATGTCAAGGATATTGAGAAAATTGTAATAAATGAGTTGCAGATTGTTAGTGGTGAAGTGATGCTCTATCTATCAGTGAGTTCCATACGTTGTTGATCAAAGGTTGTGGACTAAAGGGTTTTTTTTTAGTGTATCTAGTTTATCCACATTGAGTTTCAGAGATCCGTGTGAAGATTTGATCAAGTTATGAAGATTTACATTCTGACAATTTTTTTGTTGCTTTAGTTGGTGTTTCTAATTGAAGATTATGTGATTCCAGTTAGTTCAGTTGCTGCGGATGCTTCTTTGATGTTTTGTAATGCTTGTCGATGTCTCTAGATTGTGCTATATCTTTGTTGCATGTCCGCATTGATCATTGTTCTTGTGATCCGAGATTTTCTCTTCCGTGTTCATATTTTTCTTGTTCTTGGGTGACAGGGTGTTGAAGCATGTTGTGGATCTTCGAGGATAAATTAATTGAAGTGTCTTTGTGTTGGAAATTTTGATTTGGGTCTTCACTATGTAGTGGCTGACCTTGGTTGATTTGCATTGAAAATTATCTATTCTTTTGGGCCGACAATTTATATTCATTTTATTATTTTTGTTGAGGCTGACATGAAGGGATGAAATTTCTTGTTGCAAATATATAAGAGTGATTGTTTATTCGAATTGAAGAGTGTAAGAGGGTGCAAGAGTGTGAGAGTGTATGCTAGAGTGTGCTTGTATGTGCGAATATCATTCAAAGGCAGAACATAGTGTGAAGAAGTGTGCAAAAGAGTAAAGAATTGTTCATGTGCTTAACCGAAACTGTAATCAGGCATTAGTAGATGCTATTCTCTTAGTACAAAATCCGGATGGTTGTAATCCAAATCTCTTTGTAAGATAGTGTGTCTTCCTTTGTAATTGAGTAGTGAGCTCTAGGCAGTGAGCCTGAATGCATGTGCATTCCCCATATTTCATTTTCATTATACTTAAAACAGGGTATAATCTTGTGGACTGACCTCCATCGTGGTTTTTCCCCTAACAAGTTTTCCACGTAAAAAATATTGGTGTTATGTGTGTTTCTGATGTGTTGATGATTTTTGTTTTCATGGTTAATAATCAGATATGAGAATAAGGATAATAAGTTGAATAAGTTTTGAATTTCTATGACAATTGATTCACCCCCCCTCTCAATTGTCTGCCCTTGTGTTGCCAACAATGGGTACCTGTGATTTGTTTTGGTGTACCATCGTTTGTGAGTTCATGGGTAGTCATTCTTTTCGGGCTTCCAGTGGTGGGAAAATAAAATGTTACCTTATAATTGGTTTTCATTTTGGTTCCTTGTGAACAATTGCTCTTATTTTTAATTTGATTTTGATGGGTTCAGCCTTACACTTGAAAGTGGTTTTCTTTACTTTGAAGTTTTAATGTGAGATGGTGCATGCCTTACTTGGTGCAGTTATTCTATTTGGTTTTGGTGTCTTGTGCAAGTTGGCTTGCCCATTTGTGATTATGGGATTTGTTGTTAGTTGGGGGAGTGGCTCTCAATGAGGGTCTGGCGCCCAAAGTGGCTGGTCTAGGGTAACTCATTGGGAGTTTAATCAAGTGATAACTTAATTAATTGATTAGGGGTTTGGGTAGTTTCACACATTAATTCAGATAATGTAGCCTCACTCATGGGCCCAAGTGATCGTTTAGGCTTGGGATGAGTGGGAAGGCCTGGAGTGGAAAGGTCAATTTCCTTGCCTTTGCATAGTAATTTTGTAAGGTATGTTGATTTCGCATAGCATGCATGGGGGTCCGACAACCGGTACAAGTTACCAGGGTAACCCAAGATGGGGGCTGACAGCTTAGGAAGGTTATGCCAAGGTAACCCGTGGCAACCTATGCAATGACACTCCACCGTTTAACAACCTTGTATGTTAGTTGTTCCCCTCTTATTGTTCTTGAGCCTCTAGAAGCAGATGTTACCATGTGATTGTTGATGCTTTTGTCATGTGGTCTTGTTGTTTTTGTTTCTATGGATGCAAACGTTTCTTGTGTTGGATGTTTCTTATTTTGGATGCTTCTTGTGTTAGATGTTGTCTTGTGTTTGTTGTCACCCTTTTCATGGAATCTTGTAAACCTTGTCTTTCTTGATGGATTTTCGATGTGGGTCCTTCTTGTCATCCTCTTGCACGGGGGGTGGGCCTTAGGGTCCATGTGGTCAGGTGGAATGTGCTATGCACCCCATTGGGTCCCTAGTCGAAGATTGAGATGTGCAGTGTTGTACTAGTTGTAGTAACTCTTGAGATATACCAATGTTGGAACTGGTCTGGATGATTTGTACTCATTCTTATCATTTGTATTATTCCAGGTTATTGTACTACTCCCGTTCATGTTGGGGAGTACTATTGTAATGATGTAATTCTTGAAATGATGTATCTTCTTGCACAAATGTTATGTATATTGATCCTTGTATTATTATGTGTTTATTGTTTCATAATGATCTTTAGTAGTGTTGTTCTGGGGAATGGGTTTATGTTTCGTAATGCAGTCACTTGTACCCCAGAGGACATGGTTGATATTGCATATGTATAATTGCATTACAGGTGTTGCATGTTAATGAATATCTTAAGTTATGTTGAACTTCAAAAAATAAAAAATTGTGCTATGAATTGTTAGTTCAAGTTTTCCTCTGGGGTTTGCGCAGTGGGCCATTACAAAAAAATGCCTCTAGGAGTAAAGACAACAACTGTAGGAATAATGGAGGCCTAAAATGTCTCATTTAATATTGCATAAACTTAGAATATGGATAGCTATTCTTGAGGGAGAGTTGGGAGCCCATTCTTGGGCCAAAATTGATGATTTTAATGTATATTTTTGGGGGTTTTTGAAGAAAAAACGTGGGAAGGAGTTTGTAAGGAATGGGAAGGAGAAAAATGTATCTATAGAGGTATCATTGGGAGTTTTGTGTTGCAGGTTTCAGTAGCACTGGTGAAAAGAAGATAAGGCACTAGTGTATGAGAGGTGAAGAAAAAGATAAGAGCCGTATGAAGGTTTGAACATCAACAAAGCGAGCTTGGGGAAATGAGAAGAAGAACATGAAGATCCATGGTTCATTAATCTTGTGTACAAATTTTTGTATGCTCTATGGTGGCATTTCATTTTCCATTTGATGTAATTGTCATGAGTTGATTTGATGCAATAAAAATTCAGAATTTGTTTGCATTTTTTTTTGTATTGTGGGTGTTCTTTGTTGCAGTAGAGTCTACATTGCATGGTGGGTTTTTGTGAGCAGTTGCTTGTTTGTATCATTAGAGATAAATTCTAAGCATAAATTTGTTGGTTATAATGCAATTTGATTAGTGCTCAATCAAGTGTGGTATAAATATTTTCAAAATGTAATATGTATAATGACTGGTATGAGTAATGGACTATTAAGTTATAATTGTTATTAATGTTCATGAAAATTATTTAATGGGTTCGAGTTTTGCAAGATAAGGTCTATTAAATCAAAATTTTCTAAAACTATGTGTTGCATATTAAATTATCTTGGTTGGATTATTTTTGACTTTGTTGCATAGGAATGAGCATCGATCTATATATTTCTAATCTCACACTCTAATTTTTAAATGACAAACTTGTTGAATTGTAATTTATTTGAATTTATTACACCCACATCCTACTCAATGGTATAGAGAAATGCATTTGAATGCTTGTTGTTTGAACTTCTTTGCTTATTTGTTGGTTCCATTTTCTACATTTTTTAGATACTTTTACCAATTTTTAGTGATTGACACATTGAGAATTGTTAGGAATTAGGTGTTTGAAACCTTGCATAATTTTTATAATGTTTAATTTATTATTGTGTGTGGTGGACCTAGGGGACCTAGAAGTATGTGCATCAATAGGAGTTAACATTCTTGATGCCACTTTAAATGTTGTATGTAACATTGAGACACAATGTAAGTTGTAAAATTGTATTATTTAATATTGGGAAAAATTAGTACCAATATTAAATGAGGGGTTAATGGTTTTTTAAGCTCATGGTATTAGTCACATGGTTTTATGTAATACCACTTGGAGGTTTGTGGGAGCTTGTTTCTATAAAAGCAACCACATGGGTAGTTGTTTAAGGTTGGATAGTTGGCAGTTTGATAGGTTAGCTCTTGTTAACATTTGTGAGGGTTGAAGTATGGCATGGGATATGTGGTTACATGCTTGTTCACATGGATTTATTGGATAGGGATTGATGTTTCAAAGGTGTTCATGGAGAACTTTGAAGATGTATTGTAATGTTTATTGCTAAATAATACATAAGTCATGGATGCTTTTGGAGGCTGGGTTTTTTACTCTTGAGGGTTTTCCTAGGGTATTTGTATCACCTTTGATGGTATATTGTCTATTCTTTTGAATATAGATTCTGGATACTTGTTTGCATATATTTCTCTATTTGGGTTATGTGTAAATTATCTTGGGTGGATGCATATTTCCTTTCAATAATTAGTGACAGATAAATTAGGTTTATCATTATGTCATCTAGGTCTAGTCTATTAACAAACATTTTCCCAAAAGAATTAATCAAAGTTGATTACATATTTTAGTCTCTTAGATGGTTATAAACTAATTTTAGCAAATCATACATTAGATGTCATAGAAACACACTCCTAAGGTTTGTAGATCCAAAATTATAGGAGAAATGATCCTTCTCTCATCAATTATTTCTACCCATTTAGACATCCTAACCATATAAGTCCAATTAGCCATGATTACTTGACATTTCCATGAGTAAGAGGAATATTTCATTTAATTAACTTCATAAGGATATCTAAGAGCCTAGGTAGTTTTATTTCTATCTAAGAATATTCCCCAACATGTTGATTAAGTTTGCAAGTCAGTAATTTGAATAAAGTCTCGCTAAGGTTTCCTTCTTTAGATGAAGATGTTTTCCTAATTATAATTACTAGGCTATCACTGTGTTTCAGTTTCTCAGAACCCCTTTGCTACTTAAATATAAACTTATCCATTGTTTGTACCTCATCTGAAAAATCTTATATTTAGGAGTCTCTTGCTTGAAATCCTTGATAATTTTACTATAGTGCAAAAAATTTCATTCCACTACAAAAATCAAATATTGGAGGCTATAGATCCAATAATCATCACCAGGCATGTATGTTTTGAGGTAGTCCATTGATATCCATGTGTGGATAAAAACTATATGGGTTTTAGTAAGCTCAAGGATTTATATTAGTTATATTTGAATGTTAAAGGTTTAAATACTTTAGATAAGAGTTTAGATGATTATTTTAAGTATTAATGATAGGTGACTTCTGTTGGGTCCCAAAATTTCTACTCACACTTCTAGAGGCATTTATGTAACTCAATGATAGGGATATGTCATTCTCTAGGGTGGAAAAATAGCTTCATCTATAAAGAGAGAGATAAAAGGCTAATTTTTTAGAGTGGGTAAACAAGAATTAAGAAATTATAGAAATGGTATGATATTTAGAATCAAATCTACTTAATAATCCTTCTCCAAATTTACAAACATTTAGATGAAATAAGAAAGAGACCATTACAATTAGCATCTTGTATCGAATTAAAATTCTATGAAACTTATAAAATTCATGTTACAATCACAATAGCAACTATGGTGAGGGAAAATTCAAACAAGGAGGATCCTTTCACATCTCTTCATTGAAAATCCTCCAAAATACCCACAACTGTCCAAGGAGATATCTAATTACAAAATATCTACTTCAAATGGCTACCTCTCTACAACTTCTAGAATGCAATATTTTGATGGTGAATGAACTTGAAAAGTTGGAACCCTATGTTTCTCTCTACACTTTAGTTCAATCGAAACAAAAATGTCCAACCCTTTGAAAAATGAAGACTTTTACTCTTATAGAAACCTCCAAAATTTTGCAACCAATAAAAGGAGCATGTGAATTTTCATTAATTCAAAAATCCTTTGAGTGGTAATCTATAGAGGACACCCATACCCTTCAACCGTTTCCCCCTAGAACACACCTAAAATTATTGTCTAGGATGACTAGTTTTACTTCTAGGGTATGGAGAGAAACCCTTCTTTGATCTACAAACCATCCCCTCATTAATGATGAAATAGTTTCAATGTACAAGCCAATAAAGGGCCCATGAAATATATTTTTATGAAAACCTAAATATGGTTCAAGGGACATCAGAAATTGAAACTTTAACCATTGCATCTGCATCTTTTTTCATCACTGGAAGTACCTATGAATTTGCACCTTTAAGATGAATAGTTTTGGGTGGAAATTTTTAATAGCTATTTGTATGGCCTTATCAATTCATTAATGAAATTTGGGGTTATGTGTTCTAGGTTGTGTAAGGAAGTAGGTGGGAGTGATTAGTGAAAAATGTGAGAGTTTCAAAGTTTTGAGGATTGGGGGTCAGGAGTTAGATCTGTCATATTTCACACACAAAGAAAATAGATAAAGGAACATGTGCATATTTGACTCTAAAAGAACATACAAAGGAAGGTTTTAGGAGTTGGGGATGAATACACTAAGTAATTTATCCCTTAAGGTATGAAAATTAGAGTGGGTCTAAAATCATGATCCCAATGAAATGCATATTGAAAGTGTCAAGGATTAGGTTCAGGAATACTTCATATCTTGTACCATTTTATAGATATCCCTATATCTTTGAATTCAACAAAAAACATATAGAAGGAAATGTTGAAGGTTGAGGATTAGGAATACCAAGGAATATGTACATGGGTAAAGGAATAACTAAAAATTTGGCTCTAGAAGGTAAGTTAGTCTACATGATTAGGGAGTTGAGGTTCTTATGAGAGCCACATGATAGTGAAAGTAAGTTTGAAGCTCTAACAAAGGCATGGTAAAATAGTGGGGAATGGATGAAAGGGATGTTAGTAAAGAAAACTTTCAAGTTCCTAGAAGGAAAGGAAATAGAAGAAGAGAAGATATGAAATATATGCTAACATGGAATATATTGATATCCTCTAAAACTAGTACCATGAAGGGAAACTCTAAAACTGTAACATTTTACATAGTCCTTAGAAATCACCTAAAAACCTCCATACTTAGAACACTTTTGAGATTTTTTCAAATTCTAACACATTATAGGTACACGAGGGATAAAAGGGAAAGACTTGAAAATTTGACCAAAGTTGGACCCTTTAAGAATTATCTCAAATCACATAGGGTCAAATAGGGTCAAGAAAGATAAATAATATGGGACTCAAGAAAAAAATGGCACCACTAATTGAGTCCCAATAACCCCAAAGTTTAGTTCTTCAAGAACATTGACTATAGGATAAATATTGAGTTAAATCCAAAATTTGAGGCCTCCTATATGTCAGTGTTGACGGTAAAACCCACAGCTCTCGTAAATCACCTGCAAGAAATTAACTTGTCACAAATAAAGATCAAAGAAACTAATTTTCTCAACAATTTGAGAAATTGTATTGATGCATTAACCTGAACAAATGCTTATAATGAAAGATGAATCCTTACAAAAAGGAGAAAGAAAACCTAGATCAAACCCTAGGCGAGGATTAGATTATACTATGACAAGTGTCCTCATCCTATGCAATGAGACAACATGACTTATAATTAGGTCAATCTAATAATATAAAATAACTCCTAAGTTTAGTTTAAGTTAATAAAGTAAAAGGGGCCTAATAAATAATTGATGATTAATTAATTATTAGGTGATTACCTATTTACTCTAGTACCCCCCTTAAGATCAACTTCAGGAGAAGCTAAAAACCTAATGATGAATGCAATGATGGATGCAAAATGGATCTTGGCTACAAGGCCCGAAGAGGTACCCATGTACAAGCAAATGCGATCTCTCATAATTGGAGAAAAGGAAAAAACCTCATGGGTAAAAATTCCTCTCCAAAAGAGAGAAAAAAGTGCTACAAGTTTTTGTAGTTGGTGTTGTCATTGATTTGAGTAGGATTATGTGTGTTTTCATTAGTTTCAACTGGTGCTAGTTGTGATGATGCTTTGATTAGTTGCATTATGTTGTCATTAGTAAGTTACTAATGTCAACCTCAAGTGTTGCTTTGATAATTTTCTGATTATGGATGTATAACTATGTTGAAGTTGGCTTAGTGGTGTTAAGGAAGTATTGATGATGATGAGAATATGTCTTTGGTGCTTGGTTTCCAAGTGAATTTGAGAAAAAATGAATAAAAGAGGAAATAGTGTGTTGAAGAGGTGTTCTGTGCTACAAAGTAGTGTTCTAGTTTTTCTTTGCATTTATTCTATGTTGAAGATTTGCTCATATGGTTCAGATATGTTGATCAGAGGTGTTCAAAGGTGTTATATCTAGAATTTGGTATGCTGGATCATTGTGAAAAGAAAGTTGTTTTCACCGGTGTGTGGAATGTGTATTGCAATAGTGTCTAGGAGAAATGGTTTTGCTCTACATTTCTCCGTAGTTTTATTTCTGGTTTTGTAGATCTGGAATTGTTCTTATAATGCTTATATCTATCTTCAGTTGAAGTTGTTCATGGTTTGGTACTCTGAAAGTTGAGTTATTGAGTTATAGTATATGAAAGAATTGTCTAAATGTACTGGGTGTGTATATTCTTTAGGTGAAATTTGTTGCGAAGGAATTTGTTGGATTTTAAGGTGTTTTTGGAATATTCTACATTGTGTTTAAGTGATATTTTTATGCAAGTTTTCTTTGGATTAAAGGAAGTGTGTACTTAAAATTCTAATGGTTTTTACATGGGTTTGGTCTACCTTGGGTGCTTACACTAATTGTGGATATGCTTAGGTGTTTGTGAAAGCATGGCATGGCGTGTGTGAGTGAATTTAGGTCCTAGTTAATATGTATTGAGGGTCACCTTCATTCCTTTCCCTGACAAGAATGTTTTGGTGCTAACCTAATTTTATTTTGCATGGTTGAGACACATAGCCTACCTTGGAGTTTTTTTTGAGGTTGAAGAGGGTATAAATAAGTGTTGAGTTGATGAGGAGTGGTGAGAAGAGAAGTATCATGTGATAGATGCAAATTGCAGAGTTGTGAAGTGTAGTGCGAGCTTTAATGTGTTAGACTACAAGAAGCAATGAGCAGAAGGTGTCTGCAATCTTTAGTAAGAATGTGAATGTGTTGGTGATGTTGTGGTGAACCTTTCACATTGAGATAGTTTTCTCACTGTAACATTCTTCTATCTTCTTTTTGTTATCCAACAATGAGCCCTTGGCATTGATCCCTTCTTTCTTTTGGGTAGTAAGCCCTATGATAGTGAGCCCTATTTTATTTGGTGTTGCTATTACTTTATATTGCGAGCTAATCCTCATTGTGGTTTTCCCATCTTGGGTTTTCCACATAAATCTGTGTTCTATTGTGCATGGTGTTGATGTGTTTCCTTTTTTGTTATTTTCTTTCATGCTTAATCATTTTAACATATTAATGGTTAACTAAATAGATGTGGATCTAAATGTTTATAAGGGTTTGAAGCTTTAAAGAGACAATTGATTCACCCAACTCTCAGTTGTCTTGTGCATCTAACAATTGGTATTAGAGCAAGGTTCCTTGGAAGAAAGCTTAATCGCTTGAGGTAGATCTAGGATGACACACAAGAAGAAGGTACCTATGTTTCATGGAACTGATTATGCATTATGAAAGACCAGAATGGAAGGTTTTCTTGTTTCAATAGTGTTTGAGATATGGAAGTCTATTGAATCTAAATATACTATACCTACAAATGGTCCAAGCATTGTTGATGAAATCAAGGCTTACGAGAATAATGGGAAATCAAGGTATGCACTTTTGAAGGGTATTTCTAATATTAAAATTGTGAAATTTATGAGTCTTAAAAATGCTAATGAGATTTGGAAAAGGTTGGAAAGTGTTTATGAAGGAGATGATATGGTCAAGCAAGCTAGAATGCAGAATCTAAAGATCAAGTTTGAAACCCTAAAAATGTCAGAAGATGAAGATATTACTAGCTACATGTAGAAAGTGGATGAAGTTTTCAACTCCATTAGAGGTCTTGGTGGGACTCTTGATGATGATGAGGTAGTAAATAAGGTATTGATAACTCTACCCAAAGCCTATTGTAGACACCGAAATTTGGTCTAAGCCCGCGACTTCAATATTCTTCATAATTCCTATTCTTCATGGTCATGATTAAATAATCTTAATTATTTAATTAATTCACCTTAACATTAATTCTTCTCATGATTAAATAATCTTAATTATTTAATTAATTCATCTTAACATTAATTCTTCTATTGATTAAATAATCTTAATTATTTAATTAATTCATCTTCTGTTAATTCTTCTATCAATTAAATAATCTTAATTATTTAATTAATTCACACTTTTCTTTATACTATCTGATTAATTAAATAAACACTTTTTATTTAATTATTTTACTAATTAACCTTATCCTTCTTGTCAAATTAAATAAATTCTTATTTAATTTACTCTTTATCATACTTCAACTATAATTAAATAAATTCTTTTTTTATTTAATTGTTCATTTAAGTCCCTTCATCACTTAATTAAATAAATCTTATTTATTTAATTATTCTTCAAATATCAAATCTTGAATTAAATGAATTATTTAATTCATGAATTCTATTTTAACACATTCCTCTATATTTAGATAATTGTGTGAGTTATTTAAGTATTCACTTTTACTCGACTCAAAGATCTATTGAAATTGCTTAGTTAACTCTTGATTTAATGTCTAAGTGGCGTTCTCAAGTAATCTCTTCGTCAAATCATTCAATCATCCAGTTCTAACTCATTTGCGTGTACATGCGGATTAATTAAATATTCCTATTTAATTAATTAAACCTTGTGCGTGCATTCGAACAAGAGTTGCTTTAATCCATATTCATCTTTGTCATGCAAAGATAATTCTTTTGTTTTTGAATACTAAACTGGAAGATTAAATCATTTATTTAATCTTTAATTCTATTTCTAATTTGTATCACTCATGTCACTATTGATAGTTATCAGAATGCATGTCTAATCCGTCGATCTCAACCATCTATTAATCTTTCAATCCTGGCCTGTCGTTCGAATAATCAATTTTCTATAAATTGATCTGGTCTTCATCATTCCAATCTCTCTTGAAATCATGTATCTCTCTCTTGAAATCTTATGACTTTTTAGAGCAACTATCTTGAATCTTCAATGTTTTGCTAAATCACTATCTTAGACTATATACTTGCACGAACTTTGAAAATATGAGGGCAATTATACTACAACAACAAAATGGAGAAGGGAAATTGAGATGAATCATGGAAATACGTATAAATTTGGTGAGATTGTTCAAGTTTTATTTACGTTTTTGACTTTCCTTTGTTCTTTGTTGCTTAACATTAGATTGCATTTAGAGCATTTAGATTTAGGTTGCATGTTTGTTTTAATCTCTTTTCTTTTTGCATTTTCTAGATGTTACATTTGGTGAACCCGATGTGAATTGTAGAGAAATTTGTGGGTTTTCTTGTTTATTTTCGTTGTTTTGCAGGTTACAACCAAGAATTCATACAAAATCCTGTCACCTTCTTTTGAGCACAAAAAAATGGGGAATAAAATATTTAAAAAAAAATTCTATCTTTTTTAGATCTCATTCTCAGCTTTCTAGAACTTCAAACGGTTTAAAATTTCGTTAAGATTTGAGAAAGTTATGGCCATTTTAGTGATCGCAGTTTTTTAAGCTTTAACTGTTAAAACGCGAATTTTCTTTTGTTTATAACACTTTTGTCTTGGAGGATTTTGCAAAACGTTTTCTGGGTTTTGAAGGTCTATTTTTTAGATTTCCATAGATATCTACGATTTAAAATTTTGTTTAGTTTTGAGGAAGTTATCACTATTTTAGTTTGCTGTTTTCATTTAAGTTTTTTGTAGTAATCTTCTATTTTTAGTGCGTGTCTTGAGGAGTTAACGAGCTTTTGCAAGACGATTGACAAAGACAATATTGAAAACTACTAATGAATCTTTCTGCAGAATGCATGTCGAAGACCCTAGTTAAACTTTTGAAATAGATTGTTTGGTAGTGTAGCAAATCTTTCATTTGGATTAAAATTAACAAGTGTCTACTGTGTTTGGTGTGAAAGCACAACTATGTAATTACCCTCACGATTTGGTATATTGAAGTATCCTCTCCCCTTGTGCATCTGTGTGATCCTGGGTGTAAGAGAAACAGTTACCAACTCTAAAACTTGGGCCTGTTTTGGTGGGAAAAAGTACTCACCACAGGACGACTCAGATCGATAGCACCTTGAACCCGAGGGACTTCCAACCAGTATATAAAAGTGGATTCTTGGGGAAAGCCCAAGGATCACGAGTATGGTTCCCACAAGATGGATCCGAAAGGGTACTCTCAACACATGGATCATGCCCCACGAACGGAATGCCCGTACTAAACACCTTTTGTTTGAGAGGCCAACCATTTTTCAGCCATTGCTTGGTATAGTGCAGGGTACAATATCATGCCTGAAGACACTCACTACTGATCCCCTTGAGTGGAGATAGCAGTTCTTGGGAGGTCATTGCCCAAAGAATTCAAAATTGGTGTGCTCAAATGGCATTAATGAGCCGTGGAGGGGAGCCAATGCCACCAAATTTCTAAGCTATCTGCTCTCGAGAAGGAAAGGTGTTTATCACCAATCTGGGGTATTTAGGTGGGCTATACCGAGTATACAAACCCTAGGCCTTTTGGCCTATTAGGATTGTACTTGTTTGTTATCATATTACACGTTCTTTGAGTCCAAAATCAAACTGAAAACACTTTGTCTTATGATTGTCCTTGTTTGCCAGAATTTGATTACGGAAAACAGAGTCAGTTTTAAATCTCAAATTACTGAAAATACATAGAGAGTCACAACTGTTCACCAAAAGGTCGCAATTGATTTTAGAGTCGCATCTGTTTAACTTTGAGTCACATCTGTCATTTTCAGTCGCATCTGTTTAGCATAGAGTCGCATTTGCTTTGCGAAAAACTACATATGTTATATTCTGAGTCGTAATTGTCATTTCAAGTCGCATCTGTGTGAAACTTAACCACATCTGCCTGAAACACATACTCAACATTTAATGGAAACACGCAATTGATCATCAGAAAACCGCAACTGTGAAACATAACCGCATTTGATAGATCCTGTGACGCATTTTCTTGATTATTAGAAAACTAGAATTCATAGTCACTGTCCAGTCAACACGGTTATACCAGTTTCATTTGTCTTTCCACAAACAACCCTTGAACTGAAACCTGACATGATTTGCTCAATTTTGCATCCTTTAGGTATCATTTGGTCATTACTATAGTTATTCCGATTTTGAGTTTTACTTTCATCTTTGAGTACATTTTGTCTTTAGATTTAAACTTCTAGGAAGATCAATTTTACAAACTTTAGGATAGGTCCACCATCTACACTCTAGAAAAATAATAGCATTAACGAAATTTGTCATTGAACCTAGTCCTATCATTTTATCCTTTTTCCTACATGGAGTCCTCCTAGCTCATCAGTCTAGTTAGGAAACTCACCTTATCTTTGATCCTAGTCCTACATTGGTTCCTTGACATAACTAAATTGATGCCTTGGTTAGACTTTAGGTAGTTGGTCCCCCCTGTCTTGGGTTTACAAATTGATTACCTTAGAAGCTTTCTTAGACTTTGCATCTTTAGACACTATCATCCTAAGATAGCATCATTTTAGACATACCTTATTTGCAGAGAAAAATACGAAAAAAAATATAGTTGCATTCATTCCTTATGTGCACCTAGAAAATCCCAAAAAATAGCTTAGTGATAGGGAGGGGTTGGAGGAATCACTCATTGATTCCTGCTCTGGGTTTTTTTTGCAAGACCACCTTAGCGTGTTACTTCACCACCTTAACCTTTAGGACCTTCCTCATGTATAGGTACCCCTGGTTCTCTTGGCCAACCCCACTACCATCACAATTCAACCTACGAAGTCAATCTTGGTGCAATATCTCTAACTCTTCCTTAGCCCTTAATCTACCCTAAAGACTAACATTCCCCAAAAACTAAAGCTTAGTTTTGCAAGGGTGTGGAGATGCTTCTAATGACTTCATTCCACCTTGTTAAGGCTTAGAAAGATCCACCTAACTCCATCTTTTCATCGCTTCCACCAAACCCTCATTTAGGGTTAAAAAGGCTACTAGCCTAGGAGCCCCAATTAGGTCTCCACTTCCGAGAAAATAGGTTGTCTCTCCTAATTTTCCCAAAGAACACATAATCTTTCCTTTGGCTTCTTGGTCCTTATGCCTACCACTTGAATATTTTAAAGGTCTTAACCCTCAACTGACCGTACACAGACCTAAACCACAATTTGGCAATAATTAGGTCTTTTTAAGCCATTTTCCTGTCCTTCCTGCAACTGTTAGAGATTACTAACACCAGACGGTTAGATGGAGCTACCTCCTGCATTCAATACCTTGTCAAGGCTCATGTCTACCCTCTCCACACCGTGTTTTTCCAGGAGATAAACACCCCTGCAACCCAAGTGCTCTGCACTTCTTGTCTTCCCTAGCCAGACTCTTCTTAGCTCGCCTAGGAGAAGACTCTCACAGTGTTACCCTGTCTACTAAAGAATCCTAACCCTACCATATTTACAATCATGGAGTCTAGCCACAATCCCCAAAAGCCCATACACTAGGTACAGTGGAAATGTGAACTAAACCTCCATTTTTCACAGTCTGTCAGTCAGAACAACAACTAAAAGAAACAAACTAATTACACAAGATTGCTTGAAATGAATAAACTAGCTACCTACTATTCCACACAATGCTTGGAAAATAAATGCACTACTTCCTACATGTTACACAGTGTCAGGATCACTCCATTAACACACAATTCAAAGCAAAAACAAAAACTAGAAAATTTACACCAATTTATCACTGTCTTCTCTTGTATTCATAAGTTTCCAATAATGCAAAAGCTTCCAACCCTGCTCTCAGGTCGAGGCACACCCTATATAGGTCAAAAAAAGTAGTTATGCCTTCCCTTGGTCGGACATGTCAGTTACATTGTGGCAAAGTTGCAAAATGCACCATTTTGCAACTTTTGCCAATTTCTAGTAAAATGAATTTTTAAACTCATCAGTAAAATGAGTTTCTAAACTCATCCACCCTTTCCACTCCTTAACCTACTGATCACTACTGAGCAATACATAATCATAAACCTCTAACTCTATCTCAATGGTCAACATGACCTTCATGGTAACACATCAAAAACAAAAATTCATCCTAGACTTCCTAATTGCCTAGTGTTTCCTAGGTGCTCCTGCACCATTCTCCCCCTCTTTGCACAAACACTAGGAAATGTGAGGAGAGATTAGGGACACATCAATTACCTACTTCTTAAATTGAGCTTCATCTACCCATGTAGCCTCAGACTCTGGCTTGTCTTTCCACTTGATGAGGTGCTCCATGTACACTTTATGCCTTGTAGATTTCTTCACCTTGCCTGAATGATCAAATTGTAATCTAGCTGCAAATCCACCTAGGATTTGAAAAATCTCAAGAAGTCAACAAGGAAGGGAGTCTTCACAAACTAGCTTGAGGATTGTATGGCTAAAATTTAAGACCCTATGATTTTTGTCACACCTCATCTTGTTGTTACTGATTTACTTTTATCTTCACAGTTAAATAGGATGGTAAATGGAATCATGATTTTGATATGTTTGTTAAATGAATGGAATACTAAAATAGGTATTAAGGTATTATTGCTTTGGAAGAGTAATTATGCTTACATTGTTGAAGAACATGAATTTCTATATGAATATGCTAATGTTTTAAGATGCATGTGGATTTATTATGAACATCTAACTACCTTGGTGTTGTACTAAGCTGGTTGTAGGGATAGGTTCAATCCTCCAGAAGGGAGGGGAAGTATCACTTAGGAGAAGTGATTGGTTGGGTAACCCTTCATGAAACCTAACTAAGCTTATACACACTCATAATAGAATGGTTGAGTTAGGTTGAAGATTAGTGTTGGGAATTGGTAAGACATCCGTTAGTATGATGTGTTTGCATTAGTAAGGATCTTGATTACTGTTGAGTGCATTCTTCAATGATGTTTATGTGTTTGGAGTTTATGCTTTCTTCTTTATATTGCTATAACTGATTGATGAGGTGAACATATGTTGAATGTATATATATGTATGCACATCCATGTCAGCGATAAACCATACACATCAAGGAACACATACATGAGAGCATATAGGTAGATTTACCTATGCATGCTTATGAATGCATTGCTTATGAGCATGGTGTTATCGAAGGGACAACACGACATGTATGTATATATGTATGTATACATCACACACACATTTTCCTATCAATAAGATAGTAATTGTATATGTGCTTGATCGCGTAATTGAATGTGTTTATATATATATATATATTATAACATGTACACACACACGCACACACACACACACACACACACACACATATATATATTAGAACATATGCACGTATACAACATTAAAGCTATACATTAGTATATATATATATATATAGAAAGTATTCGAGGCCAATTTGTATATATATATTATGCAATGAACAATGAATACATAGTATGGTAGTGCATGCAATAGTGAAGGGCACAACTAATCAAAACATAAATACAATGCATAGGGTAGTAAAGGCCGACTTGGAGTTTATAAGCCATGGTCAATATAATACAAATGCATCACTATTTTATTGTAGCACATTACTTATACATTGGAATGCATTATCCAAAAGGATAAAAGGCCATGGAAATATTAGACATAAAGTTTGTTGTGTAAAGTGATTTACACACATGAAAAAAAGGATATCAAACCACAACAATAAACATGCTTGGTCAAAGCACAGTTTGAACACCATTTTAGAGGAGTCAATTCATCCTTTACCTGTCGAATGAATAGTCTATGACTTAGTCGACAAAGATATGGGTTTCCTATTAAATATGGATTGTTTCTTTGGATAAACCTGCGCCAAAAGAATAGGAGAATGGCTGAAACTTGGCACCATTATATGAATACTTTGTTCCCGTAGAATTCTTTCATATTAGCAATTCGATTCTCATCTTTTGAGCATGCACATATTTGAAATAGTCTTGTGTTGCTATCAAGCAAAGGCGGTCGATTTTTAGAATACCAAGTTGAGTATTTGCTTCGAATTTTTCTACCTTTTGCTATGAGAGATGAGTCAACTTGCATGTTGGAATGGTGTCGACTAGCATACCTTTTCCTTAGGCACCAATGTCTCAATATTTTGTATAAATAGATGGGCCAACTCTCTCATTTGGGACACACAATTATGTAGTTTCCTTCTGGTGCTATTATTCTGAGAGCATTGAGTTATATTGTGAGAGTATTGAGTTATTTTGTGAGCCTAGAGAAAGAGCATATTGTGAAGTATTTAATTAAGTGTTTATAGTAGTTTAAGTGAAGCCTAGCAAGCTATCATTGGAAGGCTAAGAATCAGATCAAGCATATTATATAGGCATGATGATCTAATCTTCTTTTATTTATCTTTTATTCTGAAAGAATGAAAGTCTTAATTGCTTTGATTGGGATTGCTTGAGAATGCTTGCATTAGTGAATCATAGTATTTTCTTATGAAAAGGAAAATAATCTTTTATGATTTCCTATGAAGTGTTTATATATACTCCATAACAAGAGTATATGTTTATCATTAGTATTACATACTAGGAATGATGAAACATGGATAGCTTAAGGAGGCGTCTTAATACTCCTATATACCCTAGACATGGTTTTAGATAATGATGTTTCTATACATAGATAGTCTACACTACATGTGCAATGTGAAACGTACCAATAACATGAAGTGACTTAACACTGTTAGCTTATTATGCTAGGAAACCCTAGGAATGATAAGGTTTAGCAATACTTCAATAGTGATGGTATGAAAGATATGTAGGATGTGATGCCATACAAACCACATCAATAATCTGTACTTGAATGATCACTTGATCATTACTTGACTATTGAATGAAACCCTAGGTTGAGAGTAACCTATGTGGGTCTAGAAGTACATTTGATTAATGATTGAAACCCTAGGTTAAGAATTAACCATTAGGTTGGAGTATATACTTGATTACCCGTTGGAACCAATAGGTTGGGAATAACCTACTTTGATGGAATATGTAGTTGAGCTTTGTTTAAAATACTTAGGTTTAGATTAACCTACACAATCAGACTGATTATTGATTATAGATTATATCCAAGATTAGGGTATACTATGGTTGAGAATCACCTATGTGGTTAAATTGATCACTTTAGTTTATGAGGTACTATATGTTTGGAGACATAGGTGGGATTACCTATTGAGTTAGATTTGTTACCTAACTAGTTGTTTATACCCTTGATATGAAGTCATATTGTTGACTAGATTCTACTCTTTTGAATAATTTTTTTTACTAAGGAGATTACACTCTCAAATGAAATCATCTATTGATATGATTATTCTTCCATTGAGGTCATTCATTGATATGGCTATACTCTTGAAGAGAACCACTTATTAATGTGATATGTTATTGAATGTAGTCAGTTATTTATGACTATTTAATCTATGATTAGATGAAGCTTATGTAGCTATACTTTATATTATAAAGCTATACTTGGGACTAAGTTGTCTTTTGAAGTAAATAGCTTGTTTATGCAAAGTTAATTTGTAGACTAGAAAAGCTCATTTGTTATTCTTGGATTGGAATATCCATTGAAGGGAGTAACTTATTCTTAGGCTTTGTTGGTAGAGACACCAGGGTGTTTTGGGAAAAGGGGAATAGGTTATTTTTGAGGTTAGGGATTAACTATTGAAGGAAATTACCTAAGCATAGTATATGAGTGATCATAATCCAAACCAAGCAATAGAAGTGTATGTGAATAGGAAGACTGTCACTTGAAGTACTGGGTGAGAATACTTTGGCCAAAGTAGTGTAATTAGCCATTGTTTACATTGTGAGTTCACTGTGTTCCTTTTATGCATTCTACCTCAGGATTTTCATACTCGTAGGGCTAATGACCATATGAATTAGGCATTTTTTATGAGGTTTACCAACCAATCACTTCATAAAAGGGTAGGGAAATCTTGCCACATGTGGTAAATGTGTGGGGGAGTTCATTTGAGTATGTGGTTGGCAGAAAAGTACTTGAGTGATGCTTCTCCTCATCAGCTGGCGACTGAGGTTTGTGGATGTTTGTGCCAACATTGGGCACAATTGGAGTGTGTGCACCAGGGAGTAGCGACATCCAAAATGTATGCACCAAGACCAGTTTGTATATCTATTTCTAGATGAAGCTCAAAAGAGCTATGTATGTATTATGTACCCATCTATTTGGAAGATTGTAATCTTGAATGATAAACTTGAGTTTATTCATTATGAAATTTATGTCATAAAAAGATTTTTGAAATTATAGTGAAATGCAATGGAAGTTTGGAATAGTGTTTATTTAAATGTGCATGTAATTTACATTATGGAAAATAATTTTTTTTATTGCTATGTTATGACATTATGATCATTCACTTGGGGTGAAAACTTGGAAAAATTTACTTACCATAACACTAGGGTTGTTACAATTTTCAAGAGTTGGTGGGATTTACTTGTAATTTTTTTCAAAAAGTCATTTGGTTGAATCCCTCTGTATAAACCATGGAGGTTTGACCTTGGAAACATGGTGGTGCCAAACTGTTTTGTGAGCCCAAAATTATTTGAATGAGTTATCAAGATGTACAGCCCAAAGACTCATGATGGCTTGGATGCACAAGGACATTAATTATTCACTATAAATGAAAAATTATTCTAAATAGTTTTTAATTTATATCCTAGTTCAAAAGTTGTCTTGAACATGAAGATATTGGCCACTAATGAGTGTTGATTCATTCCTCATCATTTAATTATAAATGTCAATCCAGGGCAGTGTCCATGGTAATATACAAGAAGGAGAAGAAATCATTTGCATGACATTCTTTTTCTACAAATAGAATTGAAAGGCAATTTGCATGAAAGAAATTGCTAGAAACAAATCTAATCTAAGAGCTGGTAAATGAAAATGCTAGAATGAAATCCATCTTTAAAAGAATTCATAGGGAAATTATGGAAAAGTAAATAACAAGGAATGAAAAGATTGCAGGAAAATAAACTATGAAATGAAAACTACAAACAACTACACTGTACTGTTGCTAAAAAATGAACTCTATTATTTTATAAAACTCTTTCCCATTTGTTTCTTTGATTACAATGAATTTATAGAATTATAAAAGATGATCCTTATAGCTATGCAACAACTTGCTAGAAGATAGGAATGTGTTGAGGGAAAAAGATAAGTCTTTTCTTCATCTTGTTGAGTCAATCTTCTTTGGTTGTCCAGAAAAAATATGTCTATTTTGCAACCCCTAAAAAATCCCCAAAAAGACATTTGAATGCTGAAAAAGTCATGCCTTTCCATTGTGTATCATTAAAGCTCATAAAACAACTCTTAGATGCTTGCAAAAAGGTTCAAACTGCCCAAAAATGCCTCCTAGATATGCTCCATTTGTTTGCACAACCCAACAACTTGCCTTAAATGCTTGGAACTACCCCCTAGATGCTCTCAACTACTGTCCTTTAATTGCTCATAGAATCCAAAACTGCTCAACCTCTTCATAAATGCTATCATACTTATCCTCCACTTAGATCCTTCTTAGCTCTGAAAATTTCAGATCATGAAAGCAAAGTTCTGGAGCATCGGACTGGTGAAGTTTTCTCTCAAACCATGAACTAGGTTTTCGTGAAATTTAATGGGTTTTTTTTTCTTCTTATCTCCTAATTTTTGTCCAAAAATATTAGGAACCTAGATTGTAATTTTCAAGATATGATGAAATCTTGAGCTCCAACTAAAAATCTCTTACTTTCCTCATCATGCTCAGTCTTGATAAACTTCATAATTAAGCAAAATACATGCTTTTATTTGGCTAATAGATGAGAATTTTTTTTGTCTCATCATCTCCCCCACACCTAAAATGTTGGAGGTCCTCCTACAACTTATAGTGAGCTTTGAGAGCCATTTTTTTTCACTTTTATTGCAATTGCTTTGGAGATTTTCTAAGAGGTGCACTAGAGATGCTTCTGAAGATATTCTGAGTTACTCTAGAGCTATTTAGAGCTTGCTGTCTTTTCTTCATGGTTGGTTGCCAAAATAAATCTGCAAAAGATCTTGGGAGTAGAAAATTTTATAGAGAAATGCATGTTTTTGAGCTTTAGGGAAGAAGACATAACATGTGTAAAACACTTATTTGCAGAAAAAAAACCTACTCTATCCTACTCTACTTATTGATGTAGAGATAAGTTACACAAAACCATTAACTGGTTGTGGAAAATAACATCCTTTTTTCAAAGGATGGATCCATGCATTCAAATTTTTGAAATAAGAGGAAAACAATGAG
Source organism: Sequoia sempervirens (assembly GCA_007258455.2). Classification (NCBI taxonomy): domain Eukaryota; kingdom Viridiplantae; phylum Streptophyta; class Pinopsida; order Cupressales; family Cupressaceae; genus Sequoia; species Sequoia sempervirens. The sequence continues at coordinate 973,146,274 of VDFB02271358.1, forward strand.
AAGAAGATGGATAAATATTTGAACTTTGATACTCCTCCTTCCTTTGAAATGACAACCTTCTCCATAATTTTTAATTCTAGTAGATGCATGGGTTGATTGGAAACATTTTGCAATCCTTCCTCACATTCTGTTGCATGTATGACTGAATGCAACCCCTTGTCCTTCAAATATCTAATCGGACAACCCTCCTTGGACTTTGAAGGTATCCAAACAATAATATTTTGCTTGTTGGGGCTTGAAGTCATGGTCCTCTAGTTGAGGATATTGCACAAGAGTTGTCACCTTTGCATGTAAGAAATTGGAGACTATTTTAAGGTTGCATATCATTGTATTTTCTAAGTCATAGGAATAGATGTGTAGCCAACAATTCCAAAGGGAGCAGTGGTATTTGCTTCTCATATCAGTATGTTCAGTTAAACATGCTTTATGGTTATAAAACTTTCTTGGCTAAGCATATGCAAGAAGACTTGGAAAGTGTTACAAGGCAAGGAAAACGTAAGTCTTTCAAGTGGTAGTCACTAGTGTTCCACATTTACATGCATGAGTTTTTTGGTGAATGGGACATAAAATTAGGAGTGAAGTTGATTTTATAGGAGCTACCAAAAAGAACCTTGAATCTTATCCAATTGTGGATTCACCACCTCAACAGGCATGATCCTAAGGCCCATTATTATATTTTTTATGATTATTGTCGCACTTATTTTGTGGAGGTTGGGATTTGAAAGGCCTAGGTTATCACAATATTTTCTTGAGTTTTTTAGGCCTTTGGATTTCAAAAAAACCCAATAAAGAGGCACAATTGGGGGATTGATTCTCCTATTAAAAATATATTGTTATCAAAGACATTGAAGCCACCATCATGCCACAAAATTTGTCAATTTGGGAGTTAAATAGGATTGCCTTCTTAGAGACCATGTGGAAAAATAATGATGCCAACTATGAGTACTTTAGGATACAAAAGAGAAAAGGAATGTTACCCCTTCATGATAGGTTCTTTGACTTTTTTATTTGGTGTAAGGAAGGTTATGATAGGCTAGGGGATGTTATACAAAAGTATAAATAAGGAAAAACCCTATGACCTTGATGGTTTTATCCATATTATGAGGAAGAAAGTTGGGATAGATGGATATGAGTACCAATACCATGAAGGTTAAGACCTCATTAGGAGCTACAAGAGAAAAGTTTAGAAGAATTTTAGGAGGTAGAGATGGGTAAAAATAAGGATGAAAAAGGAGGGAAACTAAATTATCAAAATTACAAGGGGACATGTGATAAGATTCAAGACCCAATTGAAAGGATGAAGTTTGTGCTAGTGAATGTTGACACTCTTTACACAAATCCACCCAAGGTAAAACTAGTTGAACTATCTATCCAAAGTATGTTAGAACCTAATATTATGATTGAACCCATGGGTGAAGTAGTAGTGAGGCATTAGGTTGGTAATTTCTAGCTGGAGCAATTAAAATGGTAAATCACCCATGATAGAAGGATCATCAATCCTACCACCAAAGATTAAACATATTGTAGGCTATCATCAAACTTTGTTCCTTTCATAGCCCATTGTTTCTTATAATGACATAAGGATATGATGGGTTTGTCCCTCCTAGTGAAGCCACTATGGATATTGTTAAATCTCCTAAACACTATTAGAGGATTAAAGCTAATGCTCCCACAATTTGTAACTCTACTAGGATATTTAATGGAGATGAAAAAATAAACGGCCTAAGAAGCAAGACACATGAGAGATTCATCTCTAGTGACTACTTTGTCAAAATAGAGGAATTCAAAAATTTGTTTTCAAACTAAAAACACATGCCAATAGGGACCTAGTAATTAGAAGAGAATATGCAAAGATAATGGGAAATGACCTTGATATAGTAGAGAATGCTTCAATTTTTAAGGTAAAGGGTGAGAGAATATCTCCAAAACAAGCTAGGAGATTTGTAAGGAAAATCCATTTTTTTCCTTCCATGGCTTCAACCATTGCCATTGGTACTTTGAGGAGAAATAGTGAGGTTGGTGATGTATTCCAAAGTACTAAAAAAGCTAGAAAAATAAATAAGGAGCTTGGAGAAGAAAGGGCCAAGTTCAAGAGCTACTAATCCCAAACACAATTATTGACATTAAGGTTTATTATGCCTCCTCCCATCACATTATAAGAGTGATATATCTCAAGATGAAATGATCTAAATAATGGATCTAAGGACAAGAAAATAAAATAAGGAAATAACCCAAAGTTAAAGCATACAAACTAAACCTTTTACCTTAATTGACCTTGCTCCTTTGATTAACCTAAAGTAGAATGCACCCTCTTCCACTTGATTTGCTTCACCAAATGATTGATTGATGAGTTGAATAGAAGTGTGGATTTCTCTTCAAATCAACATAATAACAATATGATGATGGTATTTTATGATTAAATTGATAGCATAAAATTAGCTTGCAAGTGGATAATGAAAACGAGGGGAAAGGCCTCAATTTATAAATTTTAGATGTGAGGAATGGAGGGCTAAGATTGAGTGAGAGGATTGAGGATTACAAGGGGAGGATAGGAAAATGACATGAGTCATGAGGAAGAGGGCTAGGTGTTCTCACACATGTGTGAGCACACACATAGGGTGGCTATGAATATGATAGGCAGAGGACTTTTGGAAAGTGGAAGAGATGAGGAAATCAAGAAAAGTGACAAGTGGAAGAAAGGGGAAATGGTAGGGTGACTACACATGTGTGGGGGAATCTCACACGTGTGAGAAATTTATGATAGGTCAAGTCAAAGGGTGAGGTGACCCATGCATGCTCACACATTTGTGTGTATTGAAGAAGGTGGAAACTTGTTAGACAAAGGCAAGTTTGGAGATTTGGAGGAATATAAAATTACATAAAATACTAATAGGGATTAGTGAAGGATTAATTAATTAATTATGATTAGCGGAATTATTGAGTGGGGGCTATGGTTGAATTAATTAACCTTAGAGGAAATAGGAAACATAATTAATTATATAATTTAATTATTTATGAGAATGGATAATAATTAATTAAATAATGAATATTTAATTAATTATGGGAATACGAAGAGATGGTGAATTATAAAAAAGAATTAATTAAATATTTACCTAATTAATTATATAGTGAATGACCACTTTTGAGGTGTTCACATGACCTTGTAGGAAGAAAAAAGGGCACAAACCATGAAAGCAAGGTAAGAAATTGAAGAATTAATAGGTTTCCTTATAGCCAAAGTTTAAACCCACTCAAATTATAGATGACCTATAGGAATTCCATGTTAATCTATAGAAGACCAAAGGCTAGGTTCAATAGTTAAGCCCATAATTGATAAAATAAATACTGACTCCCTAGGGTGGTGATAATGAAAACTATCCAAAAGAATGCTAAATATTCCCTATGGGGCCCAATACAATTAGAAAAATACATGATGTGTTTGAAGTATTATATGTTGTATTTTCATTTGTGAATAAAATAAAAAACCCATTGAATGAAAAAATGGGTCAGTTCCAAGCTTTGGATAGCTTTGACTTTCCTCCCATGATAGAACCAAATGAGGGCAAGGTGGTTTTGGATGTTATGTTTACTAATACTATGAATAAATTGAAGATGATACTTGAGGTGACTTGGCCTAGAGATGAGCAATTTGATGAATTGACATTTTTTAAAGGCTATTAATTATTATTTATATTCTTCAAATTATTGATATTGTTAGAGGGTCAAATTTAGATGCCAATTGTGATCATGGAGACAATTGAGAAGGAAATTATAAGTACACTAAAAATTAATCAAGGGTAACATCAATGCATGAAGGGAAATAACACTAAGCTAACAAAAGGATCATTTCCAAGATGATAAATCCATTGCCACAAGATATTTTCAGAGATATGTAGTATTGTATGCTAGATTATGCAAAATTATAGTCATAGGGGACAATGTTTGAATAGTAAAGGGGACCAAACAATCAAAACCATGTGATGGTATGATAAGATAACTCATGTCATCTTTTAAGATTATCATAGAGGATAAACAACTCCTAATTTACACATGTTTGGTCTACATAGAAATCATATACTTACTTATTTGTTACAATGCCTTTTTATAATATGAGCAATCTTGGTTATGTTCTTTGTTTGTTTCAGTAAGAGAGAGATGGAGATAAATTAGCATTATCGTGTGATTTTATAGTCTTAGTAGTATGATTCAGTATTCACAAAATCTCATGAAATATATTTCATGGATAAGCCAATATAGGTTTAGGCATCTAGCTAGACTTAGTTGTTTGCATGGAGGAAAAAGTTTTGGCAATTACCTAAGTTCATGAAATCTTGAACTATCTTCCCCTACTACTAAATGAATAAATCTCACATCATCTAACTAGTGGAATTAGATAGGGAAATGGGGTTCACAATCCAATCAGTTAAAATATTGGGGAAGTAGGGGATATTTTTAACACTTGCCTCCCTTATGTTGATAGAGGCCCTTCCCAAATATTTGGATAGATTCAAGTCTACTACGGTGATGAGTTGTCAAATTCATGTGTTCTTGACAATTTCCTTCATTAACAAAGCAGGATAGGATGCACTTTGGGAGTTGATAGAAATCATATAGGGATTACATTCATCAACATAGTGAGTATCTTTGGTGGCAATTTTTAGCCCAATATGCAAATCCTAGCCTTCAAATAATTTGGATTGAGGTGACACTTCCAAAATTGCTAGCCACTTTTTATGTTAAATTGTAATGTTAAATGACAAGTCCTAGTCATCCAAATGAGATGAGCCTTGTCATTTAGCTCCAAATATAAGTTGTTGGATTTGTACTAAGGGTTGGAGATTTTGTATATCATAGAATTGAAAATAATTCAATACATTACTCCAAGAGAAAAGTGACTGAGTCTTTTTGTAGTAAAGTTTTTTAATTTATGTGTATACATTTCCTTAGATAATTAATGTAAGACTAATTTATGTGCTTTAATGACAATTGTTGCTAATGTTTGAAGATATATTTTAGGGAGTTAGATGATGTAGGAGCATCTAGGAAAATTGGCAATCAACATCAACCAAAAACAAGCTTTAGGTTTGAGTTTCACTTTTGGTGTGTTTTGGGGTTCATTTGACATCTCTTAGCTTTGGAAAGCTCTTTTGTGTTCAGATTTAATACATAAAATTAGTTTTTGTCAAATATCATCATTTTAAGAATCTGTAAGTATTTTTGAAAATTATTTTTGGAAAAATCATAAGGGTTGGAGTAAAATAATTTGGTAGGGGTATTCATGGAGGTGGCATGTGAAATGTGCAAAAAGAACCAAAGTCATACATTTTTTAGTTTGGAAGATTTTAATATCAAAAGTTTGTTAAATAATGTTGGAGTAAAATAATTTGGTAGGGGTTGGAGTAAAATAATTTGGTAGGGGTATTCATGGAGGTGGCATGTGAAATGTGCAAAAAGAACCAAAGTCATACATTTTTTAGTTTGGAAGATTTTAATATCAAAAGTTTGTTAAATAATGTTGGAGTAAAATAATTTGGTAGGGGTTGGAGTAAAATAATTTGGTAGGGGTATTCATGGAGGTGGCATGTGAAATGTGCAAAAAGAACCAAATTCATACCTTTTTTAGTTTGGAAGATTTTAATATGTGAAGTTTGTTAAATAATGTTGGAAATTTTCAAAAAGTTTAAAATTTTAAAATCTGTGAATGTTTGAGAAAAATCCATTTGCAAGGGTCCATGAGATACCATTCCAAGCTTGCACACTGATTTTTGTGCGAATTAGATAACTTTCATTTTTTTCGTCTATTGACACTCGATTATGCACTTCCAAAGCACTAATTTGGTTAATTTTATTTTGGAAAGGTATTATGGAGGCCATGTAACTCAAATATTAGTTTTTATTTCATATTTAATTGTTTATCTATTGCATAAATAATATGGGGGGCGTTTGGAGCATAAAAGAGGCAGAAAATCAAGATTTAAGATATTTTAAAATGTCCAAAATAGAGAAAAATGCCTCTAGGAGTAAAGACAACACCTGTAGGAGTTAATGGAGGCTTAAAATGTCTCATTTAATGCTGAATAAACTTAGAATATGGATATCTATTCTTAGGGGAGAGTTGGGAGCCCATTCTTGGGCCAAAATTGATTATTCTAATGTATAATGTGGGAAGGAGTTTGTAAGGAATGGGAAGGACAATGATGCCTCTGTAGAGGTATCGTTGGGAGTTTATTGTTGCAAGTTTGAGTAACACAGGTGAAAAGAAGATAAAGCACTAGTGTGTGAGAGGTGAAGAGAAAGATAAGAGCCACATGAAGGTTTGAACAACAACAAAGAGAGCTTGGATCAGCGAGAAGAAGAACAAGAAGAGCCATGGTTCATTAATCTTGTGTGCAGATTTTTGTATGGTCTATGGTGGCATTTCATTTTTCCATTTGATGTAATTTTCATGAGTTGATTTGATGCAATAAAAAATCATAATTTCTTTTCATTTATTTTTGTATTGTGGGTGTTCTTTGTTGCAACAGAGTCTACATTGCATGGTGGGGGTTTTGAGTGCATAGGCAGAGCACCGAACGTGAGGCAGTCTATGTCAAGACTTGTGGGTGGAGAATGAAGTTAGAGGGTTAAAGTGTGTAGACAGATCATCAAGCGTGAGGCATTCTATACCTGAGAGGATGTGATGGGTCATGAGGAGGCTCATATGTATTTTTTTTCTGAGAACAATATTGGGAAGAAGTGGAAAATGGGAAGCACCGTGAAGAGTTTGAAAAACTCTAGGCTGAAGTGAATATATTAGAAAAGAAGTTTAAAGAGGAAATGAGAATGTGGGATTAGAGATATGAGAAGAAGAATTTTCTCTTAGAAGAGGATAGGGAAAAGAAGAGCAAAAAGAAAGAGTGTTGCAACCCTTTGGTAAGGGTTGAATGTAAAAAAGAATATGTGGGGGTAGCCCGCACAAGTGAAGAAGATGATAAAGTACGAGTTACAGAGATAGCATGCGAATGAAGTGCATTGTGTGAAGTGGATGAAGAGGATTTGCAATTAGAAAATGTGAACATGGATGGTCCTAAATTTGACAAATGGGTTGGTGAGAAAGAGGATGATCTCTTGTTGAAAGAAGAAATGAGGATGATAGATAGGTTATTTGAGAGGAAAATGTTGGATGGAGTTATCTTCAGTGCAAACAATAAAGAAGGAGATGTGACAAATAATGGTCCTTTGGAGGACATGGCTACATGGGAGAAATATGAACAACCTTATGAAGATGCATACATGAAAGGTTTTGAGAATGAAGAAAATGATGTTGGGGCAACAAAGAAGGTAATTTCTGGTTTTAAATTTAAAAATGTTGATTGTTTACCTTCTAAGGAAGATATTATAGTAGTAGAAGATAAAGTTGTAGTTAAAAATGGGTTTGCGAATGTTGCATATTTGTGTATAGAAGTTGTAGATGATGATGTAGGAGGAACTTGGTGGAGGTGGTCGATTTGTGGTGGGTTGGATCTCATCAAGAAAGATAGAAAGGAATAAGAGATATGGCGAAGAATGATGGTCTATGGTGGATGTGAGTCCACGAGAAAAAATGATAAATAAAGGGCAAACTTGGTGGAGGAAGACAAAAAGAATCCCAACTAAGTTCTGGAAGAGGCAGAGGAAGAAATTCCTTTTGTCTAAATCAGCGATGGAGTTTGTTGTAGGTTGTCCACAACCTGAAAGAGTAGTTCTACTACTCCACTCCATTTTGTGAGTCCTACTCACAAATTTTTTTCTACCCAACATGTCTGATGCAAGAGCATCTGGGAAAATTGGATATCAACATCAACTAAAAACAATCTTTAGGTTTGAATTTCAATTTTTGTGTGTTTTGGGGTTCATTTGGCATCTCTTAGCTTTGGAAAGATCTTTTTGTGTTTAGATTTACATAAAATCATTTTATGTCATATCATCATTTTAAGGCTTTGTAAGTAGTTTTTCGAAAATTATTTCTGGAAAACTCATAAGGGTTGGAGTAAAGTAATTTGGTAGGGGTATTCATGGAGGTGGCATGTGAAATGTGCAAAAAGAACCAAAGTCACACCTTATTTAGTTTGAGAGATTTTAATATCAAAAGTTTGTTAAATAATGTCGACAATTTTCAAAAAGTTAAAATTTTAAAATCCGTGAAGGTTTGAGCAAAATCCTTTTGCAGGGGTCCATGTGATACCATTCCAAGCTTGCACGCCAATATTTGTGTGAATCGGATAACTTTCATTTTTTTGTCTATCGACACTCAATTCTGCACTTCCAAAGCACCAATTTGATTAATTTTATTTTGAAAAGGTATTATAGAGGCCATAGAAGTCAAATATTAGTTTTTACTTCATATTTAATTGTTTATCTATTGCATAAATAATGTGGGGGGCGTTTGAAGCATAAAAGAGGCAAAAAATCAAGATTTTAGATATTTTAAAATGCCGAGAATAAAGAAAATATAGTGCCCCTTCGTATTGGCATCTCTAGGCATTTTGAGTAAGTTTTTTTGCTGATTGGGTTATTCAATTTGAACAAATTGTTTGATTAATGTTGTTGTTCTTGGTTAATTAACATATTAAATAAATTATTGAATAAAAGTGTTTTGATAAATAAATTGATAAATAAAAGGTTCACTATATATATATATATAGAGTTAATAATAAATTTAGCTATTGATAATAAAGAATAAACAAATTATTCAAAACCAATAATTAATTATTAAATGAGATATAATCAAATGCATTTTCATGCATGAGTGTTTTAGGCGGAAATGGATTCCTTGCATGGAAGGAATATCTTTAATTGTTTACCAATTATAACTATTGCATGTTGAATCAAATATGAAATCAATTATAGTTATACCTTGGATTTGGCACGATTTTAGGCTTTTAATGAGGCTCTTTTCTTGGTACTTAACTGTTTTGTTCAAAAAGATAGTGGAGGCCTATCTTGGAAGGGAGGTTACATTCTTGTAGGTAGTGGGTTGTTGCAGCATGATGACATAATTTTGGTAACCTTATTTATGTTGAGGTGAGAAAGGGAAAAAGGGGGTATCAAGCGGAGAAATGAAGAATGTAGTGGTATGACTGCATTTAACCTTTCCTTGTAACCGACATTTAAGATATGGAGAATACAATGGAAAGGCATTATGGATGAAGGAGGCAAGGGGTATGCTTCAAGAATTTCAGTCATACAATTTCCTTTGGAAGCTTCTACCATTTCTGGTTTCTTGGAGGAGAACCCCCTTGCCAGTATGGATAGAGACCATCAACCCATATATTTATTATTTGTGTCAAGAATCTCTTTTCAAGATGGATCATAGACATTCAATTGCAAAATTTCCAAGCCCAGGGTGAGGAAAAAGCTCAGGCCACAACATTGCAGTTTGCCCCTGGGTCGATTTATAGGTACTTGACAACTATTCGTGCTTGTCTTTGCAATCAGTGTTTATATATTTGCATTTAGATAAGCCTTGCTCTGTATAAGATGTCATTTTTCTAAGGCGTTCTATCATCAGTTTTCGTGTCAAGTCTAAGACTACTATTTTCCCATTTTGCATGCATGTCAATGAAGATTCAATTTTTCCATTGTGTGAAGGGTATTTTGTCTGCTTATAAGAAAATAGGGTAATAAAGGATTGAAGGTAGGTCTATTTTATTCTTTCCTTGACATTTGAGAATGCATATTCTGAACTGAAATCTTAATACACCCTTCTACCTTCATACGCCTAAACAAAGCTTATATCGTTAAGAGGTGTTTCATCGTGTCTCATTATTTCTGGGATGTTAGATCTTCTTGCAAATCTTGTAGTATGTGCTTTTTTTAATCATTCTTGTTTGCCTTATAAAATAGTGTTTTCTCTATGGAAATTTGACAATAATCTAGTGCTTTGTTTATGGAATTCTCCTCTGCATAACTATTGTAGGAACCCTAGTTTCCCCCTGTTTCTAAATCTGACTGTTCTTTTGATTATTTTGTGTGTTTTTAGTTTTTTGACTATTTTTGGGTTTTTTGCATGAATAATGAAAGAATGCGATTTTGATAGAAATTGATAATAAATTCAAATAAAATGCTATACTGCTAATATGGATAGAAAATACAAGATCTAATGATGGAAAATCATTTATTGTTCATCTGGTTTCAATACAACAAAGATTTGACAACACGCAATAATGAATCAACATTATTTAACAAGAACCTGGTATTATCAACAATTGGAAATAATCAGATCTAGTACAACTGCATTGAATGCTCCCTTCTCCCTTTTGTCCAGTGGTTGCAAATTGATCTAGATACTGAGGCGCCACCAATGATGAAGATAGAAGACTAGAATGCAAGGCGTTTTGCTTAAGATCAAGAACACGCCCCTTTTGATGCTGGTACGACCTGTTGCAGGGTACGACTGTGTTAGACCAGCAAGTACAAATCGTACGACTCCTTGAAACAAGTGTCCAGACCCTAGAATATGATGCGCCTTGGTTGCAAGATGATTCCTGGATAAAACCCCCAACAAAACTCTGAGAATGAATGATCTCTGAATGCTCTGTAATTTCTTCTGGATGAAGAAATTCCTCTGCCTGGCAATAAATCAGATGATATTTCACACCCTCTGAATCACTTTCACTGGAGATGGCTCATTCCCCAATGCTCTGAGACTGAAACCCTTGGCTTCCGTGCTCTTGACGAAACTTGATCAATTTTCAATAAACAATGACATAATGGCTCGAATTTCCAAGCAAATGCCTTATACTCATGAAAAAGTGCAAATTCCTTAAAGATAGGGAATCATTAAAAATTTGACTTCTCTTGTTTAATTAATTCAATAGTCTTTGACCAAATTTTTCATTATAATTTAATATCACAAATGGCCCCTTCCATGATGGGCGACCCCTTAAGCTAAAATCACTTAAGTCATAATATTAAAATATTACAACTTTATATTATATGCTCCAGTTAATTAATATTTAATTAATTCAATTAAATATTAATATCTCTCTCAATATTCACCCGATGCACGAGCCGTCTGAAGCTGACGAATAAGGAAGTGATTCTACATGTGATCCATCCATACTGCTAAAAATAGCAAGGGTCCCACGCTGAGTGCCAAATACTGCTAAAAATAGAAACTCAGGCTAGAAGTGTCCGAATGAGCCCGAACGAAAGCCAACTGATCATATACTGACAACTGAAGCCAAGCCAAGCTCCATCATGACCCTCTATCCATCCCATCAGCCTACGAGGGTCGCATAATAGGCTAATCCTGTGCTCTGAGAGATGTCAACTAGAAGGGGACATGACAGTCCGCCCTTCCTAAAATTGCTTGTCCTCAAGCAATCTCAACTTAGGATGCTGCAGAATATCCTCGCTCTCCCATGTAGCATCCTCAACAGGAAAATCTCTCCATTTCACTAGATATTCCCTGATATTCCTCCTACGCAACTGTCTCTCTCTGTACTCTAGGATAGACTCAGGTACTAAAACCAACTTTCCCTCATCATCTAAGGGAGGTAGAACTGCAGAAGGTACCACACGGTGACCCAACGCCTTCTTGAGACATGACACATGAAAAGCATTATGTACCTTGCTCTCTGCCAGAAGCTCAAGCTCATAAGCCACCTCTCCAACACGCCTCAAGATCCTGAAAGGACCGTAATACTGTGGCTTAAGCTTCTCTGACCCACTCTTCCTAAGAGTGGATTGACGGTAGGGCTGCAACATGAGATAAACCATGTCACCCACCTCAAAATGCCTCTTCGTCCTCTTCTGATCTGTGTACTATTTTTGCTGATTTTGTGCCTTGGCAATATTCTCCTTGAGAGCCTTCATAGTATCCTGACTCTCCTGTAACCAGTCTCCAGTACTCAGCACTCTACTGTCACTCAATAGAAAATCCAGAAAACTCGACGCCTCATAACTGTACAACGCCATGAAAGGTGACATCTAAATGGTCATATGGAATGTCGTGTTATAACAATACTCACACAAATGAATCCATTTGACCCACACCTTCTGCTGCCTTGCAATATAATTCCTGAGATAACCCTCCACCCATTTATTCACTATCTCCATCTGCCCATTCGTCTGCGGGTGGTAACTGGTGCTCGGTGTAAGCTCGGTCCCACAAAGTCTGAACACCTCATGCCAGAAGTGACTCAAGAATCGACTATCCCTATCGCTAATGATGCTCTGAGGAAACCCATGTAATCTGAATATCTCACAGAAAAAGACCTCTGCTACCTGTGTAGTTGTATAGGTCATGGTAATCAGAAAGAAGTGGGCATACTTCGTTAACCGATCCACTAAATATATGCAATCTCACCCCTGGGCTTTAGGCAAGCCCGTAATGAAATCCATCGACAGGCATTCCCATTTCCTATCAGGAATCGGAAGTGGCTGCAATAAACCTGCCGGGTACGTGTTCTCCTGCTTGTTCTGCTGACAAACAGGGCACTCACACACGTACTGAAGAACATCTACCTTGAGTCCTTTCCATGTGAATCTCTCCCATATCTGTCTATAGGTTTTGAAATATCTGGGATGTCCTATAGTCGGTACATCATGAAAGGCTCGCATGATTATGTTCTTCACCTCTGACCCTGGGATCAAATAAATCCTGTTCTTGTAAATGATCAAGTCATTCACAAGTGTGTACATGGTATCAATCGTCGATCCCTCAACAATGCTAGAAGCCCAAGTATCCTTGGCATACTCTGCCACAATAATATGCTTCCAATCCTTTGAAATATGAACCATAGAGCTCAAATATGGTCTGCGTGAAAGAGCATCAGCTACTACGTTCTGTGTACCTTTTATATACGAGATATCAAAGTCATAGACTTGCAATTTACTGACCCACTTCTGCTGACGATCATTGAGATCTCGCTGCCCCAAGAAGTGTCTCAAACTGTTATGGTCAGTTTTAATGCAAAATTTTCTGCCAACAAAATATTGCCAAAATTTTGCTAATGCATGCATGATAGCGAGCATCTCCTTATCATAAATGCTATAAAGTCTCTCTAGCCCTCTGAGTTTTCAGCTCTCATACACAATAGGGTGCTTGTATTGCATAAGCACCGCACCAATGCCCTCACCTGATGCATCACACTGAAGCTCAAAAGGCTTCGTAAAGTTTGGTAGTGCTAAAACAGAGCATGTAGTCATCAACTCCTTAAATCTCTCAAAACATCCCTGTGCCTCAGGAGTCCAAATAAATGCACCCTTCTTCAGTAAATCTTTCATAGGGTCTGCATGTCATAAATAACCATTCATGAATCTGCGGTAGAACCCACACAAACCTAGAAACCCTCTCAACTGTGTCAGGTTTGCTGGTGTAGGCCAGTCAATAATGGCGCAGATCTTTTCAGGATCCATCCACACTCCATCTGCACTGATAATGTGACCTAAATATAACAATTCGGTCATCCCCAAGTCACACTTGGATTCCTTGGCGTACAAGGACTCCCTCTCAAGACTACTCAACACGGTCTCCAGGTGAGCTAGATGCTCCTACCAAGTCTTGCTATATATAAGGATATCATTGAAGAAGACCAATATGAATCTCCTCAGTAGTGAATGAAAAACTATGTTCATCGTGGACTGAAATGTAGCTAGCACATTAGTGAGCCCAAATGGCATCACTACAAACTCAAAGTGCCCACAATGACAATGGAAGGCAGTCTTCTCTATGTCCTGCTCACAAACCCTGATCTGATGATACCCTGACCGTAAGTCGATTTTAGTGAAATAACATGCACCATGGAGCTCATCAATAAGCTCATCTATACGTGGTATCGGATACCTATTTTTGATCATCCTCTTATTCAGGACTCTATAGTCAATGCACATGCATAAGGTGCCATCCTTCTTCTTTACCAAAACAACTGAAGAAGCGAATGGTGATTTGCTAGGTCGAATGTGACCCATAGCAAGTAACTCCTTTATTGTCTTTTCTATCTCATCCTTCAACCTCTTAGGATGCCTATAAGGAGTTATCATAATGGGCTTAGCGCCCTCCTCGAGCTCTATGATGTGCTCAATGCCCCTGTCTGGAGGTCTCCCTGGTGGAATATCACTGAATACCTTATCATGCTTGACTCTCAACTGCTGAATGTCCGGATGGTACTCAGTCTTCTGTTGTCCCTCCTGTATAGGTGCCAATGTGCACTCGACAACCCACTCTACCATGTCGTGTCGCATGAGCCTCTCCATCCGACGAAAAGAAATTGTTTGGATGTTGTTGTCCTGAATTGCCTTTAGGATGTGTGTTTTCCCATCAACATCAAAACGGATCTCCATGTCCTTGAGTCGAAGAGTGACCTCCTCCAGTGAATGAAGCCACTTCATGCCCAAGACTAGATCAATGTCTCCCATGTTCACTATGTAGTAATCAGCCTTGAACTCATAATTGTTCAAGCGTAAGGGGAGGTCCTTGATCATGCGTTCACACCTAAGAGTGTACCCGTTGGCCACCTTAACTCTAATGCCTTCGAACTCCTCAGTGATGAGTCCGCGTTTCTCAACAAATCTAGCATCTATGAAATTGTGTGTGGCTCCTATATCCAGAAGGGTAATGACCCTCTATCCTGCTAACACTCCACGAATCCTGAATGAGCCCTCCTGCCGAATGCTAGATAAGCGTGCCTCTTGTATCTGAAGTTTTGACTCTATCTCTGCCTTAGGCTCTGAAGCCTCTAACTCTGAATCCTTAGAACTCTCCTACTATTCAGAATTTTCTAATTCTGAATCCTCATAGTATGCCCACATCACTCAATTTGCCTTGCCCTTAGGTCTTAAAGGACAATCATGATTGGCGTCATAAGGACCTTTGCAGTAGAAGCAAAGCTTCTTCCTGCGTAGATCGTTAAGGGCCTCTCGATCCAAAGGTGGTGCTACTAATTTACCCTTTGAATCATTCTTAGAATCTGATTTTTCTTTGTTAAAATCAGACTTCTCTCTGTTTCTGTTAAAACCCTTATTGTCCTTGAAAGAAGAAGAACCTCTGGAGTTGAATCTACTGGACGGTGCTGCCAACTCCATACTACGTGCTTTCTTCATCACTTCTTGTAATGAAGGAGGATCAAAGGCTTTGATCCAACCTCTCAATGGCTCTGTCAATCCCTCCATGAAAAGCACTACCAATCGCCTCTCAGAAATATTTAGAACCATAACTGATAACTTCTTAAAGTCACCAATATACGACTCCAAATTGCCACTCTATCTCAACTGAGCCAAGTCTCTGAAGTAGGATTATGGATCCTTCCTGTCAACAAACTCCTGATATGATGTGATCCTGTCATGCTCTAGCATCACCATACTGTGGTGCCACCTGTCGTTAGCCACTCCCTCAAGATGTAGTGTCGCATATCTGATAGCATCTCTCTTAGCCATCGGGCGCAATGTGAGGAATGTATCTAGCTTACTAATCCAGGCCTGAGCTGTGACCTTACCACTACCATCGAACATCGCTAGATTGAGCCTATTGGTTGCATGCTACAGATCATTGTTCTGGTATCTAGGTCTCCAATCCTGTCGACCTCTATGGTTCTCTCTCCTCTGAGTGACAAAACGGTCAAAAGAAATCCTCTCTCTGACCTCAGGTGGTACCAACTCCCACTCCTCATTCGCTGCCATAAGTACATCAGCGAACAACTCCTCCTGCTCCTCACCTGCAATAGCCTCATTGGGCTCCTATCTCACAAAAGTAGGCCTAGTGGGCCTATCTGCTGTCCGGGAGGCTGTCCTAGGTGCCCTGCGAGATCCTGCTTCACTCCTCTCATTGTCACGATGTGGTGACTGTCTCCTCGGAGTACACAATCTCTGAAGTGCTACTGTCAACTGCTGTAATACATCATTAGACTGCCGTTGACCTACTCGCAAGTCTCTGAGTGCATGTAAAACCTCTGCATCGTCTTGATCTCTAGGATTTTGAGGAATATCATTTCTAGGAACATCTGTTCTGTCAGCCATGTTTTCTGGCTGGTGGATCGAACCCTGTTGCCTGTTAATCAAGGCTCGTCTGCGTGTGTAATACCTGTGAGACCCAATATGTTCTGGCTGCATAAGACCGCTAAACCCCTAGGATGGTAGGATTTAGCTCTGATACCACTGTAGGAACCCTAGTTTCCCCCTATTTCTGAATCTGACTGTTCTTTTGATTATTTTATGTGTTTTTAGTTTTTTGACTATTTTTGGGTTTTTTGCATGAATAATGAAAGAATGCAATTTTGATAGAAATTGATAATAAATTCAGATAAAATGCTATACTGCCAATATGGATAGAAAATACAAGATCTAATGATGGCAAATCATTTATTGTTCATCTGGCTTCAATACAAAAAAGATTTGACAACATGCAATAATGAATCAACATTATTTAACAGGAACTTGGTATTATCAGCAACTAGAAATAATCAGATCTAGTACGGCTACATTGAATGCTCCCTTCTCCCTTTTGTCCAGTGGTTGCAAATTGATCTAGATACTGAGGCACCACCAATGATGAAGATAGAAGACCAGAATGTAAGGTGTTTTGCTTAAGATCAAGAACACGCCCCTTTTGATACTGGTATGGCCTGCTACAGGGTACGACTGTGTCAGACCAGCAAGTACAAAACATACAGCTCCTTGAAACAAGTTTCTAGACCCTAGAATGTGATGTGCCTTGGTTGTAAGATGATTCCTGGATAAAACCCCCAAAAAAACTCTGAGAATGAATGATCTCTGAATGCTCTGTAATTTCTTCTAGATGAAGAAATTCCTCTGCCTGGCAATAAATCGGATGATATTTCACACCCTCTGAATCGCTTTCATTGGAGATGGCTCGTTCCCCAATGATCTGAGACTGAAACCCTTGGCTTCCGTGCTCTTGATGAAACTTGATCAATTTTCAATAAACAATGACATAATGGCTCGAATTTCCAAGCAAATGCCTTATACTCATGAAAAAGTGCAGATCCTTAAAGATAGGGAATCATTAAAAATTCGACTTCTTATCATAAGATGTGGTTTGATTATGTTGCATTGGTGCGGTGCTTATGTAGGACAAGCACCCTATTGTGTACGAGAGCCGAAAACTCAGAGGGCCAGAGAGACTTTATAGCATTTATGATAAGGAGATGCTCACTATCATGCATGCATTAGAAATTTTTTGGCAATATCTTATTGGCAGCAAATTTTGCATTAAAACTGACCATAACAGTTTGAGACACTTCTTGGGGTAGCGAGATCTCAATGATCGTTAGCAGAAGTGGGTCAGTAAATTGCAAGCCTATGACTTTGATATCTCGTATATCAAAGGTACACAAAACGTAGTAGCTAATGCTCTTTCACACAGACCATATTTGAGCTCTATGGTTCACATTTCAGAGGATTGGAAGCATATGATTGTGGCAGAGTATGCCAAGGATACTTGGGCTTCCAGCATTGTTGAGGGATCAACGATTGATACCAGGTTCACACTTGTGAATGACTTGATCATTTACAAGAATAGGATTTATTTGATCCCAGGGTCAGAGGTGAAGAACATAATCATGCGAGCCTTTCATGATGTACCGACTGTAGGACATCTCGGGTATTTCAAAACCTATAGATAGATACGAGAGAGATTCACATGGAAAGGACTCAAGGTAGATGTTCTTCAGTACGTGCGTGAGTGCCCTGTTTGTCAGCAGAACAAGCAGGAGAACACGTACCCGACAGGTTTATTGTAGCCACTTCTGATTCCTGACAGGAAGTGGGAATGCCTGTCGATGGATTTCATTACAGGCTTGCCTAAAGCCCAGGGGTGAGATTGCATATATGTAGTTGTGGATCGGCTAACAAAGTATGCCCACTTCTTTCTGATTACCACGACCTATACAACTACACAGGTAGCAGAGGTCTTTTTCCGTGAGATATTTAGATTACATGGGTTGCCTTGGAGCATCATTAGCGACAGGGGTAGTTAGTTCTTGAGTCACTTCTGGCAGGAGGTGTTCAGACTTTGTGGGACCGAGCTTACACTGAGCACCAGTTACCACCCGCAGATGGATGGGCAGACGGAGATAGTGAATAAATGGGTGGAGGGTTATCTCAGGAATTATATTGCAAGGCAGCAGAAGGCGTGGGTTAAATGGATTCATTTGTGTGAGTATTGTTATAACACGAAATTCCATATGACCATTCAGATGTCACCTTTCATGGCATTGTACGGTTATGAGGCACCGAGTTTTCTGGATTTGCTACTGAGTGACAGTAGAGTGCCGAGTCCTGGAGACTGGTTACAGGAGAGTCAGGATATTATGAAGGCTCTCAAGAAGAATATTGCCAAGGCACAAAATCAGCAAAAATAGTACGCAGATCAAAAGAGGACGGAGAGGCATTTTGAGGTGGGTGACATGGTTTATCTCATGCTGCAGCCCTACCGTCAGTCCACTCTTAGGAAGAGTGGGTCAGAGAAGCTTAAGCCACGGTATTACGGTCCTTTCAGGATCTTGAGGTGTGTTGGAGAGGTGGCTTATGAGCTTGAGCTTCCGACAGAGAGCAAGGTACACAATGTTTTTCACGTGTCACATCTCAAGAAGGCATTGGGTCACCGTGTGGTACCTTCTGCAGTTCTACCTCCCTTAGATGATGAGGGAAAGTTGGTTTTAGTACCTGAGTCTATCCTGGAGTACAAAGAGAGACAGTTGTGTAGGAGGACTATCAGGGAATATCTAGTGAAATGGAGAGATTTGCCTGTTGAGGATGCTACATGGGAGAGCGAGGATATTCTGCAGCATCCTGAGTTGAGATTGCTTGAGGACAAGCAATTTCAGGAAGGGCGGACTGTCATGTCCCCTTCTAGTTGACATCTCTCAGAGCATAGGATTAGCCTATTATGCGACCCTCGTAGGCTAATGGGATGGATAGAGGGTCATGATGGAGCTTGGCTTGGCTTCAGTTGTCAGTATATGATCAGTTGGCTTTCGTTCGGGCTCATTCAGACACTTCTAGCCTAAATTGCTATTTTTAGCAGTATTTGGCACTCAGCATGGGACCCCTGCTATTTTTAGTAGTATGGATGGATCACGTGCAGAATCACTTCCTTATTCGTCAGCTTCAGCCGGCTCGTGCATCGGGTGAATATTGAGAGAGATATTAATATTTAATTGAATTAATTAAATATTAATTAACTGGAACATATAATATAAAGTTGTAATATTTTAATATTATGACTTAAGTGATTTTAGCTTAAGGGGTCGCCCATCATGGAAGGGTCCATTTGTGATATTAAATTATAATGAAAAATTTGGTCAGAGACTATTGAATTAATTAAACAAGAGAAGTCAAATTTTTAATGATTCCTTATCTTTAAGGAATTCACACTTTTTCATGAGTATAAGGCATTTGCTTGGAAATTCGAGCCATTATGTCATTGTTTATTGAAAATTGATCAAGTTTCATCAAGAGCACGGAAGCCAAGGTTTTCAGTCTCAGAGCATTGGGGAACGAGCCATCTCCAGTGAAAGCGATTTAGAGGGTGTGAAATATCATCTGATTTATTGCCAGGCAGAGGAATTTCTTCATCCAGAAGAAATTACAGAGCATTCAGAGATCATTCATTCTCAGAGTTTTGTTGGGGGTTTTATCCAGGAATCATCTTGCAACCAAGGCGCATCATATTCTAGGGTCTGGACACTTGTTTCAAGGAGCCGTATGATTTGTACTTGCTGGTCTAACACAGCCATACCCTGTAGTAGGCCATACCAACATCAAAAGGGGCGTGTTCTTGATCTTAAGCAAAACGCCTTGCATTCTGGTCTTCTATCTTCATCAGTGGTGGTGCCTCAGTATCTGGATCAATTTGCAACCACTGGACAAAAGGGAGAAGGGAGAATTCAATGCAGCCATACCAGATCTGATTATTTCCAGTTGCTGATAATACCAGGTTCTTGTTAAATAATGCTGATTCATTATTGCATGTTGTCAAATCTTTGTTGTATTGAAGCCAGATGAACAATAAATGATTTTCCATCATTAGATCTTGTATTTTCTATCCATATTGGCAATATAGCATTTTATTTGAATTTATTATCAATTTCTATCAAAATCGCATTCTTTCATTATTCATGCAAAAAACCCAAAAACAGTCAAAAAACTAAAAACACACAAAATAATCAAAAGAACAGTCAGATTTAGAAACAGGGGGAAACTAGGGTTCCTACAACTATTCTTGGAGATTGCCGCCTACACTCTGTTCTTGATCTACATATAACCTGTTCCCTTAGTAATTATTGAGTTTGATTCCTTGTTTGAATATGTAGCTTTTGAATCGTCTCATTTGCATTTGACTTACATGCTTTAATTTGGGAATATTATATTATATGATAGGCACAAAATGAAACTGATATATGAGTTTTGATTTTGTGAATTGTTGGATTATTAGGGGTTTGATTACCTTTTTATCATATTATTGATTGTTAATCTCCTTCAGAAATGTTTATTTTGTCACTACGAAATTAGTTATTGTATATTTGTAGAATTAGAATTTAACTATATAGTAACCTTTAATTTATATATTCTATGTTGTTGATGATATTTTATTGTTAAGATTGCTTTATTGAAAATAGCTCATTTCCACCTGTCTTGTGGGTGTTGCTAATGGAACTCATTTGACCTTTTGTAAGCTTCACTTTCAATTAGTTTAAGGAAAGTGAATGTTTCTTTCATATTTGTTGTTAGCTAAAAGAGTCTCACTATAGTCTATTCACCATAAAGGTGGTGTAAGGGGAGTTTTAATTTGACCCTCATGTTGTGATTGTGGAACTATCATATTGTATCCATATGATATATATGACTTATAAAGAGTAAATGACTCAATTAAATTAAATAATTTATGTGGCTAAGTTGAGGAGTTATGTGAAAGGTGAAGATAGTGCATCTTTTGGTTTGTTTGATTGATTGTTTCATGTCGAGTAATGTGTTTGATTTAGTGGAACTTGGGAGTACTTGGTTTGATATTCTTTAAAATGTTGGTTTCATTTTGTGATTGATTCTGTTAAGGTTGTTTAATAGTCAAATGGTAAGGATATGTTGAGAGGAGAAAATTGAGGTCTCCCTTGGATATCCTATTGGCGGACTTCTTGTTGATAATTGTGGTAGATTTTGTAATTGAATTGATTATGTTAGTCTTGTTTGAGTTAGAAGATCTCTTATGATGTTTCCACTGTTATTCAACATTTATCATTTTGCGATTGTGAATTTTATATCGTCATTTTGTGGTTTCATGTTGGGAGTGTTCTTTGAACTCAATTTCTTGATTGTGTTAGTGGGATTTAAGTATGTCTTGATGGTTCTAAATTAATGCGTATGTTTTCCTCTTGAGTTAATGTTCAGTAGAGGAGATTTTATATGTTGGAATTTTGTGTGGGTGTTGGATGTTGTGGTTGTGTTGCTAATATGTGGTTGTCATTGATGTCAACACTATTAGCATTAGTGCATTTGAAGCTGTATATGTCAAGGATATTGAGAAAATTGTAATAAATGAGTTGCAGATTGTTAGTGGTGAAGTGATGCTCTATCTGTCAGTGAGTTCCATATGTTGTTGATCAGAGGTTGTGGACTAAAGGGTTTGTTGTTGAGTGTATCTAGTTTATCCATTTTGAGTTTTAGAGATCTGCGTGAAGATTTGATCAATTTATGAAGATTTACATTTTGAAAGTTTTTTTGTTGCTTCAGTTGGTGTTTCTAATTGAAGATTATGTGATTCCAGTTAGTTCAGTTGCTGCGGATGCTTCTTTGATGTTTCGTAATGCTTGTGGATGTCTCTAGATCATGCTATATCTTTGTTGCATGTCCACATTGATCGTTGTGCTCGTGATCCAAGATTTTCTCTTACGTGTTCATATTTTTCCTATTCTTGGGTGACAGGGTGTTGAAGCATGTTGTGGATCTTCGAGGAGAAATTAATTGAAGTGTCTTTGTGTTGGAAATGTTGATTTGGGTCTTCACTATGTAGTGGCTGACCTTGGTTGATTTGCATTGAAAATTATCTATTGTTTTGGGCCGACAATTTATATTCATTTTATTATTTTTGTTGAGGCTGACATGAAGGGATGAAATTTCTTGTTGCAAATATATAAGAGTGATTGTTTATTCAAATTGAAGAGTGTAAGAGGGCGCAAGAGTGTGCTTGTATGTGCGAATATCATTCAAAGGCAAAACATAGTGTGAAGAAGTGTGCAAAAGAGTAAATAATTGTTCATGTGCTTAACCAGAATTGTAATCAAGCATTAGCAGATGCTATTCTCTCAGTTCAAAATCCAGATGGTTGTGTGGACATCAAATCTGCAAATGGTTAACAATATTAACATAATATCATCATGTTAGTCTCTTGAAAAATATTATATTTGAAATCCCTATGAAATACTTGACTATGATGAAACATGCAAATTAGATAAACAAAGATAATCAAATGCAAGCATATAAAAACATAGTTAAAACTTTATTCCATATTGGATTGGTGCTATTGTTGAAAATAGCCCTTTCCCAATCCTTGATAGATAAGCTTAGATGATGATGATAAGATGGACAAGATTAGCTCTCCATTGAAGAGAGTAACCTTGTATGAGATTGTGGAGTTGAAATGCTCAAATTGTGGAGTGGACAAAATCAATTCTCAAATGAAGAGAGTGACTTTGCATAGGAGTTGTGGAGATGATGGAGGATTCGCTCAAAGTTGAAGCTTCTATTTAAGGATTTTCAAAATGCTAAGTGTTAAAGAGAGACCAATGTGGGACTAAGATTGGACAAATGAAAGGAGGACACTTGTCAAGTGGTGATTGGTTGATGTATGTGCAAGATTAGGGAAATGTGCCCATGAGAGGGAGAATTTGAATTCAAATTTGGCAATAAATACTGATTTTGACCTTTGGAAGGGGACATGTAAGAGACATGTAAGGCCTTATAAATGCTCTGTTGGGTGTACATGTCCACTTGGGGGGAGATTCAAACTTGGAGAATATTCTCCCTTTATGCCAAGTTGAAAATAAAGATTTTGATAAATCAATTAAATGCAATTTCATGTGCAAGTGGCCAAATCTAGAGAATGCAAGTGGGTAAGTTTAGCATTTAATCGGGATTAATTAGCTAGGATGATGATTAGGGTGTTTTGACCTTTTTGAGATAAATATTTGATTTATTTAAATCAGAAAGGATGGAAATGCATTATGATGGATGTTTGATTTATTTGATTAAAAAGGTTGATGATAATGTTTATTTGATTTTAAATAAATGACCTTAGGAGATTAATGAGATTACCTGATGAATGGATGAAGGCGAACCTGATTAACTGAATGAGTGGATGCACGTGAAGCCTGATTTACTTGATGAATGCATAACGCTAATTTTACGTGTCTACAGGTTGTAATCTGTATCTCTTTGTAAGATAGTGTGTCTTCCTTTGTAATTGAGTAGTGAGCTCTAGGCATTGAGCCTGAATGCATGTGCATTCCCCATATTTCATTTTCATTATACTTATAATAGGGTATAATCTTGTGGACTGACCTCCATCGTGGTTTTTCCCCTAACAGGGTTTCCACATAAAAAATCTTGGTGTTATGTGTGTTTTTGATCTGTTGATGATTTATGTTTTCATGGTTAATAATCAAATATGAGAATAAGGTTAATAAGTTGAATAAGTTTTGAATTTCTCTGACAATTGATTCACCCCCCCCTCTTAGTTGTCTACCCTTGTGTTGCCAACAATGGGTACTTGTGATTTGTTTTGGTGTACCCTTGTTTGTGAGTTCATGGGTAGTCATTCTTTTCGGGCTTCTAGAGGTGGGAAAATAAAATGTTACCTTATAATTGGTTTTCATTTTGGTTCCTTGTGAATAGTTGCTCTTATTTTCAATTTGATTTTGATTGGTTTAGCCTTACACTTGAAAGTGGGTTTCTTTACTCTAAAGTTTTAATGTGAGATGGTGCATGCCTCACTGGTGTAGTTATTCTATTTGGTTTTGGTGTCTTGTGCAAGTTGGCTTGCCCATTTGTGATTATGGGATTTGTTGTTAGTTGGGGGAGTGGCTCTCAATGAGGGTTTGGCGCCCAAAGTGGCTGGTCCAAGGTAACTCATTGGGAGTTTAATCAAGTGATAACTTAATTAATTGATTAGGGGTTTGGGTAGTTTCACACATGAATTCATATAATGTAGCCTCACTCATGGGCCCAAGTGCTCGTTTAGGCTTGGGATGAGTGGGAAGGCTTGGAGTGGAAAGGTCAATTTCCTTGCCTTTGCATAGTAATTTTGTAAGGTATGTTGATTCCGCATAGTGTACATGGGGGTCCGACAACTGGTAGAGGTTACCAGGGTAACCCAAGATGGGAGCCGACGGCTTAGGAAGGTTATGCCAGGGTAACCCGTGGAAACCTATGCAATGACACTCCACCCTTTAACAACCTTGTATGTTAGTTGTTCCTCTCTTGTTGTTCTTGAGCCTCTAGAAGCGGATGGTACCATGTGATTGTTGATGCTTTTGTCATGTTGTCTTGTTGTTTTTGTTTCTCTGGATGTAGATGTTTCTTGTGTTGGATGTCTCTTGTTTTGGATGCTTCTTGTGTTAGATGTTGTCTTGTGTTTGTTGTCACCCTTTTCGTGGAATCTTGTAAACCTTATCTTTCTTGATGGATTTTTGATGTGGGTCCTTCTTGTCATCCTCTTACATGGGGGGTGGGCCTTAGGGTCCATGTGGTTAGGTGGAACGTGCTATGCACCCCATTGGGTCCCTAGTTGAAGATCAAGATGTGCAGTGTTGTACCAGTTGCAATAACTCTTGAGATATACCAGTGTTGGAACTAGTCTTGATGATTTGTACTCATTCTTATCATTTGTATTATTCCAGGTTATTGTACTACTCCCGTTCATGTTGGGGTGTACTATTGTAATGATGTAATTCTTGAAATGATGTATCTTCTTGCACAAATGTTATGTATATTGATCCTTGTATTATTATGTGTTTATTGTTTCATAATGATCTTTAGTAGTGTTGTATCTGGGGAATGGGTTTATGTTTCATAATGCAGTCACGTGTACCCCAAAGGACGTGGTTGATATTGCATATGTATAATTGTATTACAGGTGTTGCATGTTAATGAATATCTTACGTTATGTTGAACTTTAAAAAATAAAAAATTGTGCTATGAATTGTTAGTTCTAGTTTTCCTCTGGGGTTTGCACGGCGGGGCATTACAAAAAAATGCCTCTAGGAGTAAAGACAACAACTGTAGGAATAATGGAGGCCTAAAATGTCTCATTTAATGTTGCATAAACTTAGAATATGGATAGCTATTCTTGGGGGAGAGTTGGGAGCCCATTCTTGGGCCAAAATTGATGATTTTAATGTATATTTTTGGGGGTTTTTGAAGAAAAACGTGGGAAAGAGTTTGTAAGGAATGGGAAGGAGAAAGATGTCTATATACAGGTATCATTGGGAGATTTTTTGTTGCAGGTTTCAGCAACACTGGTGAAAAGAAGATAAGGCACCAGTGTATGAGAGGTGAAGAAAAAGATAAGAGCCATATGAAGGTTTGAACATCAACAAAGAGAGCTTGGGGCAATGAGAAGAAGAACATGAAGATCCATGGTTCATTAATCTTGTGTACAAATTTTAGTATGCTCTATGGTCGCATTTCATTTTTCCATTTGATGTAATTGTCATGAGTTGATTTGATGAAATAAAAATTCAGAATTTGTTTGAATTTTTTTTTGTATTGTGGGTGTTCTTTGTTGCAGCAGAGTCTACATTGCATGGTGGGCTTTTGTGAGCAGTTGCTTGTTTGTATCATTAGAGATAAATTCTAAGCATAAATTTGTTGGTTATAATGCAATTTGATTAGTGTTCAATCAAGTGTGGTATACATATTTTCAAAATGTAATATGTATAATGACTGGTATGAGTAATGGACTATTAAGTTATAATTGTTATTAATGTTCATGAAAATTATTTAATGGGTTTGAGTTTTGCAAGATAAGGTCTATGAAATCAAAATTTTGTAAAACTATGTGTTGCATATTAAATTATCTTGGTTGAATTATTTTTTGACTTTGTTGCATAGGAATGAGCATTGATCTATATATTTCTAATCTCACACTCTAATTTTTAAATGACAAACTTGTTGAATTGTAATTTATTTGAATTTATTACACCCACATCCTACTCAATGGTATAGATAAATGCATTTGAATGCTTGTTGTTTGAACTTCTTTGCTTATTTGATTGCTGGTTCCATTTTCTACAATTTTTAGATACTTTTACCAATTTTTAGTGATTGACACATTGAGAATTGTTAGGAATTAGGTGTTTGAAACCTTGCATAATTTTTATAATGTTTAATTTATTATTGTGTGTGGTGGACCTAGGGGACCTAGAAGTATGTGCATAACTAGGAGTTAACATTCTTGATGCCACTTTAAATGTTGTATGTAACATTGAGACACAATGTAAGTTGTAAAACTATATTATTTAATATTGGGAAAAAATTAGTACCAATATTAAATGAAGGGTTAATGGTTTTTTAAGCTCATGGTGTTAGTCACATGGTTTTATGTAATACCACTTGGAGGTTTGTGGGAGCTTGTTTCTATAAAAGCAACCACATGGGTAGTTGTTTAAGGTTGGATAGTTGGCAGTTTGATAGGTTAGCTCTTGTTAACATTTGTGAGGGTTGAAGTATGGCATGGGATGTGTGGTTACATGCTTGTTCACATGGATTTATTGGAGAGGGCTTGATGTTTCAAAGGTGTTCGTGGAGAACTTTGAAGATGTATTGTAATGTTTATTGCTAAATAATACATAAGTCATGGATGCTTTTGGAGGCTGGATTTTTCACTCTTGAGGGTTTTCCTAGGGTATTTGTGTCACCTTTGATGGTATATTGTCTATTCTTTTGCATATAGATTCTGGATACTTGTTTGCATAGATTTCTCTATTTTGGTTATGTTGAAATTATCTTGGGTGGATGCATATTTGCTTTCAAGAATTAGTGATAGATAAATTAGGTTTATCATTATGTCATCTAGGTCTAGTCTATTAACAAACATTTTCCCAAAAGAATTAATCAAAGTTGATTACATATTTTAGTCCCTTAGATGGTTATAAACTAATTTTAGCAAATCATCCATTAGATGTCATAGAAACACACCCCTAAGGTTTGTAGATCCAAAATTATAGGAGAAATGATCCTTCTCTCATCAATTATTTCTACCCATTTAAACATCCTAACCATATAAGTCCAATTAGCCATGATTACTTGACATTTCCCTGAGTAAGAGGAATATTTCATTCAATTAACTTCTTAAGGATATCTAAGAGCCTAGGTAGTTTTTTTCTATCTACCTAAGAATATTCCCCAACATGTTGATTAAGTTTGCAAGTCATAGTAATTTGAATAAAGTCTCACTAAGGTTTCCTTCTCTAGATGAAGATGTTTTCCTAATTATAATTGACTAGGCCATAACTGTGTTTTAGTTTCTCAGAACCCTTTTGCTACTTAAATATGAACTTATCCATAGTTTGTACCTCATTTGAAAAATCTTATATATAGGAGTCTCTTGCTTGAAATCCTTGATAATTTTACTATAGTGCAAAAAATTTCATTCCACTACAAAAATCAAATATTGGAGGTTATAGATCCAATAATCATCATCAGGCATGTATGTTTCGAGGTAGTCCATTGATATCCATGTGTGGATAAAAACTATATGGGTTTTAGTAAACTAAAGGATTTATGAGTTATATTTGAATGTTAAAGGTTGAAATACTTTAGATAAGAGTTTAGATGATTATTTTAAGTATTAATAATAGGTGACTTCTGTTGGGTCCCAAAATTTCTACTCACACTTCTAGAGGCATTTATGTAACTCAATGATAGGGATATGTCATTCTCTAGGGTGGAAAAATAGCTTCATCAATAAAGAGAGAGATAATAGGCTAATTTTTTAGAGTGGGTAAACACGAATTAAGAAATTATAGAAATGGTATGATATTTAGAAATCAAATCTACTTAATAATCCTTCTCTAAATTTACAAACATTCAGATGAAACAAGAAAGAGACCATTACAATTAGCATCTTGTATCGAATTAAAATTCTATGAAACTTATAAAATTCATGTTACAATCACAATAGCAACTATGGTTAGGGAAAATTCAAACAAGGAGGATCCTTTCACATCTCTTCATTGAAAATCCTCCAAAATACCCACAACTGTCCAAGGAGATATCTAATTACAAAATATCTGCTTCAAATAGCCACCTCTCTACAACCTCTAGAATGCAATATTTTGATGGTGAATGAACTTGAAAAGTTGGAACCCTATGTTTCTCTCTACACTTTAGTTCAATTGAAACAAAAATGTCCAACCCTTTGAAAAATGAAGACTTTGACTCTTATAGAAACCCCCAAAATTTTGCAACCAATAAAAGGAGCATGTGAATTTTCATTAATTCAAAAATCCTTTGAGTGGTAATCTATAGAGGACACCCATACCCTTCAACCATTTTCCCCTAGAACACACCTAAAATTATTGTCTAGGATGACTAGTTTTATTTCTAGGGTATGGAGAGAAACCCTTCTTTGATCTACAAACCATCCCCTCATTAATGATGAAATAGCTTCAATGTACAAGCCAATAAAGGGCCCATGAAATATATTTTTATGAAAACCTAAATATGGTTCAAGGGACATTAGAAATTGAAACTTTAACCATTGCATCTGCATCTTTTTTCATCACTGAAAGTACCTATGAATTTGCACCTTTAAGATGAATAGTTTTGGGTGGAAATTTTTAATAGCTATTTGTAGGGCCTTATCAATTCATTAATGAAATTTGGGGTTATGTGTTCTAGGTTGTGTAAGGAAGTAGGTGGGAGTGATTAGTGAAAAATGTGAGAGTTTCAAAGTTTTGAGGATTGGGGGTCAGGAGTTACATCTATGTCATATTTCACACACAAAGAAAATAGATAAGGGAACATGTGCATATTTGACTCTAAAAGAACATACAAAGGAAGGTTTTAGGAGTTGGGGATGAATACACTAAGTAATTTATCCCTTAAGGTATGAAAATTAGAGTGGGTCTGAAATCATGATCCCAATGAAATGCATATTGAAAGTGTCAAGGATTAGGTTCAGGAATACTTCATATCTTGTACCATTTTAGAGATATCCCTATATCTTTGAATTCAACAAAAAACATATAGAAGGAAATTTTGAAGGTTGAGGATTAGGAATACCAAGGAATATGTACATGGGTAAAGGAATAACTAAAAATTTGGCTCTAGAAGGTAAGTTAGTCTACATGATTAGGGAGTTGAGGTTCTTATGAGAGCCACATGATAGTGAAAGTAAGTTTGAAGCTCTAACAAAGGCATGGTAAAAGAGTGGGGAATGGATGAAAGGGATGTTAGTAAAGAAAACTTTCAAGTTCCTAGAGGGAAAGGAAATAGAAGAAGAGAACATATGAAATATATGCTAACATGGAATATATTGATATCCTAATAAGGACAAAGAAACAAAGGCAGAGTTGAGAGGAAAGGCATACCAGGAAGGGAAACTCTAAAACTGTAACATTTTACATAGTCCTTAGAAATCACCTAAAAACCTCCATACTTATAACACTTTTGAGATTTTTTCAAATTCTAACATGTTATAGGTACACGAGGGATAAACGGGAAAGACTTGAAAATTTGACCAAAGTTGGATCCATTAAGAATTATCTCAAATCACATAGGGTCAAATAGGGTCAAGAAAGATAAATAATATGGGACACAAGAAAAAAATGGCACCACTAATTGAGTCCCAATAACCTCAAAGTTTAGTTCTTCAAGAACATTGACTATAGGATAAATATTGAGGTAAAACCAAAATTTGAGGCCTCCTATATGTCAGTGTTGATGGTAAAACCCACAACTCTCATAAATCATCCTATGTAATGAGACAACATGAATTATAATTAGCTCAATCTAATAATATAAAATAACTCCTAAGTTTAGCTTAAGTTAATAAAGTAAATGGGGCCTAATAAATAATTGATGATTACCTATTTACTCTAATACCCCTTAAGATCAACTTTAGGAGAAGTTAAAAACCTAATGATGAATGCAAAATGGGTCTTGGCTACAAGGCCTGAAGAGGTTCCATGTACAAACAAATGAAATCTCTCATAATTGGAGAAAAGGAAAAAACCTCACGGGTAAAAATTCCTCTCCAAAAGAGAGAAAAAAGTGCTACAAGTTTTTGTAGTTGGTGTTGTCATTGATTTGAGTAGGATTATGTGTGTTTTCATTAGTTTCAACTGGTGCTGGTTGTGATGATGCTTTGATTAGTTGCATTATGTTGTCATTAGTAAGTTACTAATGTCAACCTCAAGTGTTGCTTTGATAATTTTCTGATTATGGATGTATAACTATGTTGAAGTTGTCTTAGTGGTGTTAAGGAAGTATTGAAGATGATGAGAATATGTCTCTGGTGCTTGATTTCCAAGTGAATTTGAGAAAAAATGAATAAAAGAGGAAATAGTGTGTTGAAGAGGTGTTCTGTGCTACAAAGTAGTGTTCTAGTTTTGCTTCGCATTTATTCTATGTTGAATATTTTCTCATACGGTTTAGATATGTTGATTAGAGGTGTTCAAAGTTGTTATATCTAGAATTTGGTATGCTGGATCATTGTGAAAAGAAATTTGTTTTCACTGGTGTGTGGAATGTGTATTGCAATAGTGTCTAGGAGAAATGGTTTTGCTCTGCATTTCTCCATAGTTTGGTTTCTGGTTTTGTAGATCTAGAATTGTTCTTATAATGCTTATATCTATCTTCAGTTGAAGTTGTTCATGGTTTGGTACTCTGAAATCTGAGTTATTGAGTTACAGTATATGGAAGAATTGTCTGAATGTACTAGGTGTGTACATTCTTCAGGTGAAATTTGTTGCGAAGGAATTTGTTGGATTTCAAGGTGTTTTTGGAATATTCTAGATTGTGTTTAAGTGATGTTTTTATGCAAGTTTTCTTTGGATTAATGGAAGTGTGTACTTAAAATTCTAATTGTTTTTACATGGGTTTCATCTACCTTGGGTGCTTACACTAATTGTGGATATGCTTAGGTGTTTGTGAAAGCATGGCATGGCGTGTGCGAGTGAATTTAGGTCCTAGTTAATATGTATTGAGGGTCACCTTCATTCCTTTCCATGACAAGAATGTTTTGGTGCTAACCTAATTTGATTTTGCATGGTTGAGGTCCATAGCCTACCTTAGAGAATTTTTTTGAGGTTGAAGAGGGTATAAATAAGTGTTGAGTTGATGAGGAGTGGTAAGAAGAGAAGTATGATGCGATAGATGTGAATTGCAGAGTTGTGAAGTGTAGTGCGAGCTTTAATGTGTTAGACTACAAGAAGAAATGAGCAGAAGGTGTTTACAATCTTCAGTAAGAATGTGAATGTGTTGGCGATGTTGTGGTGGACCTTTCACATTGAGATAGTTTTCTCACTGTAACTTTCTCCTATCTTCTTTTTGTTATCCGACAATGAGCCCTTGGTAGTGATCCCTTCTTTCTTCTAGGTAGTAAGCCCTGTGATAGTGAGCCCTATTGTATTTGACTTGTTGCTATTAATTTATATTGTGAGCTAATCCTCACTGTGGTTTTTCCCATCTTGGGTTTTCCACATAAATTTGTGTTCTATTGTGCATGTTGTTGATGTGTTTCCTTTTTTGTTATTTTCTTCCATGCTTAATCATTTTAACATATTAATGGTTAACTAAGTAGATGTGGATCTAAATGTTTATAAGGGGTTTGAAGCTTTAAATAAACAATTGATTCACCCAACTCTCAGCTACCTTGTGCATCTAACAATTGGTATTAGAGCAAGGTTCCTTGGAAGAAAGCTTAATTGCTTGAGGTAGATCTGGGATGACACACAAGGAGGTACCTATGTTTCATGGAACTGATTATGCATTATGAAAGACCAGGATGGAAGGTTTTCTTGTTTCAATAGGGTTTGTGATTTGGAAGTCTTTTGAATCTAAATATACTATACCTACAAATGGTCCAGGAATTGTTGATGAAATCAAGGCTTATGAGAATAATGGGAAAGCAAGGTATGCACTTTTGAATGGTATTTCTAATATTAAAATTGTGAAATTTATGAGTCTTAAAAATGCTAATGAGATTTGGAAAAGGTTGGAAAGTGTTTATGAAGGAGATGATATGGTCAAGCAAGCTAGAATGCAGAATCTAAAGATAAAGTTTGAAACCCTACAAATGACAGAAGATGAAGATATTACTAGCTACATGTAGAAAGTGGATGAGGTTTTCAACCCCATTAGAGGTCTTGGTGGGACTCTTGATGATGATGAGGTAGTAAATAAGGTATTGATAACTCTACCTAAAGCCTATAGTCATAAGGTTTCTGCTATTGAATAATTTCAAACTTTGAATAACTATTCTAGAGATAAGTTGCTTGGTACTTTGACTACCTTTGAATTAAGAGAGGTTGGTCCAAATGATTCTAAGAAAGAGATTTCTTTTAAAGTTAGAAAAGTAGAAAAGAAAGAGGAACTTGATTTGGATGAATTTTATGAGTTGGAAGAAAAATTTGTGAGGAAATTGGAAAAGGGAATTGGAAAATACATTGGTAAGTTACCTTTCAAATGCTTTAACTATGGAAAGATTGGTCATTATGCTTCTAAATGGCCTATCAGAACTGCAAAAGATAAGTATAAAGAGAATAAAGGAAAATTAATTAAGAAAAGATATTATGTTAGAGAAGATGCCAATATATCTGATGATGAATCTGATTATCTTGATGGTGAAAATGATGAATTCGTGTTCATGGTTTTAAATGTTGGAACTAATTTTGTTAACTTTGAGAGATGTATGAAGGATATTACTCTGGAGATAGGAGCAATTATGAGTTCTCTTCATGCTAGGGAAGTGAAGAACAATTGGATCATTGATAGTGGATAGTCAAATCACATGACAAGCGATAAGAGTAAGTTTATTAATCTTGAAATTTTTTAAGGTGGCTTAGTCAAGTTTTGTGATGATAAATTTGATAAGGTATGTGAAAAAGGTTCAATCAATTTTGATGGAAAGCATAATACAAATGATTTTCTATATCTTAGAGGTCTTCGATATAATCTTATGTTTCAGGATGATGGATGTGAGGTCAAAAAAGGCCCTAGGATTGTGATTGCTACTAGAAGAAGAATAAATGGTAATATTTATTAGCTCAAGGGTGCTAATGGTATGTGTTTCATGACTCATATTAATGAAAGTTGGCTATGGAATAGAAGAATGTGTCACATCAATTTTGACAGCTTAGAAAGGTTAAGTTCAATTCAAGTTGTGAGAGATATACCAAAGATCACAAAACCTATCAATGTTATTTGCAAGGAATGTCAAATTGGGAAGAAATAAGGAGTTTCAAAGTCAAAGAACAATCTTCTACTGGTCCTTTGGAATTAGTACATACAAATATTTGTGAGCCTACAAGAACAAGAATTTTTCAAGGTGACAGGTATTTCATGCTTTTAATTGATGATTATTCTAGAATGACTTGGGTTAAATTTATCCAAGAAAAATCAAAAGCTTTAGATAAGTTTAAAGAATTCAAAGCTATGGTTGAGAATGAAATGGATCTAGAAATCAAGTGTTTGAGGTTTAACAGAGGTGGAGATTTCACCTCCAATGAGTTTATCTTTTTTTGTGAAGATCAAGGGATAAAGAGGCATTTATATGCCCCTAGAACTCCTCAATAGAATGGAGTGGTTGAAAGAAAGAATATAATTATTTAGGAAGCTGCTAGAACAATGATGAAAGAGGAAAACCTACCAGAAGTCTAATGGAGAGAAGTAATTCATACTGTTGTCTACATACTTAACAGAGTACAAGCAAGAGAAAACAATTCAAAGACCACCTATGAGTTAAGGTATGGAAGGACTCCTATTGTTAAATATTTCAGAGTATTTGGAAGAAAATGTTGTATCAAGAGAGATGAAGAAATCTTAGGAAATTTTGATGCAAGATATGATGAAGGTATCTTCCTTGGATACTCTATAAAGAGAAAAGACTATGGATGCTACAATAAGATATTGAGAAAGATTATTGAAAGTGAAAATGTTAAAGTGGATGAAGACTTGTAGAGAAATTCAATAATGATAGATGGTTATGAATCAGATGAACCCTCCTACAGAGAAGAAGAAAAAGATGAAGGCAAGGAAATTGAAGTACATGTTGAAGAGGAAGAAGCTTTGAAAGAGATTCCTAAAACCCCTAAGTATGTGAAGAAGAATAATTTTGAAGGTCATATCATTGGTGAAAAAAGAAGAGGTGTATTAACAAGAAGAAAGGTTGCTATGCTAGAAGAACAAGTAAACCTACGTTTACTTTCAAAAGTTGAACCTAGAATAGTGATTAAGGCATGCAAGGATGAGTATTGGATCAAATCTGTGGAAGAGGAACTAATGCAGATTAAGAAGAATTAGACTTGAGAACTTGTCCCAAGACTGGAAAACAAGAATGTGATTGGAACTAGGTGGGAGTTTCAGAACAAACTTGATGAGAAAGAAGAAGTGGTGAGAAATAAAGCTAGAATAGTATGCAAAGGCTATTCACAAGTTGCAAATAAAGATAGACTAGTGGTGAGAAAATAGACTAACCCTTGTCAGATTATGACATCATTAATTTCTATTTTTAAGGATGGTTATGATTACACTCCATCCCTCAATTGATTATATGAGAGGATGAATCATCACTTGCTATATGTAGACAACGTGGCTTACCCCCATGTGAAATATCTACCACCTTCAATTTTTGATGACTATTGGCATGCCACCTAAGATAATTTTTGTGCAAATTCTTCAAATGCATAGAATTTCATCACTGTCTAAATCCAACTTACTAGATTTCCATCACATTTCCTTGCTTAAGTTTTAATTGATTTCAAAACAATTTGAATGTACTTTCAACATTAATTACTTCCAAGTAAGCTCCACCAATTTTCCTTCACCACTCCATAAATTAAATTCACCACTATGCATCTGTACAATGCTAATTTCTACTTCCAGTATGTTGAGATCATCAAATGAAGTGGTTGTGGAGAGTGATTTCCTAGTTTTGGAGGGTATTGAGTGTAGTTCCATCTGTAGGTTAGTGATAGAACAACTTAGAGAAATTTTCCCAATCCATAGCAATGTGGAGGAGGAAGTGATATGCAAAATCATTGGTAAGAACTTCATGTCCTAGGTGCAAGTTCATTACTCCAATCTACTTGAGTGCTTCCTGTATAACATCGTGCACACCTCTGGGAGTTTTAGATGGGGGTTGTGAGTTGCTGAGCGTCTAGTTCGTCCACGATATCGATTGTGCATTGAAGACGCTCTAAGATGCCTCTTTGTTCATCTATGCGTGGCCTTATTCAACAATTAAATTTGCATCACTTTTGTGTTGCACAATGAATGGGTTATTCAAGCCATCACCCTACTGTGTGCTAGTCTAGAGAGCAATAATATGGAGACATTCTCCCACTTCATTGAGTGTAATGAGAACCTCTTCATCCTCGCACATATAGAGTGTATGCAAGAAGTCATCGAGGCTATTAGAGTCCTCATATTCACTCTTTGTGTCTAAACCTCCTATGTTGTGAAATCCCTCTTTGTTTGGCAATGCAATACAAAATGTTTTATCGATAAATACATAAATATAAATCTTTCTTTTTTGGCTTTCAAAATTCTTTGTGTTATGTGAATGCCTTGGAAATATTTGTTTTCTTTCATTTTAATTTCTCATAGATTTTCATTTTATGCTCATGGTGAATGGGTGTAAGTCTTTATTTCTTGTAAGCAACTTTCTTTTCTGCAAATACATCCTTGATAACGAAGCAATTTTCAGCCTCAGATGCACTCGGTACTTGTTTTTGGGTAGGTTCTTGAAATACTTTGGAGTTCACCATCATTAGAAAAACCTACTCATATGCCGTCTACTGAACAATTTTGGAACATCTTAATTTTCTCATTAACCCCTTCTTACTATTATAAAAAACACTTAAAAAAAAATCATGGCTTAACTTGAAAACCAAGGTGGAAATGAAGAAGTTTTGAGAACCTTGTCAGGCATTGACAAAGGTTTCAAAACTTTGTGAAACAACACCAAGTTTTTAATTACTTTGATCTTCACCCATCCAATTCCCTTCTTCAGTCACAAAGTCCTTTTAATAACTGTTTGGCCATCAAACAACTTGTCACAAAGACTAACACCCAAATTTTCAAAGAGTTAAGCTTGTTGAGTGAGAAGAAAGTTTTAAAACCTTGTTGGTATTCGATATAAGTTTGTGAACTAGATTAAAAACCAATGAAAGTAACTTTTTTAATTTTTCTAAGTACTTTGAAGTATCTTTTAGAGAAAAGGGGGGGGATTGAAATGATGGTAACATCCTCCTAATGACCATCTGAGCTCATAATAATGCCTTCTATATCATCCATTTTATCCAATTTTTATATCTACAATTATTATTATCATTTTCTAATTAGTTCTCTTTAAAGTAGTAATATAATTTAAATAACACACCTTAATATTCCAAGTAAGGGTATAAATAACTAAAATTTAGTTTGTAATGTAGTTATTAAATAATTTATTTCATTTTATAAAACTTATTTATATTATATTTTTAGTTGAATTATAAGATCAACAATTTAATATAATTTACCTCAATAAAATAATATGTTCTATTTTTCCTACCCATGGGTAAGTTTTTTCTCAATAGAGTTTTCCTAAGTTCAACCTAACATATGTGGTTATTATTTTTATGTATATTTCTTTCCTAAACTATTTGAGCATATTATCTATATTTCTTTCTCCTCATTGATTAGTGTAGGAGTTATTTTTAGTATCTACTTACTTTCATTTGTATCAAACTTAATCACCTATGTTTCTTAGTTGGTAGGTAACATCTATTTTAGATTAAACTTAGTTTGAGTAGGAGTTATGTAGAGAAGATATCTATTTTAGGGAAGATAGTAAGCCCATCATGGCTAGAGACAAAATGTTATAATAACACAATTTTTAATCCATTAAAGCTACAAATAGACTTGTTGATAGATTGAGATTTATGGTTATCATTTTCTAATAGAAAAAATAAATGAGTGAAGGATACAAACTAGAATATGTTATATTAGAAAATAAATAAATGTCATCTAAGTTTATTTTTATAATTTATTGTTCCTAAATATTTATAACCCACCCACATAAAATTTATTGTTCCTAAATATTTATAACCCACCCACATAAATCTTTTGGAAAAGGTTGGGAAAATATACCAAGGTAAATGCCTACTAAATAATATTTTTCTTTAGAAGAAGTTGCACACTTTTGAAATAAGTTATGTGGATTTGGTTCTCAAAGAGAATTAATTTATTTAGCACAATTTTTATATATTCAATGTGAATATATAAGAGAATTGATGTATGATTTTATAATGTTCTTTGCATAACTTAAGGGATAATTTGGTGATGGCCATTGGAAGTAATACTTCAAAGATTGTGTTTGATAAATTTGTAGTTTCTCTTTTCTAAGAGAGATGAGGAAAAAAAAATCAAATATATGAAATAAGTATTGGTTTTTCATGGATAGTTAAGGAAAAAGGGAATAAGAAGAATAAAAAGAAGAGGGAAAAAATTAGATCTAAGTTGCCTAGTAAATCTAAGGTAAACTGTTAGAAACATGGTAAGATAACATCAATATTTTTTACAAGGAGAAGAAGAAAGAAAAGAATAATTCAAATGAAGATTCAAATTCTAAGGTTTCTCAAGATTAATTGCATGGATTTATGTGTTTTTTATGCATTCATATAATAATGCATGGATGATCAAATTTGATTTATTTTCCTCATGACTCACCAAAGAGATTGGTTTTTCTAACTATGAGAAGTTTGATGGTGGACATATCTACCTTGGTGAAAACTATTTTCTAAGTATTTTTTTATATTGCTAATTCAAGAAAAGATACTCTAATGGAAGGATCAAGAGTATTTCAAGAGTTCTATATATTTCTAGTTTTGAACATAACCCATTATCTATTAGTAAAATGAACAATGTGGGTGTGTAGGTATTATTCAACAATGGTGGGTGTAATATGGTGAATCTAGGTTGGGACTCTTTTCTACCTTGATGCTAGCACATAAATTTTCTGTAATAGTTTGGTAGTACCTAGAGAAAAGGAACATGAAACATTTGATCTTATAACTTTGGCACTTGTATAATTTACACCTTGCAACATCAAGAATTGCAACACATAAATTTGTAGAACTTGAACTTTTAGCAAAGGATTTATAATACCTAGAAATATTGTTTGGATTCCTAAACATGCTCTCACATTAGAGGAAAATTTTCTAAGTGAAAATACTTTATGATAGCATGAGTGCATGGGCCACATTGTTTAGAAGGACCTTAGGACTTAAAATAATAGAAATCCTACAAAGGGTTTAGCTCATTTTGATCATGATTTGAATTTTTTGAACATTGTATTTATGGAAGACATAACCATATTTATTTATTTTAATTTGAGCTCTAATAAGTTTGATGGGATTTTTGGGTCTTATTCATAATGATATTTTTAGTCCTATAGATGTTTCTTTATTGGAAAAATCCTTGTATTGTGTTTCTTTCATTTATTATTTATCCAAGAGGACTTTTGTTTACTTTCTTAGATATAAATCTAGGGTGTTTACTTAGTTTGAGGAGTTTAAGGCTCTTATGGAGAACCACATAAGTAGAAAGATTAAGGTGTTGAGAAATAATAATGATGGGGAAATATATTTAGCTATGTTTTATATATTCTATTAAGAAAATAATAGTTTGAAATATAAGACAACTCAATGCATGCCTCAACAAAATGAAGTCACAAAAATAATGAATAGGCGATTGATGGAGAGGAATATGAGTATGCTTAATGGGGCTAATTTTGAAGAAAAATTCCTAATAGAGGTGGTTAGCACCATGTGCTATCTAATTAATAGATATCCTACCAACACTTTTTGACAAAATCAATATGGAGGTTTACATAGGCATGAATCCCTTACTTCAACATCTTCAATTTTTTATTGTGAGGCATATGCATATGTGTCTAAGAAGTAGCTGAGTTTATATTATAATATAATGGTACATTCTTTGGGATATTATGACCAAAAAGGTAAATTGTAAAGTTGGAATATGATCTTCAAGGAGATTAGTCCTCCTATAGCTAAGCAATCAAATGGAAGTGCAAAGCCTACAATGTTGTCATATCCAAATACTAAGACATCTACACATAATATTGAACCAAAGGTTACAGATGAATGATATGAGGAGATCTAGCAAAGCTTAGGTTAGGAAGAACTTCCACCTTATCCTTTGAGGACGTCTTCCTAGTAGAGAAGAATACTAGAGAGGTATAGCCCACCTAATTTTTTATGTATTTTTTCCTAATTTTTTATGACTAATGAACCTTGAATTAAAAATAATAAATATAGATGAATGATAGTGAGTTTTAGAATTTCTCCATGGATGATGAGTTGGACACTAAAAAATAATGACACTTGAGACTTGGCTTAGTTTCCAAAGGAAAAATAGTATGTTGGTTGTAAATATGTCTTCACAAATTACTTTGATTTAGAATGTACTATTGAGAAGTAAAAGGCAAGATTGGTTGTAAAAGGATATTACCAAGGGGATTGAACTTGGTGAAATTTTTTCTCTAAATTTTGAGCTAAAATATAATCGATTCTTATTATTTATTGTAGTAGCTTTTGATCTAGATATTGAACAAATGAACTTGATAAATGGTAAGTTTAATAAAAAAATATTTGAACCAATGAATTAAAATCTAAAATATATAATTTGATGTGTATTATTTTGGTGATAACAAAGGAATTATAATTCTTGAATACAGATGAGCACACAACAAAATAAATTATAATTTATAATTTTTAAATTAATAGAATTATTGGTAGTAGTAAAGTTGAAGATAACATCATTTTTCTTATGAATTTATTTATCCTTAATAATACACTTGAGAAACAACATTTAAATATATTTTAGATTACAATATTCTAAATGATTTAGGTAATGTTTCATTTTCATAAATTTCAAATATAAGAATGATATTATAAAGAATAAATATAAGAATGATATTATAAAGAATACATATATTTGTTTATATTAAATTACTACTATCTTAACTATACTTTTAATTTTTCCAATGGTTTATAATTGAACAATTGGAAGGAATAAAAGAACATAGAGAAAGGAGAGGAAAACAACATTGTTAACAATTTCAAAAATAATATTTTTATAAAAAATATGTTTTAAGAACTTAAAGGCTTAGAAGTCTCAATCTATGAAAGATATCATTAACTGACAACTATAAAAATATGTTATGAAATAATTTTAAAATAAATTAATATTTACATCAATTGATTAAATTTGATAAACTATTAATTTAGTTTAAATTTAAATGAGAAATTTTTTCATGTTAATGAATTTAATACTCCCAAGATTTAATTTAGTGAATTAATAAAGAAAAAATATATATTTTCTTACAAGAATCTAAATGACCTAGATGATGTTTCATTTTCACAAATTTCAAATATAAGATTAATATTATAAATAATATATATTATTTATTTATATTCACTTATATTCATATTGAATTACTACTATCTTAATGATACTTTTATTTTTTCCAATGGTTTGCAATTGAACACTTGGAAGGAATAAGAGAGCTTAGAGAAAAGGGAGGAAAGCAACATGATAGCAATTTCAAAAATGACATTTTATAAAAATATTTGTTAAGAATCAAAAGGCATAGAAGTCACAAGATGAAAGGGATATCATTAACCAAAAACTATAAAAAAATATATATTATGAAATAATTTTTAACATAAATTAATTTATGTATGAATTGATTGATTTATATAAACTATTAATTTACATTAAAATTTAAATGTAAAAGGTTATTATGTGATAATTAATTTAATACTCTTAAGTTTTAATTTAGTGAATTAATAAAATCAACATGTAGTCCATATGCATTCTCAAATTCAAATGATATATTTTTTTATTAAATAATTTTGTATATTACTTCTTAATATCTTAAAAGGATAAATAAAATAGGTAGATAAATAATGTTGTTTGCATTGTAAATTAAAG
Source organism: Sequoia sempervirens (assembly GCA_007258455.2). Taxonomy (NCBI): domain Eukaryota; kingdom Viridiplantae; phylum Streptophyta; class Pinopsida; order Cupressales; family Cupressaceae; genus Sequoia; species Sequoia sempervirens. The sequence goes on from VDFB02271358.1 coordinate 973,187,470, forward strand.
TCTTAACTAATATTATGTCTTAAATATGTACTATTATAAAGTAAAAGTTAGTGGAGAGTCACACCAAATGATCTACATTATCATAATATAGAAATCGATTGAAAAGAGAAAAAATTATACACACCCAAAAATTATAAAACTAATTTAAATGATTGAAAATATATAAACCACATAAACCAATCATACTCCCAAAATAAAATTTCATAGAAATTACAACTTTTAATATTAATTTTATTTCCATAAAAATATTAACTATTTATTGTTGAAACATATTAAATTCTCTTCCACGTAAAAAAAAAAATACAATAATTTTAAAAATAAAAAATTATAATTATCAATTATATTTATAATCATTATACATAAAAAATAATAATTAGAAAACTAAAAAAAAATATTAACTAAATTTATGTATTTATGTATTAACTAATAAAGTGCATTCAATATAAGTAAACATTCATCATATTATTTCTCATCATGTGTTATTATAGCGAAGAATCTTTACAACATCATGGAATTAATTTAAGTGGTTTAATTACTCATTATATGGCGTGGAGATTTGGTCGCATATGTTGCCTCCAAATGAAATAATTATGTAAGAAAAACTATTTGTTAGGCTTGAATTTTGATTGTACATTTTAAATATTGTCAAATATGTGTATCATTGAGTCTTGTAAAGTAGTTGGACAAAATCAATGTCATAATTTTATTTTGAGTAAATTGTAATTTTGTATTGAATTTGTGATTGTGTTTGAAAAATGTTATTTTGTTCATACATATCATTTTTTATAAATTTGATTTTAATTGTTTCAATATCTAGATTTTATGAAAGCGGTGTTTGGGAGCATCTTTGAGAGTTTGTTGTGTTAGGTTGAAGTATTTTACTCTCTTAAGCATTAGTTAAGCCCCTTTGTAATTATTGTTCACAATTAGTTATGATAAGATAAAATAATGCCAAACAGATGATGCTAAGTACAAGGGTGTTCCTTATTTGATGATGCTCTTTTTCTTTTATTTGTAAGAGTAAGTTTTTTTTTTATTTGTTTTAAGAGAAAGTTTATTGATTAAGATTAAAAAATTACATAAATGGCCAACCATGGCCTGCATGCAACAATGCATCAAAGAGGTACAATACACATCTTCTCATTCTAAGTTGCATTTTTCCCACTAAATTTTGTGTGAGATCGTAATTGCATATTAATCCTATTCATCTTTGTCCTGAGAATTTTCTACTTCTTGCCAATCCTTCCCATCCTCTTTCTTTTGCATTTTTATGGGGTCCATGATTTGAGATGCAACCTATAGAGTACTCCCACCCCTCGATGCATATGATCTCTTGCCACTTATTAGATAAGCTATGGTAGTTGGGTTTGAGACCGTAATTTGAGGATTGCCTTTTAAAGAACTATCTGATTGTTGAGGCTACCTTTGAGTTGAATTTGCTTATGCGCAACGTTTCGTAGCTTGATGTGCCTTAAATTTCCTTGCCTCAAAATTTGGGTAGGAATCGGGCTTGTACGAAGGTTTAGATTTGGTGTGAGATCGCAATTGCATATTAATCCTATTCAACTTTGTCTTGAGAATTTTCTACTTCTTTCCAATCCTCCCCATCCTCTTTCTTTTGCATTTTTATGGGGTCCATGATTTGAGATGCAGCCTGTAGAGTGCTCCCACCCCTTGGTGCAGATGATCTCTTGTCACTTATTGGAGAAAATATGGTAGTTGGGTTCGAAACTGTAATCTAAGGATTTCCTTTTAAAGAACTGTCTGATTGCTGAGGCTGCCTTTGAGTTGAACATGTAATGCTAACACATGCTAATCTTATTGACAACATTATCAGTGGCTATTATTACTATTAATTTTTGTAACAACAATAGTATTAATGTTATTGTTGTGGATGATAATATAACTTATGTCCTTAAGTTCATTATTGTGAGAAACATTAACATTAACGTTATTTATAATGTTAATATTAATATTGACAAATAGATTAATATTAGTTATTTTTATCTATGATAGCAATTATTTATATTATTAATAATACAGCTAAAAGTAAAATTAAAGATTAATAACAAGATTGGAGGTAAATTTTTTAAAAGGATATTTATTATTAATAGTATTTGTTGCATAGATTATTTCATGATTTTTTTTTTAATGCAGATACTATCATTAAATTTAATGGGATTAACATGGTCAAATATCCCATCACCACACCATAATGGCAATGGACAGAATACAGTCTGGCTATATTTTTTTGTTATACTAGCGGTGATACTAAATCCTACTACTCTAATTAACACTCCATAGTATTATTCACAACTTATGAATTATTCATTCTAATTTAATTAAATTTCTCAGGTCCATTTTGAACTAGGTAGGGTGCCAATCCATGTTTCAATACACAAATCATTTAACCTAAATTTTATTTCATTTCATTTTTTTGTTTATAGGTTTGCATTAATGGATTGCGCTAGGGTGAAGGAAGTAGGTTTATTGTTTATGTTATTATTATTATTATTATTATTATTATTATGTTTAGAAGGGTTTGTGACCTTATTACTAGGCACGAAGGACTATGGTGGCTACAACCACCCACAAGGCTGCACTCTTGAGAGGTTACAAGCCCATCTAGGTTGTGATGCCCATTGAATTGCTTTCCTCACCCTTAAAACCACATTTCATATATATATATATATATATATATATATGATCTTGTATTGCATAGAAAAAATAACTTGCAATCCTAAAAACCACTCAGAGTGGTGGCGCTAGGAATGGGAGATGAGAAATCTATGCCCATATGTTAGATTTGAATCTTACAGACGATCCTCTTAACATTAAAGCCTTGTGTTCCTTTTTCCTTCAAGCCACCACTCGAGGACTAGATAAATCAACTCATATATGTATATAGGCTTATTTTATTTTTTTATTACTTATTTTATCCGCTAGTGTAAATGTATATAGCCTACAAAAATGCTTGCTTTAAAGGTACATTGTCTTTGCAATTTTTAGGTGGAACTGAATATTAGAAAAATTGAAGTCATAGATTTTTCCTTTGATGTTTACTACTGTTGTGAATAGCCTTTTGTACTCCTTTTTTAAAATTTAAAAAGAAGGGTTATCTTAGGACATAGGGTGTACAAATTTGTATAAGAAAAGTTATGCAACTACAATAGGTTTTTTTCCTTAATTGAAAATGATTGTTTTAAATAATAATTTATGCCATTGTTAGTCTACAAAAAGAGTACATGTTTCTATTGTCGCTAATGCATTTTATCATTGAATATACAGATTTTTTTTTTTTTTCTCTTCTTATTTATAAACATAAAATCATGTATATCTATTTTTTTGAGAAAACATAAAGAAGAAAGTTTATTCTCATTACACCCCATGACAACATCTCACTTCCTTTACTCCAACAAAATACTACCTTGGGATAAGGAATATGAAAAGAGAAAGACCAAAATTATAGGGCACAAACTTCTTTCAAATAAAATCAGGCAGCATTATTTTTCTTTCTTTCTTTTCTATGATAGATTAACAAAAGAGGAAGAGCCAAAAACTCATTTTGAAAGAAACATTCCTCTCTTTGTTTTGTACAACCACAAAAAACTAAAATTTTACACATATAGTATTTAGTCATCATTTTACTTTGTACAACTCAATATGTTACTTTTTTTTTCTACAATTCTTCTCATATATTAAGTTTGCTACATCAACCCATACCCATAACTAGTTTAGCCATATATACCCTTTTTATTTCTTTTTTTTTACATACAAAAATGCAACATCATTCTATTTAACATATTTTAAAGCAACCCTTATTACACAAATCCATAATAAAAATACTAAAGTAAACATCTTTCATACATCCATGTATCTACCAATCTCTCACATGTAATTTACAACAATGTTACAAATTTTACAATTTCCAAATAGGGCTATCTTCATTTCATTTTCACCACAATATTACTCACAATATCCCCTTAACATGCAACAATTTCTTCATCATTTTACATTTCATAATAAATTTAAAACACAAGATCAACCATAGCTACAACTCTTCTAAAATTACAAGTTCCTTTAAATATACACATATACACAAAATGTTACAACTCTAAGGGCCAATGGGGTGCTCACCACCCAACCTTAGGCTAGAAAAATCAGCCACCCCCAAGATAGGATGTAACCAAGAATTGGGTACACTCAACAATTATACTAACAAGCCACTCAAGCAACATAAAAAGAAGACACACAAATTCAAGACACATCCTTCCAAGGATTTCACATTTACATAAAGATTCTAGAAAGAATCCAAAAGGGGGGATAGAGGGTGCAATACACTACATATGGGGAGACTCATGAACAAATAAAATAACCAAATATCTCATTTTCCTTCCTCCTCATACAACCCATTCCACCAAATTTCCATATACACAATGCAACCCCCACCAAATCTCCAATTACACCATACAACCACATATACATGGGTAATCATACCCTTGAGCCTCTCCTTCTCAGATGAGGGTTAAGCTCCCCATAGAGGTTCCTACCTCTTATTATCCCCAACAAAGGGTGCTCTTCCCAATTTGGGTGAGCTTATCCCTATACAAACCAAAACCCATTACAACTTAAACATTAAAAAACATAAAAAGTATTTTTCCACATACAATATTTCACCTTTTCATGAAGTCAAAAAGAGACATACACAAGTATGAAGTGCCTACCTCAAAATAAAGCTCCAATGACAAAGAATTTGAGGATGAGCTCCAATTTCCTCCTCCCCCAAGCTATCTTTTTCCAATATCCAAAATCCAAGCCAAAAATAAATTCTCTTTCAAAGACAAGGAAAAAAATACTTCCAAAGAAATAACCCCTTCTTTTTTTTCCAATGGATAGAAATACTGAGCAAGGATTTGAATCCTTGAATGAGGGAGTGATACATGTCACTCTCTCATTCATCTCTTTGGACACATCTCCCCACAATTTCTCACACATGTGTGATAACTATGGAGAAGTGAAGAGCCAAGGAGTGTTCAACACTCCACAAGAGCTCTCAAATCTCATAAATGAGATTTTGGAATCAACACTCCAACCTTTTCCCAAAATTAGCCACCATCCTTAAATGACAATTAAGAAGGGTCATATCTTGAGTAATCTCTAAGATATTGATAGATTTGACCCCTAACCCATAGGTATGCATCCTATGGGTCCAAAAATGATTAAATAACTCAATTTGAATACATTTACCACCCCTTCAAAACCCAAAAAGAGAAGAATATGAATTTAAAATAACACAAGGGTAAATAAAACATCAAAAACCCCCATCTAGGACCTAATCAACTTTTAAATATTAAACACATTATCAAATATTCAATAATCACATCACAAATAAAGCACAACATATATGAGACTATGGTCCATCCAAATGGACCATAGTCAGTTTAATGTGGATTAATACATACATGGTACCTTTGGTTACCTCCCATCCCATTGGCCATGGTCATGTACCTGCACACTCGAAGCCACATGTCAATATATATCTAAAACATGATAATTGAACTTATTTAAATCAACAAGTCCATATATATGTATTCAACACAATCAAATCTTGAAATCAATTACTTTGAAATAGCAATATGCACAAGTTATCCTTTGTCTTGTAAATAGAACATTCCATTAATTCATGACTAATTCATTGCATTGTTATAAATAAATCACATCATCATCTAACTCAAATTTTATATCTTATCAAATATTTATCAAATCTATATCATGAACACTTATCCATTCTTACCATGATAACAAAATTAACAAGAGAATAGTAATTAAAGAAAGCATAACATGTATCTAAAATCATCATAAACATCATAAATAGGAAAGCGAGCATGATATCAAATGTCCATAATCCTCCAAAATGGTCTAAAATGCATAGATTATCAAAATGGTCGAATCAAAATATAGTCAAACTGGATGTGTTAAATAATAGGCCTCATATCCTCCACTAATAGGATGACCTTCCTCCTTGAATTCATCGAAGAGGTGGGAATATAGGACGGTCAAACATGAGGCATCCTCCCAAGTAGTTGCTACCTCATCATAGCTATCTCAATGGACTCTAACCTAGTCTAAATCTTGACCTCGAAGGGCCAATGTCTGTCGAGCCAAAATGTGAATGGGTTCCAATGCTATCTGCTCATCCAAATCCACCTGCCAATTATCCCAATCCAATACATGAGAAGAATCGTGCACATAGCATCATAATATTGATACATGAAACATGTTATGGATGCATGATAGGCTAGGTGGCAAGGCTAGATGATAAGCTATAGGACCTATACACTCCAAGATTTCAAATGGACTTACAAACCATGTTGTGATCTTAGAGCCCTCTCCATAACATATTGGAATCTTATGCAACCACACTCTCAAAAATACATGGTCACCAACTGAGAAGATCTAATCAATCCTCTTAGCATCAACATACTTATTTTTATTATCATCTTCCTCTTGAAGGCACTACCTATTCAAGACCACCTATTGGTCCATATCCTAAACCATCTCTAGACCAATAGCTACTTTGTCCTCTATCTGATCCCAGCTGAAAGGAGTCTTGCATGGTCTACCATACAATGCCTAAAAAGCTAGCATGACTAAAGAATTGTGGTGCCCATTATTGTAGGAAAACTCAACCAAATACAAATAATCCTTCCTATGGGACTGGTCATCCATCACATACATACATAATATATCCTCCAATACCTAATCCACCCTCTAAGTCTAAATGATGGAGAATACATTGTTCTTGAATATTATACAAGTTCATGTTATGATTGTAGATTAGTTCTACATCATGCATATTTGACCCCTAACAAACTATTCTAATCTAACATGCTACACATTTATACTTTCTAATTCCTAGAATCCTTTGTCATGTGTTGATGGTCAATGACTAGGAGATTGTTGGATGACAAGGACCAAGTTTTCTTAAGTTGACCCCTTTGATTGGATCGACTTTATATTCATGGTAAAAAGTACTAAACAACAAACAAACATGCAAGTGATCTAGATGCTAATTTTTTAATTTCTTTTTAGTGTTTTCAATTGAAGCGTTTCTATTGAATGCAAATGATCATTTATCGAATGCTTCATGTCTTCAAATAATGTTTCAATTCTCAAATGAATGTTTGTAAATGCTACTACATAGCAATAAATCATGCAAAATGTGTACCAAGTAGGCTTATGGTGAGAATGAAATTGATACATTAAAAAGTGCTTAAACTATTCTCACTAGCATGAACAAGCGAGAAATAAGTATCAAATTATCACAAGTAATGCTCAACACTATTGGACCAACAACCCAACAACCCAAGAATGATTATGCATATATGCAATATACAATCACACACACCAAATACATAATTATTTAAATTTTCCATCTTTTATTAACAATTTTATTTAATCTAAAAAAATTCAAAAGCATTAAGGTGATACTCTACCAATGTAATTTTGTGTTTCTACCCAACTAATATTCTTCTTAAATACTTTTTAGGTGATTGAATCAACTAATTTACTTAGACACTTCTTTACTAAGCATATATATATATATATATGGATAAAATGGAAATATTTCCCAACTAATTAAACAATCAAATAGGTGACTCCAACTCTATACTAAGAAACCAATCCCAAAACATATATGAATAAATGAGATCAATCAATTGAAACTAATAATTCTAAACACTACTTAATTATAACTCTTAAATGATAACTAGAAACTATTTCCAAATAGAAACAAGATTCTTTAAAATAAATAAATAAAGATATAACCCTTAATTCACAATTTCAACTTAAACATGAACTAATCCCATTAACAGAAGAAAATTGATTTAAAACTAATTCTGAAATTCCCTAAATGTAAGTTTTCCTTATTGACTCCATTAGAAATTAGTTTTTGATTCAATTCACCTTATCAAATTTGTTTCCTCAATTGGGGGTTGTCATTTGAACATCAATTTATTCAAATTCACTGCTCATTTAATCCTTCCCATATGATTGATTATATCAAAACATGTTTAAATTTCTTTTACTCAAGTCTAATTTGTCTCTTGACAATTTAAAAATGAACAAAATATTTCATCAAACTCACTACCTTACAATTTCAAGTTTGAACATTAAGACTCATTGTATGTATGATAAATATAAAATTTATTAATTATTCTTGAATTAATTTTTAAGAAGGATAGATGAATTATAAAAATAAAGGGAACAAACAAAAATATGAAAATTTTGTATCTAAACACTAATTAACTAAGTAATTAATAAATAACTAAAAACTAATTCCAACTAACTTATGATACCTTAAATATGAGTCTCTCTCAACTATTTGCCATTTTCTCTTTAATTTTTTTTTTTCACATGTGTAATGTTATTTCTTGATTTCCTCCCTTTGATTGTTGTTTGCAAAAGAACATATTTTGTAAAATTTGATGTTGTAGGTTAACAAGAGGAAGAAGATGGAAGAAACATATTTCAACTCTCTTGTCTTCATGAAACCCTACTTGGTTCCACTCAATTTGGTTGTTTCAATTTGTTGTTTTAATTTTAAAGTGGGGGACAATAAATTTTTGATCATAACTTTTATTTGGTGTACTAGGTTTCTCTGATTTTTGGATATGTTCTACACAACTTTGATTTTCAAAAACACTTTAAATTTTATGACCTAAAACTGTTTATTCCATTCTTTGTGATCAGATATGTAAGTCTATTTTTTGATAGATTTTTATTGTGAAAAAAGGATGCCAATGTTTTCTTAATAAATCATAATTGGTGATTTGGGTTAATACAATTTTTTAATATGTTTTTTTTGTGATTAATAATTGAAAAACCCATTAAATTTTATCTTTCAATATCATTTGGTTCATTTCCTATGATCAAGTTTTCCAAACTACTTTAAATCGGTTTATTGTTTGGCATAGAGGCATCAATGTTGTAATCCTCAACAATTGATTAATCAAGTGAGTTATGATGAGTATTTGATATTGTTTTTTCATTTACCTTTCCATAAGAAGAATTAATTTAAAACTCCAATAGAATTTTATTCCTTCTTAGACATTCTCAATAGGTTAGGAAGTTTTCCATCCAAGACATAATCTTTTGTATTCCCTTAAATATTTACACCAACATTCATTTCTTTATATCAAGGGATTGAAACACACCTATTGTCTTCTTTGAATTTAAAAATATAATTAAAATTGTAGACACAATTAAAAATTGAACCAACCACCATACCCAACAATTACTTTCACCAAAACTCTACTATTTGGAACTTGAAGCTTTTTCCCAATTCTCAGGACTCGTGTAATTTCTAGAATCCTAACTTTCATAGACCTCCCATTGAGACCAAATTTGGTATTTATGCACCTAAAAATAAGAATTCAACAAAAATAATATATGGTCACAAGCTCTCCTCCCAACCATAGGATTTATTTTCAATCCACCCCCAAGCTCTAAGGGTCACATAGCTTTCCTTTACACATACCATCACTATTCACAAGGGTTCCTTAAACAAATTACACAACATACTATGCAAATGAAAACACACATACTATAATTCATCACCCTATCCATTAAATAGCTACTCACATAAAGAGATACTAAAACAAAATGGAACTCCACAAGACAATACCAAATACACAATTTCAACAAATACCACAAAATAATCTAGCATTGAATTACACATAAAATTCAAAGCATAAACAATATTCCTTAACATGTAAAGAAAGATCTACAAAAGGGTAGACTTTACCCAACAAGAGAAAATACAAAAAATAGTAACCTCTTCTTCTCCAAGCCTTACTCTTCCATTCTTCCTCTCCCATCCTTTATTTTTCTCCATCAAGAGAGCTCCTCCCCAAATGATAAATAACAAGAGCAGCCAAAAGAAAGAAAAGGAGAAGCCAAGGCAAAGAAAGAAGCCCCTTCTCCTTTCAAAGAGAAAGAATATATAGAAGTAAAAAGGCAACCAACTCCCCTTAACTTCTCAACCTCCCAACCGACTCCAATTTTCGCCACTTTTCATAAGTAGAAAATGAGAGTGGGTTTTATAATTTATTTAAGGGGTTCTATGGAATAAAAAGACCCCTAACCCATAGACATACCACCTAGGAAATATTTTATACACTTAATACCACATAAAGACTTCTCAAAACATACAATAAGTAATCATAATAAAAAAGGTACTCAAAGGTCTAATAAAACAACCTTTCACACATGCACAATCTTTACAAAACAAAGTTAAAACACATATCTTTGACAAGACTAGGAATTCACAAGAATAACATAAGGGAAATAGCTATGTGACCCCTTCACCAATATTGGCCAATTTTAACCTATGTGACCCCTTCACCAATATTAGCCAATTTTAACCTATTCACTAAACCAGAAAAAAGGTGTTAGTATTTATCATAACCAATAGTAATTGAAAAAATTAGTATATGAAAAAATAACCTTCTAATAATAATCAAAAAATGAATTAAATCTACATATAATTTAACTCTACCTACTTACATAATAGCTTTTAGAGTCAAGCAATAATTGATCATGTTATTTAATATCAAAATATTACCACTTATCAATAATCTATTTTACCTATAACGAATACTACTACAACCAAATATTGAATATCAATCATTACATTTATATTCACTTACACTCATAATATAAATCACCTAACATGATGAAATCCATTAATATACATAATGATATTACCAATAATGAAACCTCTCAATCATTACATACTTACGTAGATAGGGAATAAACCTCATTTGGCTATCATACAAAATCACAATAACCACTAGTTAGTTAGTTAAAAATAAAAAATATAAACAACTTGATGTATATGAACAATGATCAATAATCTATATTTCCCAACACAAAAGAGCATAAAATATAGGACATAAACCATTGATGACTAATAAGATCAACAAGGCCACAAAGGGTGGGGTCTTACGAAGTGTTGTGAGTACATGGAGCTATCTTTTGTTGTAGTGTCTGGAGATGAGTTGGATTGAAGTAATGAGCTAAGATGATGTCTCTGGTACTTGGTTTCCAAGTGCTTTTTAGAAAATTTGATAAACAAAGTAAACTATGTTGTGCAAGTGTTCAGAGTGTGCTCTGGTATTGTGCTCTATGTTTTTTTGGTTGATTATATGCAAGTGTGAATCTGATATGTTGTGCATGGGTATCAAAGGTTGCTATATTCAAAATTTGGGTTTCTAGATCATTGTACAGTGCGAGATATTTTCACTAGTGTGTGAACCAATTTTTCAGGGATATTTTCTATGGCTTGGGAGAAATGTATTTTCTCTGTGTTTCTCTACTGTTTGGCTTCAAGTTGTGCAGATTTGGGAAGTTTCTTATAATTCTTGTATCTTTTGTATTCAATATTTTACTTGATTTGGTGTAGTAAAGAGTGAGTTTCATTTGTCAGTATGCGAATAAGGTTTACCAATTGCTCTAAAATGAAGTATTTGTATGATGTGAGCTTGGATGAAGTGTTTGATGAATCTTAAGTAGTTCATGGATTATTCTAGATTGTGTTCAAGTGGCTTTTGTTATCCAGAAGTTTTGGATTTATTTAAGAAGCGTGTACATAATGTTTATGGTTTTTAGTACGGGTGTTGGCTGACCTTGTGTTAACACTACATGTGAGGCTTGTGAAAGCATGTTGAAGTGTGTTTCGATCTATTTGGGTCCTAATTAAGGATTTAAGTAGGTTGCCTTCATTCCTATCCATCGCATGAATGTTTAGGTGCCGAACTATTTTGAATTTGTAAGTGTAATAGATAGTTGCCAACATTGGAGAAGGTTTTTGAAGTTGAGGATGACATAAGTAAGAGTGGAGTTGTTGTGATATGTGAGGAAGAATCAAGAGAGAAGCAAGATAGATGCAAGATAAATGCGATTAATGTGTGTGATGCAAATTTGAGTAGAGCAGTGTGAATTTTAGTGTTAGGGTTCCTAAAGGTAGTGAGCTGAAGGCATCCAAAATCATTCAAGCAAGGCTGCGAAAGTGTGTGAGCATTATAGTAGATTCCTTGTTGCATTGAGAAAATGTTCTCTGTGTAACATTCTTCTTCTATCTTCTTGTATTTCTATTTGTGGTAGTAACCCTTTTTGGATAATGTGTTCTATTTTGGCAGTGAGCCCTTGTACCAATTTTGCAATTACTTATATTGTGAGCTAATCCTCACCATGGTTTTTCCCTCATTGGGTTTTCCATGTAAATTTGGTGTTCTCTTGTGTATGGTGTTGTTATTTCAGTTTCTAATATCTCCATTTCATGTTTAATCACATTAACAGAATAAGGGTTTAATGATTGCATGTGGATTTGATTATTGTTGAGGGTTTTAAAGGCTTAATTTGCTACAACTGATTCACCCCCCTCTTAGTTGCCTTTTTCATTCAATAGAAAATTTATTATTATTATTTATTACTTCCATCACTTCTCTCAATCACCGTAATGGATTCTATTTTTGAGAGTCAAATAAAATATTAAATAAAAAAGAACATTAAAATAATAAAATCATAAAAAATAAAAATAAAAATCTCTATATAAAATAAAATAACACAAATAATAAAAATATATGATATACAATATTTACTATTATATCATTTAATTTAAACAATATCTTAAAAACCATTATAATCATTTTTTTTTTAAACTATTAAAGTTTAGAAAAATAAATTAAAAATTAAATAATAATAAAAATAACAAAATGAATCTTCCCCCTCGCCCCTCACTTGGACACTCGGAGTCCAGGGTGGACATGAGGTGGCGGATGGGACGGACATGAAGCTAGTGGATGTGGCATGGTCTTGTCACTTTCAGTTTTCTAAATTTAGCCGAAGGAAGGAGTTGTTTTCTTGTTAAGTCATATGCTCTTGAAATTTGTGGAATTTCTGGAGAAGGACAGGGGGTATGCATGGCACAGCTCTCATAGCGCCGTCAGTGTGACATGTTGGGCACGACACTCATAGAAATGTAAGTTGAAGGGCCGAGTGGCAATTCACGTCAATCGTATTGATAATGGTTTGAAGTTGGAAGGACGGAGGCCGTAGCTTTTATTCATGGCAAGGACGATTTGATCGCATCACCATTATCCAAATTCATGTGTGAAGGCCTGTCTGATCATCATTCGGGCATATTAAATGAACTAATGAAGTCATTTCTAAAGCATGGGTTTGGAATTTTGGTATTGTCTTATGTTTTCTTGCAGGGAACGGCTGTCAAAGACTTGCAAATGGCTCAGACGTCGAAGTCAAAATTCATCATCCATATCTCGGTGGAAGGTATGGAAAGTTTTGGCGTCGACACACCAGTTTCTTTGGAGGCCACGGAGAGGCAGATTGCCTTTCGAGAAGTTACGAACCAGAGGTTAAAGCGCATTTTTCTCATGGACGATCCACTGTCAATTGTTGCTATCAAAATGGTCCTAGGCAAAGGACACTTGGAAAGGAAAGAATTCGCCAGAGACAATGCACATATCTCCTCTCGGTTTCTAGTAGCGCTTCTGGACCTGGATACCCTGAAGGCGGAGGCCAAGGAGATGATGGTTCGTCTGTTTCGGGATGACTTGCTCGGAGGTCTTGAGATGACACTAAAGGCGGCCTTTATAGGTAAAGGTATTCTGCGCCCTGCCGACTTGGCTCTTCTGTGGGAATTGGATGAGGCTGTCAAAGTTTTCCCCTTTCTCTTAGACATTAAAGGGCTGGCATTATCAAGGCACAGAAAGATTGCAGATGTGGCGGTGGATTTCTTGAAGAGAAAGCTGAAGCTGGTGCCAGAGGAAGGGATGGAGTGGTTGGATGGTTTCACTAGGTTTGCAGAGTTAAATGGCTTCATGTGAATCCTGGCTTGTGTTGGTTGATGTTTGCTCTTGGTTTCTTTTTGGCTTTCAACTTGTTAAATTCTGGTAGACTCAAGCATTAGCAGTATGTAATTTGTTTTTTGCTTGATGAGGCTCGACCTTTGATATAAATCCTTTGCTTCAAAGCTTCACAGTGGCTCATTTTTTTCTCATAATGGGACTGTATGGCGAAAATCTTGATGTTTGTACTGGTTAGGTATTTTTTTGTTCGGCTTTGAGTCCTGGATGGACCTTTTATTCTTGCTTTGCAGATGTTTATAAATTTCTATATTATCAATATAAACACCACCTTGCGTATCAAAAAAAAAAATTAACAAAATGAAAAATAGACTCAAATGTGAACAGGGTTATAAATGTCCTCAATTATTTTATTAAAAAAATTCATTTGAATATTTTTCATGGCATTATGTTTTTATATAATAAAGAAAGAGGAAAACCATCTAATCCCATTACAATAAAAAATAAGTCTTCTTTGAGAAGAACGAAGCATTAAATAATATAAAAAAATCACATTTGAATCTATTGGTCATTTTGTTATTTTTATTATTATTTATTTTTCCAAACTTTAGTAGTTTAAAAAAATAATAAAATGATTATAATGGTTTTTTAAGAATTTTTTAAAAATATCAATAGAAAGACATGTGAAATGCTTTAAGGGGAGCTATCATGAAGTGCATAATCAACACATAAAATAAATTGCTTCTAGTTTTGACCAAGGTATCAAATAATTTATCAATAAGTATTACTTTTTGTTAAAAATGCTTTGAAATTTTGCCTCATTTTCACTTTAATGACATCATAACTATTTTTTCTTCCAAGTTTATATAATTATTCTTTATTGGAAATATTTAAGAGTTTATTTATTAATTGTCTAGAATCTTAAAAATATAAATTTTATTAATAAATTAGATAATAAAATTTAGGAAGATAATATGTCATGAATGTTTAAGTTATTTTTTTAAATTCAGATGATGTTAATTAAAGCTATTTTGGAATTTGAAATTTGGAACAATAATGTCAAGGATAAAAATTTAATGTGTAATTCAAGAAGATAATTAGTGGATAGATTCTTAATAATTCATCAAATAATTTAGGGTAATGTCCTTTCATATTTGATTGATATTAATTTGAAAGATTCAAACATTTTTATATAGAGCTTGATACATAATGATTTATTCAAGGTAAATTAGATCAAATTTGTGGATGTAGAAATGTATTAAAAAAAAAGACGTAATATGATACCTAGCTAAAAATTATCTCAAAATAAAATAAAATATATTTTTAAAAATTAAATTGAAAAATTGTATAAAAATAAATGTAAGAATCAAAATTGTATACTAAAAAAATACTTAAAACACCCACATAAAATAAATAATAGAAAATACATTATATATACTTTTTACATTACATAATTTAATCTATTTTTTTAAAGATCATGATCATATTATTAAGTTTTTACATCATTAAACTTTTAAGTAAAAATAATAATAATTCAAATATATATTTAAAAAAAATAAAAAAATAAATAATATACAATCACATTCCAAAATCAAACTCAGAAAAACAAAAAACATAAACACATAATTCCAAAAACACAAAACAAAATTATCCTTGTTAATTATTTTTAAAAAATACATTTAAATAATTTTCATTACATTATGTTCTTATATGATATAAATAAATGAAATCATCTTATCTCATTACTCATAAGTCTTCTTTAAAAAGAATCGGAATTTAAATTAAAATATAAATGTAAATAAAAAGACATGCGCAATGCTTTAAGGCGAGCTATCATGGATTTCATAATCACCAATAAAATAAGTTTAAAATAAGTTTAAAACTTAATAAGTTGCTTCTATCTTTGACCAAGGAATCAAATAATTTATCAACGATAATGACTTCTTATTAAAGGAAATTGAAATTTTGTATATTTTTATTTGATTATATCATGATTATTTGTTTTTCAAATCTATAAAATTATTTTTTATTATTAAGATAAGTTTAAGGTTTATTATAAAAATGGTTAATTGGTATAAATGATTGATTGAAAAATAAGTAAGAAAAATAAAAAATAATATTGTATTTTATTATATATATGATTATATTATATTAGGAAAAGATAGTGGTGGATTATCATCATGAGGAATCATCTATAGTGAATATAAATTAAAAGGAAGATTTAAGGTCTTTTAATTGTCATGGAATCATCATATGACACATATGGCATGTGCACCAATACATTAAAATGGTGACATAAACCAAAAAATTCAATTGACTCAAATAGAGGTCACCAAATCAATGAAATGTTACAACACAAGGAAGAGGAGTGAGTTTCCTAAGCTACCAAAAGCTCATTCTACTTCTTGGGCTTGAACCTTAGAGTTCAAGGTATAGGTAGCATCCTATAACCCCTTGAAATTCAAAGTCCAAGTTGTAAGCTATAATTCTCAACACTCCACCCCACTTCAGTTCCTAAAATCATGCAACTTGAGCTTCATGCATCAATTGACAATTTGTGTGCACATGTTTGGTGTCAAACTATGAACTTCCAAGGTTGAGCAATTCAACCCTTAAGAGTGTAACCTACATAGGGTAGTTCAAATTTTTGTGGCAAAGTGGCATTTGGCAGTACAAAATAAAATTGAAAACCAAGGATGAAACCCTAACCTTAAGAGAATTTGAACAATAGTGAAATGACACTTTGTATCGTGCAATTTATATGAAACCCTAAACAAGAAGTAAATTTCCCTTCAAACTCCAAATTTTCTTTATGTATACAAAATTCTATTGAAACCCTAAACAAAGAGTCTAATGCATTTTAGAATGGTATCCTCAAGTTGTAATTCAAACTATGAAATTTGATTTATAATTGTAACACATACATATACATATACATATACATACATACATACACATATATGTACACACACACGCATACATATATGCATATACATATATACATTCATAAATATATGGATACATATGTATGAATGTATATTTGTATATCCATATATGTGTGTGTGTGTGTGTGTATTATATTTATGCATATACATATAAGTACACATATACATATGTATATACACATGTATACACATACATATACATATAAGGCTATTTTGTACATAATATACATACCCTAGATATAACTAGCATTTTCAATTATATTAAATAAAAATAATTACTTTCCAATGACTTAAAACATTCAATTTGATCAATAATGGCTAAGGCATAAAGCCTAAACAAACTTTGTAATTTTTAAATTCATTTTAAGTTATCACAATATTTAATTATGTAGGACCATTTTACGATAGTGCATAATTGTTTAAATTTCACATTTAGTAGGTAAATACAAAAAATCAAATAATTACAAATAGAAATTAGAAGATGAAATTTACACATGAAGTGAAAATAGAAATATTATTGATTTATTCACAACATGTGGATCAAGAACCAAATTTCATTCAAATATTTGTTTCACAACTATCACAAGATAGATTTCAAATATAAAGTTGAGTGAAATGGGAAAATACGCATAACCTATTTTCCCAAACCAAACTATCTCAATTAACCACCATTGGATCTAAAAATTATTCCTACACACTCAATAAAATATCAAGCATCCTTACTCAATACACAATAGCCAAAGCATAATAATGAAATAAAGAAAAATATGGTTTGGAAAATGAATTAATGAACAATGGACTATTTTTCTAATTTCATTCAAAATTTGTATTGTAAAATGAAAATGAAGAACAATAATCAAATCTGATAGAAACAACAATCAACAAACAGATCTAGAAAGGGAAAAATGTTGTGTATCTTTCACCAAAAGACACCTTTTGAAGCTCACTAAGGACTCATTCGCCCTATGGTGAGTGGATCCTGGCTAGGGTTTCCAGAAAATGCTTTCTAGGTTCTCTTCTACCAGGTCTACACTCCCAGATTCCAGATGCTCACTGTTGGAAAGATCAAAATAAAATATGTAGAAGAGTTTTTGTTATTTGACAACTTTTCTTGCAACTTTGACAACTTTGACACTTTCTTCATTTTTTCTCTTCAAAGGATCTTCCACCTAAAATCTACAATCACACATCAAAGAGAGAAAAATGTCGTTTGGTAGGGAATGGGGGTTTGCTTTGGTCAAACCCTATTTTGGTAATTAAACCTTGAAATGATATAGAAAAGCATGAAGGAATGATGAACAAACAACAATATGTAACAACTCACGAAGCCTTATTTGAAACCTTGGAGTACAAATCTACAAACTAGCATGAAGTGGCCTCAATGAATGTAGATCTTGATCATGAAACTTGATGTGAACAATGCCTTTGATATGCTTGAATTGATCTTAAACACCACATCATCATATTAGCCAAGGCACGATGCAATAAATCTTTGACATGATGAATGAATCTTGATTGTTGTAATAATCTTCTTCAAATCCTCCCTTGAATTCCTTGAAATTGCTCTTGAATGCTCTTGAAGTGCTCTTATGAAAGTACTTGTAGTGCCCCTCTGTTGTGGCTCGTCTGGATATTTGTGTAAGTGTTTATTTGTGTTATCGTTGGTTCATGTGTTATTGGATTATACGTAATATTTTAATGGCCTCGTGTAATCAATTAATTAAATTAAAATTGATTTACAAGATAATGTAATAAAGTTGTAAATTAAATAATAATTAAATAAATTAATGAAATAAAACGTAAATGTTTTATTATTAAATAATTAGATTAAATTGACTTGATAAAAAGCTCTTTTCTAAATTATATTTAATAATTGATAATTTATTTTGGAGAGAGATAATTTTTTTATATGGAAAATAATATTGTTTTAAATAAATAAAGTAGATATGATCTTCAAACGTGATGAGTTCAAAATAGGAAAAAGATGGAAAGAGCTCGCATGCAGAGCATGCATAGTTTCAAATAGATTGTCAAAAAGGAAACATGGTGTTTTATTGGAGAGTTTTGAGTTTTATTAGCTTTTTGTTTTTGAAACACTAAATCCTCCTATATATTTCTTTTTGGATGAGATTTTAAGGGAAGCATCTTTGATTTTTGGTTTTGGAATAAATTTTTTGCTTGCAAGAATGCTTAAAAACATACATATTTTCAAAGAGAAATATGTTTTTTGGAATGGACTTCTGAGAAGAGAAGGGAGCTCTGCAAACTATATTACTTGAGGGAACTAGGTTTAGAGTCTACATGCCTCGCTTGTACTGTTACATGCATGCTTACTAAGGTAGTCGCCACTACTATATTTGAGGTAATCTCTTTTATCTTGGTGATAGATCAATATTGTTTATCTATCTATGTAACCTATTTAACAACACCCTCTTGTGTCATTTTAAGAGTATCGTATTTCATTAAACCTTATAGCTTCATGCATCATGAGTGACTTATTCGCCTAAGTGTGCAGTCATACACCTTCTTAGTGTTGCCTTATCGTTGTTACGTGTATGACGTACGCATTTGGTATTAGGGATAAATTTGTAATATATCTTGCAGTCGCTACCCTATAGTTGATGCATGATGTAAGGCTTGGAAATTCAAGAGATAACTTTAGGTAAGGGTATCGATGCATACACCTTCCCTGTATTCATTTCGAACTATTTGGTGATTCTTCCCCTTGTCCTGTGGCATTTGGTTTAATCCTTGTGCTCGCTTCTTCTCTTTTTGTTGTAGGTTCTAATTGATGAAGGGCAACCGAATTAAGTAGTTATATTTCCTCCTCTTTGTAATATGTTTCTGGATTTATAGTTAGCAACCCTTGTGTATGTTAGATGAATCTGCATGCTCTGATTGTATTAACAGATAGATCTTTGAATGGTTTTTCTATACTTATCCTGACTTTGTATGCTTATACATGCGCATTTTGTATGACCATCATGCCATAATCAATATGATGGTTCCTTGATTCTTTTATTGTCCATGATGTCAATGCTTTTACAGTCAATCTATGGAATGCATAATATGTCTTGGGTTTTGTTTGAGGTTATGGTGGTAGTGTGCAATAAAATGAAAAGGCATTCGACACCTTGTTTGTGTTATTACCACTGTGCATAATGGCTCTCTAGCACACTCATACACCCTTCTATTTGCATACATCCTTGTTGGTGGGTTGCTTTCACTAAACTTACTTAGGCAAGCATTTCTTTTCGACACAACCTATGCTTCCTCCTCTACACAACTATAGAAACCTTGTGTTCCTTGTTTCCCCTTCGTGTTCTAGCACCTCTAGAAACAACTGTATCTTTTGTTTGTTGAGGAAGTTGTTTCATGATGATTGTTTTTGAAGCCTCCTTTCAATATTTAGTGTTGCATTTATGCCTCATGGCAACTTTATTGATGATAATGAAAGGTGCCTTTGATATTTATTATTGATTGATAATGCGATCTCATTTGAAGGCTTTGGATCCTATTGTTGTTGGCACCTCTTATGGTTATTTAGTGTTGATATATAGTTTTGAAAATTGGTGTTGTTGGACTTCTCATTAATTTTGTTGTAGTTATGTTTTGGCAATGTTGTGGGTTGTTATCCTAGTTGTGGAGTCTTGTTTATTGCTGGTTCACTTGACTTTTGGTTGAGGATCTTTCTTGTCAACTCCTAGAACAAGGGGGTGGGATTTCAAGTCCATGTGGTCAGGTGGAATGTGCTAAGCACACCATTGGGTCCCCATCCGAAGATCCAGATGTGTAGGGTTGTTCCTCATGTAGTGACTCCAAAGATGTACCAAAGTTGGATCCAGGCTTGATGCTTGAATCCCATTCTCTTTAGTTGTATCATTCCATGGTATTGTACTATTCCCATTCATGTTGGGAAGTACCATTGTATTGATGTAATCCTAGAATGATGTAATAATTGTGATTTACTTGGTTACCCTACTTGATCATTGCAATATATATATGTGTGTGTGTGTGTGTGCACTTGGTTATGTTATGTGTTCATTTATGGATGTATGCACATTGGTTCACTTATGCTATATTATGGGTTCACAATGCAATCTTGAAATTCATTAAGTATCATTATGCAGTGGGTTCATGTTTCATAATGTTGTCATGTGCACCGTAGTTGATACTGCATTGGTATAATTGTATTACATGTATTATATGTTAATGCACATATTATGTTATCTTTTACTTTTTTTAAAAATTGTGTTGTATTTCTTTTAGTTCTAATTGTGCTTTGGGCTTCGCGCTGTGGGGCGTTACAACATGGTATCAGAGCATAGGTTCATACACTGTGCACTATGAGCCCATTATGTTAACCTTGTGTTTAGATTCTTGAGTTTAGGTTTTCACTCTTTTGTTGACCTCGTTGTGTAACCTGAGTTCCCTTGTTAGGCAGTGTCAGTATAATGGTGCAAAAGTGGTGGAAAGGATAGGACCCTCGGTGTAGTGCATAATGCATTGATATTCTTCCTACTAGGGATGCATTATGGACCCTCTTGTTGTCTTGTGGTGCATTTCCTAGTGATGTGAATTTGGGTGTGATTATATTGAGTGTGTGTTAAATTTGCAATTTTGTGTTTTGCAGCGATGAATTGTGTTTTCTTGAAACTAAAGTGTAAATTTTTGGTCTTTTGTTGAAAATGTTGCATCAATTGGATTTCCTTGTGTGTAAATAATAAGGTTTAAAGAAAATATGTTCTTGTATGGATAATTATGTTATATTTTTTATGGAAATGTGGCATATCGAGGGTAAAGAATCATCTTGAATGATTGGTACTAATGTATTATGTTTCCACCTTAGTCTATGATTTCAGGTAGGTGATGATGGGAGATATAAAATACTTTCATTTAAGGCTTTTTATGTTTAAAAAGACTTGTTGTTATTGTTAATTGACATGACTGGCGGTAGACAATAGATTAACATATTTGCTTTTTTTACTTTATGTTTAACTAATTAGCGAATATTTTGAAAGTAATAGCTTATGTTAAATGTGTTGCTTTATGATGACTTTGGATGAGATAATTATGTTGCATTAATCTTTATTACCATGATTGTTGTCCTTTTCATAAGGGTTTTTGACAGGGTATCTTAAAGGTTGATGAGACGGTTAAAACTCTTTATTTAATCATGAGGAAATGACTATGCCATAGATAGGCCCTGCTGGATGATGAATCACTCAAAGTATTAATTGACTTCTTCATAGTCGATTGAGGAACTTTTACTTCCAGTGCCAATCTGGCGTAGTTCTGGCATAGTCCTCCTTAGTCCACTTCAGTTCTATTTTTAGTTTCATTTTGTAATTTGTAGTTGGTCGCCTTAAGTTTTGGCAGTTAACACCATGTTAGAAGCTAATAAGGATATTTTATAAATATCAATACTTGGGTCTTAATTAAGAGTTAGATAATTTTGCAATCAGAATTTTTGTAATCACAAGCAATACTTTTTTTTGTGTTCTACTTTTGATCAATGAGAAAGGAAGCGAGAAGTTAATCAACTCACTGTGTTAAAGGATCCTACCTGAGGAAGAGCAGGGCCTGCTTAACCTTTGGAATGATCTTATGGTATTTTTGTTAAGTGTTGTTATTTTCTGATTTGTTAATATTAAATCTGTAGTAGAAATTGATTTTGAATTGCTCAATCGTTGAAATCATCTTCTACCTTGGTAAATGTTAAAATCAAATAATTACTTTTGTTTACAATTATGTTCAAAGTTTTAGTTTATTATGGTTAAGATCGAATTGTTAGAATGGTTAGATTTATTTATTAGAAATATTGAATTGAAACATTAGAATTGTTAGAAGGTTTCTTAGATAACTTAGATTTAGATGTTGTTTGAATCAGTTAAACTTGATGTTTGTTTATTAATTTTCATTAAAGCAATGCTAGGAATTTATGGAAAAATAGAGTTGAAGTCTGTTCAGAATCTATTCATGGAGATTAGTCTTTATGCTTTTTAGAATAATCATCATTTTCTTGCAATTCATTCCTGCTCTTAATTTAGTGTTTACTTTCCAGCAATTAAGTTATGGATTTCTTTTGAAGCAAAATAGAATTAATTTGAATTTCATGTTTAGATTAGGAATTAAAGTAATCATTAATTGTCCCCATGAATTCATCTAAATCGAAGTCAACAAAGTCTGAATTAAGTCAACATGATTTTAAAATTAGAAGCTAAAATAGAATTAAATCTTAAGAATCAGTCGCTATAGTTTAGCTCCTGAAGAGCTCCTAAAGAGCTCCCGAGAGCTCCTGAAAGCTCTTGAAGTAAGAAAAACCATACTTGAAGTCATTGTTTACAATGCAAACCCCCCCAAAAGAATCTGTGACAACTATCCTTATCACATATTGCTCTAAGACACGTCTAGTTCGATAAAAGAATTAATTAAATGATGCAAGTTGTGACATCAACGATCTTTCCCACCAGGCGGCTTCGAAAACTCAGTGATAAAGGTAACATAATTGGGAAATGTAGAGGTAGATACTTATAATGCCTAGCAATGATCCATTTTGACATAGTACATGATCATTATATGATTATTATTTTGACTATTAAGTAGCAGATTGTTTACGAGTTGAATTGATTATTAGAATTTTTTTGTTTGATATGGTTATTGTTTGTGGTCTGGTGAGAGGGAAAATGTAGTATCACTCACTTTATAGTACCCTACTACGTTGTGAATTCCTCTCACGGTGTGTTTGTAATATATATGTTGTACACAACGTTTGCTTTCATGCAGGATTACGGGTACCAAGCCTCAACTCCACCTACACTATCAAGACTAGGCAAGCCTCATAAATCCCAATGGGTATGATGTGGAAAAATCAAAGTTGACAAGAAAGTTCCCCATCCTTGTTTGTCACCCCATCCTTGGGTTTAACAATATGGTATGTTTGCAACACCATCTCCGTTTTTTGTATCATTCCTTTTCTTGTGAGTCATTTAATTTTTATTGCCTAATTGATGACATTTTATTGTTGATTAAGTTTATGGTATTGTGGTGCTTATGATTGTGCGTGTTTTACATCACCTTGCGACTTCTTGGAGTAAGTCAAAGCCTAGGGGGGATGTAGTACCCCTTTGTTGTGGCCCGTCTGGATATTTGTGTAAGTGTTTATTCGTGTTATCGTTGGTTCATGTGTTATTGGATTATACGTAATATTTTAATGGCCTTGTGTAATCAATTAATTAAATTAAAATTGATTTACAAGGTAATGTAATAAAGTTAGAAATTAAATAATAATTAAATAAATTAATGAAATATAAAGTAAATGTTTTATTATTAAATAATTAGATTAAATTGCCTTGATAAAAACCTCTGTTCTAAATTATATTTAATAATTGATAATTTATTTTGGAGAGGTAATTATTTTAATATGTAAAATAATATTGTTTTAAATAAATAAAGTAGATATGATCTTCAAACGTGATGAGTTCAAAATAGGAAAAAGATGGAAAGAGCTCGCATGCAGAGCATGCATAGTTTCAAACAAAGTGTCAAAAAGGAAACATGGTGTTTTATTGGAGAGTTTTGAGTTTTATTAGCTTTTTGTTTTTGAAACACTGAAGCCTCCTATATATTTCTTTTTGGACGAGACTTTAAGGAAAGCATCTTTGATTTTTGGTTCTTGAATAAAAATTTTGCCTGCAAGAATGCTTAAAAACATACATATTTTCAAAGAGAAATATTTTTTAAGAATGGAGGACTTCAAAGAAGAGAAGGGAGATCTACAACCTATATTACTTGAGGGTGCTAGGTTTAGAGTCTTCCTTCCTCGCTTATATTGTTACATGCATGCTTACCAAGGTAGTTGCCACTACTGTATTTGAGGTAATCTCCTTTATCCTGGTATTAGATCAATATTATTTATCTATCTATGCAACCTATTTAACAACACCCTCTTGGGTCATTTTAAGAGTATCATATTTCATTAAACCTTATAGCTTCATGCATCATGAGTGACTTATTCACCTAAGTGTGCAGTCGTACACCTTATTAGTGTTGCCTTGTTGTTGTTACATGTATGACACACGTATTTGGTATTAGGGATAAATCTGTAATTTATCTTGCAATTGTTAACCTGTGGTTGATGCATGATGTAAGACTTGGAAATTTAAGAGATAACTTTAGGTAAGGGTATCGATGTATACACCTTCCCTATATTCATTTCGAACTATTTGGTGATTCTTCCCCTTGTCTTGTGGCATTCGATTTAATCCTTGCGCTCGCTTCTTCTCTTTTTTTTGTAGGTTCTAATTCATGAAGGGTAGCCGAATTAAGTAGTTATATTTCCTCCTCTTTTCAATATGTTTCTGGATTTATAGTTAGCAACCCTTGTGTATGTTAGATGAATCTACATGTTCTGGTTGTCTTAACAGATAGATATTTGAATGGTTTTTCTATACTTATCCTGACTTCATATGCTTATACATGCGCATTTTGTATGACCTTCATCATGCCATAATCAATATGATGGTTCCTTGATTCTTTTATTGTCTATGATGTCGATGCTTTTACAATCAATCTATAGAATGTGTAATATGTCTTGGGTATTGTTTGAGGTTATGGTGGTAGCGTACAATAAAATGCAAAGGTAGTCAATACCTTGTTTGTCTTATTACCTTCAATCATACTAGCTCTCTAGTGCACTCATACACCCTTCTATCTGCATACATCCTTGTCGGTGGGTTGCTTTCACTAAACTTACTTAGGCAAGCATTTATTTTTGACATAGCCTATGCTCGCTCCTCCACACAGCTATAACAACCTTGTGTTCCTTGTTGTTTCCCCTTCGTGTTCTAGTGCCTCTGGAAATAGTTTTATCTTATGTTTGTTGAGGCAGTTGTTTCATGATGATTGTTGTTGAATCTACCTTTCAGTATTTAGTGTTGCATTTATGCCTCATGGCAACTTTATTGATGATAATGAAAGGTGCCTTTGATATTTATTGTTGATTGATAATGCGATCTCATTTGAAGGCTTTGGATCATATTGTTGTTGGAACCTCTTATGGTTATTTAGTGTTGATCTATAGTATTGGCAATTGGTTTTGTTGGACCTCTCATTAATTTTTTTGTGGTTATGTGTTGGCA
Source organism: Sequoia sempervirens (assembly GCA_007258455.2). Lineage (NCBI taxonomy): Eukaryota > Viridiplantae > Streptophyta > Pinopsida > Cupressales > Cupressaceae > Sequoia > Sequoia sempervirens. Next base: position 973,213,441 of record VDFB02271358.1, read on the forward strand.
ATGTTGTGGGTTGTTATCTTGTTTTGTTGTTATCTTGGTTGTGGAGTCTTGTTTATTGTTGGTTCGCTTGAATTTTGGTTGAGGATTGGTGCAAGAGCACCTTGGCTTAACTCCAATTTGGTTATGTTGCAATTTTGGCTTGTACCTACCTTAGCCAAGTCAGGATTGTAGTGTGCTTAATTTGGACCTTAGAAGGTCTTGTTTGTGGGTGACGAGTTAGTCATTAGGACTAAAATCATCCTAGTGTTATTATGTTGTTAAATTTTGCTTTATTAAGCTTTAGACAACTTAGGTTAGAATGTAAAGCATTAAGTGTGTCATAACCACATCCTCGTTGTTTGAAGATGCTAAGGGATAGATGGGGAAGTTGTTGGCTCGAGATCAAGGAGATTGAGGTCCTAAAATGAAGGATGATGGTAGAGTTGCAAGGATGTTGCAAAATTGCATGACAAACTTGTTTGGTTGCATGCAACTTAGTTGGAGTGGAATCCCTTAAAATCAGGAGTAAGTGTTCAATCAAATTCCCTTGAATGATGGATAAGGCATCTAAGTAGAGGTGTGGCTCGTAGAAACAGTTAGTTTTTGCATTGTAATCAAATTTTGGTGTGAAGGAATAGAGATAGACTGCTTTTTTTGTGTTTCACCCGTGTGTTTTGCAAAACAGGGGTATCAAAGACTTTGCGTATACCGATTTAGCACTGTGTTTATGTCCATTGGATAGTATAGAGCAATCTTCATTGTGTATTCAAGTAGCTTAGTGTAGATTTGTTGTTCCTAGTTTATAGATTATAGTGTAGATTGTTAATTTTCCCTGTTTTGAGTAGTAAATCTTTTCATGGCTCCCCCATAAACACTGACCACGGGTTTTCCCGGAGATTGGTGGAATATGGAATGGGAGCTAGTCTATTGTAAATACTTAGTAATAGGATTCATGGGAAGGCAATCAATGATTTGTAATATCAAACCCTAGGCGAGCTGTGACTGCCCGGTTAGAGGTTTGAGGAAGAAAAGATAAAGATAAATGGCAGGGGAAGGTACCATTGTACAGAAAAAGTATAGTTCTAGGTGTGAAATGACCTAACACAAATAAGGTGTGAAATGACCTAACACAAATAAGTTAGAAGGATTGAAGCTTGACTAAGCCATTTGGAGGAGATATTAGCAATAGAACATTGAAACCCTAAGGATTAGGCCTATTAGCCCTAATAGCCCTTGATTGTAGGAACCTGTTGTACAGAAGATACAGAGGTCTGAAACCTTATGCAAGATTTAAAGGTCCAAAAAGGGTGTCAGGAAATTCAATTTATTTGGTAGGTTGTTTGACAAGTTTAAGAGAAAAGGGCATAAAAGGGACTAGTAAGGGCTACAAGGATTAGCCCTCTTCAAAGGCAAACTCTTGAGATCGGTAGGAGTGGTGATTGAAGAACCTCCAAGATGGTTTCAAGTGGATGCAAGAAGCATGAGGACAGTGTTTCCAACTCCCCTGCAAGTAGTTCAAGTCTAGTATTGAATATGGCACTTAGATCCTTCTAGGTGTTGGAAGTAGACAGCAAATTCAAGTGGTGTTTGTCTACCCAAGGTAAAGCACAAGGTGGAAGAGTTGGAGCAGGGCTTGGTTAATCACCCAAGCTCAACAAGAACCCATTGGAGTCAGGTTCCAGGAAGGAGACAGTGAGAAGGTCTTCTAGGAGTTGTGCAAGCAACCTTGGGTTTCATCTTACACCAAGGATCTTTCTTTTCAACTCCCAGCATGGGGGGGTGGGATTTTGAGTCCATTTGGTTGGGTGGAACATGCTAAGCACCTCATTAGGTCCCCATCTAAAGATCCAAATTAGGGTTGTTCCTCATGTAGTGACTCTAAAGATATACCAGAGTTGGATCCAGTCTTGATGCTTGAATCTCATTCTCTTTAGTTGTATCATTCCATGGTATTGTACTATTCATGTTCATGTTGGGAATTACCATTGTATTGATGTAATCCTAGAACGATGTAATAATTGTGATGTACTTGGTTACCCCACTTGATCATTGCAATATATATATGTGTGTGTGTGTGTGTGTGTGCACTTGGTTATGTTATGTGTTCATTTATGGATGTATGCACATTTTTTCACTTATGCTATATTATGGGTTCACAATGCAATCTTGAGATTCGTTAAGTATTGTTAAGGAGTGGGTTCATGTTTTGTAATGTTGTCATGTGTATCCCAAAGGACATAGTTGCTACTGCATTGGTATAAGTGCATTACATGTATTGCATGTTAATGCACATCTTATGTTATGTTTTACTTTTTTTTTAAAAATGTGTTGTATTTCTGTTAGTTCTAATTTTCCTTTGGGGTTTGTGCAGTGAGCCGTTACAGTACTCTTGATTTCTTATAAAGTTCTAGGATCTTAGGATGAAACAAAGTGAAATAACCTTGTATTTATACATATCTAAATATTAATTCCTGAAATTCAAATATCACAAGAAAACATTGAATTGTGGATTTGAAATCATTAAAATACTACCAAAAACATATTTTAAAGGGGGTTTCTAGGTCTAAGTGAGGACCCATTCACCATAGGGAAAATGGGTCCTAGGAAACAAATTGCTTAGTGTTAAACATTATGTAAAAATAGGGTCATAGGTCTAATTGAGGACCCATTCACCCTATGGTGAATGGGTCCTAGAACACTTACCTAGGACACACACCTTCCAAAGTTAAGTTTTTTGAAATGTAATTTATGAATGTCGGGTTTTATCCCTCTAAATTTGCATTTAATTAGGCTTGGATTTGAATTAAAAGGGCCAATTAAGGAAAATTAACCTCAATCAATTAATAAAGTCGTAGATTAATGTGAAAGTGTAAATGTATACCTTACAACATAAAAAATAAGGTACAATAAATCCATTTAATTTAAAAGGACCCTAAACTTAATGATAATACAAAAAACATCTTACAACACTAAATCAAGGAATAATTAAGCTCATTTTATTATTAATTTTTTTAAAATTAAGTGTGAAAAAAGGGATACTTTTTCCTACAGTACAAATAACACACCCAACATGATATAAAATAAATAAAAAAATCAGCAATAACTAGATCAACTAAAATTCATTCTAAAATCACATAATCTACAAGCATAAATACAAATATTTTGAATCGTAATCAATATGGTGTTGAGCAAGATAATATATATCACACATATAATTGAGATAGTAAAAAATGTCAATTTAAAATATTGAGTAGTCCATACATGTATATCCACAACATATGCATGTCATAATACATATTTAAATAAGAGGTGTGAATACAAAAAACAACATTGGTGACAACACAAAACTCTCATCGAGAAGTATAGAATCAAAATAAATATATAAAAGTAGTCATAGAAGGCACATACACCTAAGACATTAATACAGTCGCCATTATATCATAGGTTGGACATATTGGATGAGAAATTATGATATAGGAGTTTCTTTCTCCTAAAGAAAGTGTTTGGTAGGATATACACAAAAGGAAGTGAACAATTTTTTTTTCCATTTTAGTTTATCAAATATTGCTTGAGCCAACAAATCCAAGTTTGGGGGATGAATGATTTACCATCATATGTTTAGGTTACAAAGGGTAAGACAAAATGGGATAATGACACTATATAAAACCAAATTTAGTAAAATATGAATGAAAATATCACAATTCCACCCCAATCAATCCAAAAAGAAAAATCCCATTGAAGGACTAGTTTATGAAACATAAAACTAAGCACTAGAAATTTAAGATGAATGGATGTACACAAAAAAGATAATTTTATTTCCAATACTAGCTATGGAGACAATATTTGATGACATGGATGCCATTATAAAATATCCAAAGAACATTGATACCATATATTTCTCCTAGGGACAAGGTAGAACTATTAATAATAGGTGATAACCAAATATTTTAGTTAAACAAGCTCCCATCTACTTGAGGAATTATTGACCACCTAAAAGTTATTCTATATTCTTTGAGTTATGGAGGGGCCTTTAGATTTAACTAGAGCACTTGTGATCAAAATAATGAGAAGGCCAACAACTTTCCAATATTTTTCCTATAGAATAATTCAAAATCAATGTAGCACTAAAGAAGAATCATCTATTCCTTAGGACCTTCAAACTCATAAACAACCCATTTGGCACAAATAGGAATTCTTTATAAATAACTATGTCCATGCAATATTTTTCCTATGGTAAGTAGAAAATGTACTGAACCATTATATATAACCCTCATGCCTTGTTGATATTAGCCCAAAGAAAGTCACATAATTTTTTTACTAGTCTATCATTGGTATATTTGGAAGGGGACCAATAAGAGTAACAAACATGGGTTGTTGATAGCACCCTTGTGCAAATCTAGATTCTACTAGCCAAAGTGATATGAGAATACAAGAAAAAATCACACAAGAGAGTTTTCATCAAGAAAAGAAAGACCTATCTTATTCATATAATGTATTATATAGGAATAAAAATATGCTTCAAGATGAGAAGTTCCTATCAAGAAAACACATAAAATCATTTGAAAAAAGAAAAGTACAAAAAAATATTCTACTATGCTAACTAATCAAATATTATTTCTTATATAAACATTAAGCCTTACTAATTCTTCCTTGTTTAGAGAAAAGTTACCTCAATTTATCCTTAAGATGGGTATATAAATATACTCAAAAGATGATTAGGATACCCCCTTTTAATGGGTTGGTAGTACCCTTACTTTTGGAGATTTTCTAGTGTTGTTATTAGTGTTGTCATTGATGTAAAACTCGAGTATGGGTAGGAGGCTATTGCACTATGATGCCATTAGTGTTGTGATTTGATGTCAACCTTTAGAGTGGTCATGTTGAGAAATTTTGTGGTATTGATAAGGTGTTCCAAATGTTGTAGATATGTTGAGTAGGTGTTTGTGATGTTGTTGATGCTGCTGGTTCACTTGGTTTCCAAGTGCTTTTGAGAAAATTTGAATAAAAGAGTGTGTGGTGTGGTAGAGGTGTGTTCAGTGTTGTGCTCCACATTTCTTCATGGTTGAAGATATACTTGTGTGGTTTGGATGTGATGATCAGAGGTGCTATATCTAGAGTTTCAAGTTCTGGATTGTGCGATAGTGGAAGTTGTATTTGATAGTGTGTTGCATGTGTAGAAGGTTGTATGATAGAAATGGAATTGCTCTGCATATCTTTGTGTTCTAGTTTCTTGTCTTGAAAATTTGGGAACATTCTCATATTGTTTGGTCATATGTTTCCTTAAAGTATCTATTGTTTAGTTGTTTTGTAAGGTTGGTGAGTGAGATGTATGTCTGTGGCAGTGTGGTTGGTTGCATAGAATGAAAGTGTTCTTGAATTTCAGGTGGTTGCGGGAATATTGCTAAATATTTTTATAGTTTTGGAATATTATTGGATGTTGTGGAATGTTTCTATGTGGTTTGTGTGGTGTTTCCAAACCTAGAGAGGCATGTATGTGGTTGCTTGTTAGTGTTAGTATAGGTTTTCCTGACCTGGCATGCTAGTGATAATTGTAGAGGTTTTTTATTTGTGGAAGTGTGGCAAAGCATGTTGGTGTAGATTTGGGTCCTATTTAACCCTTAGTGTGATTTTCCTTCACTTATTTCCACCATGAAAGTGTTTGGTGTTGACCTATTTGTTGGTTTCACATTTGGGGTGCACATGTTTCATTGAGGATGACATGGAGAAGTTTTTAGAGGTTGTCGAGTATATATAAGCAAGGTTAATTGTTGGAGATGTGTGTGGAAAATGTGTGAGTTTTGTATGATGTGAATGTGATCATGTGGTGATCTAATGATGAGCTTAAAATACTAAGGCTACCAGATGCAATGAGCAGAAGGTGTCTACATTTTCAATGTGCTTGAAGTTGTTGAAGGTAGTGAGTCGAAGGTTGTGTATGGTGTAGAATTGTAGTGGTGGATTTTTCCTATTGCTCTGAGATATGGAATATCTCTATAACAGTCTTCCTTTGTTCTTATTTATTCCAGATAGTGAGTCATTTGGGCAATGATCCCTTGACGGTGAGTCTTTCTTCTCTTTTAGGTAGTGAGCCTATTGTATCCACTCTATGCACATCAACATACTTCTTCTGCCTATCTTGTGTGGCCATTAAGTGCTCTATGATGCGATCAACTTGTTGCTCCATATCCAAAAGCACCTCAGGTGCTTGAAAATGAAGCATACCTATGGAACTTTGATATGGTATTGCCATGTTATGAATAAGTTATATTTGTGGTTTATTTTTTGTGCATGATGGCTATCCTTGTTGTTGTCAATCAATGAAGTTTTGTATATAGAAAGAGTGGCTTTCAATAAGGGTTGGAACCCTAAGAGGTAACCAGGGTAACCTATCGAAAGTAGTTAATCTAGTGAAAACCTTAAACTTAAAGTGTTAGGGGTTGGATAGTATTCACTTAATAACTCAGATTATTGTTTTACCTCACCTAACACATTAATTATTGCATAGATTAAGGGTAGGTTGAGATGTCTTGGAATGGCATAGCCATTCACTTTGTCCTCTCAAAAAGTGTTTCGGTTCCACATGAGTTCGTTTAGCCTAGCCAGGAACTAGTAGAGATTGCCATGGTAACTCAAGGCGAGGGTCGGTAATCTAGGAAGATTCACTAGGGTAACCTAGAACAACTGCATGATGACACTCTTATCCTTATACATGTTTTATGGTCTCTTGTGTAGAGTCACCTTTGGTTTTGTTGTTTCCTCTAGGAGCTTGTTAGTGATCATGTGATTTATATACTGTCATGTCATTATGTGATTGTTAGCCATGTGATGTTATGTTCTATTGAATTGTATGTTTGATTGTCTTTGTGAACCTGACATTATCTCCTAGCATGGAGGGAGTGGACCTTCAGGTACCACATGGTTGGGAGGAACATTTTATATTCTGCATTGGGTCCCCTAGTAGGTGTTTTGATGCAAGGATGATATTGTTCTTGTGACAAGTTCCTGACTTTACAATGTTCACGATGTTGGACGTTGAGCGTGCTCATGATCAAGTTGAAAATGTGATGTATTATTCATCTATATTGTATACTCTCCTGATGTGTAAAGAGTGTACATATTGTAATGCTATTATGTTGTATCGAGATTTTCATAATCTCACTTGATGTAATGTGAGTATGTAACTTCACTACATTGTATTTATGTAATTGGAAAATTCTTTATTGGTATGATTTATCCTTATGTTGTATGACTTTGGTTTAATGATATGAAGTTATTACTTGTGAATGTTTAAATAGCATTTCCATGGAATCCTGAAAATGTTTGTGTATATGTTCTTGTACTCTTATTATAATTGAATGTTTAAAAAAATAAAAAAATCGTTTGGTTATTTTGTTACTTTTTATGTTGTTCTCTAGGTTCCCTGGTGGGGTGTTACAAATTCAACAAAAATACTATATGGCCACAAGCTCTCCTCCCAACCATAGGATTTATTTTCAATCCACCCCCAAGCTCTAAGGGTCACATAGCTTTCCTTTACACACACCATCACTATTCACAAGGGTTCCTTAAACAAATTACACAACATACTATGCACAATGAAAACACACATACTATAATGCATCACCCTATCCCTTAAATAACTACTCAAATAAAGAGATATTAAAACAAAATGGAACTCCGCAAGACAACACCAAATACACAATTTCAACAAATTCCACAAAATTATCTAGCATTGAATTGCACATAAAATTCAAAGCATAAACAATATTCCTTAACATCTAAACAAAGATCTACAAAAGGGTAGACCTTACCCAACAAGAGAAAATCCAAAAGTAGTAACCTCTTCTCCAAGCCTTACTCTTCTATTCTTCCTATCCCATCCTTTCTTTTTCTCCATAAAGAGAGCTCCTCCCCAAATGATAAAAAACAAGAGCAACCAAAAGAAAAAAAATTGAAAAAAAAAAAAGCCAAGGCAAAGAAAGAAGCCCCTTCTCCTTTCAAAGAGAAGGAATATATAGAAGGAAAATGGAAACCAACTCCCCTTAACTTCCCAACCACCCAACCAACTCTAATTTTCGCCACTTTTCATAAGTAGAAAATTAGAGTGGGTTTTAGACTTTATTTACGGGGTTTTATGGAATAAAAAGACCCCTAACCCATAGACCTATCACCTAGGAAACATTTTATACACTTAACACCACATAAAGACTTCTCAAAACATACAAAGTAACCATAATAAAAAGGAGACTCAAAGGTCTAATAAAACTACCTTTGACACATTCACAATCCTTACAAAACAAGGTTAAAACACATATCTTTGACAAGACTAGGAATTCACTTGAGAACAACATAAGGGAAATAGCTATATGACCCCTTCACCAATATTGGCCAATTTTAACCTATTTACTCAACCAAAAAATGGTGTCCGTATTTATAATAACCAATAGTAATTGAAATAATTAGTATATGAAAAAATAACCTTCTAATAATAATCGACTAAGGAATTAAATCTACATGTAATTTAACTCTACCTACTTGCATAATACCTTTTAGATTCAAGCAATAATTGATCATGTTATTTAATATCAAAATATTACCACTTATCAATAATCTATTTTACCTATAATGAATATTACTACAACCAAATATTGAATATCAATCATTACTTTTATATTCACTTACTCACACTCATAATATAAATCACCTAACATGATGAAATCCATTAATATACATAATGATATTACCAATAATGAAACCTCTCAATCATTACATGCTTACGTAGATAGGGAATAGACCTCATCTGGCAATCACATGAAATCACAAAAACCACTAGTTAGTTAGTTAACAATAAAAAAATATAAACAACTTGATGTATAAAAATAACAATCAATAATGTATATTTTCCAACATAAAAGAACATAAAATCTAGGACATAAACCATTGATGGCTAATAAGATCAACAAGGCCACAAGGGGTGGGGTCTTACAAAGTGTTGTGAGTACATGGAGCTATCTTTTGTTGCAGTGTTTGGAGGTGAGTTGGATTGAAGCAATGAGCTAAGATGATGTCTCTGGTACTTGGTTTCCAAGTGCTTTTTAGAAAATTTGATAAACAGAGTAAATTGTGTTGGGCAAGTGTTTAGAGTGTGTTCAAGTATTGTGCTTTGCGTTTATTCTGTGTTGATCCTATGCCTATGTAGATCTAATATGTTGTTCATGGATATCATGGGTTGCTATATTGATAATTTGGGTTTTTGGATCATTGTACAATGCGAGATATTTTCACCAGTGTGTGAACTAGCTTTTCAAGGATGATTTATGTGGCTTGGGAGAAATGTATTTTCTGCAGGTTTCTCCATTGTTTGGCTCCAGGTTGTGTGGATTTGGGAAGTTGCTTATAATTCTTGTATCTTTCTGTATTCAATATTTTACTTGATTTGGTGTAGTACAAAGTGAGTTTCATTTGTCAGTATGTGAATAAGGTTTACTAGTTGCTCTAAGATGAAGTATTTGTATGATGCAAGCTTGGATGAAGTGTTTGATGAATCTTAAGTAGTTCGTGGATTATTCTAGATCGTGTTCAAGTGACCTTTGTTATCCAAAAGTTTTGGATTAATTTAGGGAAGCGTGTACTTAATGTTTATGGTGTTTAGCATGGGTGTTGGTTGACCTTGTGTTAACACTACATGCGAGGCTTGTGAAAGCATGTTGAAGTGTGTTCGGATCTATTTGGGTCCTAATTAAGGATTTATGTAGGTCGCTTTCATTCCTATCCATCACGAGAATGTTTAAGTGTTGACCTATTTTGAATTTGCAAGTGTAATGGATAGTTGTTGACATTGTAGAAGGTTTTTGAAGTTGCAGACAGTATAAATAAGAGTGGAGTTGTGATATGTAAGGAAGAATCAAGAGAGAAGCAATATAGATGTGAGATCAATGTGAGTGATGTGTGTGATGCGAATTTGAGTAGAGCAGTGTGAATTTCAGTGTTAGGGTTCCTAAAGGCAGTGAGTTGAAGGCATCCAAAATCATTCAAGCAAGGCTGCGAAAGTGTGTGAGCATTGTGGTGGATTCCTTGTTGCATTGAGAAAGTGTTATTTGTGTAACATTCTTCTTCTATCTTCTTGTATTTCTTTCTATGGCAGTGACCCTTTTTGGACAGTGTGTCCTATTTTGGTAGTAAGCCCTTGTACCAATTTTGCAATTACTTATATTGTGAGCTATTCCTCATCGTGGTTTTTCCCTCATTGGGTTTTCCACGTAAATCTGGTGTTCGCTTGTGTATGGTGTTGTTATTTCAGTTTCTAATATTTGCATTTCATGTTTAATCACATTAACAGAATAAGGGTTTAATGAATGCATGTGGATCTGATTCCTGTTGAGGGTTTTGAAGGTTTAATTTGCTACAATTGATTCACCCTCCCTCTTTGAGTTGCCTTTTTCTTTCAATAGAAAGTTCATTATTATTATTTATTACTTCCATCACTTCTCTCAATCACCTTAATGAATTCTAAAAAAATAAAATAAAAAAGAACATAAATAATAAAAATCATAAGAAAAAATTAAATGAAAATGTCCATATAAAATAAAATAACACAAATAATCAAAATATATGATATACAATTTTTACTATCATATCATTCAATTTTAAAAACATCTTAAAAAATCATTATAATCATTTTATTATTTTTTAAAACTAATAAAATTTGGAAAAATAAATAATAATAAAAATAACAAAATGAACAATAGACTCAAATGCGGACGGGGTTATAAATGTCCTCATTAATTCTTTTATTAAAAAAATCCATTTGAATAATTTTCATGGTATTTATTTTACTATAAATAATCTTCTTTGAGAAGAACGGGGCATTAAATAAAAATATAAATATGAGAAATGCTTTAAGGGGGACTATCATGAACACATAAAATAAGTTGCTTCTAGTTTTGATTAAGGTATCAAATAATTTATCAACAAAAAATGCTTTGAAATTTTGCCTCATTTTCACTTTAATGACATCATAACTATTTTTTCTTCCAAGTTTATATAACTATTCTTTATTGGAAATATTTAAGAGCTTATTTATTAATTGTCTTGATAATAAAATTTAGGAAAATAATATGTTAGGGATGTTTTAGTTATTTCATAAATTAAGATGATGTTAATTAAAGTGATTTTGGAATTTGAAATTTGGAAGAATAATGTCAAGGATAAAAATTTAATGTGTAATTCAAGAAGATAATTAGTGGATAGATTCTTAAGAATTCATTAAATAATTTAGGGTGGTGTCTTTTCATATTTGATTGATATTGACTTGAAAGATTTCAACATTTTTATATAGGACTTGACACATATTGATTTATTCAAGGTGGATTAGATCAAATTTGTGGATGTATAAATGTATAATAAAAAAAACGTGATATGATAACTAAAAATTGTCTCAAAATAAATTAAATTATAATTTTGAAAGTTAAATTGAAAAATTGTATAAAAAATAAACATTAAGAATCAAAATTGTATGCTAAAAAAATACTTAAAACACCCATATAAAAATACTAAAAAAACACTTAAAACACCTATATAAAATAAATAATAATAAATACATAATATATACATTTTACATTACATAATTTTTTTTTTTTTTTAAAGATCATAACCATATTATTAAGTTTTCATTAAATTTTTATGTAAAAAAAATAATAATTCAAAGGTATATTAAAAAAAAATAAAAAAATAAATAATATACAATCACATTCCAAAATCAGACTCATAAAAACAAAAAAAAACATAAACACATAATTCCAAAAACACAAAACTTAAAATCATCTTATCTCATTACTCATAAGTCTTCTTTTAAAAGAATTGGATCAATATGGCTAACATAATTATTTAAGAAATAACTAACATTTTCAATTATATTAAATAAAATCATCTTATATTATCTTATTTAAGAAATAACTAACATTTTCAATTATGTTAGTTATTTCACAAAACTTAAAATCATCTTATCTCATTACTCATAAGTCATTAAAAAAAATAATAATATGACTAACATTTTCAATTATATTAAATAAAAATAATTATTTTTTCAATGACTTAAAACATTCAATTTGATCAATATGGCTAAGGAATAAAGCATAAAAAATAGTAATTTTCAAATTCATTTTATGTTATCACAATATTTAATTACATAGGACCATTTTACAATAGTGCATAATTGTTTAAATTTCACATTTAGTAGGTAAATGCAAAAAATTAAATAATTACAAATAGAAATTAGAAGATGAAATTTACACATGAAATGAAAATAGAAATATTATTGATTTATTCACATGTGGATCAAGAACCAAATTTCATTCAAATATTTGTTTCACAACTATCACAAGATAGATTTCAAATATAAAGTTGAGTGAAATGGGAAAATACACATAACCTATTTTCGCAAACCAAACTATCTCATTTAACCACCATTGGATCTAAAAATTATGCCTACACACTCAATAAAATATCAAGCATGCCTGCTTAATACACAATAGCCAAAACATAATAATGAAACAAAGAAAAATATGGTTTGGAAAATGAATTGATGAACAATGGACCTATTTTTCAAATTTCATTCAAAATGTGTGTTGTAAAATGCAAATGAAGAACAGTAATCAAATTGGACAGGAAATAGCTATCAAAAGGCAGATCTGGAAAGGGGAAAATGTTGTGTACCTTTCACCAAAAGTCACCTTTTGAAGCTCACTAAGGACTCATTCGCCCTATGGCAAGTGGGTCTTAGCTAGGGTTTCTAGAAAATGCTTTCTAGGTTCTCTTTTGCAAGGTCTTCACTCCCAGATTATAATGTTCATTGTTAGAAAGCCAAAAATAAAATATGAAGAAGACTTTTTGTGATTTGACAACTTTTCTTGCAACTTTGACAACTTTGCAACTTTCTTCAATTTTGCTCTTCAAAGGATCTTCCACCTAAAATCTGCAATCACACATCAAAGAGAGAAAAATGTTGTTTGTTAGGGAATGGGGGTTTGCTTTGGTCATACCCTATTTTGGTAATTAAACCTTGAAATGAAATAGAAAAGCATGAAGGAATGATGAATGAACAACAATATGTAACATCTCACCAAACCTTATTTGAAACCTTGGAGTACAAATCTACAAACTAGTATGAAGTGGCCTCAATGAATGTAGATCTTGATCATGAAACTTGATGTGAATAGTACATTTGATATGCTTGAATTGATCTTGAACACTACATCATCATATTAGCTCAAACAACAAGCATGATGCAATAAATCTTTGACATGATGAATGAATCTTGATTGCTGCAATAATCTTCTTCAAATCTTCCCTTGAATTCCTTGAAATTGCTCTGGAATGCTCTTGAAGTGCTCTTGTGAAAGTACTCTTGATTGCTTATATAGTTCTAGGATTTTACGATGAAACATAATGATCAAATAACCTTGTATTTATACATATCTTAACATTAATTTTGGAAATTAAAATATCACAAGCCAACATTGAATTGTGTATTTGAAATCATTAAAATACTACCAAAAACATATTTTAAAGGGGGTTCCTAGGTCTAAGTGAGGACCCATTCTCCCTATGCCACTTACCTATGACACAAATTGCTTAGTGTTAAACATTACGCAAAAATAGGGTCATAGGACTAATTGAGGACCCATTCGCCCTATGGAAAATGAGTCCTAGGTCACTCACCTAGGACACACATCTTCCAAAGTTAAGACATTGTGAAATGGCATTTATGAATGCTGGGTTTTATCCCTCAAAATTTGCATTTAATTAGGCTTGGATTTGAATTAAAAGGGTCAATTAAGGAAAATTAACCTCAATCAATTAATAAAGCCCTAGATTAATGTGAAAGTGTAAAGGTACACCTTACAACATAAAAAACAAAGAACAATTAAATCCATTTAATTTAAAAGGGCCCTAAAATCAATGTGAATATGAAAAACATATTACAACACTAAATCAAGGCATAATTGAGCTCATTTTATTATTAATTATTTTCAAATTAAGTGTGAAAACGGGATACTTTTTTCTACACTACAAATAAGACACCCAACATGATATAAAATAAATAAAAATAATCATCAATAACTATATTAACTAAAATTCATTCTAAAATCACATAATCTACAAGCATAAATACAAATATTTTGAATCATAATAAATCTGGTGTTGAACAAGATAATATATATCACACATATAATTGAGATAGTAAAAATTATGTTTAAAATATTGAGTAGTCCATACATGTATAGCCACAACATATGCATGCCATAATACATATTTAAATAAGAAGTGTGAATACAAAAAACAACATTGGTGACAACACAAAACTCTCATCGAGAAGTATAGTATCAAAATAAATATATAAAAGTAGTCATACAAGGCACATACACCTAAGACATTAATATGGTCTCCATTCTATCGTAGGTTGGACATATTGGATGAGAAATTATGATATAGGAGTTTCTTTCTCCTCAAGAAGTGTTTGGTAGGATATACACAAAAGGAAGTGAACAATTTTATTGTCCATTTTAGTTTATCAAATATGCTTGAGGCAAAAAATCCAAGTTCGTGGGGGATGAATGATTTCCCATCATATGTTTAGCTTACAAAGGGTAAGAAAAAATGGGATAATGACACTATATAAAACCAAATTTAGTAAAATATGAAGGAAATATCACAATTCCATCACAATCAATCCAAAAGAAAAATCCCATTAAAGGACTAGTTTATGAAACATAAAACTAAGCACTAGAAATTTAAGATGAATGGATGTACATGAAAAATATATTTTTATTTCCAATACTAGCTATGGAGATAATATTTGATGACATGGATGCCATTATAAAATATCCAAAGAACATTGATACCATATATTTCTCCTAGGGACAAGGTAGAACTATTAATAGTAGGTGATAACCAAATGTTGTAGTTAAACAATCTCCCATCCAATTGAGGAATTATTGACCCCCTAAAAGTTATTCTATATTCTTTGAGTTATGGAGGGGCCTTTAGATTTAACTAGAGCACTTGTGATCAAAATAATGAAAAGGCCAACAACTTGCCAATATTTTTCCTATAGAATAATTCAAAATCAATGTAGCACTAAATAAGAATCCTCTATTCCTTAGGACCTTCAAGCTCATAAACCAACCGTTTGGCACAAATAGAAATTTTTTATAAATAACTATGTTCATGCTATATTTTTCCTATGGTAAGTAGAAAATGTACTGAACCATTCTATATAACCCTCATGCCTTGTTGATATTGGCCCAATGAAAGTCACATAAAATTTTGACTAGTCTATTATGGGTATATTTGGAAGGGGACCAAAAAGAGTAACAAACATGGGTTGTAGCTAGCACCTTTGAGCAAATCTAGATTCTACTAGCCAAAGTGATATGAAAATACAAGAAAAAATTACACAAGAGATTTTTCATCAAAAAAAGCAAGATGTATCTTATTCATATCATGTATTATACAGGAATAAAAATATGCTTCAAGATGAGAAGTTCCTATCAAGAAAACACATAAAATCCTTTGAAAAAAGGAAAGTACAAAAAAAAAATTCTACTATGCTAACTGATCAAATATTATTTCTTATATAAACATTAAGCCTTACTAATTCTTCCTTGTTTAGAGAAAATTTACCTCAATTTATCCTTAAGATGGGTATAAATATACTCAAAAGATGATTAGGATACCCAATTTTAATGGGTTGGTAGTACCCTTACTTTTTGGAGATTTTCTAGTGTTGTCATTGATGTCAACCTCGAGTATGGTCAAGAGGCTATTGCACTATGATGCCATTAGTGTTGTGATTTGATTTCAACCTCTAGAGTGGTTATGCTGAGGAATGTTTGTGGTATTGAGAAGGTGTTCTAGATGTTGTAGATATGTTGAGTAGGTTTTTGTGGTCTTGTTGGTTCACTTTGTTTCAAAGTGCTTTTGAGAAGATTTGAATAAAAGAGTGTGCAATGTGGTAGAGGTGTGTTCAGTGTTGTGCTCCACATTTCTTCATGGTTGAAGATATACTCCTGTGGTTTGGATGTGATGATCAAAGGTGCTATATCTAAAGTTTCAAGTTTTGGATCATGCGATAGTGGAAGTTGTATTTGATAGTGTGTTGCATGTGTAGAAGGTTGTACGATAGAAATGGAATTGCTTTGCATATCTCTACTTTTTTGTTTCTTGTCTTGCAAATTTGGGAGTGTGCTCATATTGTTTGTTCCTACGTTTCCTTGGAGTATCTAGTGTTCAGTTGTTTTGCAAGGTTGTTGAGTGAGATGTATGTTTGTGGCAGTGTGGTTGGTTGCACAAAATGAAAGTGTTCTTCAATTTCAAGTGGTTGTAGTAGTATTGTTGAATATTTTGATAGTGTTGGAATACTCTTGGATGTTGTGGAATGTTTCTATGTGGTTTGTGTGGTGTTTCCAAACCTGGAGAGGCATGTATGTGGTCACTTGTTAGTGTTATTACAGGTTTTCCTAACCTGGAATGCTAGTGCTAATTGCAAAGGTTTTTTTGTTTTGTTTGTGGAAGCCTGGAAAAGCATGTTGGTGTAGATGTGGGTCCTAGTTAACCCTTAGTGTGGTTTTCCTTTACTTCTTTCCACCATGAAAGTGTTTGGTGTTGACCTATTTGTTGGTTTCATGTTTGGGGTGCACATGTTTCATTGAGGATGACATGGAGAAGGTTTTTGAGGTTGTGGAGTATATATAAGCAAGGTTAATTGTTGGAGAAGTGTGTAGAAAATGTGTGTGTTGTATGATGTGAATGTGATCAAGTGTGGTGATCTGATGATGAGCTTAAATTCCTAAGACTACCAGATGTAGTGAGCAGAAGGTGTCTACATTTTCAATTTGCTTAAAGTTGTTGAAGGTAGTGAGTCGAAGGTTGTGGATGGTGTACAATTGCAGTGGTGGATTTTTCCTATTGCTTTGAGATAGGGAATATCTTTGTAACAGTCTTCCTCTATTCTTATTTCTTCCAGATAGTGAGTCCTTTGGGAAATGAGCCCTTGGTGGTGAGTCTTTCTTCTCTTTTAGGTGGTGAGCCTATTGTATTTGGTGTTTCTATTCATATATATGTGAGCTAATCCTCATCATTATTTTTCCCTGATTAGGGTTTTCCATGTAAATCTAGTGTTCTCTTGTGTTTGGTGTTGTTGTGTTGATGTTTTAAATGTTTATTTTTTTTGATGATTAATAAGGATCTTAAAGTTAATAAGAGTTTAAGAATTTATGATGGTTTAATGATTTCAATGTATAATTGATTCACCTCCTCTTAGTTGTCCTATGTGTCTAACAATTGGTATCAGAGCTATGATTCCTAGGAACAATCTTAACCACTTGAGGTAGATTCAGATGGTGCACAGGAAGGGTGTCAAATCTCCTATGTTTGATGGAATGAATTATGCTTACTAGAAAGCCAATATAAAATCATTTATTGTATCTCTATAGTTTGGTGTCTAGAATTGAATTGAAATTGGATATACTAGGCCTTCTAATGGTTCGACAAGTGATGATGAGGTCAAGGATTATGAGAATAATGAAAAATCAAGGTAGAGAAGGATGATTAATCGAATCTTGATGATCTCAATGAGGTGGAAGAAAATTTGGTAAGGAGATTGAAAAAGGGCACAGACAGATACAAAGTTAAGTTACCCTTTAAGTGATTCAATTATGGAAAAAAAGGCCATTATGCTTCTAAATATCCAATAAAAGTTGCAAATGACAAACACAAGGATCATAAAGGTAAATTAGTTAAGAAGAGTTGTTATGATGTAAAATAAAATGGTGTATCTGATGATGAGGAATCATACTATCCTGATGATGACAACGATGAATGCTTGTTCATGGTTTTAAATGTTGGAACTAATTCTACTAATCTTGAAAGATGTGTGAAGGAGAGTTCTCTAGAAATAGGTCACAATACTGAAGGAATTATGTTGATTGATTTGCATGCAAGAGAGGAGAGGAATTATTAGATAATTGACACTAGATGCTCAAATCATATGATAGGTGATAAGAGTAAGTTTATTAAACTTCAAAAGTATGAGGTGGTCTTGTTAAGTTTGGTGATGATACATCTAGTAAGATATGTGGAAAAGGTTCAATTATTTTTTATGGAAAGCATAAAATAGATGGTGTTCTTTATTTCAAGGGTCTTTGGCATAATAATGTTAGTGTAGGAAAAATGTGTAGAAGAGGATACAATTTGGTGTTTCAAGACATGATGGTTGTGAAATCAAAAAAGGGAGGTCTAGAAATTTGGTTGTTGTAGGAACAAGGATAGAAGGAAATGTTTATTAGCTCAAAGATGGTGGTGTTAAGTGGTTTATGTCACAAATCAATGAAAGTTGGATATGGCATAGAAGAATGGGTCACATTAATTTTGATAGCCTAGTGAAGATAAGTTATACTGATGTTGTGAGAGATCTACCAAGGATTACAAATCCTATCAATGCAATCTACAAAGAGTGTCAGTTTCAAAAGAAAAAGAAGAAGAGGTTCATAACTAAAGAATATTCTACCACATGACCTTTGGAGTTGGTGCATACAAGCCTATGTGGACCTACTAGAATAAGATCTCAAGGTGATAGGTATTTCATGTTATTAATAGATGGTTATTCTAGAATGACTTGGGTGACATTTCTCAAAGAACAATCAAAAGCTCTAGATAAGTTTAAAGAAATTAAATATATGGTTGAGAATGAAATGGATTTTAAAATAAAGTTCTTGAGGTTTTACATAGGTGGTGAGTTCACCTCTAATGATTTTAACATTTTTTGTGAAGATCATGGAATAAAAAGATAGTTATCAGCTCCTAAGACTCCTCAACATAATGGCATTGTGGAAAAAAGAATAAGATAGTTCAAGAAGCAACAAGAACCATGATGAAGGAAGCATATATATTGGATGTTTATTGGAGAGAAGCAATTCATACTGTAGTATACATACTTAACAAAGGACAAGAAAGAGTGAACTATTTAAATACTCCTTATGAGTTATGGTATGGAAAACCTACTATTGTGAAATATTTCAAAGTGTTTGGAAGTAAATTCTATATCAAAAGAGATGAAGAAAACTTAGGAAAGTTTGATGCAAGATCTGATGAAGGAATATTCCCTAGATAATCTACAAAAATCAAGGCATACAAATGCTATAACAAAAGGTTGAAGAAGATTGTTGAAAGTGCACGTGTCAAAGTGGATGAAGAACCACATCAAATTTTTGTTTTGATAGAAGGATATGAATTTGATGATCCCCCTTGTAGTGAAGAATAAAAAGATGAAGAGAAAGAAAAAGAGATGATAGTTGAAGAGGAAGAAGCTTCGGAAAAGATCCCTAAGACTCCTAAGTATGTGTAGAAGAATCATTTTAAATATTAAATAATTAGAGACAAGAGTAAAAATGTGTTGACAAGAAGAAAAGCTTCTATGACAAAAGAATAGGTAAACTTTTGTTTACTTTCAGAGGTAGAACCTAAAAATTATATAACCAAAGCATGCAAGGATGAGAACTTGATCAAAGCTATGGAAGAAGAGTTGAGATAAATTGAGAAGAATCAAACTTTGGAATTGGTCCCAAGACCAACAAACAAGAATGTAATAGGTACTAAATTGGTTTTCAGGAACAAACTGAATGAGGATGGAAAGGTTGTTAGAAATAAGGATAGACTTATGTGTAAGGGCTAATCACAAGTGGAAGGAATAGATTTTGAAGATACTTTTGATCTTGTGGAAAGAATGGAAGCCATTAGATTTTTTTTGGCTTTTGCAACACATAAAGACTTTAAGGTGTATTAGATGGATGTCAAGTCTCCCTTCTTGAATGGTTAGTTAGAAAAAGAGGCTTACATTAAACAACCAAAATGTTTTTCATTGTCAGAGGATGTTGATATAGTTTCCATATTAAAAAAGAAATTGTATGGTCTCAAAAAAGCTCCTATAACATGGTATGCAATATTGGATAAATACTTGTTGAAGCAAGGATTCAAAAAATGGTACTATAGATAGCAATATTTACGTCAAGGTTGAGGGAGATCAGATCCTAATTGTGGTTGTCTATGTTGATGACATAATCTTTTGAGGAAATGAAGGTATGGGTAAGAGATTTGCAAAGAAGATGCAAAAAGAGTTTGAGATGTCAATGTTTGTGGATATGAATTTCTTCCTTGGGTTACAAATTTGCCAATCAGAAAAAGGAATTTGCATTTCATAGTCAAAGTATGTCAAAGAAATGTTGAAATTTTTTGGAATCGAGGATTCTAAACTAGTGTGTACTCCCATGGTTATTGGTTGCAAGTTGAGAAAAAATGATGAATCTCCTAAGAAAAACTAGAGCAAGTATAGATCAATGATTTGTGGATTACTATATCTTATTGTTAATAGACTAGATATCATGCATACAATTGGTCTTGTGGCAAGATTTCAACAAGATCCCAAAGAATCACATGTTGTAGAATCAAAAGGATATTTAGATACTTGAAGGTCACTCCAAATTTTGGTCTATGGTATCCTAGGGATATTGATTTATGTTTAAGTGCTTATACAAATGCAAATTGGGTAGGTTGTGCCCCCTATTTGTGGAAACCCTAAGATCCCCCTATTTTTCTATGTTTCGGGATGCCACATGGGATTCATCTTGTCTCCATATAAAACCTCACAAATTTTTTTTCATTCTTTTTATTGAAGCCAATAATTCCCAAGTTGTTCTCACCTAGGGCTCATAGTGTGTATGTTCCTTTCTCCTCATGTTTAAACCTTGGATCCATGAATTTTGTATCATAGATGAAAAGTCTCTTTGTGTCCTAGTTTGGGTTGGATTCCAAGGCTTACCTCTATCTTTCTATAACTTTTTCACCTAGATTATCTCCTCAATGTGTTTTTTCATTTGTGTAGAACCTGAAAAAATTTATTTACCTCATCCTAACCATTGTTTCTATGTTGAGGTTGACATTTCAAAGGATCTCAAAGAGGCAATGGATATTCAAATCAGCTATACTCAATACTCCTAGATAATTCAATGTATTAATCTCTTGAACACTTGTTATCAATGTCAAGCCTTTGATCATAAGATCAAGGACTATCTATTGGTTTCATAGCACCACAAACCTACTCCTCATCCCTCTACTAAGTCACCACATCCTATAAATAAGGAGGTAAGTTGGTATATAGTAGTTAACTACAATACCAAGATTGCTAGAACTTCCAAATCTACCCCCAAACCCTTAAGGCAAGGAGTTCTAGTTCCATAATTTTCAAAGTCATTCAAGACACATTTGTGTTGGTCATGGTAATAACTTTTAATTCATATCTTGCTTTGATTGCTTCACAACCTCTGACTGGGAAATCGACATAATTCCCCACCTATGGTGGGCCAAAGGAGATCTTTGGTAGACACAAAACAAATGAGAGGGGGGGTGAATCAATTGTACATTAAAACATTCAAACCCTTACTATACATCAACATGAATGTAAACTAATGAAACATAAACACATTTACAACCATACACCATAGAACACCAGATTCAAATGGAAAACCCTAATTAGAGAAAAACCATAGTGAGGATTAACTCACATATATATGAATAACAACACCAATTACAAAAGGATCATTGTCAAAAGGGCTCACTACCTAAAAGAAAAGAATGGATCACTGCCCAAAGGACTCACTATCCATAATAGAAGAGAATAGATGAAGATTGTTACAATAGGAATATCCACCATAACAACTCTACACCATCCACAACTTTTGGCTATCTACCTCCAACAACTTAAGGTACACTGAAAAATGTAGACACCTTCTACTCACTACTTCTAGTAGCCTTAAGCATTTAAGCTCACACTCAGGTGTCAAAACCTAATCACATTTGCATCACAGTTCACACCACTCACATGTCCAACAATTAACCTTGATTATATATCAATCACAACCTCAAAAAACCCTCTCCAAGTCAACCTCAATGAAATGTATACACCTCAAATGTGCAACCACTAAATAGGTCAACACCAAACACTTTTATAGTGGAAATAAGTGGTGGATCATGCTAAGGGTTAATTAGGACTCAAATCTACACCAATGTGCTACACCATACTTCCACAAATAACAAACCATCTCCATAATCAGTGCTAGCACGCCAGGTCATCCAAACCTACATTGACACTAACAAACAATCAATTCACTCTTCACCAGGTCTAGAAAAATCTTGTGGACCACATAACAACAACACACAACATCCCAAAATATATTTCCAACATCATCTAAATATTCAACAATATTGTTGCAACCACTTGAAACTGATAATACTATCATTGTGTGCAACCAACCACACTACCACAAACATACAACTCACTAGGCAACCTTGCAAAAAAACTAAACACCAAAAACCCTAGGAGAATGTGGATACATACAATATTAGCACATTCCCAAATTTGCAATAAAAGAAACCTCAACATAAAGAAATGAGAAGAATTTTCATTTCTCTTAGACAACCTTCTTCACAAGCAACACATACTATCAGACACATCTTCCACTATCGCATGATCCATAACCTAAAACTCTAGATATAACACCTCTAAACACCTCTAATCATCTCATCTAATCTGCACAAGCACATTTTCAACCATGAACAAATGTGGAGCACAATACATAACACAACTTTATCACCTTGTACACTTTTTATTCAAATTTTCTCAAAAGCACTTGGAAACCAAGTGAACCAATTGTATCAACAACACCTTCTCAACACCATAACTCTTGAAAAAATCTCTCCATCTTCAACACATTCTCAACACCTTCTTATCATGACCACACTAGAGGTTAGCATAGGTTGACATAAATGATAACACTAATGACAACATAGTGCAACAATCTCCAACAATCTCTCCATTGACATCAATGACAACACTAATCTCCAACAATCTCATATCCCTTTAGGGCATTTGGATTAAAGAAATTTTGTGTTGTGACTTAGAAAACTAATCCAACTCAATATTCAAATTAGTAGATATGTTTCTCCCAAAATTCAAGTGGTTTAGGATAGTTATTCTAACCTTGATGGGTTGGATAATGATGAAATGCCTCTTGAATAATAAATAAAATGTATTTCCTAGAATGTTACGGGTCTCACATACCTCCCTTGAAAATACTTTGCTTAAGATGCCTACACTAAATTCTCAAAATTAGACATTATCTACCTTCAAGAGGTCAAATTTTCTAGTTTTCTCTTTCTACTATATGGTGTATCATTTGACATTCAATTTTCTCTCTATTCTAACCATGAGGTTGGCTAGGGTAGATTTTTCAAATTTCTCTCACCTATGTGGCATCAAATTTTGGTTGATCGTGGATGTGAACACACTCACCAAGTTGTTTCAGCACTTTCCCATGTGAATAATCATTCCTTTGGGTTGATTAATGTTTATGTTTCCAATAATGTTGAAATAACTAATCTTTGGCATTGGATAGATAGTTCAATGTCAGACACCACTTGGGTCTTATGTGAGGATTTCAACATTATCAAAATTCTCCATGATAAATTTAGCACCTTTCCCTTGCTCTAGATAGCTAGTAAAAGAGAGGCTTGGTTTTATATGTGCAATAAATTGGTCCTTTTCAACCCTGATTCCAATTGTTGTCCTAACCATTCACCTTAGTATACAATGGACCAACTTGCAGTCTAGGACTGACAAAGTTTTAAACTAGCTTGATCATGCCATGATTTTAGTTTCATATATGGTGAGAAAAGAAAAAATTCACCAAAATCATTGCATGATCATAGACACACTAGATACAAGAAGACATGGCCTAATTATGATTGAGTATAGATGTGTTCAGGAAAAATTGATTAATTATAGCTTTGGGAGCTATAACTTGTCATTCAATGTGAAATCATATGTTAAAGTGGTAAGAAAAGATAACTTTAACTAACTTCCACCAAATTTATATTCCTTAACTATAAAATTGTTGGTGGAAGTTGTCTTGTTTGACCATTTTCCCATATAATTTAAAATTGAATGGCAAGTTGTAGCTCCCAAATCTATGAAGAGTCAATTCTTCCTTAACACATCTTTATTCAATCACACGACCATGTCTACTCATGTACAAAATATCTAGGATCTTGAGCCACATCCCCTACAAGGCATCAGGTGGATTAAGTGGTGGAATGATTTCATAACCCTTACATCTTGGTTTCTTCACATTTGTGAGTGTCATCTAGCTTCTTCTTTTTTTCTATCACTCGTATGTAGACACTACTTGGGAGCTTCACCTTGCCACTATTTCTCTAGAAGATCAACTGTTTGATTCAATCACCCTAATTTTGGATAGCCTAGCTATGACATGAGAAGAAAATTTTAGATACCTATGCTACCCACAGTGCTCAGATCAAATCCAAGTTGCATTGGCTTAAAATTGGAAAAAAAAAAATTGAAGGAATTTTGTCAAGCTCTATGGGCTTGCCAATCTTCTCATACCATTAATAAAACTCATGAAGGGCATCAACTCTTCCATGAGATTCCTGATTTTTTTGATATTTTTTCAACATTATGAGAAATTTTTTCCACCTAGGAGTGCACTTATACAAGAAAACTTGCTTTGTAGCAATGTCTTAAGGTTGTGTCTTGCCAACTCTTAAATGCTCAACACATTCTTTGTGAAAAAATCCTCACCCTTGGTGATCTTAAGGAGAATTTTTTTCTATGGCTAATGACAAGGTTTCTAGACTTGATGGATTCCCTCACAAATTCTACAAAGCCTATTGGGATAATTTGGGTAATGATCTAAAGTACAATGTGTATCTTGAAGCCATACAAATTAGGTCATTATAAAATTTAATCAACAAAGGTAACATCAAATGTATACATAACACTAGAAACCCAGAGGATATTAAAAATTGGTTTTCTATCACTCTATTGAATGTCTCATACAGGATCATTTCCAAATTTTTGTCCCTTAATTTTTGCTCAATGTTGTTTCTTATTGTTAGACTTGAGAAAACTGGTTTTATTGAACCTAGATTTATTTTGGATAACATTATAGTAGTTTGGGAAGGAATGAAATGGGCCCAACATTCTCAAAAACTATCAATTTTCATCAAAATCAACTTTGCAAAGGCTTATGATTATATTGAACGGACTTTCACATTATCCATGCTCCATGCACTTGGTGTTAGCTCTTATTCATCCATTCGATTCAAATTCTTTTCATTGGTGCTTCTACTTGCATCACTATTTCTAGTTAGCAATCTCCTTCTTTTGGACTTTTTAGGTCCATTAGACTAGGTTTCCCTCTTTCCCTAACTCTCTATGTTTTGGATGCGAAAGGTTTTAGATGCCTCCTTACTCAATCTATTTCCCAATCTTGTGTAAAGGGGATTTTCCTTCTCAACTATGTGCAACAACTTGTTAATTGTCATTTTATCGATGATTTTCTTCTCACTCTTCATGAGGAAAAAGATAATATCCAACATGATCTCAAGTTATTTGAAATTTTTATCAAGCCTTTGGATCTACCATACAATGGCATAAGACGTTATGTTATAGGAAATATTTCTTCCCAAGCCTACTTGGATGGGCTCTTTCAATTGGAAATAGATTGATCATGGGTAAATCTTTCAATTTTTGGGCATCCCTTTTTGTCTTCATGCCAGTCCTTATGGTATTTGGTAAGTTGTGCTAGAAATAATTAAGAAGAAACTTCAATATTGGATCTCCAAGACTCTCTCCTTAGCTAGAAGGTGTCAGATTTATTCTAAGATATTGGCAACCACTCATGTTTTTTATTCCTCATGTTGGGTCCCCTCCAAGGCTTCATACTTGAAGATTGAAAATCTCCTCAAAGACTTTCTCTAGGCTCCCAATGATGGGTATTGTAGACACCTAAATTTGGACACTTAATTTATCCAAATTTATCCCCTTTCGTCTAAACATCTCCTTATCCGCATTAATTAAGTAATATCACTATTATTTAATTGATCCCTCTAAAGTTCTTCTAATCCCTAAGGTATCTAGTTAAACAATTAAATACCTTTCCCCTTTCATCAAATGAATTAAATAAATATGTCATTTATTTAATTCCTCATATGTCACATCCTCCATCATTTTTATCTAATCCTAATCCATCTTCTAATCCCATCATTAGGGATGTGCACATGCCTAATCCTTGATTAGGATGTGTCACATCCTCCAACTTTTGCAAGTTGGCCTCTAATCCCTCTTAGCAATCTAACCCTCTTTCTTAATCATAATCAATTTATGATTAAGATGTGCACACCCCTAATCATCATTAGGGTCCCATCCTCCATAATTTCCCACTTGCCTCTAATGAGTCCTTAATTAGCCTAATCAAGTACTTGCACAAACTAGATCACCCAATTAAGTCATTTCTAATCCCCATGTCATTTATGGAATGTGTCCTTAGTCAACTTCTTTAAATACTTTCTCTTTTTGGACAAGGCATCTCCATTCCCCATGTGAATTTTTAATTCACATTTAATCCCCCAATGTATTGAAGGAATTTTAAATTCCTTCCCTCTTCCCCATGAGAATATTTGAGGAATTTTTAATTCCCCATTTGTCCTCTCACCCACATGGGGGACAAGTACCCCCTTTATGAGGAGATCTTGTCCCAATCCCAAGGTACTATGTACCCTCTCCATGTCATGTCCTATCCTTCCACCTCATGTACACATCACCCTTTCAAGCCACATCACATGCCATATGTCAAGATGTGAGGGATTGTGGTTTCTCAACTCACCTTAGCCCTACATCTTGATCATTGGTGGCTCAATCTTGGCCATCCATTTCCCTAGAGATTTCCAAAATCTCTATAAATACCCCCCACTTTTCTCTCATTTTGGGGGGAGATCATGCATTGTAGCCAAACTCTTGCAAAAATTTTCTAGAATCCATACTTATTTATTTTCATGTTTGCACCCACTTGCATCCATCTTCACACCATCATCTAGCTTGCATCTCTTGCCATCCAAGGAGCATACAACACTGAAGATTGAAGGGCCAACCAAAGGATTGATTTAACACGAGGTAAAACGTTCCATTCGTTGTTCTTATTTTGTGTTGATTCCAACTTAGGCTAATCTTGAGGTGTAGGTAGTTTTTAGTGTTATTTTGCATTACTTTGTTTGCTGATCATTTTCTAACACCCAAATTTGACCTATCACATTTCTAGTATGACCAGTGGGACCCACAAACAGGTCTCTCGCTTTTACGTTTTCTTTTTTTTGACTTTTTGTAGGTACAGGTTATAGAGGGGCAGACCTGACCTAACAGACAAGCGGACCCGCCCTCCACAAGCAGACCTAGCCCTATCTAGGGGTAGACCTGCCCTCCCCATATTCCAGAAAGTGATTTTTGAAAAAAAATCATAGAGGGGTGGACCCGACCTAACAGACAGGTGGACCTGACCTTGTCCAGGAGCAGACCTACCCTCCCCAGGTTCTAGAAAGTGATTTTTTGAAAAACAAATCACAGAGGGGCCGACCCGACCTAACAGACAGCTGGATTTTCCCTAGACAGCCAAATCTACACTCTCCAAGGGCGGATTTTCCCTAGACAGCTTTTTTCAAAAGGTGAAATTTTGGTTTTTTAGCAACTTTTTGGCTATTTTAAGTGTTCTTAACCCCTAATTAGGAACATAGTTTAATGAAAAGATGTCAATAAACCTTGTATGATGTGTTTTGGGTGAGTTATTTGACGTATCCAATCCCCTTGCGCCATTCGACGATCCTGGGTGACGAGAAATCATAACTTACCCCATCCTTTGAGTCTACCCATTTTATCTTTCTTAGTGGGACCTGCTTGGGGATTTCATCACCCCAAGGGACAATTCCAACCACGCGTACCAGCAGGGTATATAAAGGGGGGAGAGAGAAAGTTGTACCTCAATCCAACCATGTTGTAATTGGCAAAGCATCGGGATGATGTGAAGAGTTGGTCTGAGCCTTCTAGGTTCCTGACTCACACTTGTAACGGGTTGGTGTTCACGGTTTGGGCCTCACATACCGGGTGTATATCGAGGACTCCCTAGTAACCATGTTCATCCTAGATTAGAGGACTTTGTCAACCATACCCGTCTTACTAGACTTAGGCTTGTGATTGTCTGAATTGTCTTCTTTGTGCAAAACTAGTGATTGTCTGCTTTGCTTCACTTTTCCATATCCTTTTGATTGATGACTATTTTGTTTTCAGTCCTTTGCCTTGGTCTTTTTTGTCAAAATTCAATTTAAACTCTCCTTGGGCGAACTTTCCCTCATCTAGGGGCAGACTTTCCCTAAAAATTGGTCCTATGGAGCCTATTTTTGACCTAATTTCATCAGTTTTGCTCCTTGGGTGGACTTACCCTCATCCAGGGGCATACTTGCCCTAAAAACTAGTCCTCTGGAGCCTATTTTTGACCCAATTTCATCAGTTTTGCTCGGACTTTCCCTCATCCAGGGGCAGACTTTCCCTAAAAACTAGTCCTTTGGAGCTTTTTTTTGACCTAATTTCATCAGTTTTTCTCCTTGGGCGGACTTTCCCTCATCTGGGGGCGGACTTGCCCTAAAAACTGGTCCTTTGGAGCCTATTTTTGACCTAATTTCATCAATTTTTCTCCTTGGGCGGACTTGCCCTCATCTAGGGGCAGACTTGCCCTAAAAACTAGTCCTTTGGAGCTTGTTTTTGACCTAATTTCATTAGTTTTGCTCCTTGGGCAGACTTGCCCTCATCCAGGGGCAGACTTGCCCTAAAAACTGGTCCTCTGGAGCCTATTTTTGACCTAATTTCATCAGTTTTTCTCCTTGGGTGGACTTGACCCATCCTTGGGTGGACCTGACCCATGTAGGGGCAGACTTGACCTCTACTTAGCTAGATTTGACCAGCTTTTGCTCCTTGGGTGGACCTGACTTGATAGACAACCATATATGCCCCGCCATTTCCACACCGTAAGTCTATTTTCCTTCATTCAAATGCCAATCTTCTCAAATTTTCATGCTCTTTCCAACTACATATACCACTTCATACTCTTGAGAAGTTGACTGGGTCACCTTTTCCTTCCTCATCCGCCTCCTCGAGGGGGGCATACCCTACCATTCTCTCTTTTTACTCATTTTGAGTAAACGTTCATCCATTTAACACATCCTTTCATCATTCTAAACTCTTGTTCTATCATTTTGATTATCCGTTTACCCGTTCCGAGTAAACGTTCATCCATTTCACACATCCTTTCATCATTATGAACTCTCGTTCTATTATTTCGATCATCTGTTTACTCGTTCCGAGTAAACGTTCATCCATTTAACACATCCTTTCATCATTCTAAACTCTCGTTCTATCATTCTGATCATTCATTTACTTGTTCCAAGTAAACATTCATCCATTTCACACATCCTTTCATCATTCTGAACTCTCGTTCTATCATTTCGATCATCTGTTTACTTGTTATGAGTAAACATTCATCCATTTAACACATCCTTTCATCATTTCAAACTCTTGTTTTATCATTTTGATCATCCGTTTACTCATTCTGAGTAAACGTTCATCCATTAAACACATCCTTTCATCATTCTAAACTCTCATTCTGTCATTTCGATCATCTGTTTACTCATTTCGAGTAAACATTCATCCATTTAATACATCCTTTCATCATTCTAAACTCTCATTCAACAATCCCGATCAATCATTTTACTCATTCTGAGTAATCTTTCGACCATTCCAAACCTTCATCTTCTCATTTTGAGAATCATTCATCTATTGTGAACAGTCGTTTACTTGTTCCGAGTAGTCATTCATCCATTTTGATCAATCGCTTACTCGTTTTGAGTACTCATTCATCCATTTCTATCATTCATTCTCCAATCAAAACACTGTTTTCCCCATCCAAATCCCCTGAACTTTGTCTCGAGTTATTATCTAAATTGACCTAAGTGTCTGATCTGATCGTCAGGATTGTCATACATCCTAAGTCAATCATCATCATCGGCCCAATCAATCCATTTTCAATCTCAAAGTGGATTTGGTCCTGCAATCATTCATTCATCCTTTAATCTGATCAATCAGTATCCTATGTCACCTAGGGTAATCTCTGAACGGGGTTTATAGTCCCTTTCATCATCCTATCTAATCCATCATTTGATTTTATCAATCAATTGATCAATCTTATCCAATCCAATCCAATCCAATCGCATCCCTATCCAATCACCTTCGACCCAATCAATCTACTTCCATCTCGAAGTAGATTCAGTGTCATAATCATCCTTTGATAATCCAATCCGATCGTCAATATCAATCCCATCACATCATCCAATCATCTTAATTTGAGCTTTAATCCAATCCCGATCTGAGCTTAACCTAAATTTCAATTTGAGCTTTAGTCCATTTCCATCCAAAATCTTTATCCATCCTCTTTTTCCTTTCATCATCATGAATACTTATCCTCCATCAATAGTGGTCAAGGGAAACCCTAATTACATCGACGACGATAACGAAAGTCTTGTCGATCAAGAAGAATGTGACATAGATCTCCTTGGCATTATCATTGCTAGTAAGTTTTCTCCACCCGCTTTTCAAAATCCAATCATCCCATCGAGTTATCATGTTATTTCTTCATCCATGCCTAATCATGCTCCCTATGCTACCTTTGACAAGGGATACCCATTATATCTGTCATATCCTTCATCTACATCATCCCCTTATCCAACACCCACATCCTCTTATCCTAGTCTGCCTATCACAGTACCCCTATCCTAATTCCCCATCCACATCCTCCTATATCAATCCTTCATCCGCATATACCCCCTACCCTAATCTTCCATATCAATCTTCTCACCCTAATCCTACATCCACATCCGCTTATCCTAATCTAACTTCCGCAGTTCCCTATCTCCATCCGCCACCCCAATACCCTTACTACAATCTGTCACCCACATCCTTGTGTCCTAATTCACCATGCCAATACCCCTATCTTAACCCTTCACCTAATCCCCCATCTATTCCCAATCCTGCATTCAATCCCATTCCCCTATCTAATCATAATCCACCAATCCATAGCCCTAATCCCCCACCAACCCATAATCCTTCATCCACTCCTACCACGCCATCTCAGCCTAGAGTATGCAAGTCTCTCATTTCAGAAGTTCTCCAAGGACTTATAGCAAAGAAGACATCTCCCACTCCACACCTTGAAATTGTAGAATCATGCCATCCCAATCCAACATCTATGGTCACTAATGATGAGACCCCTCTCCAGCCCACACCTATCATTGATGATACCACCCCTAGCATCACTCAAACCATTGAAACCATTGCATCCTCTGAATCCACTAAGCCCCCATCTCCTACCACCACATCTACTAAATCCATTGAACACCCACTTCCTACTCCAAGAGTCGTCGAACCCATCGACGACACCCAAATCCAATCCACTTCTCCCACTCCTAATGTCACTAAAATCCATTCGGATGACTGCATCGAATCCTCTATCCCTCCATCCTACCCACTTAAAGATTCCCACCAAGACTCCATTATCATGCCTCCCACACACAATGAGTCATCCCAAGAGCCTAATCCAAAGCATGCCAACATATCCCCTTCTCCAAATCAAGATCCTACCATCCCATCTAGTCCATCTCAAGATCACAGTCCCCCATCTATTCCATCCCATGATCCCCTTGTCATTCAAGATTCCACCTCTCCATCTCCATCGCATGAGCCCACTACCATAAGCTCAGATCCTATCATATCCACTAATCCCTCTCTTGATACCACCCATCCAAATTTTGCTATCCCATCATCTCCCTCTCATGATCCCCCATCATCACCTAAAAATGCTATCCCTACACCACCTGCATATCCCCTTGGTACTCTCACATTCTTCCATGGTGGCTTCCTTGCAAAAGAAAAGCATAGTGTATTTACCACCCATCATCCTCCACCTAATAATGGACTCGCATCATGTTTTCAGAATAACAAAAATCCCATCATGGATCGCATGCTCAAGAAAATGAACTATCAAGGAAAAGGTCTAGGCCTTCATGAGCAAGGTATTTTAGAGCGCATCCAAGTCAAAGAACAAACCTGCATGCAAGGTATTGGACCTAATTTCCAAGACTCACAATCTAAAGATGTCGATACAACCTCTAAACATCCTCAACGAGCCTTTTTCAAAAGAAATGTCAGCTCTTCCCATCGCTCCACCAGATCATATGCTTCCATCCCTCCCCCTTCATCATATCACCTCAAAACAACCGTCCATATTCCTCCTTCATTTGCTCCATCCATTTTGGGTCCTTACATCCCTCCATCCACCATCTCCCATCCTTCATCTACTTCATCCATCTTGGGTTTGTATATCCCCAAATCACCTCCTCCATCTCATCCTTTCATCCATCCAACACCTATCCATGTCATCCATCATAAACATCCCTCTCACATATCCCATAATCAGGATCAACAAAGGCACATACCTAAACATCCTCCATCTACACATAATCCTCATCATCCTACCTCCATTGCTCCACATTGTCCATCTCCTCACACCCATCCCATTGCTACTAAAAGCGCTTTGGATGCTAGCATAAAAATACATAAATACTAAAATCCACATGAATCTAAAGCTCCCCATGTCCCCTCTAAAATACATGGTGAAGAGAAGAAAAATCAAAATACAAATCAAATCCGTAGGCCACAAAGGCCCCACCAGAGCAAAAATAAAAACCATGTGGATCCCAAAGAAAAAAGATGCCATGCCTTCAAATGAAAAATTTGTAACAACATCCAACATTGCTCCTCCAAAAGCTAATCATTTTCATCCACCCTCTCCTAAATCTGTTTTGGATCCCTATGTCCCAAAATTCACTATTCCATCTCCTCCATTATCCCCACATTCTCCATCCATTAATCCTCTTATCTTTTTACATCCACCACCACATGTTCCAATGTTGGTCCTGAACACATCTCCCCATCACATATCCACCCCATCATTCCATCCATACCCCTTGCAACATCCCATCCATTATCCCATGTATCTCCCCTCTCAAATCCCTCTAATTCATCCTTTTGCATAATCCATTTATCCTAATAAGGTTGTACTAACATCTCACAGTCGCTACAAACATAGGCTCTTAATACCTCGTATAGAACTTGATGCTTGAGTCCTTCATCTATATCCTTATCGCATGTCTTCTAAATCCACTTATTTTCCTCCCTATCCTTATCCATCTCCTTTCGCATTCCATCCAAAAGGTCAAAAAAATAAAATAAATAAATAAATAAACATAAAAAGTCAGAAAATAAAATAGTAAAGAGAAATAATCCATCCAATGGTGAAAACTTTGCAAACAAGCGCCTTGGATAAGTACCATGATGAAACCCTAGAAAACAGGCATCATGCGTAAATCTCGATCTACACTTGGGGGCAACTTCTTGATATGCATTCCCTCCATCCACTATGCTTCCTGCTATGCACTCATCTTCCTCCTATCCATCCTTTTCACTCATCCCTTCCATCTTACCTATCTTACACATCCTATGTGATATATCTCATTTATCCCAATCCTTCTATCCTCCTTGTGATCTTGACAATGATAGGGGAAAACATATAAACATGCTTTGGACACCTCTTGGTATACATTCCCTTCACACATGCTCTATCATACCCCTTAATCACCCATCCTATCCTCCTCTAGTTATCTCCTTTATTTTCCTTTCCATCCTTCATGCCCCCTCGTACATGACATATCTAGAGTGGGGGAATCTATCTCCCTTTGGGATACAGTCCTTGGAGACATCATTCATTCCATTTGAACAATCCCTTCCATTTCCCTATCCTTATCTCCTTATCGATATATCCATCTCCCCATCCTTATATTTTATCCCTCCACACAATCCTTATATCCATCTTCCCATCCCTATCTTCCTATCCTTCCATCATGGCATCCATTTTTGTCTATCCATCTGTTCACCTTTTCCTCACCCAAATGCTTATCCCTCCATCCAATCCATCCAAACAATCATTTTCCTCCCCCCATCCTCTGTCCTCATCCCATCTCATAATCCCTTGTCCTTGGTATCTAGCTATACGCTACTCTCCATACAACCCAATGGCTTCTATCTTATTGTCATCACTTCTGCTTATTTTTCACATCTTCTCAACGTCGTATCCTTTCTCATCATTCATCTTCCCCCTTTCTCTATCGGTCCACCTGAATCCTCGAACTTGCCCTGGGCATGGGGGACTTCCTCGCGCCAGTGGGTGGACCCTCCTGGATCCCTGGGTGGACCCACCCAGGTCCGTCCTTGGGCGGACCTACCCGGGCCCATCCTTGGGGGGACCTGCCCGGACCCATGGACGGACCCGCCTGAGTCCATCCTCGGGTGGACCCGTCCTGACCTGTGGGCGGACCCGCCCCAATCTGGGGGCGGACCCACCCGGGTCCGTCCTTAAGTGGACCCACTAGCCCACCCCAATCCCTTCAAACCTACCCTTTCATAAGCAGAATCATTGTTTTATCACCGAAATCACCCCATTCATCATCAGGTCATCCATCCCAATCATCTAGACTTCATTTCGTGAGTTTTGGATTTTTATGTTGAACCTTCCGGAGGTCATAACTTTTGACTCAGGTGTCCGTTTGAGCTGAAATTTTATGGGTGGTTGCGTTATGAGATGGCATGTGGATCCCCAATGACTGGAAGTCCTTTGGACCCCATTTTGCCACATTTTTAGGGCCTCAAACTTTCATCTTGACCCTCAAAATCACCATTTAGTGTTTTTTTTTCAGCATTTTGAAAAATCATTTTTTGTCAATAACTCAGAATGCATGTCTCAAATTTGGGATATTAGTTGGCAATTCATCCTATCTTAGTTTTGGGTATTTTTTGGGAAAAAATTGAACTCTCAAACGTATGATCGTGAAGTTTCCTAAAATGGCAAAATTTGACAATTTTTGAAAATTGCCAAATTTGGAAAAATATGATTGTCAACACCTTACATCCCTTAAACTCTAGAAATTGGTGTAGAATCAATCCCATCACATCCTCCAATCATTCTTATCTTCAATCCAACCTGGATATGAGCTTTCATCTAATCCCAATATGAGCTTAACTGAAACCCTAATATGGGCTTTAATCCATCTGTAGTCAAGATCTTTTGATATCAAAACAAATCTTAAGATCCCTCCCACCATATTCTTCAATTTTTTATTTTTTTTCTATTAATCCATTCTAATCATCCATTCGCTCATTTCGAGTAAACATTCATCTATTTCGAACCTTCATCTATCATTTCAAGCATCTGTTTACTTGCCCATCCATTTTGAACCTCCTTATATCATTTCCCACTCTCATTCAACAATATTGATCAATCATTTCCTCCCTCTGAGTAATCTTTCATCTGTTTGAAACCTTCACCTTCTAGTTCCAAGAATCAGTCATCTATCCATCCTATCATCCTCCTAATTCATCTCTTGATAACTATCCCATCCTTGAGCTTCCTAATCATCATCATCCTATCTAATCCAATAAGTCTATCGTGTCAGTCCAATCATTTTATCCCCTTATCTAGAGTTATCTCATCATCTTTTATCCATCACTTTTCTTTGGTCTCTTGTCGAACTATGTTGCCCCTGCGCTTTCACGTAGGCAAGGTCGATCATTTGATCCGCCCCTGAGGTTCCATCCATCATCAATCCATATTGTCCCCTTTTCTCATTTTCTCCATCCTATCTTCATCATCCATTGAAGTCTCCATCATGGTTTGTCATCAGCCTTTTATCAAATTATGAGGGCTCTACGCTTCCACGTAGGCAAGGCTAATCTTTGATTGGCCCCTGATCCCCTAGGTCTTTAGGGTGTGTCCATCTTGTGTCGTGTCATCAAGTTATGCCCTTATCTAGTTGGTTCTTAGCAAATGAGATCCACTTGTATCAGTAGATCCAATCAGTTCTAAATATCCTGAGTCATATCAATCTTTTAGTTTAGTCTCCATCATCGGTCTCAACAGGATGCATCCTTCATAATAGACCTCATCAATCCCATCCATCCCCTTGATCCTATGGCAAAGGACTTTTGAAATTGATTGCAATCTTTTGATGCTTTTGGATTTTGTTTATCATTTGAGCTCCCTATCATGACTTGTCATGGCTGCCTTGATCCATCATATCATGGTGTGCTTTGACTAGTAAACATAGGGGCGTATCTTGATCTTTTCTTCGTTGTTGTCTTCTCAATTGTCCCACATAGTACCACCAAGATCTCTGAGGTCTTGTGTTACATTGGGACATCCTTGTGTTCTTGTGGTTCTCCCAATACCAAGCCCAACCAAGGTCATCGCGACTTTGGGGTGTTGGGATAGCCTTCTTGTTTGATCTGTTTGTTTCATGCATTAGACACTAATCTGCCTTGGTTCTTTATACCCTAGCATCTTTTGTCTTATGCTATAGCAAAAATTAGTGCTCCAAAGATGGAAAAATTACATTAGGATTGCATTTCATCTTCCCCACCCAAGCATTCATCCTTCCTCGCTCTCCCTCCCACATCCATCCAATCTCTTATCATCATTTCTTCAATCTTCTTAGAATAATATAGATTGGTTATTCTAAGCATCTTATCCATTATCATTTTTATTCCTTTCATCTATCTCACATCCCAATCCAATCCCCCCCCATTTAATCTAGCACAAATCATCTAATCATATCCTTGATCTTGTTCCCAGTCTTGTTACAAGCCTTAACCCCATCATCATCGTCGTCGTCGTCGTCGTCGTCCATCTCTCTCCTTCCCTATCCCTTCGGTGTTGTTTTGGGATGTATCCTTCCCTCATCAACAACACTTTCATCATCATCATTGGGGTGTATCCTTCCCTATCCTCATGTTGTTTTGGGACCTCTCACTCCCTCATCAACATCAACACCACTCCATCCATGATCAACCCCTTTTGGCTTGTAGCTTGACTAGGGAAGCATCACTTTCAATCCATTTGTGCTTCATCAATCCATTTGTTCTCAACTCACCTTAGCCCTACATCTTGATCATTGGTGGCTCAATCTTGGCCATCCATTTCCCTAGAGATTTCCAAAATCTCTATAAATACCCCTCACTTTTCTCTCATTTTGGGGGGAGATCATGCATTGTAGCCAAACTCTTGTAAAATTTTCCTAGAATCCATACTTAGCCATTTTCATGTTTGCACCCACTTGCATCCATCTTCACACCATCATCTAGCTTGCATCTCTTGCCATCCAAGGAGCATACAACACCAAAGATTGAAGGGCCAACCAAAGGATCAATTCAACACGAGGTAAAATGTTCCATTCGTTGTTCTTATTTTGTGTTGATTCCAACTTAGGCTAATCTTGAGGTGTAGGTAGTTTTTAGTGTTATTTTGCATTACTTTGTTTGCTACTTGTTTTCTAACACCCAAATTCGACCTATCATAGGTATCATGGATTTCAACAAGTGGCATGGGAATTATGTTGCTTATTGTGGGAAGATAGGTCTTTTATTGATCTCTATTTGTTGGAAAGGAATCTCTTTCTATACTAAGTGGATACTTTGGGTGCTCATTTACAATGAAGCATAGAAAATTTTTATTCACCATTACATTGGCATAAGAATTCTCCATGATCGACTATCCTAGAAGGGCCTCGATATTTGTACTCTTCTCACCATGAAGGAACTAGTTCTCATTCAAGGTATATTTGTCATCAAAAGTATCTAGAATGCCTAGAAAGCTATCAAATCCTTGCTTCATTAGGTTGGAGATTATTTTTATAATGGTTTATCCATTAATCAATACTCCATTTGGCGGTCCCATCTCTTCAATTCTTAAGGGAGGCCATTGGCTTTCTTACCTTAGACCCAATATTTGAAAATTTTCAAAAGAGGAGCCAAAATATTATTGGATTTCATCCACTCAACCACTATTAATTTTCTTCCTTAGTTGGATTTCAATTTGAAGTACAAAATTTCTAACCAAGATCAAGAGACTTACTAGACAATTGTCAATTCCATACCTTTGTCGTCATTTCATAAATTGGGTGTGCATTATTTCAAACCTTGGTGGAAGGACTAGAAAGGGTTTTTAGATACTTTATTTTAGGTTTATAGTCCCTCCAAGGGGTATTCTTGGCTATCTCCTCACATGAATATGGTTGATCAACTTAATTTTTGTTGGCATATATATTCCTCTTATGGGATATGGCAAAAAATATTCTGGTGTGTTTGGACTACTATGATTGAGCCTAAGCTGGCTCACTTTGCTTGGTGTTTTTTATACCAAGGGCTTCCTTTGGGGAATTTTCTTGCTCACATGGGCATTCCCAATCTAAACTATCTTTTTTTGTGGTCAAATTGAGCCCCTCAAGAACCTCTTCTAATTTTTTCCTTCATGACTTCTCCAAGAGCTTGATTCCTACCCCTTTCTCATGACACATGGTTCTTCTTGGGGATTGAACTAGCCTCCCCACACTTTACCTAGATCTACCACACTTTTAAGGTGGAAATATTATTCATTATTTGGAATGATAAATTTTGCATTATTTAATTGTAACACTACTAAAAAATATTTTTCTTTGGGTTCCTCTTGACTCTAGTTCTCATCATGGGCATTAGTGTGGACATAGCTACTCTTCCCAATGAGATAATCATGGAGATCACAAGTGTCACTCATGTGTTATAGTGTCTCAAAATACTAGGGAATCTAATGCTTGTGGAGGATGGTCTCAACCCTCACACCCACCTTCTCCTTAGAATGACACTAGCTATTTGGACACCAAAAAATTTCCTTGTGTGTCACTTGCCTTCTCTTTGGTTCACACTTAGCTGAATCCTAAGGAGAATGCAAAAAATAATTCTCTTGTTGGGTGGGAGCCAATTAATGACTCTACCAGTGGTAATGTTTGGGGGAAACCTGATGATCAAAATCCTCCTCTATTGGCATAGCCACGACTATATATTTGTGATTCTAAGCTCAACTTTCTTTTTTTTGTAGTTTTGTTTTAAGACTAGGCCCTTTTGTTGGAATTGTGTTTGTGCCTCTCTACCACCCTCTTTTTATGTGAATATTGTACTATTTTATTTTAATTAATGAACATTTAAATATGATATATTCGTGTGGGTGGAAGGGTGGGTGGCCCTCCATGTGTGGGGGAGGGCACATGGTGGTTGAAGTGGACTGAGTTTGGCCTTTTGGGGGGCCTTGGTAGTAGATCACTCATTTTTTGGGGTGGTGGCCTTGGTTGCCACCCTGGAAAAATACGTCGGCAGAGTTCCCGTGGGTTGGATGACAAGTTGGCACCCATAACTGGCACTTAATACTAGGTATGGCATGTTGTTAGGGTGGCGTATTATGAGAACAAGTTCTCATGTTGATGTGATAGCCCACAAAGTAGTTTTTATGGAATTTGAGGATGAGGATGACTTCTCTCGTGTGTAGCATCATGGCATTTATTTCTTTCCCGGTTGAGGTTTGTTTAATGATGGCAATCTAGTATCTTCTTTGGTTTAAATGAAATGGAGGTTGTAGTGTCCATAGCTTTGGGATTGGATTTGGTAGTTTGTTTGCATTTATGGTAGTGTATGTTTTGTTGGGTGTGCGGTTGGGTGCTACGATGGTAGGGTGCTTGTGTTTCATAATTAAAGTCTTGATTGAGGGTTTGGCTTCGTTCGTTGCTGGTACGTTGGTTTCTTTGGGGGCCAAAACACGCCAAACAACCTTTAGGGAGATTATGGACCAACGTCTCAAGAGGATTATGCTTAATAATGATTATCTACTAGTCATGGTAGTCAAAATGGTGTTGGGAGATGGGCATTTAGCCCGAAGTGAATTTGGGAGGGACAATACCTATGTTACCTCCAGGTTTCTAGCGTCTCTTTTAGGCAACTATGTGTCAAAGGTGGAAGACAAGGTGTTGTTGGAAAAGGTTTTCAAAAAGGATTTTTTGTTGGGCATCAATGAGGTGTTGAAGGTTGCCATTGTGGGGACGGGTATTCCCCACTTGGGTGATTTGGGGTGCTGCAGAATTTAGATGATACGGTGAAGTTTTTTCCTTTCCTGCTTGATTTAAAGGATTTGGCTCTTATGAGACATAGAATGATTGTTGTCGTGTTCGTGGAGTATATGGAAAAGTTTTACAGGCTCATGGTTGTGTAAGACATCGACTAGATTGTGGACCTCAAGGCCTTCACAAAGTCCAATGGTTTTCTATGAGTATGGTAATGTTTAGGGTTTGTTTTTTGCTCTGTCTGCATCCTAGTATAGTTTGGCTTTGGTAGTGTGGTTAGTAGTTGTAGCCTAGTTTTGTAAATTTTGTAAGGATGGTTCTTTTGCTTTTTCGGGTATGGTCGACAGTGGTGTATGGATGTTGATTCTTGTGGAAGATAGTTGTAGTCGGGGTTGCTTTGGGGCTATGGACTGAGGTCCCTCTTTGTTTTGCTCAAGTTTTTGGGTGGTTTTTTCTCATGGCTGATATTTGTAGTTATCAATTTGGTATATTTGGCTTGGATAGTTTCTTGCATTAGTAGGCGATTGTAATCTTTATTTTAAATAATATAATCTTAACCTTATGTATATAAAAAAAAATGATTTATTCATAAATAAAAAAGTACCATATAAATATATAATATTTACTACAGTTTTCAAAGTAAAAGATAAAATAAAATTATGAAAATAATGAATGATGCTTTTTTAAAAGAAATTAAAATTTACATTCAAAAACTAAAATAGTTCTTCCTAAACAATATAATCAATTAAAATAATTTAAAAGAAAGATAAAATAAAAATATAACTATAAAGTAAATCAAAAAATTCTGAAGTAAATAAAAATACTTCTAAAAAAAATAAACAATGTAAAAAAAATCTTAAATAGATCTAAAGTAAAATAAATAAAAAACTGATAAATAAATAAAATACTTGTTATGTAAATAAAAATAGTTTTTCAAATAAAAATAAAACCAACAATATATAAAATACAAAAATACAAGATCAATATCTCTTAACATTTTTAAATAGATGTATTTAAGATATCTACATTAATATTTACTTAATTAAAAAGATTAATTTTCTCTTATAAGAAAGTTTCATAAAATTAAACAATAGATATCAATAGAAAAATATAGAACATTTATAAAACCCAACTATCATTAAATGCATAATCAAAAATAAAATATAACATAAAATACAATAAAATAATTTAATAATAAAATTATAAGAAATTATTATTTAATTTTAGATGTATAAAATGCCACACATATTTAAATGGATATATACTAAAATAACTAAATTCAAAAATCATATTATAATTTTTTTTAGGTTTTATATTCACTTTCAATATATTTAAAAGTTAACTAAATTACTATTTATTAGCTTTTGTTAGTGTCCACTAAATATTTGTCAGAAATTATTGCTTATCCACTTTGGCTTTTAAAGGGTTAGGTAATGCATTTGGTATTTTATTAGATTGAGAAGTAGAAAACACGCTATCATAATGTTGTGGTTTGAAAGATCTCCTAAGAGTATAAAATAGTTATGGGTCAAATCAATTAATAAAATAGAATATGACAAGTAGCTAAATTTAAGGCATTTCATCCAATTCAAATCTTTTCCCCCAAATGCCACTCAATCAAAACCAAACAAAATCCCACATAACCAACTTTAGTTAATGGTTGATTGCTAACTTTGTGCTAAGAAAAACTTGTTTATTCATTCAAAGTCAAAATAGGTATTCTTAAAAAAGATTCTAGTGGATTTGTTGACTCATATTTAGATATGATCAAAATAATAATAAATGCATACCCATGAATCTTAGACTACAACCCATTTCTTCATCCGTGTTGAAATAGTCACATTTAATGTTCTTCCACAATTATTGACCATATTTATGTGAAAGTCAATAGATGATTCTAGAATAAATTTGTATCTATATATTTATTATTTTTATCTCTTATCTAATGAGATTGGTATCTTTCATTTTTGGAGTCGAACTTTGAGATTCTTCATATAGTTTGCGTGGTTCTTGGGAGATGTATCTTAGCAATTATGTGTTTGATGTATGTAAAGAATTTTAAAAAAAATGGAAACAATTAGATTATATAATCAAAGCCATTCAAGTGTCAAATTTGGCTTAAATGCATATCTAGAAATTTGAATTTTGGTGGATGAATTTTTAATCACATACAATCATCCTTGCCAATTATGCTCAACCCTTTGAACTACAAAGTCAATAGATGATTCTAGAATAAACTTGTATCTACATAATTATTATTTTTATCCCTTATGCAATGAGATTGCTATTTTTCACTTTTCATTAAAAGGAGTCAAACTTTGAGATTTTTGATATAGTTTTTGTGGTTCTTGGGAAATTTATCTTTATAGTTGTGTGCTTGATATATGTAAAGGATTTTTAAAAAAGGAAATAATCAAATTAGATAATCAAAGTTATTCAAGTGTAGAACTTGGCTTAAATGCATATCTAGGAATTTGAACCTTGGTGGATGAATTTTTAATCACATACAGTCATCCTTACCAATTATACTCAACCAATTGAACTACAACCCTTTGACAAGAATTAAAAATAAAATAAAATAATCTCTAAGTTTAATTTAGATAAGATTAATTAATAAAGAATAATCCATCTAGATTCACCATTCATGACATACTACAATGGTTAAATCTTGATATTGTTGGTGTAACCACCAAGGTTCAAGTTCTTATTGGACTATTGTGATTATTGGTATTGTTCCCTTGGTAATCCATTATGCTTGTAGATTTGAACTTTCATGTTGATGTTGTTGGCATTCATGATGGTAACCTTGTGCTCCAAACCTTCATTAGGTTGGTGTGCTCATGGAGTTTGTGCTCCAACTAGGTTACTCAACTTGTGGGTTCAAACTATTTACGTTAAGGTAGCCCATTCATGCCAAGGAGGAGGTTCCCCATTTTGTGGCCTCGCCTAGCTCAAGCTAAGCTGGAAATTCTCATGTTATTGATAAAAAATGAATCTACATTAATAATTAATAGAAAATTTGGGTGTATATAATTTTGAATTAAATGTTAACTTTAGTAATTAATAGATTTTGTGGGTATATATAAATTTGAACTAAATGTTGCTTTATTAAAGTAAATGTAAAGTGAATAGGAGTGTTTAGCTTGATGTTCTAGAATAAATGATTTTCTAACATTAAGACTATCTTTTGTTTGTAGACTATAATTCATTGTTTGTATAATGCCTCAATTTATGTGCAATACTTGTGCCTCTATTTGAATCGAGTCCAGTCCTTTATATCACTTCCATATGTATAGACTAATAATTTTCTCCATGGATTTGACCATATGCATTTCATCCTCCTACTTTATGAATCATTAAATTTTCCTCTATTTGCTCTAGTACATAGACTAGTAGTATTTATACATACTTTTTAAGATTTTAAATTTTTCTAGGGTACACATTCCTTAGTTAAACCCCAAAAAATATTGACTTTAGAATGGATAGGAAAACAAGTAATTTCTTGAAATGAATATGTAGATTTTGGTTCATTGTAGTGTGTCAAATTAAGGTGTTATTATAATTATTTCTCCTTAAATCATCTAGGATGAGAGAGTATCATATGTGAGGCTTCGATGATTAAAAATGCAATTTAATACCTTTAAATATAATAAATTAAAATTAATCAAGCAAACTTGTGTTTTGTTATCACAATAGGTAAGAAAATTATAGTCAAGTACACATATGGGGATCAATACCACACCCATAGAAATGAACGAATGTGATGAAATAGTAAAATATTTTACAAGGAGTGGATATTTGATTATGAAGGGTACTATAGAGGAGGAAATTTGACACCCCAAAATGACATGATCTTGAAGGGTGAATGTTCCTCAACTACCTCAAGGATCAAAGCTCAGGTGACAAGATGAGGGAAACAAGAGGTTTGATAAAGTTTCGTGCATAAATAAAATGAGAGTTTCAGGGATCAAAAGAGAAAGTCATAGAGGTTCTCTAGACAAACCGACAATCTCTCATTCAAGGATGAAATCACGACATGTGGATGTCCCCACGACATGTTGGAGTATCGTACAGATGAAAATTGAGTTTATCACAAAAAATCACAATGAACCTACTAACTATCCCATCACTAAAATCTTGATATTATGCTAAGATAATAGAAGAATAGAAATAGATAGAATAATGACAATGAATATGAACTAAATTAATTGGAAAGGAAATGATGGAACAAAAAAGAAGAAAGGAGACACTCACAAGAGGTTCACAAATGAAGCCTCCAACAAAATGACAACTTTGATACTTGCACACATAGAGATGAGAAAATGGTTGAGGATATTTTAGGGGCTTGCCTTAGTCAAACAATTGTGTAGGTGTTCCCACCTCCATGGATGGCCAGATAGATAGAGATAGAGAACAATAGTACAAATGAGATAAAGTAAATAGAAGTGTTAGAATAA
This sequence comes from Sequoia sempervirens, assembly GCA_007258455.2. NCBI lineage: Eukaryota > Viridiplantae > Streptophyta > Pinopsida > Cupressales > Cupressaceae > Sequoia > Sequoia sempervirens. The sequence goes on from VDFB02271358.1 coordinate 973,257,912, forward strand.
TATGCCACCAAAATAAATGATAATTTAATAAGAAAGCTATGATTACCCTCCTTTAGCAAGAAAGATTGTCGAAAGGAAGAGCATGTAACATCCAAGCTTGTAAAAGATATGACAATGGTGTCAAAGCATTGATGTAAAGAGCAAAAGTGATAGAAAATGGTGTAGAAGAGCAAGAAGAATGCTTGAGAATGAAAGAGAATGAGAGAATGAGCAAGATAGATTGAGTGAGAGTGAAAGAATCTATAAAATGAGGATTTGGAGGGAGTATATGCATGTAAAGAGTCATTTTGACACATTTTTGAGTTGCAAAGGTGTTACACTTCACAGGTAGGTGATAAGTGTAATGTCCAAACAACTACAGAATCAAGAATATTTTTGGGATGTTCGCATGGTGCGTAGAGATCTGTGTGGTGTATTGTCATCTACAAAAAAAAAAAAATCACTTTAATGACAAAAAATGAATGGGTTAATGACAAAGTTAAGGTTAGGAAAGGGGAATATTGCATCATCAAATTTAATTAATCTAAAGGGGAGGTTTTATCGAATGTGAAATTGCATAGGATGCAATTTTCAGCATTACATTTTCCCCCACTTTAGCAAGCATATATATTCTAAAAAATGTGAGCTAAAGTAGACTAAGAAAGAGGTTAAAGAGAATATACCCAGAATGAAGAGGATGCAGGTCTTTGATCTAGTACATGTGATTGGAAAGATGAGCCAAGACATGAAGAGGACATGGGTCTTCTATCCTGCAAAGCTAACTACAATCTCACTACAAACATGTTAGTTGTAGATAAACATGTTAGGCAGAAAAGAAAAAAAAGGATGTGATAAATATAATAAAAAAAAGATGATGCTAATAGGTATGGCTAGCAAGTTGTGTTATGCTAGAGATAATACAACAAGCAAATAGGCATGCGGCTTCTACAAATTGTGTTGCAAAACAATCACAAAAAGATAAGTCTAGTCAAGTTGCCCCCAAGCTAGATGATGAGATAGAGACATCAAGATTTTTAAGACATAATTTTAAAAATTAAGAATAATCCGATATGATAGCCCCCTCTTAGAATGGTATGTTCTACACAAAGGATCACAAGTCATTCTAAGGAGAAGAAAGATAGAGAGAGATGTTGTGTCATGACATACATAGCGAGATGTATTCATGGAATGTTATCACATGAAGGATAAAACATAGAATCCACAGTATTAAAGAAAAAAGAAGAGATAAAAAGATTGAAAGCATAGGGGATCCAAGTATTCAAGGTCAGAACTGATCATAAATGTATATATATGTATAGATAATGTAAATTATATGAATTATCATCACCCCCAAATAGATTGGAAGGAGAAGAAGGGAACATGAAGACAAATAAAAAAATTGGTCAACATGGAAGAAGGCTAAATGCCCCGATGCTTTGTATCATCCTTGGAATGAAAAGAAAATTTTATGAAAAATAGAAGAATGATGAAACATATAGAAGTTTACAAAAAAAATTCTCTCCTATATCCAAGTACCTACAAGGGTATCAAGGGTCCTCTATGGGAGAGCACAAACATAAACAGACAAGCAAAGGGGAACACAAAAAAAAACACCAATCTACTCTAAAGATAAGAAGAGGTACTACTCTAGTTCGATACCTCTAACAAGTCATCTTTCTCCCAATATAGATCATTATAAGGGGAGGGAAGATGATCTTGGAGAGGGAGGACAACAAGAGCATTACCAATCAGCTCACTTGCAACAAGAGCTAAGGAGGAGGCCCACCTCAATGTCCCCATCAACAAGCTCCTATGACATCAATGTCATCAATCTAGCAAAGATAAATGAAAAAATTCAGAATGTCCTCCAATGATTCAAGCATGCACTTCTCTGGAGTGAATTGTAATGATTGAATAAGAGGAGAGTGGAAAACCAAAGATTCATTTCCAACTTCTAGAAGAGAATTTGTGACACTTTTGGGAGGGAAGTGACTTATCCATCACAAGAATGGTACTAGCCAAAGTAGAGCAAGATGAAGAATACAAAGAAGATGTTTTGTTACTATCATTCAAGATGAGGTCATACTCTAATGTACACTTGAGAGGAGGATGTTGGGTCCTTGCATCAAACGTAAAATGAGAGGTAGGGTGGAAGGAGCCATAGTAGACATAACCTTTATGTGAGGCATATCTACATGCTTAGGAAAAGGAGGAAGATCAGACAAATATGTGATTAGAGGAGGCTTTGAAGAAGGAGCAATGAACACATGTAACCATTTAGGGAAATGTTCATTGGGGTCCATTGTAGAAGCCAAAAGGAAGACTGAAGCAACAAGAATGGAAGTAGAAACAGAGACAAAAGCAAAAAGAAAAGAAAAAACAAGAGCAGAAGTAGAGATAGAAGTTTCACCCTTGATCTTCTGCAAAGCTTCACATTCTCGAGCCAATGCTCGTCGATGACACTTATGCTCATGCACAAGTTGGTTTCAATGGTTATGAATACCAAGAATAGTAGCCTGAGAAGACTCTGGGGTGTCCTATTCTACCAGAGGAGTAGTCTCCATAACTATCATTTGCATAAGAGTAAGCTCCTAAGGAGGAATAGGATGCGGCACAAGAACAAGGACTTGGCTCTTGACCATAGGATCCTTTCCTTTTTCTACTTTAGAGGTAGGTGGAGGAATGGTAGGAGGCCTCAAGGGTCGAGAAGTAGGAACAACATGAGAAGGACTACCTCCAGTCACATGATTTCCTTTCTCGTACAAGGTAGGATGAAGGATTGTAGGAAACACTAGGAGTTGGAAAACTTGAGGTTTATATTTCTTCAACATGAGTGCCTTTCCTTTTCCTATGCTAGGCATAGTATAAGGAACAAAGGACACTATTGATGGTTGCAAAAGCTTGGAAGAGGAATAAGTTCCACCCACGGGAGCATGCTTGCCTATAGCCTTCAAGGAGGAAGGTATAGAGGACAAAGCATGTTGTTGCATGAGCATAGAATCCTTCATGGAAATGGCATGAGAAGAAGGTGGAAATATGGAATTAGGGGTCGAGGCTTCAGTCCTACATACCTAGAGTATGCCCTATATAACAAGTCTCCATGGGGCAGTAAAGGTCCAATCAAATCAATCTAGAAATGATCCAAGGAGAAGCCCCTACATGACACAAGTGGTTTGTACCTAGTGTCATGAATAATATAAACTATGTCATCATGGGGGAATTTGAAACATTTGTGGACCACTGAAGTGACTGTATTCATGGAGACTGGCCATGGAATGCCTAGTCTTACTCTAAATGGGTTGGATTTAGGAATCATGACAAATGGGACATCGATAGATTTAGGCTCAACAAGGACCAATAAAAAGAGTCTCCTTTATAATAATATTGACCCAATTAGCAAGGTCAACCATAACACCAGTCATAATTTTGTCGTTAACCTAAGCATCTGGATGTAGAGAGAAGGTTCCCTATTAAGGGGCCAGTCATGTGGTGTAAAGGTTATGTCAGAAATATTTTCCACATGAATCAAGGAGGATAAATACGAGTTATTGAGACCATGTTCACTTACTCAAAATGACTAGGTTCATAAGAAGAAGTAGATGTTATTAGATTGGGAGAATGAGAAGGAAAGGGGTCTATGTAGATAAATATTTTTTGTTAGGATTGGCTAAAGATTTGTTTGAGTTTTGTTTTCTATCATTGAGTTGGATGGCAGTGCTATCTATGTGGTCTTGGACTACATGTTGAAGATACACACAACATTCGGTGTCATGGCTAGTGACTTGATGATATTGACAAAACTTTTGTGCATTGTAATAGTTGGGATATGGTTTGTCATATAATCGCGGTATGATTTTTGGAAGAGTGATTAAACCATATTTTAATTACTTTTAAAGAAAACTGGTGTAAGATTTAGATAGTTTTGTGAAAACCTTGTTACGTCCTACAATGTTCTTTTCATTAGGAACAAAAACCATGTTTTCTATTTCCTTTTTCCTTTTAGACTCCCTACAAATAGATAGGGTCATTTGAATATCAAAATGGGAGGATGAAGAGGGGCCCCATACTATGTCACCATCTATTGGTAGTCTCGAAGCATTATACACAAATGTCTGAAAGAGGGCTATTTCATTAAGAGAACCTTTTCTCTCAATGTTGGTTGTAGATTACCCATGAACACACTCTAGACATCAAAATCTAGCAAGGCATAAGAGATTTGGAAGAACATATATTTGTAGTGGGCAATGAAATCGATCACCTTCTCGTGAGCCCCCTACTTACAATGGACAAGATCATTAAATGTGACCATAAGTTCAATGTTTTCCTATAACTACTGCAAGTATTGATTAGTTAGTTGATCGAAGGAGAAAATAGAATTGCTAGGAAGTGAGCAAAACCACTCCAACACAACATCCTTGAGGGATCATGGGAATAGTTTTGCTCATGAAGCATCATGATAAATGAAGTCACTACACATGACAGTAAATGATGAGACATGGGTTTGTAGATCACTCCTGCCACTATACTTCTCAAACATTAGAATTTCTACCCCTTGGGGAATGGGAACATTTAGGATGGTGATGGCTAAAGGACTGAAAAAATAATAGGGTTGCAATGTGGATTGAAAAGAAGCGCTACTTAGGTTGGCCAACTACAATTGCATTTGTCCCATGTTTTGCAATAAGACATTTAGGATGGGATTAGATGGAAAAGGTAGTGGAGGTTGACTACTCATAGCAGTGGAGATTCGAGATCCAAATTCAGGAGTAGGAATATCAAACCCCGAAGGAATGTGATTCATATTAACTCTGGCATTACTAGATTTTGTGTTAGCAACAAAAGTGAAAGCAAGTATAGAGAGATTTGTATCTTGACCATGCATACAAACACCTTAGGCACCGAGAGATTCAACTGTGTATTGGTGTTCTTTGATGGGGTATCCTAAGGACAGCTTAAGACTGTCATGTCTAAGGGTACATGAGTCTCTACTATGTTAGCTATTCCACAAAGCAATTTAAGACCTTTGTAGTATGAGATGAGTATATTCCCCAAACAACAAATGATAAGAGAAGCTTGAGTATATGTATTATCACAATTTAGAAAATCCTCAAATTCTTGAAGTTTCCCCTCCAAAGATCAAACCTATTTGAAGGGGACCCTAAGAGTGGTTTCATGATCTATAAGAGAGGATTCAAATAGAGTACTTGGTTAAGAACTTGTTTGAACATTTATAGGTACATTGATAGAAATGGAAGGGGGGTAAAGCTAGGTGATAGTCTTGTAGTGGGCTATTCAAAATAGGACCTTGGTAGGTAGGACTGAACTATCATCTAGAACCCATATCTAAGTGTTGAATGCTTCTTTTAACTATGTGTTTGAAAGTTGTAGATTGGGTTGTGAAGCTCATAAAAGTGTCACAACACTTGGTCCAATAGACATCCAAACAAGAGAAGAAAATTTTAATAAAAGATTAAAGAAAGGACAGTTCCATGTCAGGTTCACCAAAATGTAGAGGAAATTTGACACCCCAAAATGATGTGATCTTAAAGGGCTAATGTTCCTTGGCTACTTCGGGGATCAAATCTCAAGTGATGAGATAAGGGAAATAAGAGGTTTGATTGAGTTTCATGTAGAAATAAAATGTGAGAGTTTAAGGGATTGAAAGAGCAGGTCACAAAGGTTCTCTAGATAAACCAACAAGCTCTCAGCAAAGGAAAATGGTGTGATGCATAGAAATCCCCATGATGCACTGGAGTCTCATGCAGATAAAAATTGAGTTTATCATAGAAAATCACAATGAACCTACTAACTACCTGATCACTAAAATGTCAAGATTGTGCTAAGATAACAGAATAAAAGAAATAGACATGTTATAAAACACAGTAAAGAAAGTTTGTAATAAGAAATTTAACCAACTTCAATTACAAATTTGAATCCAAAGATTAACCCTTAAATGTATGTGATTACAAAATCAAAACAAGAAATAGAAAACCATAACACATAACACCAGATTTACGTGGAGAAACCCCTAAGGGAAAAAACTCCACCACAAAAAGAGAGAGGAAAGTATATTAATAATCCAATGAAAGATTACAATAGGAATAAAATTATTTAAATATCTTTGTAAAATCCAATAGCACCCTATTACCTACACACTAAACAAAACCAAATGAAGAACTCGAGCTCAAGGCCCCAATTCATAGAAACTTGAGGGGATGAATACCACCATGGTATCACCAAACAAAATGCAACAAAACAACATGGAAAAACCCATTCCTACCTCCTTGCAACCACCAAATCCTCCCAAAACAAAAACTTACAAATGCTCTTACATCTGTCATAAGGCATCTCTCATGCATGGGAACCTATGGAAGGAATCTGTCATAAATGCTATCATAAATGTTGTCATAGTTGTAATAAAATCTTATGATAGTTTTCATAGTGTCATAGATACTCTTACAACTTATGACGGATGTCATAACCTTCCAAAAATAGGAGATTCAAAATGGGGCACCTAGATATTTTGTCCTTTTCCTAGAAGACAAACAATAATAGTAACTTTGTCGTTACATGTGCTCTTTCACCACCATTGGTTAAACGGTTTCACCTCTTATGGGTAATTTACAAAAGACATTAGGAAAACAATTAATTAATGGATTTACAATTTTTATGTCACCTAAATCCTAGCATTCTCCCACTTGACATCATACATTGTAAATTACACCTATAGAGATACATAAATATAAAATTAAGTATAGTGATCAAGGCCCATGGTCTTTCTGCACCAAGAGAATTTATCCATGGTTGTTGGCTTTGTGAGGGAATCTACAAAATTATCCAAAGTGTTTAATTTTTCAATCAAGACCTATCCATTCTCAACCATTTCTCACACAAAGTGATATTGAACATCAACATGCTTAGTACGAGTATGATACATAGGATTCTTAACAAAACATATGGAATTTGACTATCAAAACTAATCCTCACAGTCCTACAATAAGCAAAAATACCAATACAAAGTATTTGTAACCATATGGCCTCCTTAGAGGTGTGTGTACCAACCATATACTCTACTTCAGTGGTGGGAAATGCAATGATAGGTTATCTTTTACTCATCCAACTCACTACACATCCAAGCAAAGTAAACACATAGCCACTAGTGGACCTTCGACTATCCAAGTCACCTGCCTAATCTGCATCAATAAACCCATGTATGTCCAATGACTTATCCACATTATCAGTACCATGATAAATCAAACAATAATCAAAAGTACATCACAAGTACCTAAACACCCTTTTAACAAAATTCCAATGTTCTTTACCAAGGTTAAACATAAATCTGCTTAGAATTCCCCCTGCTTAGGCTATATCTAGTCTAGTACAAACTATTACAAACATTAAACTACCAATAACACTAGCATAAGGAACATTAGATATCTCCTCAATATCATCATTAGAATCAAGACACATGTCTAAACTTAACTTAGTACCAACTAGAAATGGAATATTTACTAGTTTATAGTCTTGTATTTTAAACCTTTGCAAAATAGTATCAACATAATCTAACTTAACAAAAAATTTATGTGTACCTAATCCTTGCTAATCTCTATCCCAAGAATATATCTAGCAGTCCCCAAGTCCTTCATATCAAATGTGCTAGAAAGTTGAGCTTTGAGCTCCCTAATCATTGCTTTGATGTTACCAATAAACAACATTTCATCAACATACAAGACAATAACTAGTATCTGATCATCAATAATCTTAATATAGACACAGTGATCCTCTTCACTTCTAACATAACCCAACTTTTATGCAAAGGCATCAAAATTCTAGTACCACATATTGGGTAATTGTTTCAAACCACACAATGACCATTTTAACTTGTAAACCAAGTGTTCTTTTCCTTTCACAACAAAACCATCAAGCTATCACATATAAATCTCTTCTTCAAGATCCCCATGCAAGAAAGAATTTTTAACATTCATTTTCTCTATATCAAAATCACAAGTGGAAAAAATAGATAATAAGAATCTACTATAGGTTAGCTTAGCAACAAGAGATAATATTTCACTAAAATCAACGCCCTCTCTCTAGGAGTAGCCCTTGGCCATCGATATTTCCTTGTACTGCTCTAACCAACCATCTGCACCAAACTTCTTTTTATATACCCACTTGCATCCAATGTGCTTCCTTCCTTTGGGAAAACTAACAAGATCCTAGGTATCACAACTATCCAAAGCCATCATCTCCTCCTACATGGTCTGCATCCAAGATTCACCTTCTTTGGATAAGAGAGACTCCTTGTAAGATCTAGGTTCATCATCAATACTTAATAAAGAAAACTTACAACATAAATCTAGTGGGCTATACCTATAAACTAAATTTTGTTGTCCTGCAGACCTTCTTAAAGGTGGAGTAAGAGGTTCTTCCTCATGTTCTTCAATATGATGAACTTCCTTTATTATAAAAGATTCTTCAAAACTTCCACTTGAACTCTCTTCTTCTTCTCCATCTTCTAGTCCATCTCTTTCTTCTTTCACATGTGTATCTTTGTGCTTAGTTTCAAAGTGCACTGTCTTTATCTTTACCTTTGGTTGTTCTTCTTTTGAATTAGTTCTAAATTCCCTAAAAATCACATTCTAGAAAATATCATTTTACAGGTTAAAGGATTCCAAAGCTTATAACCTTTTACATTCTCACCATATCCTACAAAGATGCATTTCTGAGCTTTTGGATCCAATTTAGATCGCTTCTCTTGAGGAACATAAACAAAATCCTCACAACCAAAGACCCTTTAAAAATGTGAAACTGAAGGATTTTTACCTAACCACATTTCATAAGGTGTTTTATCAACAAGAGCTTTACAAGGAGATATATTTATTAAATAACAAGCAGTACTAATAGCCTCTACCTAAAAGCATTTATCTAGCTTAGCATTACTTAACATGCTCCTAGCTCTTTCCATTAATGTATAGTACATTCTTTTTACTACCCTATTTTCTTGGGGAGTATAAGGTGTATTCTTTTACCTAACAATCCTGCATGTTTACAAAACTCATCAAATTCCTTAGAGCAATATTCACCCCCATTGTCAGTTCTTAATACTTTTATCTTATAATCTAATTTCTTTTCAATCAAGGCTTTAAATTCCTTAAATTTAGTGAAAACTTCAAATTTTGAATGCATAAAATAAATCCAAGTATATCTTGAGAAATCATTAATGATGGAAACATAATATCAAGATCTAATCAAAGAATGAACATTCACTAGACCACATACATCCGAGTGAATAAGTTCTAAAAGTCCGTTAGCCTTATTCACACCTTTAGGAAATGATGACCTATTTTTTCTACCAAACACACGATATTCACAAAAATCACTCTTGCCAACAAAATAATCAGAAATACCATCTACTAGTCTCTTATCTAATATGGTCTTAAGATCTTTTTTACAAATGTGACCCAATCTATGGTGCCACAACATACATGCATTTTCAGTCCTAGTTATAAAAGTTGGATTATAAAGAGTGGAGGCATGTAGCTTAAACAAATAATACCTTTGGCCATAGGGTTACAAGATAATTGTTAGTATTTTCCAAAAAAATTTTTTTATAAAAGTGTAATATGTAAAATAAATGTCATTGTAAACACCACATCCAAGTCAAATATTAGTAGCTCAATCCCTCAGTAAATGAAATTAATCTTGTTGGAAGCAATAAGGAGCATAACCTCTTAAACATAGAGTGAAACTGCCTAAATAGAGAATGATCAAACTCAGAAGCTTATTTTTTTACCTTGATTATAGGGCCACCCAAACATGTCACCAAATCACCTAAAAAGTTACAAATCCTCCCCATTGTGAACAAGGCCATCCAACTATGATTCCTTGCACAAAAAATGAAGTTTGGTTACAAAAATGATGATTCTTTGATGTCAAAAGGTAATTTGGATAGCATGTAAGCCTATAAACCCAACTTTTATAAGTAAACATAGAAGATATGTTAGAAATATTAGAGAAAAAACAAGCTTATCAAGTGAAACCAAATTCCTAACACCTTGATGACAAGGTCACCCAAACATAATGAGGTTGACTAGCTAGAACAAGGGTACCCAAATGTGATTTGTGCGTGACAAAACTAAAAAAGGGCCAATTTTGATAAATCATAAAAGAGATGTGGGTCTCACCATGGTTTCCAAAGATGTGTGCATGAATTTTGGGTCTAGTAGAGAAAAGTAAAGCTACATTAACCTACTCTACTCAAAAATACAAAATAAAACTTATATTAAGCATAAGGGTTAGAAATACATGATAAAAACATTAAAGATCTTACCAAAACCAACCCTTGTTGCACCATGGAATACTGGTTGTGCTCATAGATGGTTGGATGGGAGTTCCCATTCCAACAACACATTTAAATTCATGTATGAAAATGGCTTGGGTTGAGGCCAATTTATAGATTTTTGGCACAAGGATTGGATCGATAGGAGAAAAAGGTGAAATCAATGGCTCATATTTGTTGAGATCCATGGAGAGATGAGAGGAGGACAAGTGATGCAAGATGAATTCATGCGAATTTTATCAAATTGATATAATTTGCAGCTAATTATTAATTGGAATTTACAATTTTATTTCTTCAATCAAATTTGTTTTAAACTTGCATTATTTTAAATGATCACTCAAATAAATGGTAAATTATTCCCACATCCAATTTACAGTCATTGAATGATTGAGACAATTCAAATTTTATTTATTCAAATCCATCAATTACAGGCTTTGTTCAATGTAAATTCAAGCAATTTAATGTCCTTTCATTTATTCTTGCAATTCCACTTTTCTTTGATTTAAATCTACTCTTTTATCAATATCAATGACCCCCTTTCTCTCTAGAGTCTCTCCAAAATTTCACTCCTTTCAATTTGTAATTTTTCCACCTATATGTCACACATGTTGTTCCTTAATATTGTTTGTTTTTCTAATTTTCTTGTATTTTCATCCTCATGCCACCCCCTTCCATCTCCTCTTCTTTGGTTTTAAATCCAACCTTTTCACCTTCTTGGTAGTCCCATGCCCCTCCTTTTCTTTTCTCTTTTTTTTTTTAACAATTTAATCTACCTTTCACGATATTCATTTGTCATGATTATTTAATCTCCCTTTCCAAAATGGCATGATTTCTTTGTTGATTTTATTAGTAATTAAATTTTTTTCTTCTCCATGCTAACACCACTCCTTTTTCTACCTGCCTTTCATTTTCTTTTAATTTTTTGTCTTCAAATATCTTTTCCCCACTCTCTCACTCTAATTGTGCCTCTTGTTAGGGTTAGAAGGCAAATATCTAGTAGTTAAATGTAGATTTGATTAATAAAATAGAGAAATAAAACACGTAGAAAATTATAGCAAAAAACAAGACAACACAAAAAATTTAACGTGGTTCACCCAATCTGGGCTACATCCACAAAACCACAGCCATCCATTGATTTTATTATCTAGTGCAAAACATATTACAATCTCGTGAATAATTATCTTTTTCTACATATTGTAACCCCCATCCCAACCCCTTATAACAAGCTTTTTAGAATCTTCCAAAATTAGGGTTTTACAAATTCATTTTTTTTCTCTTTCGGTGATTTTTCCTTTTTCAGTGATGACGCAAAAAAAGGAAAAAAGAAATTCTTGAGGGCTGCCACCCCCGCCCAAGGCCCGGCCCAGTCCTGGACCCCAGCGGGGATACATGTCGGGGTGTACAATATAGCATGATCAATCGCCACATACCAACACCTCTTACCATTCCTCTCTAGTGTCGACCTAAGAAAAAATGTATTCTCTCTTATACATTTGAATTTCCTCTTATCTTCAACTACGCTTGATATTATTTATTTTGTCCTTTATATTTCTAATTTTAAACATTCAATCCAATTCCTCCTTGCAAAAATAAAATAAATCATGTCTCACTTCATACCAAAGAAGGATTGAACAAAAATAATAATATGATTCAAAATAAGACATTTTTTGAATGAAATTGACAAAAATGTCACTATGATCTACTACCAAAACTCCAAAAATCAAAATTCAAATCCTAAACCAAAAGTGGAAAAATCACACTAAAATAAAATTTGTAGATGCAGATTATTGAACTCCTAGGATGATTCAACATCAAACACACTAGGTACAAAATTGTTCCATGAGTGGGGAGCTCATGAATATTTGGGCAAGCTTGGAACCAAAATTCTAAACTTCTCCAAGTCTAAAGTGCTAACCCATGAAGCTCCATCAACTACTCGGTTCTTCCAATGGACTAAATATTCCTAATACTCATTTCCCCTTGTTCATTTGGCCACACAAGGAATCAATTATCTCATCAATTTCTTCAAACCTCTTCTCTAAAAACTATCATATCCACTCTCGTGCATCCAACAAATTTGATTGTTGATTCCCTTGTCCACTTGTTTCCCCTTCATAATATTTGTACAAATCAATGATATTGAATATTGGTGAAATATCAATACAAGTAGAAATTTCTACCTTGTATGCATTTGAAAAAAACTTCCTTAATTTCTTACATTGACCAATCTTTTTCCTCTTCATCTTGTTATAAGTTCCTTGTGGGAATATTTCCTTCCACAAATGTTTCATCACCAACTCACCAATCTAAAAATCTTGTTCTCTTTGATGCATATTAGATTAGTCTTTATATTTCATAACACTCTTCTCTAAATTCTTCTTCACCTCATGCAAATCATGGATGTACTTAGAAAAATATTCTGCTACAACACTCTTCTTACTCAAATCTACACTATCTCTCAATTCATCCACTCCTCTAGGGATGTAACCATACAAAATTTGAAATAGACTCTTACCCACACTTTGATTGACCAAATTACAATATATTCAAAATCTATCCATGCCAATGCCAAATCCCGCTAATTTAGCTTATCACCAACCAAATATCTTGACAAATTACTCAAACTTATATTCACCACTTTCGTATGTCCATTAGTTTCTGGATGATAGGTTGAACTAAAACTCAATTATGTTCCCATCTTCTTCCAAAAAGTGCACCAAAAATAACCAATAAGTTTGGCATCTCTATCAGAAACAATATTGTTTGGCAACCCATGCAACCAAACTACTTCTTTGAAAAAAAAAGTTGTTATATGTGAAGCATCACTACAATTTTGGCATGATATGAAATGAACCATTTTTGAAAACCTATCCACCACAATAAAAAATAGAATCATTACCTCTTATGTTCATGGAAGCACCAAAACAAATTCTATATTGATATGTTCCCATGGTCTTTCTGGTATCTTCAACAACTGGTTTAACCTTTTTTTTTGCTTCACTCCCTTGGCATATTGACAAAACCTACAACTTTGTACTAATTTCTTTGCATCTTCACTCAAACTTGACCAATAATAACTCTCATTTAGTTGTGCTAATTTTTTTCCACTCTAAAATGGCCACTCAAACCCCCACTATATTTCCCCCTTATCAAATTCTCCCTCATTGAGCCATGAGGTATAAATGATCTATTCCCTTCAAACAATAAACCTTCTTCTACAAAATACTCCAACCATGGAGTTTTATTTATTTCTACCAGATGCTTGCATGCTACCCATGCTTCTCTAAAATAAACACCATCTTCATACAATTCTTTCATTGAGTCAAAGCCAACAACATTTATTTGCATCTCATTCAACAACAAACACTTTTGACTTAATGCATTAGCTACTTGGTTGGATTTTCCACTTCTATGCTTCAAAACAAATAAATAACTTTGAAGAAACTCAACCCACTTTACATTTTTTTTATTTAATTTACCTTGGTTTTTTATAAACTGCAGTGCATGATGGTCGGTGTACAAAAAAAACTCCTTCAGTAGTAAATAATTTTTTCACTTCTTAAGTTCTTATATGATTGCATAAAATTCTTAATCATATATGGAATACTTCCTATTTGCCTCATTTAGCTTCTCGCTGAAGTAAGCTATTAGTTTTACCTCTTGACTTAGAACACCTCCTATCGCTATCCCACTTGTATCACAATCTACTTGGAAAAAAATTCCAAAATATTGAAGTGCTAAAATCGGATGCTTCATTAAATTTTCCTTCAATATATTAAAACTCCTTTCTCTTGCAGTTGTCCACACAATCTCCTTCTAATTACCTTTCAATGTTTTTGTAATCAATGCACAAATACCACTTAAATTTTAAATGAAATTTCTATAGAAACTTGCCAACCTATGGAATCTTCTTGTTTAAAAAATATACTCTTGGTGAAGGCCAATCAATAATAGCCTTATTTTTTAGATCCATTTTGAATCGACTTCCCGAAACAACAAACCCCAAATATACTAGCTCCTCCTTCATGAAGTTGCACTTCTTCAAATTCACCAACAACTTCTCTTCTTTCAACTTTTGAAAAACAACCCTAACATGTTACAAATTCTCTTCTTTTATTTTTGTAAATATTAAATATCATCCAAATACACAATAACAAACTTACCAAGATATGGTTTCAACACTTTGTTCATCAACCTCATAAATGTGTTGGGAGCATTCGTCAAACCAAATGGAATTACCATCCATTCATACAAACCATCCTTAATTTTGAAGGTCGTCTTCCTCTAGTCTCCTTCTCATATTCTTATTTGATGGTATCCACTTTTCAAATTAATTTTAGTGAAGTATTTTTCTCCAATAAAAAAATCCATCATATCATCCATTTGAGGCAACAAAAACTAGTACTTGATGGTTATCTTATTTATTGCTCTTGATTCCGTACACATCCACCACTCTCCATATTTCTTTGGTGTCAACACTATTGGAACAACACATGGACTCAAGCTTTCCCTAATCAGACCCTTGTCAAGGAACTCTTGTACTTGTCTACTTATTTCCTCATTCTCCATAGGCACCATTCTATATGGTGCTTTTTTTCAAAAACTTGCACTAGGAATGACATCCATGCAATTAATTATGCTTCTCATGGGTGGAAATCCATTGAGAAACTCTTTCATCAATATATCTACATAGCCTTTCAAAATTTCTTAGAATTCTATTGGTATTTCATCTTCTTTCTTCACTATCCCAACTGCTACAAACTTGAGAACTATTGCAAAACATGTTTCCCTTCTCTTCAAATCTCTCAAGAATTGATTTTTGGAAACAAAATATACTTTGGAGTTGTTTTCCACTTCTTCTTCTATATCCTTCAAAGGATTTAAAATATACTATTTTCCTCCTTTCTTTATTTAATAGGTGTTTGTTCTCCCATCATGAACAAATTTCCTATCAAATTTCCAACGCCTCCCCAAGAGGATATGCCACACTTCCATCAAAATTACATCACACATAATTTCCTCCTTGTGGTTTCCAATATGAAAACTCACCAAACATTGATCCATCACCACTACTTGATGTTCTTTTTGCAACCATGAAACTCAGTATGGGTTGTGATGTTTTACCTTCTTCAATATCAACTTTTTCACCATCTCAAATATAGTGTTATCCATAATAATGTTGTTCACTGTTACTTTGAAACACTTTCCACCCACCTTGCACCTTGTTTGGAAAAATTCTTCTTTGTATTGGTTCCATGTTTTCCTTATCCGTATTTAACAAAATCCTTCATAGCACTAGGGACTCTCCTTCTTTGAGAACCTCTCCATGGTTTTCTGAATCCACACCTTGATTTTCAGCTTGTGCCACATGAATTTTCACCTCTTTTCCTTTACCATCACCCTGTTGTATTTGTGGAAATTCATATTCCCTATGCCTCGGCTCTCCACATTGAAAACACATACCATTGAATTCTCTTCTTCTCCCTCTTCTGAAATATCATCTTCCTCTAAAGGGATCTCCTTTTTTGTTGCTTTCTTGTGTGCTTGTATAATATGTGTTTTCCTTCCCTTGCTTGTTTTGGTAACCTCTACCATTGCTAGTTTTTCCTATTCCTCTTGAAAATCTACCTGTAACATGTGATCTATTTTGTTATTTCTTGCAAGCTTCTCCTCTGCCTTCAATGCATACTGGTATACCTCCTCCACACTTGTTATCTAAATCATTCTCATCTCATTCTAAATCAAAATTTGAAGACCATTCACATATCTTGACACCTTCTCCACATCATCATCTGCATGTCTTGCTTGAATACTCAACCTATAAAACTCCTTGGTATAATCTTGTATATTATTTTCCCTTTGTTTCAAATTTTACAATTTCTTGAATAGATTGATGTTGTAATTGATGGGTAGAAATTTTTCTTTCAACTTTGTGATCATCCTCTCCCATGTTTAGATTTTCTTTGCCTCTTTTCTTCCTTTCAACTTTCACATGCTCCCACCATAATGAAGCATGTACCTTCAACTTTTTGCAAGCGTACTTTACCCTTTTTGGGTCCTCAATTGACTCAAGGTTAAAATATTTCTCCATCTCAGATATCCAATCCACTAACTCTTCCAAATTCAAGTTTTCATTTTAACTAGGGGGATCAAACCTTGGCTTTCTACCAATCCTTACCATGGCTCACAAAAGTTTGCCTTTTTCATCTCTTCCATCATCTTCCAAGTTAAGTTCTAGAAACTCAACCTCCTCTTCATCATCAATGGCATCTACCACCAATATTCATCTCTGCTATATCATCCCCACTGCATTCATCCTCACTATGATGCCTCTTAGCACCCCCATGATGGTTGCACCATCATCATTCCATGTTCCATTTTGTGGTCCTCTTCACCCATGTCCACTTAGCACCATATCCACAACCCTCTATAGTTGTGGGTGTCTTCTCTTCACAATCCCATAGAAAATTTATTGAGTTCTTTGATATGATCGCAAATCCTTGCTCTAATACCACTTTGATGTAAGACAATTCCATTTGATTTTGATCAAACTGGCACAAGTTGCAACCAATTATTAATTGGACTTTATAATTTTATTTTAATCAAATTCAATTTCAACTTGTATTATTTTTAAATTATTATTCAAATAAATGAAAAATTATTCCCACATCTAATTTGCAGTCATTGAATGATTGAGAAAATTCAAGTTTTATTTATTCAAATCCATCAATTACAGGCTCTATTCAATGTAAATTCAAGAAAATTAATATCTTTTTATATATTCTTGTGATTCCACTTTTCTCTTATTTAAATCAGCTCTTTTATCAATAACAATGCCCCCTTTCTCTCTAGAGTCTCTCCAAACTTTCACTCCATTCAATTTGTAATTTCTCCACCCATATGCCATGCATGTTGTCCTTTAATGTTGTTTTTTTTTAAATTTCTTATTTTTTCTTCATCACGCCACCCTCTGCCATCTCCTCTTCTTTGGTTTTAAATATGACCTTTTCACCTTCTTGGTAGTCCCATGCCCCTCCTCCTTTCCTCTTATTTTTTTTACAATTTAATTAGCTTTTCATGATATTCATTTGTCACAATTATTTAATCTCCCTTTCCAAAATTACTTCTTTGTCAATTTCATCAACAATTAAATTATTTTCTTCTCCATGTTGGTGTCACTCCTTTTTCTTCCTACCTTTCATTTTCTTTTACTTTTTTGTCTTCAAATTTCTTTTCCCCATTCTCCCAATCTGACCATGCCTCTTCCTATTCATCTCTAGTGGTGACCCAAGAAAAAAATTGTTCTCTCTTATACATTTGAATTTCCTCTTATCTTTAGCTACACCTAAAATTATTTATTTTGTCTTTTATATTTCAAATTTTAGACATTTGATCCAATTCCTCCTTGAAAAACTAAAATAAATTATGGCCCATTCATACCAAAGAAGGATTGAATAAAAATAATAATATGATTCTAAATAAGACATTTTTTCAAATGAGATTAACAAGAATTTTGCTATGATCTACCACCAAAACTCCAAAAGCCAAAATTCAAATCCCAAACCAAAAATGAAAAATCACACTAAAATAAAATTTGTAGATGCAAATTGCCATACTCCTAGGATGCTCCAACATCAAACACACTAGGTATGATAATGAAGTTAAGGCTATAGCTATCTAGTGGGGGGTTAAAAGAGCCTTATCCAAAGGAATACAACAATTACAAATATAAGGGGATTCCAAAATTATCATTGACCTTATCAAGAATGGGGAATCCCTAGAATGCAAGATTAGTGATTACAAATGGGAGGTTATATCCTAATAAAATAGTGCAAATTTTATAATATTGAGCATTTTTTCCAAGAGGTAAATATTGTTATCGATTTCCTTGCTAATGAGGGACTTGGCATAAAAAAATTACACCTATTAGATAAATGTCACTAAGATACCAAGCTCAATTACTAATCTTCTAACAAGAAGTGGATTTCCATGACTAATACTCCTTTCTATATGGACAAGATGAGGTTTTACATTTTTGATATGCAATCATGAAATTGTAGGAGTTGATAGTGAACTCCAAGGAGTTGATAATGAACTCCCATAGCCCAAGATCACCTACAAAGAAAAAATATATCCTTCCACAAGAGAGCATGGAAAGACAACAACTTGCTTGATTATGGGTGCAATATGTACAATAATCAATAATGGATAATGATAGTACAAACCCATATAATAAAAAATATACATGATTCCTTGCTTATATAGACAACATTAGAAATAGGATTAAACAAGATCATGGCAAGTTTCTTAATCTTATGATATGAGACAACTAATATTAAATGACCTGAGACAGATGAAGTAAATGACATAAGATAAGATAAGATCTCATGAAAACTAAGACTTCTAGAAATATTCCTAGGACCCAAGTAAAATTAACACGTGAATAGAATCTACTAGATGAACTAGATAGGTAAAAAAACTTATTCACACCAACACCCTCCTTAAGTGCAACTTAGGGAGAAGTAGAAAAATGCAAATATGTAGAGATGGGTCCTAGATACTAATCCATGTTAGGTACCCATTTACAAACAATCTCTCATGCAACCAAAGAAAAAGAGAGAAACCCAATGGAGAAAAATTCTCTCCAAAAAAAAGAATGCAAGAAAATAGTCATATACAAGTGATGAAAGAAATGATGAATGGAGAACTCAACATAAATCCCCAAGGAATACATCCATCACAAATATACAATCAATATCCCCCCATAAGAGGGAAAGAGAGAGACTATGTAGCTCCTCTCCCCAAAATGTATAATCTCTTGCAAAAATGGTAGATGCTTGAAGATAAAATATGATCCAATGCCTACAAATAAAATTTCTCCCCTTGAGAAGAAACAAAACCAAGAATAGATGCAAAAATGCTTCTCGTTATGGATAAGAAATGATAGGAAGAAGGGTGTATGTGTTGCAAGATGGTGTGTCCCTTGGTCTTCCTTGTCCAACATATCGCTTGGGTTTGTGACATGGTCTAACTTCCTCCTGTGGATCTTAACTGACACTTGTATCAGGCATTGAAAGGTAAAGCTTTTAGTGCAATGGCAAGGCCAACAATTGGTGTAAGAGCTGGTCATAGGTTCAAACCCCTCACTTGTGCTGGGGGGTATTGTTGCAAGATGGTGTGTCCCTTGATCTTCCTTGTCCAACACAACGCTTGGGTTTGTGACATGGTCTAACCACCTCATGTGGATCTTAACTGATGCTTGTATCAGGCATTGAAAGGTTGACCTTTTGGTGCAACGACAAGGCCAACAATATGATGGTGTCTTTGAAATATTAATGATATTTGTGAAGGATTTAACTACCTATATCAGTATAATCTTATCTTAACCCTTGTTTAACTTCCTATTAGAGTAATCAGTGTTTCCTCATCCACTAGTGTTGAGCCTACTAGTTTAAATCATAAAAATAACAAGGGAAAACAAAAGATTTCCTAGACCCCTAAGACTACTAAGAAGATTATTCTTTCCACCTAGTCTCCCAATGTTCATAATGGTGCAAGCTCCCACAATCCTTGGTAAGATGTCAAAATTTCTACCCTTGATCATATTCTTCTATCTTTGAAATGGGAAAAAATGAGAATGCAATGGGGCTCCCTTCCAATATTGATGATACCAAACAAAAAAGAATCAAGATCAAATCTATTTTTTCTAATCTTGTAATTGAAATCACCTTTGCCCCTAAAGTGAAGGAAACTAAAAAATCTAAAAAGGATAGCCTTTTGAAGGCTAAAGGGGAAGGAGAAGGTCAACTAAATTGAACAACAATATGAATTTCAAAGAAATAAATAATAAAAGGAAATATGTACAAGGTTTTATACCAATGATGTAAGTGAACTGTGAAAATATAAAAAACTAGGAGATTCTAAAAAAATCTTGAAGATGGTGGAATAAATTGTGATCAATTTTGATTTTGTCTCCGCTTATAATTTTAAGAGTATTGAGGAAGACCCCTCTAAAGAGGAATCTGATAATTATTCCCTCTTGATGATTCTAAAGTTGACGAAGTAGAAGAAGAAGAACCCCACCATGATAATGATAATATTTTATTTAATTCCCTTATAAATATGCAAGAGGATAGTGAGGAGGTCAATGCAACTAAGGCTCATAGTTGTCAATTTGTGGTGTTAAATGGAGTGAGCTTCAAGATAATTTGGATGTGGTTCATAATAAGATGAATAAAAAGGAAATAGTAATGAGAAAACTAGTTAATATCACTAATGATGTGATGAGGCATTTTGTGTCTGACATTGTGATCTTGGAGGCTAAAATTAAAAAGAGGAAGCATATGGAAGAAAGAAAGATAGATAAAAACAAGAAGAAACATAAACATGTTGATATGCGGATGGAAAATGGAGATACAACCCATTAGAAGGAGAAATTGGACACTTTGTGCAAAGAATAGAAGAACTCTATTGCTCATCATGGGGTTTAATCTTAGCTATTGTAGGTTTTTTTTGTTGTCTTTATAGTGTTTTGTATGTTATGATTTAATATATTCTATTTTTTTAATAATTATTTAGCTCTTTTTAGCTATTTTGTTGTTGTAAGGGATTGAGACCCCTGGTTTTCTAATTTATAATATAAAAAACAATTGCCTTGAATATGGTATTAAAAATTTGATTATTTTGCATTAAAGTTGGATTTTGTTAGAAGTGAAGAGGATTACTATGTTTTACTTAAAATTATTGATGATCAAATTGTAATTATTGTCTAGTATGTTTATAATATGTTGTTTATTGGTAATAGAAAGGCAATAATTAGGGAGCTTAAAAATCAACTTTTTGGTCCATTTGACATGAAGAATTCAAGGGGATTTTTTTTTTTGTCTTGGGAATGAAAATCAATAGGGACCACCCACATAGAATGATTTGGCTTAGTTAGTTAGAGTAAGTATGCTAACACTATTTTGTGGTGATTTTATATGCTTAATTATGAATTAGTGATTATTCATTTATTTGTAGGAACCAAGCTTTCATTAGATATGTGTTCTAAGTTAGATAACTTTGAAGATATATATAATGTGTCTTATGCTAGTGTTATTGGTAGCCTAATGCAAGCATGGTTTGTACTATACCAAATATTGCACAAGTAGTCAAAGTTATTAACATATTTATGTTTAACCTTGGTAAAGAGCATTGGAATTGTGTTAAAAAGATATTTAAATATTTGCAAGGAACTTCCTATTATTGGTTAGGTTATCATAGTTCTAATGATGTGGGAAAATTATTCGACATAAGGATTTGTTGATGTAGATTGTACAAGTGATCTAGATGATCAAAGGTTTACTATTGGCTATTTATTTTTTATATTTGGTAGTATTTTTAGTTGGATGAGTAAGAGGTATCCCATAGTTTTTTTGTTCACTATCGAAGCAAAGTATATGGTTACTACACATACTATAAAGAGGTGGATTGGTTACAAAGACTATGTTCAAGAGATGGTTTTGATTGCATGGTGGTTCAAATCGTATGTGACCCTTAGAGTGATATCTATTTAGCTAAAAATCTATGTACCATGCTCACACTAAGCACATAGATATTTAGTATCACTTTGTTCATAAGATGGTGGAGAGTAGTAAGGTCATGGTCTAGAAAATTAGCACTTAATTTAGCGTTGCAATTTTGCTTATGAAGCTAGTGAGTATTGATAAGTTTTATTCATGCAAGGAGGCCTTTCACCTTGTATCGTACACTTGACCCATTTTATATTTCATGTTTATGTCATTAAAATATGTAATATCAAGTGAAAGAATGTTAAGATAGTGTGATATCAAATTTCAATCCTAATGTATATTGTATGTGTCTCCAACCTATTGTGAATGAATACTTGGATGCCCATGTGTGTAGTTGAGAGATAATATTTTAGTACTAATTTCCTTGGAACTTGGAATATTAATTGTAATGACATTTACAAGGGGAGCTAAAGTTGGTAGGAGTTATATTCATCATTTCCAGAAGGTATATTCATCCATTCTAGTGTGTGGGGGTTACTTATGATGATGCAACATCTTGTTATGACAGGTGGGTCCCATGTGAGTTGTCCACTTCATTTTGGAGTGATATACTTTGGGATGGGTGCCCATGAAGGGTTACATGTCAAATACGTTATTTGGAACATGCTCTTCATGAATGGATATTGAATTTTTTACTTGGATTTGTGTGCCTAGTTTGGATCCATTGTTTTTAAACCACTTATGGTTTCCAACTTTTGTTTGCTTTATATTTTGGAGGTATGATGTAGAGGTTTGCGTGTGATCATTTTGAAAGTATTGTCACGCTAATACAATGCTATCAAATTGAAGTGAAAAAGTTGGATGTACAGATACAATACTTCTATTGGATTGATATAGACTTGTCCTCTCTTTGATTGTAAATTTTTTTTCCTAAAAAGATTTCTATAAATATCCAATTTCATGTACATACTTATGAATTTGTTTATTTCTAAAATGTAGAGGTATATAACAAGTTCCAAAATAATGGCTCCAATGAATTTACAAAGACACCCTTCCAAGCAATTCCTTATTTTATTGAAGGGCTAAGCAAAAGGTTGCTTGCATCTTAAAAGGAATTCCAAGTACAATAATATAACTTGGAAAATACAAGGGTCAAATATCCTCTTTGACGTTAACCATAATTAAATGCCACGTGTAATTTCTTTGACCCTGACCAACACAATTATATTTCAATACAATAAATAAATAAATTATATTACCTACAAATTTGAAAAAATAGAAATTGCTATCCATTTACAAAATCCCCCGCCGAGCCGGCGGAAGCCGGACACAAGCGGGACCCACGCTGCTTTGACTTATTATAACCCGCCGAAGTTGAGGCTCGGGCCGAAGCTGAGGCGTGGGACAGAGCTGTGGCTCGGGTCGGCAGTAAAAAATGAGTGGTCGGCGTAAGAAACGAAAGGGAGTCGGAACTGCCGGGAAAGCGTGTAAAAAATTCCGATCCTTTTTCATGTTTGATATGATTGTATTTGTACGGGACGTTGATTCTTACCCACGTGTCATGATGACGTGTTGACGTGTCTTAATATCGCTTGTTTTAATAGGTCTTGGCAGTAGCGCTTAAACAAATCTTTTCGATCCTTCCAAGCTGGGAATTCAAATTTGTTGGTGGGCCCTCCTATGTATTTGAGGGATAAAGTATTTTTGGAAAGGCGTGCAATGATTTTGCTTCTTGGAAAGAAGCAGCAATCCCTTCAATTCAGGGGTAAGGGGATGGAGGATAATTTTTTTTTTTTTTTTTCTTAAATGTGAATTTAGTATGTTGGATAGATAGTATGGAGGGGATGTAATAATGTCAACCAAAATTTATGGGGTGGAGAATCTAGTACGAGGTCTAGTCTCCCCTTTGTCTCCATGGTACCGAAGGGTGTGTCGCACCACCATCACTAATCACGTGAAAAAAGTTTACCAGATACACTGTAGTTTATAGGAGAACTCCATGATTCTTGCAATCTAAACTTTTTTTTTGAAAAAATCAACTAAAATTTATGCTAGCATAGACACATGTTAATGTGTCATCAAAGTCTAGAATCTCTATTTATATTTCAATTTTTATTTAAGAATTTGTGTTATCATGTTGAAGCTTGGCTTCTAGTTTTTGCCAAGAAAATCAAGCACATGTAACTTGTAAGAAACAAAGAGCTTTGGCCTAAAAAAAGGAACCTATTAAAGTTTATGGTGGGAGACAACCTTAATGAGTGTTAATAAAGAATCTTGTGTGAAATTTATCATTGTCTAAAAAAGTTAAGGATTATTTGTTTCTTAAGCCTTCTAGATGCTTTTGACAATAAAGGTGCTAGAGATTTCAATATGAACATTTGTAATGAGGAGGGTGTGAAACCCAAGTCCCCTCCACAACATGAAAATGCAAGGATTACTAATGAAGTACAATTCCTAAGAAGGAGCTTATATGTCTCACACCCTTTAGTATCATGCACAATCTATTTTGCAAAAACGACAATACCTTGTTTTTATGTTCAAAATATCAATGCCTAAGCTCTTTAAGACAACATACAAATTTTAGGTCACTTTATGAAAACTATCTTCACTTCAAATTTGACTCGTAAAAATATATTTTAGTACCATATCTAACATGTTGTAAGTACCTTTACAAGAATCCTTATAATAATAATAGAGAAAATTTGGATTCAAGAGAGGCTTAGAGATTTTATAAGATATTTTCATCTCAATCATTTGAATAATATGGATATAGAGATTTGTAGAGAAATCTTGGAAATAAAATGAGATACTTGCAATTTGAATATCTCCTACTAGGTCAACAATTACTAAGCAAGTTGGTCTAGGCCACTTTAAGACAAAAATAGTATCCATAGTAAGTTATTTTGTCCCATTGAATGATATACCCTAAAGTAAGGAAAAAATGTTTAAACATTCAAATTCTTCTCCTTCGACAAGTGTAAGAGAAAAATATATCAAAGAAATGGCTATTGATGAGTTAATATCTCAAACCCTTAAGAAGAGTGGTTTATTTGGCTCATCCACATGAAGCATAGTCACTTACAAGATAATTGAACTTTGTAGATAGGGCATACAAAGAGAAAGAAAAAGACACACCTTGTTGTAAAGAAATTTTAAAAAGACATACTAATTAGAATGATACCTATTAATGGTCAGACAAGCAAAGGCATCACTAAAAAGGGTATGCATATCAACAAAATTACAATTGATGGGTTAATATCCTAAATTCCTTAGAAGGGTGATGTCTTTAGCCAGGTCACATGAAGCATAGTCACTTACAAGATAATTAAACTTTATAGTTAGGACATACATAGAGGAAACAAGATGTCCACCTTGTGATATAGATAAAAAAATAACATACTAGTTAGAATGACACTATTAAAGGTGAGAAAAATAGTAAAAATGGTTTGGATAACATGGATAAATTTAGGATAAAGGCACAAAGCTTGAAGAATTATATAGATGATGTTGTTCAACCTTGTCATGGATTTTCAAATTTCAGTTTAACAAAAGAAACTCTTCATTACATGGTGTGATCCAATTCCATACCTTCACAAATCTTAATAATGTTATCTATAATATATTTACTACATATGAAACCTGTTTGGTCCATATGTATTATCATAAAAGAAAATGTCTCAATACAAGATCCAAATATTCAACAATTATATTTTAAGAAACATTGAGGAGATTGTTTGGTCTCTAATTAGTTATGATATTAGGGTCATCAAATTTAGGGTTGAATTCAATGTTGCCCTAATTAATTAGTTTCCCCATTAAGTTTGTTTGAATGGCTTAGAGAGAGATTGCATATTCAAGGTTAATAATATTTTTAATAATTTGGTAAAATTCACAAAGAAAACCATTAATTCTTAAGAATTTATAATGATCAATCTAATTGATAACACCCTACATTTTCTTAATGGATAGAAACTTATCAAAAGGCATCTCTTTGAGAATTAGAGAGCTTGCACGACATAAAATATAGTCATTTTTTAGTGGCTTCCATCCTCTTTGCAATGTAGAATTATGTAGTAAAAACTTCATTATAATGGGTCATAAGGCACATAGAATATGAGTAAGCTCACAAAGATTTTCCTTAACCTCTTTACAAAATTAGTCTAATCAACGGATTTCCAATTAGAGAAATTTTGAAAAAATATCTAAATTAATTTTGTCTCCAACTTGAAGCATGTGTATACAAGCCTTAATTTGAGTTCCATAAGAAAACATAGTTACAACCACAATGATTATGTGGCCAAGTATAACTTTAACTTGTAAGACTATTAGTTGGGCCTCAAATTGAAACATCATGTGATTGTGATTTTCTTATAAAATAATTATCCAAGTCCTTGAAGGAATTGATATAAACATGAGGCAATGAATAAAAGCATGTAAGTGCATGAGCACTTAAGCTTGATAGGAAAAACTTAAAGAATAATCAATCCTTGTGATAAGGGAGTCACATTACTTGGTGAATTATAAACTAAAATGTCATGTGCTAAGGAATTATGCAATATTTGATGAATGAAACATTTTTATAGAAGTATTAAATTATTTCTCTAAATTATAAACCTTAGTAATGAGGTGGGTCATATAAGTTAAAATATCATTCCTAACATGTCCCTTATTCATATGTGTATGCATGATTCGACATATGTAAAATTGGTGGAGGATGTGAAAGATGTATTTTCAACTAATGACACATTATGCTCACATAGAGCAAGTAAAAGTTGTAAAGATCTTAATGTTTCTATTCATCCTAAGTCGGTATGCTTAAATCATGTGTTTCTTAAATATAGAGTGTAGAATAATGCACTCTGCAATCACTCAAAGATGCATTCAAATAAATTATGAGAGGGCTCACATGTGAGTCTCTATATATAAAATTTATATCACCATGATGTATAGATAAGTCCATGGGCTCCAATAAGGAATAGACATAAGAATGAGAAGAATGAAAGTCATGATTAAAATATGTCTTATGCAACATAGTATCATGAAATGAAGTAAATCATTGCTTATCTCAATCAATCAAAGTATCATCTAAGGAATGCATCAAAGTATAATCATCATATAAATCAACATAATATGAAGATAAGAATGATATAATAGGTAAATTTTCATGTTCAATTCCAATAAATGACTCTATTCTAGGTGTATTAAGAGAATTTTGATCATAATTCATATTATAATGGAACAAGGAATCATCAACCTCATCATAGGAAGGTAAAGAAACTATAAGATAGGGGGACCAACCACACTAAGGCTCCAGGTCACGAAGAGCCGAGAGTGGAGGGCTGCCCTAACTTACCTCAAAACTGGATAAGAGTTCTTAGGTCAATGATAGAGAATGAAGAGCACTCTTAAGTGTTGTCACTCTATTGATCCAAATATTTGGATGGGGCTAAATGAGCAGTTTTTTGGGATCTAAACCGTACCTTAGACAACTCTCTACCCAAGGATAAAAAAGCGGGTCAAGGACAACAACTTGGCATGTTGGTGTCTCTCTGGGGTATTGAAGTCCGTACAACCAAAAGTGTAAAAGTATAGTACAAAATGCCAAAAAACCTACTTATAGTCTAGCTAATGAAGTTTAACAAATTAAATAGAATAACAAAGTACAAGAAATGACTATAAAGATGATAAAGGAGATGATGAAAATGAAGGTGACGAAGATCAACTCATTAGGAGTCTAGTTCGCTAGCAAGATCCATACGTACATGTGCCTATACACAACTGAAGAGGAAAAATGTTGGGGTTGTATAGGGTTTTGCCTCAATCAAACCCCCGCTTTAGTGTTTCCACCTCCATGAATAGCTAGGAAATCCACGAGATAGAAAATGTGATAAAGGAAATAGTAGGAAAGAGTACCAAACAATCACAACATTATGTTACATAAATAAAGAAACAATATTACCTTCTCAATCGAGGTGCCCTCAAGTACATAGAGGAGAATGCAAGCTTGGTAAGGTCTATGATGCTACAACAACGGAGAAGCAATCCCTCGAGACACCAAGTCACAACTCTAATGGTGGAAAAATGTGCAACAAGATGTGAAGAAGATGTGTTGAATTGCTTAAGAAGTGCTCAAAAGATCAAGTTGGTGTGAAGAATTGTTCAAGAGACTATAGAAGATGGAATGAATATGGAATGGATGCATTTGAAGATCAAAATGGGAGGGAAAGAGCCATTCTTGGGTTGGATAGTTGACACAGATGTGTTACCCTTCATCCCCAATGTGAAATGTAACATCCTTGTGGATTCTAGAGGCGAGAATCTGTCAGGGACGACAACGCGTCGCACAGACGTTTGTGCACTGTGCGTGCATCATTGACATAAATTCTCCCATTGACACAAAGGACAAGTGCCAAGTGGATGCATTGTAGATAGGTGATGTGGAATTATTTAGTTAGATTTGATTTTCTAAGGTGGAGGGATGTAAAAGGGGAATTTACAAGAGGGGTGAAAATTCACTCCTATACATTTTTCCCCCACTTTAGTGAGCATGAGTGTTAATGAATGTTCAGTAAAGTAGATCAAAGAGTTTAGAAATGTACACCTAAACTATTGAAGAAGCAGATTGAAATATGATGAGCTTGAAAGTGCAGGGAAAACAAATAACTCCACAGGTACTCTCTCTTGAGGAGGTTCGAACAAAGGACTTCATAGATCCTTGAAACTATAGAGTTGAACAAAGTACACTGAAGGCCCACAGACCAATGACAGAAAAATCTCGCAGGATGCAAGTGCTTCATAGATCCTCAAACCTACAAAGAAGGTTCCCCCTAGGTACTCTCCTGAAGGAAGCCTAGTGTAAGGGTACTCCATAGAGTTGGACTAGAAAGTAGCTTCACGTGCGCACCTACAAAGCAACATGTTAATTTGTAGATAAAACATGTTAGAAAACAAAGAGAAACCACACAAGCACACAAGTAGATAGTCAAAGAATTGAAAGAGAAGCTTTCAAAGGGGTCCCTTGGGAACCTTTCAAAAGAAAACGGGTCCACTCAAGGGACACATAATTTGAAAGTGTAGGTGCATTTTTCATAAATCAGTTCAACATCAAGGAATCCTTTCGAAAGATGTTCACTTCATTAAGGAATTTGAAAGGAAGAAAATTCCCCCTTGTGAGGGAAAGGTTGAGGCTTCTCCTATAGGAAAATTTTCTCCCATTTTGGAGGAAATTTCTTCAAGTTCTTTCTTTATGAACCCATGATGAAGGAAACATGTTTCGCTAAGGGTCCTTGCTAAGAATGCAATTTTAGAAAAATGTTTTGAAAAAAATTTCAAGAAAACATTTGTTGGCCATCAAATAAGTTTTCTGAAAATCGAAATTGACATGGGGTAAGTGCACAAAGTTGAGTCCATGAAATGTGGAAGTTTTTTCCTTAGACAAAAAATTGAAATCAGCTTTGCAAAAACAGGATCCCGATTTTAATAAACGGGATCCTGATTTTTAAAAATTGGGATCTCAAGCCTAAATATGAAACGAGATCCCTCTTTTTAAAAATAAAGATCTTGTTTCCTATAGGATCCCAAACCAATAGAGAAGGAATGAGATCTCGATTACTATGAAACGAGATCCCAATTTATAAAAATTGGGATCCCATTTTGTAGAAATAGGGATCCCGTTTTATAATGCTATTTGTTTTTTTTTTTTTTAAATAGAGTTCATTTTATAGCGGATGGGATCCCAAGTACAGTCGACAACAACCCCCACAAACAACTCCAGGTAGCCACCCACGCCCCATTTTTTTGCATTTTTCCATTTTTTTATTGAAATTGTGAAGAAAATAAGTGAATTTAACATGTTTTTTTTAATTTATTTCATGTTTTGAGCATTTTTTTTCCTGTTATAGTAGAAATGAGTAATTGTAAAAATAAATGAAAAAATGCAATGAAACCTAAAGATTTTTTAATAGAAATGAAAAAATGAACCTTGAATTGTGTTTTACAAACAAAATTTAACTTTTGAAACCTAAATTGTTCGATTAAACCAAAAAAATTGAATTTGAAAACCCTAATTGAAACAAACAAAAAATTGCATTTCAAAACCCTAGAAATTGAAATGAAATAAAAATGCATTTAGAAACCCTAATCCAACTTTTTGAAACCAAATTCAAACAAAAAAAAATTGAATTTGAAAACCCTAGTTTGAACAAACGAAAAAATGCATTAAAAACCCTAATTTCTTAGAAATTTAAACCCTAAATTGAATTGGAACAATTTTTTTTGTTAAAACCCTAAATTGAAATCAAACAAATCATTTTGATTTTGAAAACTAGGTAATTCCAAGCTAAAAACAAATCATTTGCACTGCTTAAATGTTTTAATTTTTTTTTGCATTGTATGGAAAAAATGATATGTTAAACTTTATTTTCAATGTTAAATTATAATTAGATTAGAAAAAAATATGTTAAAGAATAGTTAAAATTCATAAATTTTATCAATGTTTGTTTGCAAATTTAGTTAGCAAATTCGTAAATCTAAGCACGTACAATTGATTCCAATTGGCACTAACTTGCAAGTCTAAATTATTCCAAGGGCCACCCAAACTTCACCCTAATTTTGCTAAACCCTAGACCCTGAATTGTAAAATCTAAACCCTCAACACTAAAGCATTTGAATTTTGTCTTAGGACCTTAAAATGAAATTTGGTTGCCTTAAAAAACCCTCTGTTGTCACCATTCAGTAGAGCTTTTTGTAATGTTTTCACTTATTTGAACACATAATATAAAACCTTTTTGTTTCTACAATTTTATGGAGAGTGGATGATCACTCTCTATGACACTTATACATGATCATTAGGGATCTAAATCATTGGAAGACAACTTTATTCTATTATATCCACAAGATAGGAGAGCGCGAGTGAGAGTGCTATGGGTAAAGTTTCTTTCATTGGACATACCTAAAATTATGTAGGTTCAATATCAAGAAAGGGTCTATTTGGTAGATTTATGAAAACTATTATGAATATCTATAATACCATAAAAGTATAATTATAGCAATTCCAATTGGAAACACTTGGGTATATATCATATGAAATTTAAATCTAGTAAGGTGTCTATTATATAGGAGAGTTGATAATACATGGAAAGAGGTTTGTATGGGAATATATGTATTAAGAAACACATAACATGATCTCTATAGGATTTTTAAGATGTGATCCTAGATAATAATCCACCCATCCTCAATCATAATGGATTCTTTAGCAATTAAGAGAGATTCAATAACCATAAAATTACCTATATTTTGATACTATATAGATTTATATGGAAGGATTGAAATGCATCAATAAGGAGACCAAGATGGAACCATTTAACACCTAAGGTACACCTATTACATGGGAAAGGGAGGAGGTACATGATGATAGGTTGGAGGAACTATGCTATTATTACAATAGAGATAGGAGGAGGATTCATATTATGCTCCTATAAATAAGAGGTTAATTTAGAAGATTAAAAGAACTAGATAATAACAAAGAAAATAATTCTATAGAGGGATTGAGTGGGATTGTTGGAAATATACAAGGAGAGAGGTGAAGGTCTCAACACCTACATAGAGTCCTACACAAAATGCACCAATCTAGGCACTTCCTAGAAGGATCAAGATCCATGTGAGTAGCCTCTTTTTATTTTTGTACCTTCTACATATGTATATTTATTCCTTTATTATGTGATTAAAATTATATATGATACAATTTATTAATAAGTGATTACCATTATAATTATTAAAATATTTCATATTTATTTTGATATCCTCTAATGGGTATGTGCAGGATCATGATGGGCCAAAAAGTGGCGATATGATGGGTATTTGTAGGGTATGTGGCTGATGACTTTTTTTTACCCAAAATTGATGAAATGAAAAGGGTTTTTAAAGGATAATGTCAAATTTCCATCAATATAAATTATGCTTTACTTTGAATTTAATAAATAATTATTATTCATTTTCTATTTTAACTACAACTAAAGTCCCGATTGATAGGTTGATTGAAAAACATCTATAGCTTTCAAATAGTATCACATTTTTTGAATCTGAAACATGTGTCACCTTCTATGCTTTGCATACTATAGGACTAAAAAAAATGAATTTCATGAAATTTTGATCAAGTTAAGGTGGCTAGACATACAAGTTTTTATATTTTTTTAAATTTGTAATAAAAAATTCATAATTAATTATTTACTTGGAAAAAAATTACAAAAAAATATGCATCACATTCGGACATGATTCCTCTACGTATATCTAAAATATTATAAAAAAATATTATCATTTTATTATGGTTAGGGTGGTCAAACAAACATCTACTTTGTATTTTTTCCCTGAAATTTAAGTACTACTACATTGAAATTTCAAATTTTCACCAAATAGATTTTTATTTTTTTAAATAAACCTAGTAGTTTAGAAACTATATTCAATTTTCTACAGCTTCTATTCTTACATATTTTTGAAATAATATAGATAACTTATTCAAATTTTTATGTCAAGTTTCCTAACTCGATTTTTTTGAATTTTTTAAGGGCCTATTTTTCCATGATGATCTTGCACATACCCTAATGTAGGAGGAAATTTTTACTTGTTTTGATAGATGTATGTTATTTTTGTGATATGTATAGATTGATTCATTTTTAACATGATACTTTTTTTTATTAGAGGGGTAAACACTTTTGACCCAGAGCTAGATGGAACCAATGAGGCCATAGTATGACTAAATTTGGACCTCACTAGACATCTAGATCCCCTTAAGCCATCCTCTCACCCTAAATCGTAAATCAATTTCTTAAGGGGTCCCAATATGACATTTCTTAAGGGGATCAAAGAAGTTCTTAAAATTTGGTGAAGTTGCCCAAGGCAACCAAATTTAACAATAATAAGATCATGCAAGATTATAATATGAATGAGATTTCATGATCTAGGTTGGTCAGTTGAAACAAGAGTAGATCTCAATCAACTATTCCACAAGAAAATGTTCTTCACTAACTTTCAAGTTCATTATATTCCAAGGGGCACCAAAACTTCACCCTAAGTTCTGTAAACTCTAAACCCTAAACTCTAAAATTTAAACCCTAAACACTAAACCATTCATTTTGTCCTACCTAACCTTAAAGTGAAATTTGGTTGTCTTAGGAAAATCCACCAAATTTCATTCCCTTATGCCATGTAATTTTGTCATAGTATCTTACTACATATATCCCCTTAAGTTATCCTATTACCCTAAACCCTAAACTCTAAACTCTAAACCCTAAACCCTAAAGCCATCATTTTTTCTTAGGCTCTTAATGAAATTTGGTTGCCTTAGGCAACCCCACCAAATTTCATTCCCTTATGCCATGTAATTTTGTCCTAGGATCTTACATGTAGATCCCCTTAAGCTATCCTATTACGCTAAACCCTAAACTCTAAAGTCTAAACCCTAAACCCTAAAGCCATCATTTTTTCTTTAAAGGCTCTTAATGAGATTTGGTTGCCTTGGGAAACTTCACCAAATTTTATTCACTTGATCCATGTCATTTTCTCCTAGGACCTCAGTAGACGTAGATCCCCTTAAGCCATCTTGTCACCCTAAATCGTAATTCAATTTCTTAAGGGGTCCCAATATGACATTTCTTAAGGGGATAAAAGAAGTTCTTAAATTTTGGTGATCAAAATTGCCCAAGGCAACCAAATTTAACAATAATAAGATCATGCAAGATTATATAATATTAATAGTTAATTGTATTTTCATTCAAGTAACATGTGCCTTAGACATAAATGAGGCTTACATATTTTATCATTTGTATTCAATTATTTAAGGTCATTTATATTGAATGGTTTAAAGGTATTTCCTAAACATGTATCTTACATCTTGAAATTACAAATCTAATGCAAGTTCACTCATATCTTAAAGATCACATGGTTCCATTCAATAATATTCACAATCCATCTCCATTCCATCCATCTCCACCACCTTCACCTCCACCTCCACCTCCACCCACTCCACCTCGTAACCCCCCACCCCCACCACTTGAAATCAATGAACATGCTCGTTTGCAAGCACAAATCAATGCCAATGTTAGAACCATCCAAGATCAAATCAACATTATTCAAAATGAAGAATGTGTCGCACCTCTTGTGAGGATGTTTGCATCTAGGAAGAAAACCCTTGTTGATGTTGTCAAGGCTATGGATGGGATCTTAGATGAGCATCGACAATGGCTAAAGGAGAGGAGAACTTCCGATTCAGAAAAGGAAAACACAAAGAAATGAAGAGATGCAGTAGAGAGCCATAATAGTTTCTAAATTAAGACAATGATCTTAAATAGTTATGAATTTATGAATTTGGTGAACAATGGATATTTTGTGTGATGAATTTATAAATTTGGTTGGATGGATATTTTAGTGAAATGAATTTATGATTTTGGTTCTAGATGGATATTTTGAGTGACATGGATTTATGAATTTGGTGGAATTTATGAACTTATAATGAATAATATATAATAGTATATATTTTATGACTATCTACTAGATCATGATTTCTCCTATTGAAAAATTGTAATATATATGTGTGTGTGTGTGTGTGTGTGTGTGTGTGTGTGTGTGTGTGTGTGTTAGACATAAAATAAGCTTTTGTGAATGTTTCAAGTTTATTTTTTAGTATGTATGTGCATGTATTAAAAATTTACATATATAGTCCTTAAATTTTGAAATTTGTATGTATGTACATAGTTTAGTTTAATGATCTATACGCATGCAAATTATGCATCATATTTTTTATTTTAAATGTACATGTACATGTTAAATTTTGAATTTTGTATGGACATGCTCAATTTGAACAATCAATGTATATATATGTACATTTCAATTAAATATATGATCTTAATATATGTATGCACATCCTATTTTGTATGATTTAATGTAGGTGCACATTTATATCGAGCATATCATGGATGATTTTAACATTGATGATATCATCAATCCACCACCTCAGCCACAGCCACATCCACCTCCCCCTCCACCTCCCCCTCCACCTAATATGCCACATCCAACACCTATCACATCTGACAAGGCTTGCTTGAGAGCACGTATAAATGATCAAGTTGTATCCTTACAAAATAAAATCAATGCTATGTTGAGTCAAGCATTGATTCCTCCACATGTGAGACGTTTTGCATCTGCAATGCAAAACGTTGTTGATGCCATCAGGATGATCGATTCTAATCTCAATATGCATCAACGAGAGAGTGAACAAATGAAACAATTTTATTCTGATGGTATCTCTTACAAACAAATATTAGACCTTAAAATAATGAAAGCCGATCTAGCTCCCTACTTTCTTGACCTCGTTACTCGACAACCCATTCCACCCAACAAATCTAGAATATCCATGAGGTGGTGCATACATCCGTAGATGAGTGCACATTTTTGGGATCAATGGTATATGGTTTTTGATAGTCCCCCACATGCTAATTGGGAGTTCCCATTGTATTTTTTGAGAAAATTGTATGTAGAGTTTGTTTGGGGAAAAAGCCCAATTATTTTAATTTTAGATCATTTTAGGGTGTTGGTGGCGGCATGCCACAACAGAGGTTAGGGGAAAGGATTAATCCCCAAGGCCCCATGCATGTGCAACCCCTTGTTGTTGCTCCTAGTCCTCCCATTCCCATACTTGTACATCATCGATCTTTGGTCTCAACATTAGGTTCCCTTAGTAGACTCGTAGGAGACCTTGATCAGCATGCTTCTATGATAGCGGGTGGGGAGCATAGAGAGGATGATGATGGAGGATTTTTTTATGGAGCTGGTTTGAGTACCGCTTTAGGAGAGTCGAGGCCCATCCCCCATATATGTACTAGTTGGCGTCAAGTATTCTATGGACCTGATCAGGCCACACCTAGTTCAGGTGGACAGGGAGATTCTGGTGGTTCATCTGGTCGCATTAGTTCATTTGTAGAGTTTCTTACAACAAACCATCACCCTGAGGACACTATGACACAGGTATAAATATGCATCTAGATGTACATTCATTTTATAAGAATTTTGATGGATGTATATATCAAAGAATTGTTTGCAATACATTTTAACAATCAAATTGTTTGGTGTACAAATGACACTAACGATGAGGCAATCATATGTTCCACAAGTACATACATCGACACCGGTCGTACTCAACAACCCTATGGGGTATTTTGATTTCAATTTTTAAAATTATATATGAAATCATAAATTTAACTTGAGTTTTAAATTTATAATTGAATCACATGTATGTTTGAAATATTTATGTTGGTTTAGGTGAGTCAATCGACATCCACGTTGATTCCTCCTAAGGGATTCTCAAGCAATCCTCCACTATCGAGCATCATAGATCAAGGGTAGGTACATTCATATTGTAAATTTGTTTAAAGTTTACATTAGTATAGTTACAATTTTATGAGTTTTGAATTCACTAGATATATGAAACGCATGCATGTACACTTGTAAATATTATAAGCATTAATGTCTATGTACATGTATGTCTAGGTTGATACCACAATAAGAATGGGCATCAGGCAAACATTTGATGTTGTAGCTACTTGTGAGGCCACTGATTTCCAGGTTGTTTACAAAACTTTCTACACAAAATGTGCAAACTTGAATATATATATATATATATATATATATATATATATATATAAACCTAATTCAATTGTACATGCTTTAATTTTGATCTTGTAGGACTTTGTTAGTGCAACTTTCAGCCCTGACCTAGATATAGTTACACCACCAGGAGGACATGTAGAGCAGGCTCCAGATCAAATGGTAATTTAATTTTTTTATTATATTTAAAGTCAATTATAAATTTTAAATTGAATATATACATAATATGAGATTTGTTACATATTCTTTTTCTTTTATAGATGAGACACATCTTGTAGTTGAGCATGTACAGATAGGTCCTAGAGAAGAGCCTGGTGCACAACCTGAGAATACGGTACAATTATAATATGATAAATTATAAATTAAATTGACTTAAAAAAAATTAATTGTAGAGTTGTACATCTAATTTCAAATTTCTTTGTCTTGTTTATGTAGATTGATTTAGAGAATTTAGGGGTTGCTTTAGGTGCACCAAAGCATCCAAATGCAGATATGACAGTAATTTAATTTTATGATGGATTATAAATTAAATTGTCATTATTAAATCATTTTTCATTTTCTTACATTTGATTTCATATTTCTCTTGTACAGAGTGTTTCAGGTCATCCACATAGTTTGCATGGTGTGAAGAGGTCTCTTGATTATAGAGACAGTACATGACCTAGAAACATGTGATTTTATGTGTTATATTTGTTTATTTCATGGACTATATTTCTTGTTTCTCATGTACTCTGTTGGACTTTATATTTCATGGCTCAAGTACTTAGTTGGACTTTAGTTCACGGGTTGTACTCTGGACTTTATTTCATGTGCTTACTATATTGGTTTCATGCACTTAATATGTTACATAAATTATGGACTTTATTATTGTTTGAAATTTTAATTTACACATGTACATTTATGCATTTTATGTTCATAGTCAAGACATTAATATAGGACATTAATGTGAAATTTAGTGATCTCATACATGATATTAATATAGGACATTTTAATATTTATACTTTACAAATTTAGTGATTTCATACATGATATACATGATATGTACATTCAATAAATAGTGATAATTACTCAATGAACTTATTCAATTCACATCAATCAATAATTAGTCAATAAATCATAATTTACAAATAAAAGCAATCTATTTATATACCAGAAAGGATAAAATTTTAAGAAATAAACAATATCATAGAAGATTAGAGAATAAAAGCATTAATAAATTCTATAAATAATAACATCTAACACTAATTTATAAGTTGTCAAAACAAATAATGATGTCTTAAGGGGATGTCTAAAGGGGTCATAATAGAACATCTTAAGGGGTTATAATACGTCTTAAGGGGATGACTTAAGGGGTCTTAAGAGGATGTCTAAAGGAGTCATAGTAGAACGTCTTAAGGGGATGTTTTAAAGGGTCTTAAGGGGATGTCTAAAGGGGTCATAATTGAACATCTTAATTAAGGGGATGTGTGAAGGGGCCATAATAGAATGTCTTAATGGGATGTTTTAGGGGGTCTTAAGGGGATGTCTAAAGGGGTCATAATAGAACGTCTTAAGGGGATGTCCTAACGGGTCTTAAGAGGATGTCTAAAGGGGTCATAATAGAACATCTTAAGGGGATGTCTTAAGGGGTCATAGTAGAATTTATTAAGGGAATGTATTAAGGGGTCATAATACAACGTCTTAAGGATATCATTGATTTAACAATAATGTATGCATGATATTTAGTGATTATACAATTAGACATAAAGTTTCAAAGTAGGAAAACATGCACATTTAACAAAAAAAACATATAGAATATTGATTTGATACATAGAAGTACATAAAGTATGTTTAATTCTATAAGTATGTATGTACATATATGTCATCCCAAAACAATGTTTACAAAATTTGGATATGCCATCTCAAGAACATCTCAAACTCGTGGCTAGAATGTAGTAGGTCTTCACACCACCTAATATCAAAAAGGTACGAGCAATATCAATGAAATCATCAAAACATACATATTTTAATTTATATAAAACTATCTATATGTACAGAACTCAAGTACCTACATTTAAAAGTATTCCATGCATGTTTGTAGGTTGAATCCAGGTATCCTCTCCTTTTTGTTTCAAAGTATGAGATCAATGCAATGATGGCTTAAGGATACAAAAAATGACAATAAATCAATTTTAACTATTAATGTCCAAGCAATATCAATATGTAATCAAAACATGTATTTAAATATAATTTAACTAATAATTACCCATTTTTACCAAGTATTCCATGTTGTCTAGGTTGAATCTGCATGGACTAGATCCTTTTTGTGATTATGCCTTAAGGATGTATAAAAGGACAATTTAAATCAATTTCAACTAATAACACACTTGACCAATGTCAAAACATGTATTCAATGTATTTAAAAGGACAAAATAAAACTAAAACTATGTTTACCTGTATTTACTTATTCCATTGTACCATCTGCATCCTCTCTTTTTTGCAATGCATCTATGATTTCCCCATGCTCTTCCATAGAAATTGACCATAGCACTTTTTTTGAAGGTCTTCCATGATACCACTCTAGTTTTATATTTGTTGCCAACACCAAATGTGAATAATGTATAATCTTTTTATGTGTTTCATAGTCTTCGAATGTAGGTAGTCCATTCTTTCTTCTTAGGTATTTTCGTAGAAAAGTGCCAACAACCACCATCGATCCTATTGGAAAACATGTTCAAAAACCATCATCAAATAACTTCTCAAAATTTTCTTAAGGGGATAAAAGACTTGTTCTAAAAAATTGCTTAAGGGGATCTAAAACTTGTTATCAAAATTTTCTTAAGGGGGTGTCTTAAGGGGATCACCATACCTTTTGGATAATGAAATCCATCATCATCTTCTCGAGGTGTTATTAACTTATGTTTAGTTCCACACAATGAGCCAACCAATATTTTGTTTGCTCTTCATTCCCCTCAGGTGCAATAACAACATACAAATGTCCTGCCAACAAAATTTGATTTAATAACTTGTGCATATCCATATAAATAATTTAGTATTACAAAATAACTTAATAAAGTGAAATAAATTGAATTAAAATTACCTTCTTGTGCAAGGTCTGAAACACGGTCATAATCTTCAGATGCAAAGACTTGATCATTTCTTCAATAGTTCTTTCATATTGATTATGTGCTTATGCAGGTGTCAACAATTTTTGCTCCCACTGTTCAACCGATTTTGTATTTTCACATGCTTCCCAATCTCCTAAGATACAAAACTAGAAAAATATGCAATCTCCCTTTTCCAAATAGTCCATGTGCTTGTTGTCGCACTCCTAAATGAATGCCATTTAGTAGATCCACTGATTGTCTCACAATCAACTCTAGATACAATGTTCTCTTCTTCCACCAACCAAAATAATTGATGAACTGTAGAGTAATCACTCAAACCAGGTGCAATTAATCTTCTATTACACCAATCCACAATATCACGTGCATCTTTAAATTTTAATGAATCCTCAAATTTTAATTGTTCTCTAGCAAGAATTCTTTTGACACACACACCAGCTCCATCATGTTCTCCTTTACCATTCCTAGCTTCAAAAAAACTCCATATATGCTAGACATTAAGTTTCTTGTGAACCCTACTTAACCAATAAAACATTCGAGCATTCTTGAATTTCTCCGTACAATTATTTGACCATATGAGGTTTTCTTTCATCTGGATTCCTCTTTCTCTTAAATTTCTATAAAATATATTGAAACAGTATTGAACAAACTCTGACGAGTGTAACAGATTGTCACTCAAATAAAAATGATACTCCCTCAAAAAATTTCTATCATCCTCAGTGCTATCATCTACATGTCTATAAACAATATGGACAAACATAGCTACTTGCACTAAATGTTAATATTGAGATTGAACTTCCTCTTGTGGAGCAAGAGTATAATTCTTCACAAAATCAACCACTGAAAGTATAGTACCAATTGGAAATGTGTTTCTACATGCACGAAATTGGCCATCAAGCCATCGAGCATGTTTAGAGTGCATGACTTATTTTAGTACAATTTTATTCTGAAACTCACTCATGAATGCATGCACACTAACTTTTTTTGTAACTAAATCACAATGCTTTCCTATTTTTCCATCTTTTAAAGAATAGTGAACATTCCTAATTCTTTTGACGTCTACTAATTGTTGTCCAAAATCATGATCAACACTTTCATGCAAACAAATTCTTAAAAAAGAAATATTTCCGTAGTTAATGCATTGTCCAAAAATACAAGAACTTAAATAAAATAATTTATCATTAGATTTTTCACAAAACAAATCTGAAATAAACTCTCTTATTACTTCAGGTGGCATATCAATACCACAATCCTATATAATCATGTTAGTATGCAAGGTACAACGTATATATCAAAAAACATCATAAAAATAACAAAATTGAACATGTATTTTACAACAATAAGATATTCATTGCTTATTAATTTTTACATACCAGGGTTTACATTTTTCAAAAGACCTTTAAATTATTTTAATATTACCAAGTAACATTGAATCGCTACAAAATTTTCTATAAAATTTAGTTTGTGTTGTATCTAATAGGTGTTTTGGGTGAGGATCGCAAACTTTGGACCCCAACCTTAATTTTAAAACATCTATAGCATTAGATGAAACCCTAGTATTATCATTCCAATATTTTTCAATCAAAGATTTAATTTCAACATTCAATTTTATATCAAACCTCGTAGTCATCCGCTAAAACTCTGACATTGATTGATAGGATCATTTTCTATACTTTCTCTTCTTTTTGTTGCTCTTAGCAATGTTTTAGGATGTATTTTTAAAACTTCACTAATATTATTTACCATTCTTTTATTCAAGTTGCTTTATTAACTATAGCAGTTGTTATAGCTCTTCTTCCTGCATTTTTATCTTTAGATTGACTATTTTTCCCAATAGATTGAATGGCACTAGCAACAGTAGAAATAACATGTTTTAATGATTGATCTTTTCTTTTTGGTTTAACATAAAAGCCTAACCTTTTCATTACTTTCCTCATTTTTTGCATTCTCATCAATTGCATCATTAGTTGACATTGAAATGCAAATTTTTACGATAAAAAAATTTGGTGTATATTTTATTTGCATGTTTCTTATTTCCTCCAAGAAATTTGACCAGAAGATTCTAAAACACCACTTCCAATTTTAAAAAGTATATTCATTAAATTCAACATCACATTCTAGATTTTCATCTTCATTTCATCTTCATCTTCATTTTCATTTACATTCTCATCTTCATTTACATTTTCATCTTCATTTCATCAACAAAATGGTTTTCATTTTCATTTCATTTTCATAAAAATATAGGTTTTGTTTTCATTTTCAAGAAAATGATCATTCGATTTTCATTTGCAACAAAATATTTTTCTTTTTCGTTTTCAACAAATTCTATAAAAGTTTCATCTCTTGAATATTGTCAATGTCAACATCATTAAGTCCAACATCTTGTAAAACTTCTACATACAAATTTACCATTTCACTAACATGTGGATTTGAAGACGTACCTGGATTTGTGCATATTGAAACATTCTCCATAGCATTCAAAGAGGGATTTGAAGACATAGTAGGACTTGTTTGTATAATCATATTCTTCTCCAAATTGACTCCTTGCAAATTAGCTTCATCTACAACCATGGTATCCTCAATGTTTTCATCTTCAATAGTTATGGAATTGGTTGCTCCACCATCATTCATTGATTTCATTCTGATTCTTCTTTGTCTTTGTCTTTGTCTCTCCTCCTCTCTATTTGCTTCAACTTCTTGAGGATTCAATGTCTTCCTTCTCTTATTGTGAGCTTTATCTCCCATGATTATAAAATTTTCAAGCACAAATGAATGTTAATAGTGAAATTCTTCAAAATATTCAATCCAAATTGGAAGTTGAATACCTATTAGGACAAAATTCTTCCTCTTGTGTTCCTCAAAACAAGTAGAAAACTAGCAAAATTCCACTTTAAAAATTATTTTCTTCATGCCTCTTTTGAAAAATTCAATCCATATTGCAAGTTGAAGACCTTTTGTTCCTCCAAACAAGCACAAAAATAACACAATTCCACTTCAAAAATGGTGTAGATGATGCCTCGTTTGATAAA
Organism: Sequoia sempervirens; assembly: GCA_007258455.2. NCBI lineage: Eukaryota > Viridiplantae > Streptophyta > Pinopsida > Cupressales > Cupressaceae > Sequoia > Sequoia sempervirens. Next base: position 973,300,528 of record VDFB02271358.1, read on the forward strand.
ATCAACTAAAAATCAAGTTCACCACCTGTAAATACAATAGGTCATGAAAAATAGTTTACTTTTACTACTCTCGGTAGTACATGTGAAGTTATAGACTTCATAGTAATTTTTTGTAGTAAATTTAAATAAAAGAAACGGGATCTTGTCCTATAATCAGGATCTCATTCTTTGATATTCAATGTGGGGGCCGTTGGAAGGGAAATGGGATCCCGTTTATATGGGATCCCATTTCCCTCCCAATAGTTTGAATATTATAAACTAAGGAACGAGATATCGATTATAAAACGGGATCCCATTTTAAATAAACGAGATCCTATTTTAAATAAACAGGATCCCATTTTTTAAAATTTGAATTTCTATTAGCTTTGTGGTTGGGTTTTTTCCTAGAATTTTGGTTTAGGAAAAGCATTGGAAATCCGAATCTAGGCCTTCAACCTAGTTTGACCTACAAGTTGAAGGTCCTAACAATGTCAAAGAAAAATACTGACTTTGGACATATGGTTGACAACTTTTTTTGCATAATTTTTTGACAAAATTAAAACCCATTTTAGATGAGACAATGTAGATTATAAATATGTTTTTTTTTTTGCAATTGGATTTATTTTTCTATTTTTCAATTAATTTCTAATAAAATTGGTCCATAAACTTTAAATATCAGGGTTTTACTATTTTAATAACTTTTGATCAACATAACATTTTGACAAACGGATTGCACGAGAACAAACTTTATAAAATTATTTTCAGTTTTAAAAAATAAAAATAAAAAAATGATAAGTTTAGGTCATCTTATGCATGTCGTACATGATGATTTTTCAAAACGACAAATCTGCCTAATAAAAATTTAACAAAAAAAATCAATAAAAAATTACAAAAAAAATCAAGAACAAGCTTTAGTGAGTCACAAATATTTTCCCAAAAGGATTTAGAAAAATACGATAATTTAAGTCAAAATATGGATGTCGTACACGTGCATGGTATGGTAAAAAAAAAGTGACTTTTAAATAGTGGTTTTTAGAAATGCCTATTGAAACTTAATTTGTACAATCTAGGTATTGAAATAAATTACATATTTGGAAACTAGACTTTGAGCACTACATTTTAGGATTAGTGACTTTTTAAAAGATTTCATCTCTAAGTGCTTCAAATTTTAAGGTCAAATGTGTCAAATTCTGAAAATTAGGAAAAACACTTCCACTTTTTGGCCAAAAATTGGACTCAACTTCTTGCACACCCCATGATAGCCCCCCTTAGGATGGTGTGTGTTGAACGTAGAGGAACGTGAAATCCTAAGGAGAGAAAATTAATAATGAAAAAGTGATGTTGTGGCCTACATAACATAGCGAGATGTAACTGTGGTAATGTTGTCGTACATGCGAGGGACAACACATGAACACCACAACATCATGAAGAAAGCATGAAAGATAGAAGGAAAATGAATGTAAATAGGAATAAAAATATTACAAACAAGAGACACAGGGGTGATCTGATATTTCAGGGTCAAAGCTACTAAAAAATATATATGTATAATAATAGTATATAGATGAACTGTCATCAACCCCTACTATATCAAACCATATTAACAATGCACGAGAAGGAAAAAATAAAAAATAAAAATTGGGTCAACATGGAAGGGAAGCCTAAATGCCTCCAACACTTTGCATCATCCCTAATTGTTGAAAATCAATACACATAACAGAGAAACAATTATGTAACAAATAGAGGAAGTTGTACGACACATAGGCACTCTTGTATCCAAGCACCTACGAGGGTGACAAGAGTCATCCAAGAACACATAACACAGGCACGTGGGAACAAAAAAACATGCACAAAATCTATTCTACAAATAAAGAAGAGACGTCCCCCTATTCCTCATCAACCAAGAGGTCATTAGCCTCCCAATCTAGATCATTATACGAAGAAGGTGGATGAGCTTGCAAGGGTGGAATATGAAGGGGGGAGCCCTCCGACCCCCCCACAACAAGAGCCAATGAAGAAGGCCCTGCGAGGTCTTCCCCACTCAGTTCTTGTGGGCTAAAGGTTAGCGACTTTGTGAAGATTGTTGAAAGAGTCGGGACCTCATCCAGAGAATTAAACATGCACTTCACATGAGTGCCATGTGTTTCCTCAATGGACGACGAAGGCAGTGTTTGAGATCCACTGCTAGCTCACTGAGTGACTCGACAGTAGTGACAAACCTTGGGGATGCTAGGAATTATTCTGTCACTAGGACAACACATGCTAATGAAAAACCACCTTTCAAAGAAGGTGGACTCTCCTTTCAACCCCCATTGCTAGCGGGGTTGTCCTCCATCTTCTGTTTCATCAGAGGATCCAAGATCCCCATGGACAAGGCAAAGAGCATAGAGGAGGAGGAGAATGCAACAGAAACCACTAAGGTGTTTGATATGTCCACGAGCTTCGAGAATGGTGAGATGTCTGAGAGGGACATCAGGAGAGGTGGCTCAATTGAAGGACCAATGGACACCTGCACCTTTTTCACGTGAGGGTCGTTTACGCTCGCAGTAGGAGTTGGAAGCAACACCAAGGTTGATGGAACTGAAGCAGAGGGGACGGGAGAGGAAGATACAACAATAGATCTCAAAATAAGGGTTGTCGACTCCCCTTCCTTCCTTTGTAGAGCAACCTACTCAATGGAAAAATCCTTTCACCGATGCTTGCGTTCATGTGCAAGGTGGTTCCTATGACTCCAGTAGCTAGAGGATAGAAGCTAAGATGGAACAGAGGACTCCTTCTTGGCCATCAGAGTTTCCATCATGACCATTTTTTGAGGGAGGGAGAGATTGAGAAGAGATTGGAGCAACAACAGGGGAGTCAACTCTAACGCCTCATTGGTAGGCCTCTTCCCATTCACTACCTTTGGGGGAGGAGCAGTAGGAGGCCGCAAAGGCCAAGACATAGAGGACTCCCCATAGGGACCCTTCCCCTTACCACACATGTCGGGTCGAGGCCCTGTGGGTAAGGTAGAAAGGTTAGATACTCAAATATTATCTTTACACTAGCAGGTACCATCAAACTTCTTATGCGAAAAGCAAGAGTAGTCACCCAAAGCTCCTCTTCAAGAAGGGTAGTAGAAGTGGTGCCCTAAGGATGGGAGAATTCTCCTTTCCCTTATGAGAGGAGAAGTCATCTTGTTGATGCATTACTGGGTGAGTCACTTTTAGTTGTCCTTTGTCCCCAGATTTGTACTTCACATAGTTTCGGTAAAGTAGGTCCATTCTAGGAAGGAGCAAGCCAACCAAGGTGAGCCAAAAATGATCCAAGGAATAACCCCCATGGGATACCAATGGATGATGTACAGTGCCATGCACAACATGCATGACACCTTCATGAGAAAAATTTAAACATTTTTGAATAATGGAAGCGATTATGTTCATGGAAGCTAGCCACGAGATGCCCAACTTCACCTTGAATAGATCAGATTCTGGAATGACATCAAAAGTTGTATCCATAGCCCTAGGTCCAACTAGGATGGAAAGAGTTATAGATCCATATGGCTTAAGAGAGAGATTGCCATGTGTACGTATGATAGATTTTATTTTGTCATATTCCTCCATCTATAACAAATTTAACCATAACATCTCCTCTATAATAATATTTACTCAACTCACAGGGTCAACTAGGACTCCTGTCATAATGTTTCCATTGAGGTGATTAAGAATGGAGGAAAGTCCTACGAGGTGAAAGTCACATCTAGTGAACCAACCGCAGGTTGTTGGAGAGGAGTAATCGAAACCATATTAACATATGCCAAAGTCTTAGAAGAAGCATCATAGGGGTCAATAATCATGTTCAAAGAATGGGACAAAAATGGGTCCATGTAAATCTGCAACTCGCTACTGACTTATTTTTGTTTTGCTTCTCATTGAGATGATTGGTATGATTGTCAATGTGATCCTGTATCTCATGATGTAAGTGCATGTAATGCTCAGTATCATGCCCATTAACATGATGGTACTAGAAAAAATCATTCCCATCATACCAATTAGCATAAGGTTCCTTCAAATGTCGAGGATTTTCCAAAGTTATGATCTTATCCTTCAATAACTTTTGTAGAATAAAAGAATAAGATTCAACTAACTTCATAAACTTTTTGTTGTGCCTGAGCCTGTAGTCATTAGTCATGACAACTACATTTGCAACAAATTTTCCTTTTCTTGAGATGGACACAATAGACTTTCCTTCAAAATGGGAGCACAAGGAGGATCCCTTGAACTAAACCACTGTTTGTTGGTATTCCCGCAACACAACACACAAATGTCCAAAGGAAGGGTACTTCATTAGGGAAATTTTTTCTTACCAGTCTCATTGTAGGATGCCTATGAATACCTTCTGCACATCAGAGTCAGGCAACGGGTATGAAATTTTTGAAAAGAGCACTTGGTATCACGCTATGAAGTTAGTTATCTTCTCATTTTCTTCTTGCTTACATTGGACAAGATCCAAGAAGGTTATCTTTGGACCGATGTTAGCCTGGAATTGGTGGAGAAATTGATTGATGAGTTGATCAAATGAAAATATGGAATTATTAGGCAAGGAATAGTACCACTCGAGTGTTGTATCCCTAAGAGAATTAGGGAAGAGTTTTTCCATTAGAGCATCGTGATGAAAGAAATTTGTACATATGGCATTGAAAGCGGAAACATACATCTACGGATCCTGTTTACCACCATAATTTTTGAACTTAGGATTCTCCATTCCCTATAGGAAGGAGTACTCAAAATTTCCACTAACAATGGACTATGTCAGAAGAAAGGTTGGAAGATAGGTTGGGTGGAGGCTTGAGAAAGGCTCACCAACTAGTTTTGCATCCGACCCATGTTTTGGAGAAGAGCATTCAAAATAGGGTTGAAGGATGATAAAGGCCCAATAGAACCTCCCCTAGGACCACTACCACTAGAACCACCTCCAAAGCCACCTCTGGAGCCACTGTCATGTCCTCCATCAGTGCCACCACCACCAACACTTCCCAAGCCACGACTGCTCATCCCACCAGAGCCCCCACCACCATGGGTGGTAGGAGGGGTGAAACTGAATCCAAGGGGTATCCTACTTGCCTCGATAATGTTAGGCTTTTTGAGAAATAGAGGAAACACTGATTGGGGGGCCCATTTCGACCATGCATTAGGTCGTGGTAGGCATCAAAACACCTATTTGTTTCTCATATGTATTGAGAACCTCCCCTCGGCTAGTACCTGATCTAGTGCTATATGAAGGGATATATGCTTTAATTAGATCGGTGAGGCCGCATAAGAACTCTATACTTGTCTAATCCTCACCTAACATATATCTCACCTCACTAGCAAGTCTAGTGGCTCTTTCCATATTCGATGCTTTCTCCAAGTGATTCATTATGTCCAACAACCTCTTTTCTAATGCCAAAATATTTTCTATAGGAATATGAACAACATCATCCTCATCCACAAACGAAGTTGTAGGGGATACTGGAGGAGCGGGTAAATGAGTGGTCTCATCAATGAAACCCATCTCATCTGTAAAACCTATGGAAAAACTAGTAGTATAGCCAAAAGTGACCTTTGTCTTTTCCATTGGTAAGTGTCGTAGAATTCTCCTAACAACATACTTGAAAGTTGTAGACTAAGTTGTGATGCTCATAAACTCTCACAATAGCCAAGTCTAGCTCAATTGTTGAGTGCATAGGAAAAATTTTCTATGCAAAGAAATAGATAGATGTTGTTCATGTTAGGTTCACCAAAATGTAAGATAGGGAGACCAACCACACTAAGGCTCCAGGTCACGAAGATTCGAGAGCAGAGGGATGTTGTAACTTACCTCAAAACTAAATAAGAGTTCTTAGGTCAAGGATAGAGAATGAAGAGAACTTTCAAGTGCTTCTGTCACTCTACTGATCTAAATATTTGGATGGGGCTAAATGGTCTGGTTTTTGGGATCCGAACCATACCTCAAACAACTCTCTACCTGAGGACAACAATGCAAGTCAAGGATAGCTCTCTGCCCAAGGACAACAATGCGGGTCAGGGACAACAACCTGGCGAATTGGTGTCTCTCTGGGGTGTTGGTGTCCGTACAAACAAAAAGTGTAAAAGTATAGTACGAAATGTCAAAATACCTACTTATAGTCTAGCTAATGAAGTTTAACAAATTAAAAAAAATAACAAAGTACAAGAAATGACTATAAAGACGATAAAGGAGATGATGAAAATGAAGGTGAGGAAGATCAACTCTCTAGGATTCCAGTTCGCTAGCAAGCTCCACATGTACACATACCTACACGCAGTCAAGAGAGGAATTTTTTTTGGGTTGTATAGGGGTTTGCCTCAGTCAAACCCCCACTTTGGTGTTTCCACCTCCACGGATAGCTAGGAAAGCCATAAGATAGAAAATGTGATAAAGGAAATAGTAGGAAAGAGTATCGAACAATCACAACAACATTATGCTATGTAAATCAAGAAACAATATCAAATTCTCAATTGAGGTTCCCTCAAGCACGTAGAAGAGGATGCAAGCTTGGTAAGGTCTACACTGCTACAAAAATGAAGAAGAAGTCCCTTGGGACATCGAGTCACAAATCCAATGGTGGAAAAAGGAATAGTAAGATGTGAAGAAGATGTGTTGAATTGCTCAAGAAGTGCTCAAAAGATCAAGCTGGTGTGTAGAATTTTTCAAGAGATTGTAGAAGATGGAATGGATATAGAATGGATGCATTTGAAGATCAAAATGGGAGGGAAAGAGCCATTCTTGGGTTGACTAGTTGACATAGAGGCATTATGCTTCATCCCCAATGGACCTAACATCCCTACGGATTCCAGATGTAGGAATATGTCAAAGATGATAGCACACCGCACAGACATTTGCGTGCCACACGCGTGTCCTTGATAGAAATTCCCCCACCGACACAAAGGAAAATCACCAAGTGGATATATTGCAAATAGGTGATGTGGAATTATTTAGTCGGGTTTTATTTTATTAGGTGGAGGGATGTAAAAGGGGAATTTACAAGAAGGGTACAAATTCCCTCCTATACAAAAACATCACTATGTTCATCATTAAACACATCATCAAAAGACCATGAACCACAAGATAGAGAAAAAGGACCATTATGATCTACATGGGGACTAATGGCCTTATACAATAGTGGAAAAGGAATATCACTAGTGATAAAACTACACTTTTCGTAAATATCATCACTGGGATAATCATTAGATAAGTAATACAATGTCAACATGTATAACATCAAGCATGGGTGAAGGAAGATTATCATAACCTGTAGGTAGAAGTAAGAAATATGTATCTACATCATTAGACCCCTCAAAAAACTTGTATCAAGAGACACACATGGAGGATAATCTAAACATGCTAAAAAAATCTATCATGAGATGGATAAGAAATATAATTTATAGGTATATCATCATCATAATTATGTACACCACTATCAATAGAAATGGAAAAAGTAGAAAACATGAGGCATATGGACAAGTGAAGAAAGTGTATGTGAGGAAAAGAAAAAAACTAACCAACTATATGAAGGAGAAAACAACACATACATGAATGAACAAAACCCCCATAAAAATGCATCCCCATCTATAGGAATAAAAAGACATGAGCACATCAAGGATGAAAGTATCATGTGTAACAAAAGTTAGGAATTCATATCAAAAATAAAAAATGGAGGCATGTAAATCACCCAAGGAAAATGATCTAAGAAGAGCTATAATGATAGATTATCCAAGGGTGGGAGGGTACCTATCAAATATAGGTGTTTTAAACTATGTATGTCAAAACCCTAATCAAAGTATGATCATCATATGTGAACAAAGATAAATCTAGACCATATAAAGATTGAAAGTGAATGATAAAATTATAATTATATCATATCTAAAAGCTATAATGATGGATGAATTTAAAACCCTAATATCGAACCCTAGATGGTTTAAGAGTAGATGAATTCATTAAAAAATGTAAAGGAAAAATACTCTTTCTTCAACAAGTTATCTAGGCTAATTAATTATGCTAACAATAAATACAGATTAACCTAGGTAGTAGAGATGGGTAAATAAATCAAAATAATTGACTATTAATTTAAGAAATTAAATGCAAAGCACTTATCTACCTCTCATGCAAAATTGATCTATATCCCACAAGAATGAACCCATGGTAGTGAAAACATGGGCATATTTTATTGTGATTTCCACTCTTTGCTAACTATTAAGGATTAGTAGTATTTAAAATTAACTTAGGGAAATCACAATATAACAAGGGATATGTTTTCCTAGGTCAAACACCTTGATTGGATTAACTTTATAGTAATAGAGATTATCAAAGAAAACACTTGTTAGTCATGTATATGTACTAGAATGATTTGATGCATAATTAGGTTGTTTTTGCTCTAACATGAAGTGTTCCTAGAATCATTCTCCTCTTCAATGAACAAGATTTTCAATGATAACCAAATTTTCATTAATGTCCCAATGAATGCCTTTAAATATGAAGACATGATGATTTGTCACACAAGTGGGTACTAAGATCAATCCAATGAATATGAGGAAAGCATGAAAGTTGATTTTTTAATTTTTTAAAATAATCAGGTTAGATTTGCATCATGGAGGATTGATCCCACACATCACCAAAAATGGTCATGCAAATGCTTTTAGAATGATTGAGTACAGTTTGGTTTCTTTTAGTGCACAAATGGGAGAGTATAGATATGAATGATATTTGAATTACTTAATTGGTTTTTAGATTTGTGAATGATTAGAACAAACACATCAATTGAATGCCTTTAAACAAAATATATAACAACATATCACAAAAACTTGTGTTTAGCAACCATAGGTAGGAAGGGTGGAGGTGGGAAGTGATAAAATTTGAATTTTAAAATTTAAATTAAGGTGGGACTAGTTTGTGACTATCAAGACACTCTCCTCAAAATAATCACAACAATAAAATGTAAAATAACATACAAATTTCACCGTTACAATTATATACTTTATATACAATTTAATGAACTATATATATAATTTCCTAAGGTGGTGTTTATAAGAACCAAACATCGCTAAATTCTTAATCACTACTATGACAAGTCAATATTACATCATCAAATCAAGAAATCCTAAAACCCTCATTGACCACTTAATAGTAAGTTCATGGTTCTTGGTAGGGATCACCCTTAAGGAGTATATACAAGATACCTCGGTGGCTTTAAAATGCATATGAAATAAACTAAGTCTCATTAGAACAGTCTATAAGCTTTTTTTTTAGACTATAGGAATTGGGTAGCCCCCCCCTATAAATTGTAGTGTAAACTAAGCCTCATTAGAATAGTCTATAAGTTTTTTTTTTAGACTGTAGGAATCAGATAGCCCCCCACTATAAATTGTAGTGTGCCTGGTAAACTTTTTTCCATGTGATCGGTGACGCTCGTGCGATACATCCTTTGATACCACAGGAATAGGGGAGACTAGACCTCGTGAACTCTTACTTGCAAAAAAATGTTCTGATCAATCGAGCTAGACCCCCTGCCCCATAACAACCTATAAGTTAACCTTTCCCTCGAAGAGATTTTAATAATCTTATTCATAATCCAAGTTCAATCTTCCTACAATTAGCTGCTAAATAAATTAGCTTATAGGAAGCCAGATGTTCAAAACCCTTTGATTCAATCCTTGTGAATGGGAAAAATATGTTCATGAGAATTTAAATTAGTCATACACACGTTTTCGAATAATATGATCCCAAGAATTCAAATGCAAGTTGTTTATACCTGCGACAACTTATTCTCTGAAACCAATAAATAATGGCTTCTGTTTAAAGCACAGAATTGGCTTCACACACAATTTCTTTTAAATTATTGTGTTCCAGACGACATGGAAAGCAGTGCCAACATGAGTTTGCTGGAGCTTCAAAATGTTTCCATAATGAGGACACTGTGACTCCATATTTAATATCCTCAAAAATTCAGGCACTGAAAACCAGCAATATTTTATTAGATTCTGATATCACAGCATATAATCTAGTTTGTGAATGCAATTTTAAAATGTATTTCTCTTTTTATAAATCCTTTACCAGCAGGTCAGGCGGTTTATCAGCCACCCAAATGGAACGCTTTTAAATGCAAACGACTGTTTTCTGCTGGATTTCATGAAATTTGTTCATGGCCAAAAAAAAAGGTGGTTGTTCTAATGTTCCACTATCTAGTAGATTTTTCCTGCCTGGTGCATGAAGTAGACCAAACAAAATGGAATGCAGTATATTTTTAGGGTCATTAACAATTTTAGTTTAAACAACACGTTATAAGATTTGATTTGTTTAGATGGTTCATTTGAAATCACACTAATAATTGGAGTCTATTGGAGAAGCTAGTGTGATTTCAAATGAACCACCTTTGACTTGCTAACATAATCTATGTCAGAAAGAGTGCAGAGAGCTGGTGTTTTGTGTAGCTTTTACAACAATTTAAAGAAACTTTTTAATGACACATAAGTGCACAAATGTCTTTTGGCCTTTTACTTAAAAAAAAAAAGTATGGATGTCTTTGCACAAAATCTTTATTTTTCCATGTTGCATCTTGGACTTGAAAGGTCTTCTATTTGATGGAATACTCTATGATTGTCTTCAATTGTAGCCTCCTAGTGTCTATCTGAAGAAATTCCCTTAGGATCCAAAATTCTCCTACATTTCACTTCATTTGCATTTGTCTATTGAACACTATCGCTCTTAGAATTTCACTGTATTTCTCAGTTAGAGCATTGGGGTTGACCTGGTCCAGATTTCATAGTGCAAACCTATTCCAAATCATGCAAAGCCTAATGGGACATCATACAAGCATATTGGGTTCATTGGGACCTATCCTGGAGATTCACAAGTTATTTATTTTCACATGGAGTTATCTTTCCATATTTTGAGGCCAACCTTCATGTGTGATAATTTATCAAGTTATAAACCCTTGTGGTTGATGCGGATCCTTTGTTGGAGCTTGAGAAGCATATTTATACTCTTTTGTAATCATTTAGAAGCAAGTCAGGAGTAGTTCATTCAGATCAGTTGTCAAGTTAGAGTTAGATTAGTAGTTAGATTTTTGTATCAGTCCTTTCGGGGCATGTAATAAGGCCTTTGGCCAATTGTATTGTTGAATGCCCTAAAGGTAGGCCTGTGAACCTTGGATATTCACCCATGAGGCATGTATTGCATGTAATATTTCCAATTCAATAAAGTTTCATGTTTGCATATTAGTTTCTTGTGTTATTTCTGCAGTGTTGACTCTAAGTTGCACATTTTGGACTGTTCTTTCTAAACCCTCCTACCATGACTGCACCAATAATTGAGTCTAATAATTAAATGTAAATATAGGATCATGATCACTTTCTATGACTTTTGGAGTCCCATGTAGTTTTTGAATAGTAAACTCATAAAGGTTAGTGTTATGGTGCTTGCTATAAATGGGTTTGATAAAGCACAAAATGGTGCATATTTGGTGAGATGAACCACAAAAATCATAAAGACATTTTTTCTTCAAATTTGGTTAAACTTGTGATGAAATCCATAGATACCTCCTCCCATCTCTAACTCAAAATAGATAAGTGTTACAAATACTTAGAATCTTAATTGCCTTCCCTTCATTTTATTAGTATACCATGCATTCTTCTGTAATTTTTTGTATATCACCTTTGAATCCATCCCAAAAAAATATTTCTTGATTCTATGATATGTCTTCAAGAACTCTAAGTGCCCACCTACTAGAGAAGTATATAATTCTTTCAACTTCTTAAGTTTAAGGGTCGAGTTCTTACATAAGTACAACCTATCCTTATACCATAAATAATTTCCTTTCCACACAAATTTATTTGACACATTTAACTCTTATTAAAGTTTCTCAATGAGAGTTTGAGTATCCCTATGGAATTCTCCCACTCTTCTTCTATCTCATTTACCCAATCTATCTACTATATGGAAATAACATGCAATGGTGACTCTATAGGTTCATCCCTCCTAAATAGAGCATCAACCACAACATTCTTCTTTTCATTCTCATATATGATCTAAAATTCATATCCCAACACCTTTGTGACCCTTTTTTTTTAATGAAAACATAAATTCTAATGAGTTTTTGAGACTATCAAGATCCATCTTTACCTCAAAGTTCCTTCCCATTAGATAAAAATTATCATTGTTTGATTGCACACAAGATAACAAACACTTCCTTCTCATTTATTGGTTTCAACAAATTATTACCTTTTAGCTGACAACTCTCAAATGATCCATGCTCTTCAAAATTGCATGAATACCACTCCTATGCCATGTCCTAAAGAATCACATTCAAGAATGAATGTTTTAGAAAAATCTAGAGTATTTAAAATTGGAGTTGTGAACATGGCTTCAATTATCTACTCAAGTTCCCTAATAGCGACTTCATTACACTAGAAGGAATCCTTCTTCAACAACAATGTGGAAGGTGTTGTTATGCTACCATAATATTTACAAATTGGTGATAGTGGCATGTGAGTCACAAGAAACCTCATAGGTTCTTGATGGTCTTAGGTATTTTATGTTTTACACATTTGACCTTGATCTTGAGAGGGTACATATTAACTCCACATGAAATAATATGACCTAGGTACTCCACTTCTTTAACTTTGAACACACACTTAGATGGCTTAGCATATATTTGATGTTGTTCAAGAATATCCAAAACCTTATTTTCATGCTACAAATGTTCCTCCCAAGTTTTGTAATATTAAGATTGCATCAAAAAATACCAAAATATATTTCTATATAAAAGGCTTGAAGATAGAGTTTATCAAGCTTTAAAATATAAAGAGTGCATTTTTGAGACCAAAAGGAATTATAAAAAATTCAAGGTGATGGTCATGGGTTTAGAAAACTATCTTATGTAGAACCTCAACTCTTATTTTGATTTGATGATAACTAGAATGAAGATGAAGCTTGGTAAAATGAACAACACTATTAATCCCATCTAACAAATTATTAATTACTGAAATGGGGAAATAAAATTTTATGGTGTACTTGTTGATATTTTTATAATTGAGACACGTCCTTTAAGTGTCATATTTATTATGCACCATTATCATTAGAGGCGAGCAAGCACACTATGCCTAATAATACATGCCTCTAACATCTCCTAAACAATATTCTCAATCTCACTTTTTATACATATGGAAACCTATAGGGCCTAATGTTTGGTAGTTGGTTCCTTGGTATTATTTGAATGGTATGGTCATGAGTTGTATATGGAGGTGATCCCTTTGGAATCTCTCCAAAAACTACTAAGTTCTTATCTATAACTACATGTAGACCTAGTGGTGTAGAAGCCTTTAAGTGATATTATTCTAATGAAAATAATTGGGATAAAAACCTATCTATTCCCTTATTAATTATATTTTTCATTTGATGGCAACCCTCTTAGTTCAATTGTCCTATCTTTTAGGTGAAAATGTATGAGTAGCTCCATGAGGGTCATCTCATTTTTCTCCAACATACTAAGCTACTTGAATTAAAATACAATGTCTACTACACCCATATAGATATCAAACATATGGAAATAATTGTTTTATTATTTCATGGACAATTTGATACTAGGAAATATCCTTGAACAACTAATAGCACTCTCATCCTTAATCATGACCTAAATTTTAATGCTTTCATATATAAATAATATAGATGAAAAACTAACTTCCTGTTGATAAATTTATGAGTGTTTCTTGAGTCTATCAACATTGCTACTCTCTCTTTCTTCAAGAAACCCACTACCTTGAGATTTTTTAGGGTGCTAATTCTAGAGAGTGCATGACAAGAAATGGTTGGTCGTTTATTTAGGTAATTTCCAAACTCTAGTATTTATTCTTCATCATCTTCTTCCTCACTTATCCCTTCAATGCAGAATAATATATTTTTTGTACATTAATGTCAATTATTATATCTACTATCATAGATAAAATCTCACCTTTTTTCCATTTACTCTTTAATTTATTGAGTCAATCTAGTGGGTTGAGGTTGTTCTTAAAACATCCTCTCTTATAATACCATTCAAACCTTGCCTTATGAACTAAAAAAATATTCTTTACCTTGCATACTAGGACAAATGAATTAGATATATGTAATGCCCCCTTTTCTAAAAATAGATTTACTATTTTTAGTAAACACAGTTTTCTAAAATAGTAAATCAAGACCCGTGGATAAATTGGAAAAGTTGGTTTTCAAATTATATTAATTAAATCAGTCATGGTGAAAAATAAATTAATATTTTTGAAATATTATTGGGGTCCAAGGAGGGTGTGGGTTTCTTGGAAAAAGGCAAGTGACATGTAATTTGGCAGGTTGGGATTAGAATGTTTCTTGGTGACTTCACTTTTGGCAAGTGGGAGCTACAATCTCGGCAAGCAAGCATAACTTTCCTTGGTCATTTGAATTTCGGTACCAAAGTTGGTTTTGGAAAGGATTTTTGATATATATTGTTTGGTCTTCCAAGTTGATTTCATTCTATGCATTGTTTTCTCTCATAGGTTTATGATTTTCTTTAGAGGCTAGTAAACCAATGAAGAAATAATCTTTGAGGTTGGTAAACCAAGGGGATTGAGGCTTGGAGACAATGGTTTTGAGGGTCTCTAGGTGCAATTTTTCATCCAGAGATTGCCATTATGATGAAAAGCTTTCAATTGGAGTTTGTATTCATTTTGTTTGCATGATTTTAGACCTAGTTTGGTGTGAATCTTTCAAATTAGTGGTTGTTGTGTGTAATTATGTTGTTAGTAGCATATTTAGATGCCACTATAGTATTTCATATATCTATTCTTTGTTCTAAAACATTGGTGTTAAGATTGGAGAGTTTATGTGGAGTTTGTACTAGTTTCGATGTGTGTTTGCAGCTTGTTTAGAGATTTCTTCTATGTAATTTACTATAGTTTTTCATGGTTGTTATCTACTATATATGAAGAAAATATGATGTATTTCCATTTTTGGATGTTTAGTAAATCATTCTTTACAATTTCTCAATACCTGATTTCAGTTTGGAGCTTTATCTTCAGTTTGTTTGTAGGGGTTTTCTCGGATTGGAGTGAATTTTGGATTTCAATTTATATTGTTGTTATTAGCAATAAATATCTCTGTATTTGATGCATTATCTTATGTACTTTTCTTTCTAGAACAATTGTTGGTTGTGAGGTTTTTTGTGTGGAGATTGCTTAGGGTTTTGGTGGTGTGCTAGAGTTTCCAAATTGTGTTTCCCTATGCATATTTGTAGAAGGTGATCAATTGATATTAGTTGATGTATTAACAACAAAAATGATGTAAATTCATGATCATATTAGTAATTAATATTTCCTCATTAGTTTCTCATTATTTAATCATAGTTTGGAGTTGTTTGGTGCATTTTCCCTTATACTTGATTTTCTTTGTTTAATTTTGGATAGAAATAAAAAAAATAGATTTGGGTTTGATTTTTCATGAGGGATATTACAATGGTCTCAATGCCATGATCTTGCTAGCCTGAGGGTTTATCGTATTTTACAAAGGGAAAAGAGGAGTTAAAATATGGTTGATGTTAGTGATCCTACTACATCCATTCCCCTTTTAGATCCCATGGAATATTTGGCAAGAGAACTAGCAACCATAAAAGAAACTTATGATAATCAAGATGAAGGATTTAGAAATTTAGTCCCATATAATGACTATGTCACTTGATGCAAAGAATATATGTTGCAAAGGGCTACATATATCACCCCAAACGTAGTAGAAAGGAAATATTTAAGTCTTCAGCTCCAAATTTTAATGGATCATACAAGATCGAGTAGCTAGAGCATGGTTATTAAAGATGCAAGACTATTTACTACTTAGTTCCATGGAGGAGAAAGTTTCCATTCAGTATGCAATCTTACATCTTGAAGGAGTTGCTCATGATTGGTGGTACCGAGGTATGAACACCCAAGTCCACATTCAGGTAGATTCTTTTGATGAATTTTTTCAAAGGTTGATTGATATATTTGAAAAAAAGGTTGAAGACAAGTAGGTAATTGTAGAAGAGTTCATAGTAGGAGAGTCTAATTCATGAGTGCTTTGAAGAATGATGAATGTGTGACAAGGTTTCAGGATGACTCCATGGACATGCATGCACTAAAGGAGGATAAGGTTGTGCAAGAAGAACAAGATAAATTAATAGCCTTGAAACCTAGTTTGGATTCATCCAATAATCATTCCAAGCCTAATATATACTTTGATGTTTCTAGTGGAGTAGATACTAATGATGAGCTCTTTGATGCACTTTCAGATGGTGGACATGGAGAAATTAAAGATGATGATAGATCCAAATTATTTTTTGATGATCACTCATCCTATTTCATTGATGATATTTCAGGTGGCTTTGGGGTTGGCTTCCAAACCAAGCCTAAGGAGAAAGATGTTGATAAAGAATTCAGTCCTCTGAAGATGGAGAGTGACACTTTCAAAGAGGAAACCAATCATGAGGAGCATGGTGAATACTTATACCTTGATTGAATAAAACCTCTTTCACTTAGGATCTAGGTGTTTCAACATCTAAGTATGATGAGGATCTATCTTGGGATGAAATTCACTTTCATTCCAATGTTGTTTTAGATTCATCCCAAGAGACTGCAGGGAGGATTTCATTGAGGAAGCTAATGTTGGAAGGTATGATATTGATCACAAATCCAATTTATTATTGCTTGGTGTTGATTTTGAGCAAAGACAAAAGTTTTGATTATGAGAAAAGACTCAGTGGCATTGTTGACTTGGATCCTCAACCTAATGCTACACATTTTCATCAAGAGCGAAAAGGAGAAGTTTATGAGATTTGGGACAGCCATGGTGATGACAGGTATGAAGGAGGTTCTTATTTTTGCATGCAATATAATGATAGTACTTTAATCTTGAAAAAAATTGAAGTTCATGAGGAGAGTTGTAAGGATAAATTCTTGGTGTTTTTTGAAAATGTAGTACATGCTTTCTCTTAGAGATTGGATAGAACAAATAGGCATATAGAAAGCATCATATAAAATGCACCAAGAGGTCAAAATAAGCTTAATGTTTCCTATTCTAATTTGAAAATAATGAAGAACACCATAGAATAAATTAAAATAACTTCTTTTCACACAATACATGATAGAGATATGGCTAACAAGTTTGCAAATGAGACCCTATCCTTGACTGAGCAATTAAAGGGAGAAGTTGGAAAGCTCGCTAGTAAGCTTAAATCTACCAAACTTTCTTTGGAAAGTGTCCAAGGGTCACTTCTTGAAGAAAGTGTTCAACTCTATGAAGCACAAAAATTCAAGGAGAAGGAGAGTAGAGAAAGGTCAAGGAGGTCAGATGGGTAATGCAGGAATATGACCTTGCACGTTGTCTTAAAAATTCAAAAAATGGCAGTTTGGATTAACAAGAGGATGAACCTAATTTTGGAGTTGTAGATAATTTTCAGATTGTTGATGATTCTATATTCATGGTGGATGTTGATTTTACTTGTGATAATCCACTTTTCAAATGTTATGAAAAAGATCTAACTAATTTCAATGATGAGATTGGATCTAATTGCAGGATTTGGGACCCAGGTATAGTTTGTTGCTATGGGATGTTGTCTCAAGATTGGAGTAGTGGGTCAACCTCTAGTGTTAGTATTGCTGCCCAATTTCTGATCAGATTGCACATAACTTCAAATCTTGATTTTCAAATGAGTTGGATGGTCTCTTTTTCCCAACAGTTGAATAGTTCTTGGGCGAGGTTGGATGGTAGAGGTAATTTAAACAAAGGGGATGATTTTTTTGTTACAACCTTACTCATCTCTCCTATGATTTGATTTGGATTTCATATTGATCATTGTTTCCCTTATATATTTTTGTTTGTTATAGAGACACCCTTGCATGATCAAATTGTTGTTGAGCATTGGAAGAATTTTGGGCAGTTGGTTGTAAGTATTTTCTTGTTCATAATTCATTTTTTCATTGCTTCCACTTTGGTGAGAAATGGTCACTACAATTACTTCATGGAGATGACATGCATGATTATAGATAATAGTTTAATTATTGCATTGGTTTGGTTGCTTTGGTGTGGTCGAGGCTTTCCATTTGACACTGGGAGGTTAAGTGTTGATGCCATGATTCAAGATGGTGACAACAAAAGTATTTATGGGTTGAGGGATTTCAAAGACATGGTTGTGATTGACTTGACTCATACTTGTGGGAGTGATGGTTGAGCAAGGTGTCTTGTATTTTTCCCAGGATCATGACTAATGGTGAGTTAGCTAATGTTGTCTTCTTTGAGTTAATTTGGCAAGGTATGTTCCATGACATTGATTTTCAGTCCTCTTAATAATTTCAGTTGTGGGTTGGATGGTGCCTTCTTTTTGTAATTTAGGAGAGGAGAGTTCAATTTGAGTATGGTATATTTTCAGTGGTGCATTATAAGCATGGCACTCAAGAGAAATGGTTGCAATTAGGAGAGAATTATCACCATACATCCTTTGGTATGTCTCCATTTTAGGCTCTCTATAGTTATGATTCTCTCTTCTGTTTAGTTATTAATTCAAAATAGTAGAGCCCCTACAACAAGTGACTTTATCCTACAAATGAGTTATTTTCCATTATTTTATGCTTTCCTTCGAATTAGCAAAAAGACTTGGCTGCAACTAGGACACCCAGTTCAGTCTTATTTTATTTAAAGTTTTAATTTCAATTCTATTTTTGTTCAAGACTTAGACATTGCAATTGGTTCTAGTTGTTCATTATTTTAGATCCACAATCATGGGAACTTTATTTTCTATTTTTGTTTAATTATGGATTAGTTGAAGAGTCCATATTCTTATGTATTTTTTGCAACTACAAACAAATACAATATCGGTCTGGAATTTTTCTTGCTAACTTTGTTGCAAAGTGTTGATTCATTTATCTAAGGATTATGCCTATGTTGCATGCATTTGGATTCAATACCATGGTGATGGTATGATCATTATGTTTAAATTACAATTGCTAAAATGATGAGATCTGAGTTTAATTTGTAGAATTAAGTAGGATTTATCCCAGATATGCACATGATTAACAATGTTCTGGTTGAATGAAATTCAAAAATATTATGATTTTTTGTTTCCTTTGAAGATTGCACTCCATTAATCACAAATGTGTGAATGTTATTTCTATTAATGTTTGTTACAAAAGATCTTGTTCAAACCTATAGACGTGATTGATTGAATGCTTGATGCTTTTTTTTGGTAAAGATAAATTTGTATTATTCCTCGTTACCCTACTTTTTTCACTTTATTTTATAAATGTTTCATACATTGTGTTGAAAGTGAAATAAAATAACTCTCAATCTACTATTTTTTGAAATGCAATTTGTTGTTTTGAGTTATTGAAATTATTTTTTACAATTGCATATAATTTTCTAGTTGTCTAAATTCTAGATCCCCTCGTGAAACTACACTGATCTTACAATTGTGTTATCCACACAGTCAATACCTAGTAGAAAAGAAGATTGGAGTAATTATTACTACTTTTCAAGAGAGGCAATAAACCCTTATTTCCTAGCACGTTGTGCAGTACTAAAATCACCCTCAACACTTTTGACCCCTTCAAGAATTGTTTAACTACACCTTTTGAAGACTTCCTTTCTCTAAAGAACTTGCTAACCTAGTTGGAGAGACCAACAATTTTCATTGTAAGATCCTTCATAACAATTAGCTCCTTCCCATCAGCCTTGAGGGTACAATTATGCCAACCATTAACAAAGGCCCTAGTGATTTCAAGGTCATGGTTGTGCAACTTCTAAAGATAGGGAGTAACACCTCAATAATAAAGGATCTTCCAAACCATAGCTTTATATTTTAACATCCTTGTAGGACAAGGGCTCAATTCTACTTCTATCCCCACCCATTTATCTTTTCTAAGAAATAGGGAAATGAAAATGACCTTTCGACCCCACAAAAAACACTTTTGATAACTCACCAAAATACCCATAATCCATGTGAGATGATAGTAGGTGTTAATTACCATCAAAGCACTTCCCAATGCATATATTTTATGCATCATTAGATCATAAAGCCTTTTCAAGCTTGTCCTTTCATTATCTAAATCCCCTTCCAAAATGAGCCCTATTCATATCATAATTAATAAGATTTTGACTGTGATAGAGGACATCAATCACCTTATCCCAACACTTAGTCAATCCATTTACAATGCGAATGTTAGAAAAAGCATCCACAATGGGGTTTCCCTCCCTATAGATATGAGAGATGTGAAATTCATCAAGAGTATTAAGAATCAAAATAGAATCCTTAATAAAAATTTCAATGGAACAACTCAGGCTATTTAAATTTTTTAAGATAATTTAAAATATTTAAAGAATATCCTTCAATCCATATCTTATGAAAGCCCAAGGAGTAAGCCAAATTCAAACGGTTGTAGGCAACCGTAGCTTTGACAATGTGGTTTGTCTAGGTTCCAAAATGAAAAATTATATGATATTAATATTATGAGCCTTTTGTTGATGTCCCTATAGGAAAGAAGCCCCATCACTTCACCAAAGTGTATCCCCTTAACACCAAGGTCAAACAATCTCCATTGTTGACGTGGTAGAGAAAGAACCCATGAGGTTTGAACTTTGGTTGTTGGCCCTACAGGAAAGAAGCCCCACCACTTCAGTAAAGGGTCACTCCCTATAACAAATTATAGTTGGTGATAAGCTAATTTGTATTATTTTACAAGATCTTCCACCTTCATACAAGCTTTTTACAACATCTTTAAATGCACCTAATATATATGGTGTTTATGGATAATTAGTTTAATTACTATAAAAGAAAAGAAACCCAACAATCAATAATAGAAGATGAAGAAGAAATATATCTCTTAAAAAAAAAAGGAAACAAATCCAAAGACAATGGCCACAACATTGCCATTCTCATTGGAAACACTAAAAAAAATATTTTTTAAAAATATCATAGATCACAAGAAATATTAAAATGATATATTTTTGGAAGATCACATAACAAGAAGGATTCTTGGTATAATATGCTAATATAAAATAATAAAAGAATCAGCAAAGATTCTAACCAAAGTGACGTAAAAGTAATTTCATTATTGATAGAGAAGAATGTGATGATGAGATCCTTTGGTTGCATGTCCAATTATACCTAAATACCAAAGATAAAAAGATGTCTAGAATATTAACTCTAGTGCATCTAAACATGATTTTAAGGAAATAATGGCTCATGAATATGAATGAATATATCGGAATTATTCATCTTATCTAGATAAAAAAATTTAATGTAAAGGAGTTGTTTCCCTTTAATTCTCTATGAAGTGCATAATAATATATTTGTATTTAAAATGTAAATTTATTTCTATTTATTCAATTGATTGAAAATAATTTAGAAGTTAATTTTGAAAAAAAAATTAAAAAATATATTATATTTTAAAAGATAAGAACATTTCAAATTTTATAACTCTCAAATTTTAGTCTTATACCATTCCTAATTGACATCTTGCTCTTAGATATTTTAATAATAAATTTTCATTATAATATAATATTTTGATCATTATAGTCATGAATGCTTAAATAAATTAATTAAGTAGATAATGGACTCTAGAATCTTAAACATCATGACTAACATGTTTATTTTTTATATAGATATACTATCTGGAAACAACATAGGATGGATTTTGAGAATGGTAATTCATTTCAATCCATAGATATCCTTGACATAATTCATAGTTATGAACATTTGAAGAATTATTTAGTGAATTTAAATATTACGTCCTCTTTGTTGATGATTTTTCCTAAGAGATATGTATATATCTATTGAGGAATAAATAAAAATATTTCAACTCTTCAATATTTTAAGGATAAAATAAATAAGAAGTAGGCCACCCATCATAGATAGAGGGTGGAGTGTCTAAAGAATTTGATATTTTTATTTTACATGAGGGATTGAGCTAAAATTAACAATTATTAATGTGCCACTACAAAATGGAATAGCGAAAAAAATATATGCTCAATGGAATGAAGATGTAGAGCAAATTCTATGTTAATTTCAACCATAATAGTGCACTTGTTAAATAGGCACCAAAAAATATTTGGATGGTAGCACCCCTAACAAATATCTCGATTATGAAGGAATTTAAAAATAAAAAATCTCATAATATTTGGAAGCATAGCTTATGTATATGTTCTAGAATAAAGCATAACAAACTTGATATTACATCATTCTTGGGTATTGTCAAGAATCTAAGGCCTATAGGCTAACTAATTGTACAACCCAAAAGATCTATATGAGTAGAGATGAGATATTTAAAAATAATAATAATAATTACAAATACTTATCGAAGGACAATGATGTCAAGAAAGAAAATGAAGAGAATGAAAACAAATTTTAAAAATTACATTGTGAAATGAGAAGTATACTAGCTTTACTAAGCATGTTGGTTCAATCTTTGGAACTTAGTTATGTTAGTAAAACATTAAAATTGAAATAATGAACTAATATAATGAAAACTAAATTTAATGCTCATGAAAAATTATATGAGACTTTAGATTTAAATCCTAAATAATTTATAAATTTAACTTGATATTAAAATCAAATTAAAAAAATTAAGCACTAATATAACTAAAAATATATATTAGAAAAATTAATGATCCCTAAACCATATAAAACTTTGAAATGTTCATTATAAAAAATTCAATAATGTAATAATGCAATACCTCAATACATAGAAGATCATGTATTCATATTTTGATCCATAAAATATAACTATATTTTTTTTAAAAAATGCAATCCAATATCAAGTCCTTATCTTTTACTAGACAAAGACAATCACTAAAAATAATGTTATTATTAATGCATATCGAAACAAGAAAGTATTATCAAATGCATTCAATTTATTTTATTAGTTTAGCCAATGAACATAAGACTTAGAAAACTAAGCAAAAAAAATTATAGTCTAAATTTAATTTTATATTTTAAATAATTATAAAAATATGATTTATCTTTCTTTCTATTAATTCATGTTGAGAATACAAAAGTCAAAATTTTCTTAACTTTTTTGTAAACTACATGTCCAATGCATTTAATTCATTGAATCAAATTTCAATTCTATTAATGACTAGAATGAAACAAAGACTATATATATATCATACTAGTCATTGTATATTATGAGGTGGCAACATAAATTAATATAAAAATAAATTCTGACCTTGATAAAATTACATTATTGACTTTAAAATTATTGTCTTCTTATATAAAATTTCTAACATCACTCAATTTATGAAATAAATCAAAAATCATTACACTCACAACATCAATAAAAACTTGGACACTATTATTTATTATTATTAATAAACATCATTTTACCTATTTACCTATTAAAGTACAAGAACAAGGAATGGTTTTTTTATCATTCCCCAAATGGAAAAGATTTAGATGATAAAATTTAAGGAAAAATCCAAACTAAAAGGATCTAATGTATTCTTTGTCCTACATAGAAAAAATCCAAACTAAAAGGATCTAATTTATTATTTATCCTACATAGCATATTTTTAGACTGTTCATCTTATTATTGAGCTTGCCATTAGAGAAAAAATAAAAAATAATTGTTTTCACTTATGACATACACCAAAATAAATAAGTGAATGGATAAAACAAATATTGGCATTTCTAGTGAAATCATCATTATTATTGCATAAAGATATTAAGTTGAAAATGCATTATAAGTCACATGTTTTTTTTGATACTACAAGGGTGTCCCTACGATCTAGCCTAGTGACCCAACAACCCTTACCTTGGGTACCCATTATAAGTCACATTAAATTAGATAGAAGTTTTATTCTATTTTATTTTTTACGTAAATTTTAATGTTTAATTATATTTATAATAATTTAAGTCTTAAAAAACTATTTAAATTTAAAAGTATATTATATAATTAAATTTTTTTAGTAAAAAATATATATTGAAACAATTCACTTCTAATATTGTGAAGGAATAATTTTTTTTTTTAATAAAATTAAGTTAATTAAAGTAATAATCAATAACACTTATTTAGATTTGATTAATGAAAGTTTGGAATGATATATGAATCAATATTATTTTTAAAAATTAAATGTAAAGAGGATTAGATATTTAGTTTTTGTAATTATAATGAAGAATAATTTGGGTGTCTTACGATAAAAAATGGTTCTTTGATTTGCTCATTATCTAGGAACTATTATAGTTGTAAAATTCTTAATAAGTTGAATTTATGTTGTTTATTATCTATCTCATACTTTGGGGAACTATCATGAAAACATATTTGTCCTAAAACTTATAAGATTGGTCAATTAGATGGTGTACTTATATGACCTAATTCACCCCATCTCTATTCTTTATTGATGTATATGGATTAGTGATGTTTAAAAATATCTAGAGGAGATTACTGAAACACAATAGTCACGTTATCATATGTTGACCCTCTTGATTAGACTATTTAATGGTCATAAATGATTATCAAGCATGGCACTCTCACACATAAAGATGTTCTAGAAAATTCTAATGTAATTGTTGATTCATTTCAAAGCTCCAAATTGAATGTTTTTAAAAATAAAGACATAATCAATAGTCACAAATATGTGTACCAAGTTGACTCCCAACAATTAGTAGAAAATGGTAGGAGTTGACAATTTTTTTTAATTTAAATTAAGGTTTAGTTATGCATCATGTGGGATCAAACTAACCAATCAAAGGAACGAACTAGGATAGGAAATGGAAATATTGAGGTAGGGTTGGGTGCATGGAAATTTAGGCTAATGTTAAGCAAGTGTATGGGAATAGGTGTAATTAGGGAAAGAATAAGGTTGAATATATAGAAGAATATGAAAATGGGATGTGTAAAGAATTAGGGAATGAGCCAAACTTATCACAAGGCAATGACACTTCTTTCTATGTAATTATATCAATACATTTCTTCACAATGGGTCCAAAAATAAATTAGAGTTGACATAAGTATGCAAATCTCACCATTATAAGTATTATATTATAAATAAAATAAAATAAAATTTGTAGTCTCAATTTGTGTCAAGCATAGTTTACATAGCTCATCAACATTCAATATTTCAAGTTTCTATATTTTCATCTTATATAATTAAATTACTAACCTAACTATATTTAAATATTTTTTATGATCCTCTCTCTTTATATATATATATATAAATAATGCATCTAAAAGTTTTTATTAACACCACCCTCTCTTAGATTCAAATATAAAATGTGGAAAACATCTTATGTAAGTGTTAAAGGACAATCTCTACAATGGACTAAATCGTGCCAAGTGCAAAGTGCTTGAGGACTAGATCATGAGTGTGATCTTATCCTAGGCCCTTGAAATATTAGAGTCCATTCATCATGGGAGTTTGACCATTATTCTAGTTCCAAATTATATTAGTATTTATGTATCAAAGCATCACAATCATCAACATTAACATCAAACAAAAATTTAGGTAAGCCCTAATCTCCAATTTTCATTTATCATTTATTTATAATTCTATCTTAATAATTTTAGCATAATTTTATTTCAACTTACTCAACTTATCAATTTATCAACCTCAAATTATTATCCAGTTAATTAAGGGTCTAATTATTATGTATTTCTTTATCACTCATCTTGGACTTCTAAATTAATGTAAGGTTGTTTTATCTCCACTATATTTTTGTGAATCTATAAATTCAACTCCTATTCTTGTAGGTAGATTTTTGTTATTATTTATAAGTTTCATATATGATTTGTGTAATTTTCCCATTACATTTTTTAGATTTTTTTCTCCTTGTGTATTTAGGTCCTTATTTAAATTTGTATCCCTTTAGTAGTTTGCATATTAATAACATTATGTTGTTTCCACAGTCCATAATAGTTAGTATGCAATATTTTTGGAAAAAATGTGTGCAAATTTTTATATCAATGTTTCAGATCATACTCCATGATCCATCATTAGGATGTCCATCATCAGTTTGCATATTATCAATCCCTTTTTTTAATTTTTTATTATTAGATCGTAATGATAGATGTCTTCTCTTCAATTCTTAATAATATCACTAACTTTACCAATATAATTTATGATTTATAATGATGATACTTATTTTCTAGAATATGATAGTGATTTGACTCTAAAAAAATCAATCTATTCTAGTAATGCATTTTTGGATGATCATACCTTTTTTTATTATTCTTGATATCACTTGTATAACTCATGATAGTCTTATATCTTTAGATTTATTGTCTCTTGATGGTTTTCATAGTAAGAGGCATAGAAATACTTGATAGAATTAAGTGTGTTATTCACCTTGAAAGTCCGAGTTGAACAATATGGTAATCTAACTCAAGATTTTATTGTCGCAAATATCATTTCATTTGTGTATCTCTTATATCATATGATGGTTGAAATGGGATGCCCATGTGAGATTTGGAGGTACATGTGGATTGGAATATTCTTCCAAACACTTGGTAACATTGTTTATAAGGGGCATAACATGATAGGAAGAATTATACACATCATTTAACACATGGCATGAAGTGGAATGGAATATATGTCACTTTATAATATTGGAATATGTTTTTGATTAAGTAGGGTTAGGGCCCTAATTTCATACAAAGAAGGACAAAAAAATAGACTAGAGAAAACAACTAGTCAAGAACAACTAATAACCATAGAAACAACACACATAGGATACAAAACCAAAGATACTTACATTTTTCTCATACCCCTTAGCATAATAAAAAAATCAATCTGCATTAACAAAAAACCATGTAACAAAATAGCAATTAGCCCAAACCATGGTCATTTCCAAATATTAACCTTACTAGACAAGCCATTAACCTATTCCCCATTACAAAACCGTGAAATAGACTAGACATGAAGTTCGTAGCTAACAAGAAACTAGGTAACAGTATATAACATAGAAAAAATAGTTAAAGTTTCAAGCCACAAAAGGTTGATAACAAACTTAACAACCAAACATAGATAATAGCAGTTTTTAAACAAAAAGATCAAAAAGAGGAACCAATGCCTAATATCCAAGTCTCTATCAAGAAACATAAAATTATAATAGGATTTTTCAATGAAGCTCCAATTATTCTAAAGATCTTCCACCATTTCTGCCAAGCCATCCTTGAGCTCCATTGCCTCGATCCAATCTGCTTCATTCCTTTTTCCTTTTTTCCTTTGTTGTTTTTGAATTTTTCCTTGTCTAGAAATGGTACCCATAATAGCCCTTTTCATTATGTTGTTCATAACCTTGCACATGTTCTTGATAAAATCTTCCATCATTTGTATTCTCTCAGAACTATCAGCTTCCTCCATTTGTTTTTCAATTTGCTCCATCTTCATAGTAATAATTTCAATTTTATCATTCACATTTTTTATTATCTTTCTCCTTTGATTTCTCATGATCATGAAAGGTATGAGTGGGGGTTTCTAGAACTTCCATGTCCATAGGGCTTACATTGACACTCTCTTTTCAATCTTCTTTTCTAGATTCAAACCCTTCTCCCACATCGATATTTGCTTTGTGTTCATTATTTCCTTCTTCAATATCTTTGCTATCTTCTTCTTTTTATTCGAAATCAAAAACTTCCTCTTCCTCAAAAAATTCAGTATCCCCTAGACTATCAAGAATGTATTCTTCCTCTAAATAATCTTCTTTCTCCACCACCACCACCATTTTTCCTTTTTTATCCCCATCCTCAAAAGAGGAACTATTCTCCCTATCACCACTTTTTCTACCCTTTTTCAAGCCTCTAACCCTTTAGAAGCAGCAATATCTAGGTGAGTTGACCTTCGGCCACCAAGGGGCATCAAGCCACTATTAAGGATATTATCCTTGTTAGCTGAGATAGTGATAGTGGGACTTTTCAAACTAGGTTCCTTTATCACTACCTTTCTACATTTAATTAAGCCAAAAGAGAGGGTTGGAAAATTACATTTCTCTGGAGTGATATTTAGGAGCTCATCCTAAGTGGGTTTGTCTAACGAGGGTGGGGACTTGTTTTTTTTTGACTTAGTCGACTACTTTGTCAGGGGAGTGATGATTAATTTCAAGAAACTCTATGCGGATAGAGCTTTTAGGAGAATGAGGGTTTCCAAGGAGGTTAAGGGAAAGATTATTTTGCAGTGCGGTAGCAAGGAAAAACTTGCAAATAGCTCTTATGATACCATGATGTAGAGGGGCACCATTTTCCATTCTTTGTTGGAGGGACAAGAGGAGAAGGAAAGGAAGGTTAATTTTCTCCAGGTGGCAAATGTGATTTAGGATAGGAAAGTGATAGCCGCGAACCGAATGAAAATGACCTTCAAGAGTAAAGTATTTCATCATAAATAAACTAACATTATGGTAGGATATCAGAAGCTTCAATATGGGGTAGTCATTCTGGAATCTCCTTGCTTTTTATTTTGCCTCAAAAAAAAATTCAATTTATTCCAAGTAATTCTTCATACTCTTTTTGGAAATCTTCTTTCCTTCATAAGGCAGGCCCATGGCTTGGGCAATTAATTTAGCATTAACAGTGAATTGGAGCCCTCCAATTTTACTTCCACATTAGGAGTGAGCGAACTTGTAGCTTAGGGCTTTGCTATATCCCCCCATAGCTTCAAAGAAAGGGGTGAAACCCACTCTTTCAAAGAGATACCATTATTTTGCATTTTGTCTAAGGGAATCACAATTACTCAGTTTGATCCTCTTCTCAGACCCCTCATAGTATCCTCACTAATCATACAATCTTTTCACAAAAATAGGTAGTCATTTTCTAAGCAATATCATCTGACACCGAGATCACGGGAAAAGTGAAATGTTCAGCATTGAGGGTTACACTTGAAGTTTGCATTTGGGAGAGCATCGACTTAAACCAGCTATCAAGAATTATAATAGTTAGAAATTTAGGTGGATCACAAGAAAAGATCTCATGCATGCCTCTCCAACCCTTATTGGGAATGATGAATTTGAGGTCATAAAAAGCTAATTTTAAGTAGCTTATATCTTGCACGAATTTACAAGCAAAGACTGATACAGAGATGTCTTTTCGACTAGCAATAAAAATATTTTTAAAAATATTTTTAGTGGGTAAAGTCCTTTCAATTATTTTAAACTTCCACCCCTTAGGAACCATTCTTGGAAAAATACTAAGATTTTATTTCCACATGTTGTTAATCTTCATCTTCAAATAGAAATTAGTACTAATGCAATCATTAGGGTTCTTTGTCCCCATACATCCCATAATCCCCTAGATCATCATTAACAAGATGATCCCTAATTCTTTAACCTTTCCTTGATTTATCGTCATTAGAACATAATAAAAGATTATCCTTGTAAAGGTTGGCTTTCATTGTTTCGTATAGGATTATACATGGAGACATATTTATCCTTTTTAATTATCTTTTTGATGTGACTTGGTAGTTATGAGAAATCCCAGTAGGACCACCCATTCTAACTCAAACCTTCATTTTCTATAGCATCTGTTGCGTGTACCTTCTTTGTACACGTGGAAAATTTTGTAATGTTGAAAGGTTTTGAGGGTTATCTTATAGTCATCCATGATGTCTTTCAGTTCCCAAGGCACATTAGCAACTCCCTTTAAGTTGTCAATTATTAGTTTAGAATCTCCTTCAATTATCACCTTTACATAACATTTGTCCTTTAGTCAGTTTATACTAGCCCATGCAACTCTAGCCTCAGTAAGATTATTTGAAGTAATTCCCAATCCATAGCTATATCCTTCAATAGATTTTTCTTGATGATCTCTTATTGCTCCTCAAGCTCCTACCCTTCCAGGATCCCCCTTGGAGAAACCATCAAAGTTGCATTAAATCCAATTTGCTTCCAGAGGGGACCAAATTGTAGTTTTTCTTATTAGTTGTTTAGCTCAATTGAAGTTGGTTAAGTCCTATATTATTCCTCATAATTTATTTATTCGTATTTATTTATATGAGGGCATATGCTTAGAAGGGGCATATCTACCTGCATTTATGTTTTATTGAATCTAATTTATGATAACCATGCAAAGATTTTTGTTGTTTCTAGCAGTATCCCTGAAGATTCTATTATTCTGCTCCTTCCACAATCCATGAGATATAAAAGGGGGAACTTTTTGTCATAGATCAACAATTATGTTGTGGGAATAAGGACATTCATTCCAATAGTCCATGAACAACTTTATAGAGGGTGGGAAAACCCATTCAATCATGAGGTTAGCAAGGAAAAAAGACCAAACCTCACTAGTGATTTTTTTAGTAGCTAATATTCGCTAATTGGATAATAGTTGAAATTTGGGAATCTAAAATTGGATAATAGTTCAAGATATGATGTCACTTGAATCACCACATTTTTAGAAAATTTTATTAGTCTTATTTAAATTGCTAGATAATTTATTTTATTGAAAATTTTGACTCAAAATTTTTCCATAATATTCGATATATGATTAGATCATATTTACCTAACTTTTATAAATTATAGTAGAAATCTATATTAATTCGCCAATAATATATCATAATTATTAGTTGCATTAAGGCCATATTTCCAATATTTAGTTTCCACCATTGATTTACAATATAATCTAATGTCCTTTGTTGTATTCCGCGAGGTAAAATATACCCATGATATGTAATTCTCATGGGGCTTGCAATTTCAGGCCTCACACATATTATAGATCATGGGTACATTTTACCTCATAGAATACAATAAGGGTTGTTAGATCAATGATCCAAAACAAATTTTTGGCCCCATGAGCATTACAGATTGTAGGTACATTTTACCTTACAAAATACAATGAGGACCATTAGATTATATTTTAAATCAATGGTGGCAAGTAAATACTATAGTATACCACTTGAACCCATCAATAATTTTCACCATTTGGCCCCTCCTTTTCCATAAGAATTAATTTTTTAGATTGGATGGATTCGCCATCATAATTAATGCATTTTCCTATTATTTTTTAATATTTTCCAAAATTTTCTACAAAATTTTAGTAATGTAAAAAAATTGCCAATAAAATTAATATTATTTTCAAAAAAAAGGAAAAATTCACCAATAGAAATTAATATTTTTTCCTAAAAAAATAAAATATTTGCTAGGATTTTATATCTTTTTTTGAGGGTGGTTTCTTAAAGTTAACACTAAACCTCACATGACTAGGAACATTGAAATAACAAATGCATTATTGTTTCCTTAGCTTCATTGCATAAATAACATTTATTAACAAATTGGAAATCTCCTTTTTTTAAATTGTCTATGGTGAGAATCTTAACATGGGCTACTATCCACCAAAAACTATTCACTTTGGGTATCAATTTTTTAATCCATACCTTTCCCTCCAAAATTAGGGGCTTTTCCAAAGCTTCATAAATAGATTTAACTAAGATGTCCTAGACAAGTTTTGGGTCCAAATCCAGTCATCTTTTCTATCTTTCAAAAAGAATTCAGCTTCACCAACCTGTTGCAGTAAAGAATGAATTGTTGCTTCCTAGTTGTGTTGTCTCCCTCCTCCGAGGATAGCTCTATTAAGATAATTTCTAAAATTATTCCATCGAGGCCTCGAACCATCCCAATTGATGTAGTTGATGACCAATTTTTCAAGAGCTCTTATCAACCTATGTTTTATTTGTAGGAGATTGTTATTTGAAGATAAGGATGTGCTTTTTTTCCAAGCATCTTCCCAAAAATTAGTATCTTTTCCTTTCCCTATTCTCTTTTTAGCTCCTAGTTTCAAAACCTCTAATTTTAAGCAAATTATTGCAAAAGAGAGTCTAACCATAAGGAAGCTCATCATCCAAAAAGAAAAAACCATGTTCGTTGTTTCTCAAGTACTTCGCTCTTAGGATCATGACCCAATAGTTTTCTCCTTCCAATAGGTAGCATCCCGTTTTTGCAACCAAGGCTTTGTTAAAAAGCTTTAGCCTTTGAATACCTAAACCACCACCCTTCTTTGGAGCATAGAATTTTTCCCATCCAACAAGGGCCATCCTATTTCTTTCCTCCATTCTAGGACACAAAAATATTGTATGGATCAATTCGACATTTTCAACAATAAAAGTCAAGATATTAAAGAGGGAGAGGTAATAAACTAGGATATTTTGCAATGATGCTTTAAGAATTTATAGTTTCCCTATTTAGCTTAAAAGTATTCCTTTCCATCTTGCCAAATTTTTTTGGATCCTTTCAAGTATGTAGTTCCAATAGTTACTACGGGGTTTTTGGAGATGAGCAGGAAACCAAAGAAATTAGTAGGGAGGTCAACTTCTTGATATCCAATTATGCACAACAACCTTTAATTATTGAGACAGTGTTGAAGAAATACATTTCTTTTATTATAGTTGATGTGCTAACCTGAAACTTTAGCATACTTGTTAAAGATGTCTTTATAGTAACCTACTTCTACAACTAAGGCTTCCCCTATAAGAATAGTGTCATCCACAAACTACTAATGAGAGGTCGGGGTAGGGAGGAAGCAACTTTGAACCCTTTTAATAGCTTTGTATCTAACAATTTTTGATTATTTCTTCCTAGGACCTCAACCATTATTACAAAGAGATAAGGTGAAAGGGGGTTGCCTTGTCTTACACCCCTTCCACAAGAGAAGAAACCCTTAGGGACACCATTAACTAGAATTGAATATTTGGGATTTATGACATAAGAAGTTATTGAATTAAGGAATCTTCCTTTGAACCTAAAATTTTTGAGGATAGCAATGAGAAATGGCCAGGAAACCCTATCATAAGCTTTAGAAATGTTAAGTTTCAGAGCCATGCCCTGTTTCTTACTTAATTCCATTGAATGGAAAACCTCATGTGTCTATATAGCAACATCTAAGATGTTCCTACCTTGAACAAAACCTTTTTGATTAACAACAATCATCTTATTCAAAACTGATTTCAATTTATTAACCATTATCTTTGAAAAATCTTATGAGTAGTGTTACTAAGGCTTATAGGACTAAAGTCTTGCATTAGGACACTTCTTTAGATTTTGGAATAAGTGCAATAAAAGTAGCATTAAGCTAGTTTAGGAGTCTACCTAATCTAAATAAGTCATGAGGAACATTAAATAGATCAGCAAAGGTGACATCCCAAAATTCCTAGAAAAAGGCTAAAGGGAATCCGTCTAACCTAGGGGCTTTATAAGCACTAAAAGAGAAAACCGCAGTCTTGACTTATTTGAGAAAAATAACTTTGGATAAATATTTTAGATCTTGCTCAAAGATGACTTGAGGAATAACCTGCAATAGGTTTTTGAGCTGATGATCTGGATCAACAGTAGGAGCATTTTGGAAGTTTGAGAAGAATGAAACTACTTCATCAGAAATTTCATCTTTTGAATTAAGGATTTGACCCATTCTCTTTTTTAAGAAATCTGATCATGTTTCCACTTCTATTATTTAAAGATTATTGGTGAAAAAATTTAGTGTTCTTGTCCCCTTCCACCAACTATTGAATCTTGGATTTTTGTTTCTAGAAGATTTATTCTTTTTTATTTATTTTGAACCATTGAATTCTCATGTATCATTCTTCATTGCATATGAATTCATTAACCACTCCTTCCTCCATGAAATCTTGAATCTATTTGATCTTGGCTCCTAATGATTTATTTTTATGAGAAATGTTTCCAAAAGAGAACTTATTCCATCCTTTGACATGTTCTTTAACTTTTTTAATTTGTTGACCAAGCGAAACATAGTAGTTCTAGTATAGGGTTCATTCCACCAACTTTCCACAAGAGCTCTGAAATCTAGATGTTTGGTCCACATTATTTCATATCTAAAAGGAAAATTTCCTTTGGAAACTTTATCATCCCAATGAAGGATGAGAGAATTATGTTCTAAACCCATTCGTAGCAAGGTAGCGAGAGTAAGGTCCTAAAGTATATTCTAGTTTGAGAAGATGAGAAAGTGATCAAGTTTGACCTGAATGAAATGGTCACCTTGACATCTGTTAGACTACATAAAGAGTGTTCCAATCAAAGGGATATCCATTAGACCCATTGAATTAAAAAACCCCACAAGATCCATCAAACTTTCTAAGAATTCATCTAAACCTCCTTGCTTTTTCTAGAGGAAATAGTGGGGAATTGAAGTCCTCTCCCAACATCCATAAATCATCCTTTTTGTTATTTATTTAAAATTCCATAAAATCACATAGAGCAAGTATATCAAGGCACAAGTTGGGGCCATAAATGTTTATTAAGTTCCATTTAGTTGAAATAACAATGTCTTTAAAGGTGAGCATTAGGAAATTTTTATTACAAAACCTAATCGATCCAATCAATCTAGTAGGATTCCAACAAGTGGAAATGCCTCTTGAAGCACCATCAACATCACTGATAGTAAAGTTGGCACTAGGCCAAAAGCACTTAATATCTTTTTTAAAGGTATCCTTTTTCATTTTAGTCTCTCGAATCAAAAAAATATCCAATTTACAATCAACCATACAAGTTTTTAACTAATGTTGTTTGAATAGGCTATTTAGGCCCCTGATATTCTATGAAATAAATTTCACTTTTAACTACAAAAGGAAAACCACCACCTTGAATCTGCAATGGAAGACCCCCACCACTTCTTTTCTGACTTAGCTCCTTAGAGAGAGTCAAGAGTTTTTGTTTGTCAAAGGCAACATCTCGAGCTATGCCTTTGTTCCTTGATTCCTTCAGGGGTGGCCTTCCAACTTTGTTCCCTCCACCCACATTAGGTTTCTTTTTCTTTCTAGAATTTGTATTTGGCTAAGTCCATTCTTCTTCGGCTACTACATCATTAGGGGGAGAGGAGAAACCTAGTAGGGCCATAGTATCCTTTATACTTTTTTCATCCTTATTGTTTAGAGATGATTGTTGGTCTTCTATCTATTACTATTTCCTGAGAGAGGAAACATGAGAAGAATAATCCTTTTTATGTTCTTGTTGTTGGTCTATCCCTCCTTCCTTAGGAGCATCTAAGATCTTTTCCAGGAAATAGAACATATTTCCTTCTGAGTCAGGATCAAGAGTTGGATTTTCAATCTCCAAAATCTTAGATTCAAGACTACAAGCTTTCTCTTGTTCTTCCCAAACCAAACCAGGCTAAATAGGATTTGTTAGAAAAAAGGTCTCAATTTTTTTCTCATTATAGGTAGTCAAAGGCTCTATCAAGTTATCCTTGGAAGGAGCATAATTTTTTTCCTTTTTGGGAGAATCATTAGAGTCCGTAGAATTTTGGGGATTCTTAAGAGTCTTCTCAATAGAAAAACCCCTAGCAGGCTCATTCTCTGAAAAAGGATTAGCCAAAATTGAGGTAGGATTCAAAATGTTTTTTAGCATCAGTCCCAAAGTCATCCATTTTAGCACATTTAAAAGGGGGTTTTGTGACACACCCATTTTCCCATTCAGAGGATTTATAAGCATCTTATTGCAAACATTCCACAAATTACCAAAATTGTTGTAGACCTATCAGAGCTCTGGCATTTTTTTATTTCAAGGTTTGAACCCACTTACCAAACTTTGACTTCAAGGTAACCATGGTTGGGAGAATTGTATTAATGGCTACATTAACACAAATTCTAGTAAAAACAAGTTGAGACTTGAGTTGAGTGACTTTGTCCATAGCTAAAAGGGTACCAAAATATTCAACTATCCCTTTAAAGATTCCATGATTCCAAAATTCCAAAGTGAGACTAGGTAGGTGAACCCAAGTAAGAGCTACCTTACTAAGGTTAGTCGAAACATCAAAGCTTGGTTTCCATTTACAAAGGGACAAAAAAAAATTTAAAACCCTATTCAAAGGCCTGGAAGGACCAACCATGAGGACCTTAATCATATCTTTGTGCAAAAAAAAACTAAATGGGAATAAACCTTTAGCCATGGGCTTATAGAAATACTACCTTTAAGATTCCAAGTATCATCAACCCATTTTCATAAATGGTCAATGTTCGGGTGATTTTCTAAGAATTTTCCCATCAAAGACAACTTTAAACCATCAATTGCCTCATCCAAAAGCTAGTCAGGGACACCAAATTTTGAACCATCAATAGAGCATGAGGTGGACAAAGTACGTTGAGCAGACATAGTCATTGTGCTTCCACCCACAAGTTTTTCCATGTAAGATGTTGGATCCTCATTCTCAAAAAATGAATCTGCCCAAAAGGGGGGTGATAGGGGATTTTCCAGGGGTACGCAATAAAACCCCTACAAAAGATGAGGTCATAAAACCCATAGCTATACCTATATGGGGAATAGTATTTTTGGATGGGGGGGGCCAACATGCCAAATCATCAGAGAAACCTAGGAGAAAGTAGAGAAATTTGAAAAGAAGAGCACGCACACAAAACTCCTACCTTTTACTCCATTATTGATATTTGTAATATGTTACAAATAAGCATCAAAGACATTTTAAGATGTGTAAGAAATCATCTATGAGAATGTGCAAGAATTTGGTTATCTTTTTTAGACTTGGGTATTTACTATTTTATCCTCTAGTGAAGTTAAATGACCAAATTCATGATAAAGGTATTGAAGCTTCTAGAAAGATGATTTTAATTGCTAGATACATATTGTGAGGCCCCTTTCAATGTTGACTAACTATCTCATGGTTTTATCTTATGGTTTCTTGTATTCCTTTGCCTATATATTGGATCTTTATGATAGTTATTTATGGGAAGAGTTGTAGGTTTGAGCCAGGTTACTCTATTAGAATGCTACTAGGATTCCACCATATATGAGAGATGGCATAATCTTGTTATTATTTTTCCTTCATTGTAATATGGCTCTACATATATGGCCGCGTTTATGAGGTAGGATAATTTTTCAAGATGGATGATATTGCACATGTTGAGTTACAAGTTAAAGAATAAATGTTAGAGATAGATTTTGATCATTATATTGAAATATATGCTTGTATTGTAAATATTTTTTAATAATATAATGATTTCATGGTGTTTAGAGGGTGGGTTTTTTATTAAAAAAATTCCCCACATATATCTTGTATTCATTCCCTAAATAGTGGATGGTGTTTCTTATGTTCATTTTATTTTTAATCTCTCTAAAAGTGTATTCTACAAACCATTATACTACTCAAAATTATAATAGATCTATAATATACACAACTTTCCTCATATGGTTAGTAGTGGAAATGAAGTTTTGTTTCTATTTTGTATCAAAGTTGCATGTAATAGTTCCATAGTGTTGTAAGTTCTTGCAATTCCTTATTTTGATTTGTTGAGCCTAGAAATTTTGTAGGAAGGAATTGATTATATTTATTAATCCTTGTTGGAGTGGAATTTTTTATTTTAGTTTTTCTTTTCTTTTCAATAAATAGTGGGTTGCACTTGTGGGATGAAGAATGAAAGAGTTTGAAGAATACCTACTATTATACTTGGAAAAATTGTAAACCTATTGTTGTGGGATTTTTAAGTGGTGATGTTAATATGTCTATTTTTAATAGAGTATCTTCTTGTTTGGAATGTCAGTTGTGTTGTTGATGTATGAAGCTTATTTGAGTTTGAGGATTGTTTTATTTTGGTTATAGTTATTTTTCAAAATTTATCAATCATATTTTTCTTGTTGTAATTACCAAATACTTATGTTCATGAAGAATGGGATTCCTCTTTTGTAACATGTAGTTTATGGTTGAAATGGGATAATATGAGTTAATGGTGTAAATTATATATTTGTCTATAAATAATGCCAATATTTGAGAGCTAAAATGGATAATTTTGATAATAATCACTATGTTTTTTAGAAGATGAAAGGGTTTCTAGAACTTATGCAAGATAATCCATGGTTTTGACTTGTTTATTTTGTAACCTTCTTTTATCATCCTAAAATTTGGATTATTTGTTAAAATTGTCTAATTTTTAATATTATTTGGATTATTTATTAAAATTGGTTTGGGACTTCATTTTCTAAATTTCAATATTATTAAAAAAAACTATGCTTGAAGAAACATATTTTACTTATAGATTGTAGATGAACCTATGTTTATAGATGTCTTCAATATTCACGGATATGACTATATTTTAGAGCTTGTGGGTTTTGGTCTCAAATTCTTATTTATAATGAAAGAGAGAGAAAGAGAAAATATCGAATATTTAGCTATATGATCTCCAAAATTGTAGTTTGTGCCCTGGTGTAAAGGGATAAGAAGAGGATTGGAAATAGTGCAATGGATTGTTGATAAGTGTAGCATAATGGAAAATAATTAAGTAAAATTATACACACATATACATCCATTATATTAAAATATTATACAATATAAATCATCATATATATTCATTACAAATATTTGGGGTATATAGTCACCAATATCTTAATACATTATCTCTTTTTCGCATACCTTATCTCTCTCTATTCTCTATTATATCTCTCTATCTCTTTATTCCATACCTCTTATCCTTCTAAAATGTTGATCTCTTATATATCATACATATCATGTGTGTGTGTCATTACATATAGGTATATTTCCATCCTCCTTATTATGAATCTTTTCCTTTGTCCATGGTTAGCTATATGTTTTGGATTTAGCTTGTGATGTCTATACAATTCAATCCTACTTGGGGTGTGTTATTTTATGCTAACATTTGGAACCCTTATGAGTCTTGACAATAAACCTCCATTGGGCCACCCTTGTGATTTTAAACCTAATGGGAGTGGTGTGGCTCTATCCCAACAACATCATCCCCTAGATAAACTCATATTGTATCCTTAAGATTTGATGGCTCTACCTATCAGTCTTCAAAATCCTAACCTATGTTAAATTTATCCAAAATTTAATATTATTAAAAAATGTATCCTTGTTATGGAAATCTTTTCTTATATATGCCCCCCACTTTAGCATAAATGGTTTCCCACTAGATAATGGATTCCTACAATACATGGATATGTAAGATTATTTCGATCAATGTGGTATTACATGTAGGAATAGAATCTAGAACCTTAATTGAATCTATCAATTTTGTTGCTTCTACTAAGAGACCTATAAAATGTACTAATCACATATTTACTAACTCCCTTAAACTTTTTCTTTGGGTGCCCAAACCATTTCCTTGATATTTACCTATTGGTATTGATTGTGTAGGTTTTCTATCTTACTCTTGTGAGATAAGGGGGATTCGCTGCTCATGATTCTCTTCATTCTCAAGAGAATCCTAGGGAGTGAATTTCCCTTAACCACCTCAAATGTTGTTGAATGAATAAATTACAAATAAGATCATATATAGACTAATTATTCCAAAAGACTACTTCATAATCCAAGAGAGTAGGGTTTCAAGATTTCTACCTCAAAATGGATATCTCTCAGCCAAAGGACTATAGCACAATATCAGGATGCCAATGCAGCATGCTGGAGTCCAAAGGATGTGCTAGCATCCAAGGTAAACAAAGAACTCAAACCTTGGACAAAAAAGCTAAAATCCTACTATCTTACACATATCTAAGGTCTATTCAACAAAATAATTGAACCAAAAGTACGAAATGATGTAAAACACAAAGGAGAGCCAAGAGAGAACTTACAAATGATCGAGTGCTTGAAATATTCCTCCAAGCTTCACTTCAATAACCTACACACAATACGAATGAAGAAAAATGTTGGGAATATTTTGGGGCTTTCTACAGTCAAACCCTCATTTTGGTGTTCCCACCTCCATGGACAACTAGATAGATAGAGAGGGTAAACATAGTAAAGAGTGGTGAAAACAATCCTTGCTTGAGGAGGAGAACCCACACCATGAAATAGAAAGTAAGCAAGGTGATCTAATCTATTTGCAAATGTATAAGAGCAAGAGAGAATTACCAATAGTCCCTAGCCCCCTCTTGAACATATAGATGCATCGTTGAATGATTGGAAGAGAACTTTGGTTGTTGAAAATACCTCGGTTTGGAAGAGCTTCACTTGGAGAAGTGATGTAAGAAAGAAAAGTAGAGAATTGAGTGATATTGGAGAAGTCTTGTGTTAGAATGGGAGGGAACCCCCCAAAATGAGAGCAAGATAGGGATTATGTTGCATGCAAGGGTGGGAGGAGCCGTTACACTCAAAAATCTGACTGAAGGGACATGTGTCATGAGTCAAGATTATGAAATTCCTCATTTCAAACTCGAAAAACCACCAGGATGTCCACACACCGCACAGGCGTCCAACATGTCAGTTTTTGGGAAATAGGGTAGTAAATTGTTGTTGTTTCATCATTAGACCTTGTGGAGTTAGAATCATGAAATTCTGACCCATAAGGCTCTTATCATAAATTCCCTTAGGCATAATAAATGCAAGGAAAAGTGCTAAAATTTAAAATTGCCTCTAAGGTGTAATTTTGTGACATTACATCTTACCCCCACTTTAGTGGGCTAGATTTTGAGGAAAATCAACCACACTATAGTAGAAAGAGAAATTCAACACAAAACTTGAAATTTTTACCGATTTGTGTGCTAAAAAGGATATTATACATGTTGCAAAGGTCGAGCCAATGAGCACTAAAGATTCCTCCAATGATCAAACTCAGTGAAAAATATAGCTTTTATCACGAAAAATCACAAAATTTGATTTTACAAAACTCCAAATTTTAAGTTAGCTCAAAAATTGGAAGAAGCTACCAAGATGAAAAGAATGATCAAGAAAAAATTTGGTGGTTCAGAAGAAAATTTTGGTAAAGAAGTGACTGTATGCCCCCTCCTAGTTTTTCCCCTAGTATAGTGGGGGAAAAGTTGAAGAAACGAAGGGACCATAATCACTGGGAAAAATGGGCCTCAGGGGGCCTATATATACCTAGGTGGGCTCCTAGAAGGATCATTTTCATTATTCACTACGAGAGTTTTGTTGAATTTTGTGAGAGAAAATTTGGAAAAATTCCATGTAGATGAGATTATCTAGACACCCTACAGCCTAGCCAAGTCAGGTGGCAGCCCCATGAATTTTTATGATGGGTGAATGATGGCAGGTTCCTCAAGAACCTGCAGCATGACCATTTTCTCCTCAATCACACCAATTTTGTGATTATGCTTTACTACTAGAGCAAAGTTATGTAGTAGCATGACTGTATTCATACCTCCCCCCATGTTCCCATCTTATGCATGAGCCGTGAGGAGTTCCACATGACTGAGTGATCATTGGTGGCCCATCATTGCTGACGTAGTCCTTTCTCATGATGACGTTGATGACCAAGACTTTCCAAAGATGTAGCCAATCGATTTCATAGGGGTGGTGAGAAGCTACCAGACTTGGTGGCAGGAACATGGCCCTACTCCCATCTTTCTGATGAATGCCCCCAAGGGGAATCCTGACCTTTAGAGGGAGGAACTACCGAGGGCAGAAGCAGAGGTAGGAAAATCAAGGCAAGGAACAATAGTAATAGGAGGATGAGGAGGAGGCTGAGGTAGTAGAGGTGAGGCCAAGGCAATGTTGGAGGATGTCTTCTCCTCCACCCGCAGTCCTAGTCTTGTCTGCAACACTAGATCTAGTCATTGACCATTCGACGACATCAATGACACCGGGAGTAGCACCAGATACAAGCGGTGTGATTCCTAGCATCGCTTCACCTCCTAACCCACACTGGCAAGTAGGGGACCCTTGTATAGTAGTTAGATTATGTCATTTCATTTTGGTAGTTTTGGTTCTCCATCTCATGTGTATATTTTTCTTTGGTTTTATGTATATACATCTCGTGGTACTAATGGATACATACTCTCTATGGTTGTAGTGGATACATAGGGATGGACTAGGCTTTTTTCTTTGTGCATGTCAAAGGTGGCCCCTTTTGTGCCAGTCCAAGGGCTCGTCCTTGATGCTTATCGACCAATTTTAGTAGGGCCACATGCCCAACTCTTTGAGTCGGTCATGTGTTTGAGAATGGCGTATGAGGAGGCATGGGTGGAGATTGTATAGAGGACAACTAATGCCACTACTACCTAGTCATAGAGAGATTAGGTGTCGGTAGAGTTGTGGGTTGCCCTAGCTAAGTGAGATGCGGCCATGATGAGAGAAAATGATGCCATGCAGGCACATGACGCTCTTCAAAGCCAACTCAATGACCTCATTGGGTAGTCAGTATGGGATCAACATCTTTGAGACATGCTCAAGGTGGAAGAGATCCATATATCCTCCCTCAACAGAGAGATTCAAGGATTTTGTGTGGCTCTTTCTATTTCCCAATCACAGAGAGCTCAGTCCATGTCCACTGTGCAGCCCTAGCCACAACCACTAGAGCTAGAGGGCTCAACTAGCCATGCACCTGGGGCTTAGATAACTATTTTGTATATCATTTTTGTAGTGATGTTACATATTTTGTAGAGTATTTTTGATGTATAGACATTTGGTACACATATGTAGTAGCCACTTCTTTTTTTGTGACAATGGCATGCTACATGTACATGGCATTGATATTTATATATATATACATGAGATTTTGGTTCTGACATCATGTTGTTCTTTACTTTATGTGTATGCTTTTTAATTTCATGTATGATTATGGATGTATTTTTAGATTAGATGCTATCATGATTTAATAAACACACATGGATATATGTTAATTAAATACATGGATGATCTAACTACCTAACCAAAAGATGAAATGTAATGCATGGATACATAGCATAGTAAAAAAACACATATATATGTCTCTCTCACACACACATAGCTACTTTTATCACTCAATATTGTTCCATTGCTAGGTTACATAACTTAGCTTATTGGTGAAACATGGGATCCTTTCCAGGTTTGTGGGTTACCTAAGACAAAAAGGAGCCTCTAGAGAGGGTTGGTTCCCTTGGAATTATCACCTAAACTAAACCACCTACTACTTTGCTAAGGAAAAGAGAGAAGGAAACATGAAAATGAACCTACTTTTTCCTAAGTTGATGCACTAATTTTTTTTTCTCAAAATGTATACTATTGTTTTGAACTCAAAATGATCAACAATTTAAACTCAACACTTACACAACTCATTATTTTGTATGTCTTTGGAAAAGTGTTTCATAACAAGGCTTGGTAAGGTAAAAATAGTGTTTAGAAGGATCTAGAAGTGCTATCACAACATAAACTCTATTTCTAACTAGTTAACACAAGCTATGACCTGCAAAATTGCATACTTTATGCTCAAAGGCAAGGAAAATAGGACATAAATCAAGGGGAAAAACTATCACCACAAGATAACTTATCAACTATTTAAAAGATTTGCACAATAAAATAGCAATGAGAAGGTAAAAATAGCTTATTTTATTGATCAAAAAGATGTTACATAAAGCTATGTAAGCTCGAAAATGGTGTTACAATTTTATTTCCTAGCATGAAAGAGCTTGAAAAGATTACAATACATTGTTGAGAGAGAAAAGAAATTTTGAAAAAACTTCCTAAGGCTTGCCTTTATGCTATTCAACAGCTTACAAGAGAATAGGAACATGTGTGGAAGAGAAAAGGATAAGTCTTCACTTCATCTTCTTGGGTTAAGCTCCTCTGGTCATCAAAAAGAGAAAATCCCACTTTGCAACTACTTAACAAGCTCCAAAAAGGTGTTTGAAGGTTTAAAAAGTCATTCCTTAGCCTTATCTATCATTAAGGCTTCACAAATAGCTTCTAAAAGCTTGTGACTACTCTAAAACTAGGTCAAAATTACCCCTACATCTTCTCAACCTATTTGCACAACTCAACCAACATCCCTATATGCTTGCAACTATCCACAAATCCTTCAGCTACTTTTAAAACATGTGAAAAATGCTTAGAAATAGTTAAACTACCTCATAGTTGTGAAAAATCTTCAAGGTGCAATAAATTAACATGTGTGTCATTTTTCTTCATACTTTCAAACAACTACAACCATTATCACCTTTTATGTTTTCATTTGATGAGCTTGGGCACTTTGTTGATGTAAACTACTTTGCCTCATCCTTTCTTACCATTATTAGAGGCATTTATGGACTTGAGAGTTATCATAATACTCCCTGAAGTTGAAATTTTCATATACTTGCAAAGTCACTGCCTTCATGATGCATGCATTGTCAAGGCATCTTGCACTCCTCTACTACTATCATTCATCATTGGAATGCTTGATTTCCTCTTTCTTAATCTTACACCATTAACCATTTTCCATAACACTACCACTCATTTCTCACTATCATACTCAGTGTTTTTGATATTATCATTTCATGAGAAACCCTTATTTGAACACTTGTCTTTTCTCATTCTAAATGCTACTGTGGATTGTACTTTGAATATTTAATCATGCTCTTTGTACTATCCTTAGTAGGCTTGAAATTCTCATCATTAAATATAC
Organism: Sequoia sempervirens; assembly: GCA_007258455.2. Classification (NCBI taxonomy): domain Eukaryota; kingdom Viridiplantae; phylum Streptophyta; class Pinopsida; order Cupressales; family Cupressaceae; genus Sequoia; species Sequoia sempervirens. The sequence continues at coordinate 973,344,766 of VDFB02271358.1, forward strand.
CTTTTTCATTGTTGAGCATCAAACCTCTCTCATTGTTTAAAAGATTCGAGTTCCATTGTGATGTGTATCACTGATAGCATCAACCTTTCAAGCAAGCCTCAAAAGACCACAAATTCCACCAACAAAACATGCTTTCCTCATAGGATGACTGCCCCTTTTTGCTATGCAACTTTATGGTTGTGGTCCCTAGTATCTTCTGCTACTATCATACTATTCACCATGTTTTCAATAGGTTTTGATGACAATAGGTAACCTTATAACATTTTTCATTATATTCCTTGCAAGTACTACAACTAAATATGTCTAAACCATGATTTTTATATAGGTTAGCCAAAGCCTTCTTGTACACCTCAACAAGGAGTGAAAGTCTGAAAAATGACATCCAAGTTTTACCATTTTTTATCTCATCCCTTTGGAAAATCCTCTCCTTTATGTGGCAAATCTTTTCAATAATTCATCTTATACATTTGATACCACTTTGTCTTTTGATGGAGACTTTCGTATGTTAGGGAAGATCATTTATCGATAGGGAATTTATATGAAGACATAGACCTTGAAGCTTAAATAATAGGTTTGTGCAATGTTCTCACAAAACCCTTGGGAAAATATTGACCAAAACAATGAATGCGATGTTACCATACCATGCCTTTATAACAAAAACAAAACCAAGCAGATGATAGCTATTTCACATAGTTTGATTGAACCCTAGTAACAATAAATGACTAAAATAAAATAGGAGAGGAAACTCCTCACAATAAAGGCAACCCAAAGATAACCAACCTGCTCACTAATCTGGATTTCCATGTAATGTTTCATTTCTCTAGAATTTTTCAACATGCCATCACTACACTTGGGTCTCTAAAATGTGGAGAATCTCCTTCCATATCTCTTGCAACGCACCACATTGTCCATTTTCTTCTCTGAAACCTGAGGAAACTGCTCCATAATTCTTCAACACCATTAAGCTAAAAACCCTAAGTTTCCACTATGTGGGTGTAAGAAAGCAAAAATAGAATACTCCTTTTCCATACTTAGCACCTAGGACTTGGTCAAACTTCTCATTTTTCCCTTTTTTACAATTTCACGGTGCCCAAGTATTACTTGCAACCTAATTTGAGATATTTTTTATGCTTGGGCTATTTTAATCTTAGGGATTAAAATTAGCTAATAGTTACATCATAACACAAAAAAAAATCATAATGTGATAATGAAGGAATGCCAATACGCACAATGTTGCAACCCCGAGGGGTGAACATTACACATGTGATAGATAGACACTATGTGTAGTATCAATGAAGGTGCATTGTATTAATAGTATCTTTTAGAGGCATCCCATCCATAGATGACAATCCATATGTACCATACCATACACGGAGATGACAATGTAAGGGCATAACCAATTAGGATTGGACTTCCCCTTTTGATTAGGGAGTTCATTTACATTTCTTTGATTCTCGTAAAGAACTAGGTCACCTACCTTGAAAATCCTTGGAAGAACACCTAAATTATACTGTCTAGATAACAATTGTTGATAAGCTTTAAGATGGTTGAGGGCCTACAATCAATGTTCATTGAGCATCTCAAGATAATGCAAAAAAGTAAATCAATAAGTCTCATCATCAATTAACCTTTTAAGGGAAACTCGTAATGATGGAATTTCCAACTCCAAAGGCATGATAGCTTTGGCACCATACAAGAGGTTGTAAGGTGTTGTTCCCATCATTGTACAAACACTCATGCAATAGGCCCACAAAGTGTATGTTAATTGAATGCGCCAATCCTTACCATGTCTATTTACTATTTTTTGAAGAATGAGCTCAAAAATCTTATTAGACGCTTCTACTTGGCCATTGGATTAAGGATAATATGGTGTAGAGAATATATGCTAAATGTAAGGAAAGCTAAGGTGCAGAAACAACTCTCCTAACATCAAAATCTCAGGGAAGAATGCATAGACACTTTTAAATTTTACAATTACAGTCCAATTAAGATGCACTTGAAAGAGATAATGGAAACAAAGAATTAGACATACACATATGAACACCAGATTTACATGGGAAAACCCTTACGGGAGAAAAACCCACCACACCAAGAGAAGTCACTTTGTATTATATTAATAAAGATCACATACAAAGATCAGACTTATCTTTCTGATGTCAGTTTACAGCAACATTCATAATGACCTACCCTGTACATAAAACATTCAAGTTACAGTCTTCTCATAATAGAATTCACACTTATACACATCGAACAATTCATCAAACATCCATCCGTCGAAAAAATCATCCAACCGAACATCTTCTGCAACTCCAGAGTAAATTCATGTTGCTTCTAGTCTATCAAACTTCCTCTTAGTAATGGCCGCAATAGTCCAACTGCTAGCAGTTCCCATTTGGCTTCTCTAATTGGTCGAATACAAGCCATGTAGGATAGTCTCCCAATCAGTCAAAGGCATACATAATGTGTTGGTATGTTGGTGAGACACTAACCGTGTCTCCCCGATGCCACAAGATCAGCATTCAATATCACCAAGAGTTATTGATATCGGAAAGATGTTACTTTGAGTCCAGAAAGCTATCACTCAGACATCGCCGTGTTGCCAAGACCTCATATCGACGATTATCCCTCATATCGTTATCGCCAGGACTTATCGCTATCAGTGAAACATCATACCGAAGCTTCAAAGTCACATAGACAATAGAATTCCCATCGACGAGACCATCACTCTTCGCCAAGACATCATATCGAGGTTCAACAGTTACTTTGAAGTGTTCATCAATCGACAAGACAAACCACTATCGTTGAGACATTACTCTGAAGTCTTCAAGTCACACCACAATGTTCCACTGTTGGCGAGACTCCACACATCGGTAAGACTTCTTATCGAGCCATCATACATTATCCCAATGACTCTAGTGTAAAGCTGTCGGCGAGAATTTCCTTCATCGCTGAGAGTTCATAACGAAGCCTCAGTGTTACCCCGAAGACTCCAATCACCATGAGTCTCACCGACCACCACTTGACATTAACCCGTCGGCAAGACCAAACCACTAGCGGAGTGAGATATAAATAGTCATAGCGATCAACATGTCACAGCGATAAGTGCATTTGGCATGACTGAAGCAAGGTCATAGCAACCTAAACTATTCAACAAGGTTTCAATTGCTAGTCGGCTAGACACAATGGATGTCACACCGACTTGGCTCTATCAGAGGTTTCAGCCTGTGAGATTGAGGCATATATTTCTAACACTAAATAGAAAAATTCTCTAGGAATTTATTCACTTCCTTGTTCTTAAATGGTGTGACATTATCAGAAAAAAGGTAGAAGGAAATTTGAAGCAAGCAATGATGTTATTTGGAAGAAAACTACAAATATCTTTAGCGGTTGTGGATCAAAGTGGAATAGCTTCAATCCACTTCATGATTAAGTAATCAATAGTGGTAATGATACATACATGTCCCTTAGAAGGAGGTGATATTTTTCCAATAATATTCAACTCATATTTTGTGAACGACCAAGGAGAGGTCTGATTTTGTAACTCTTGAGCAAGAGCATGAATAAAATGACTATGTTGTTGACATTGTAGACACTTCTTGAAAAAATTGAAGGAATCTTGTTCCATTGTTTGTCAAAAGTATCCCATGTGAATCAATTTTTGCACCAAGAATTTACCACCAAAATGTCCACCCCCATAACTCAAATGGGCTTCCTTAAGAGCAAGGGGCATTTCCACTTTCGTGATGCATCAAAGAAGCAATCCATTATAAGATTTTTGGTAAAGAACATGTGACAAAAAAATATAATAGATTGATAGCTTTCATATATGAGTGTGATCGTTCTTCGTCACATCATCGAGAAAGTTTTCAGTCTTCAAATAGATGTATATTTTTGAATACCATTCTCCCAAGTCTATGTGAGAACACACGAGAGCATCAAATTCGGGTTGGTCAAAAATAGCAAGAGATCAAAGAATATGAACCAAAAAATGGTATTCTTTTGTATCCTTATCTGAAGGTACCAAGGAGACAGTGCTTGCCATGACATTTTCATGTCAGTTTCCTCTCCTAGGGACATTTCTATTGTGAAAGAGGAGAATCAATCAAGTAAGGATAAAGTGAGGCCTTGATACTAAGACAACTTATTTTGCTTAGCTTGATAGGTTCCCATGATCTGATTCACAATGAGCTCAGAGTCACCATGTATTTTTAAATGTAATTGTGACACACAAGCCAATAAAAATGAGGGACTGGCTTACCTTCATGTGAGATTAGAACTACACCCACTCTGGAGCCAATCTATCATCTCAATCCATTGAAGTACATCTCCCATACAAGATCATAGTTAATTGTGAAAATATCTTCATCAAGGAATAAGTCAAGACTAGGGAAGGAATGAGGTGCAAGAGTGTCTACTAGTTGATCAACAACCACTTGATCTTTTATCAACTTTTGAGTTGCAAAATTTATGTCAAACTCAGAAAGAAACATTACCCACTTCACTAATCTCCTAGCAAGGTTGACACTGGAAAATAAATGCTTTAGAAGATCACTTTTCACAATGACATGCATTTCAGCATGAAGAAGATAGTGTCTTAACTTCTGTGTTGCAAAGATGAAAGAAAGATATTGTTTCTCCATGGAAGAATAATGGGTTTCATAATCAACGAGGACATGAATAATGTAGTAGACCACTCTTTCTTTCTAGGCTTCATCATACTAAGTGAGAAAAGTTTCCAAAGTGTATGGTGATGTGGGGAGGTAAAGAAAAAAGGATCTATCCTGCATAACCAACATTAATACGAGAGGATTGGCCAAATAAGTTTTTTATTCAATCAAAAGCTTTCTAGAACTCCTCATCTTGTATAAAGCAAACATTCTTTCTCAATAAACAAGTGAAAGAAGGGTATGGTCAGCTAATTGAGATATAAATCTATGAATTTCCTAAATTTTCCTTTGTAAACTTTGCAACTTTGAAATGTTCCTAGGTGGAGGCATGTTAATGATTGCATCAATATTATTCATGTAAACTTTGATTCCATGATGAGAAACTATGAATCTCAATTTTTTTCTCATTTCCACATTGAAGACAAACTTAAGAGGATTAAGCCTCATCTTATAGAGTCGAAGCCTTTCAATAATAAGACAAATATTTCCTATGTGATCTTGGCGGGTTACAGACTTCACAAGGATATAATCAACGTAGTCTTCTAGAATCCTATGAATGAAATCATGAAAGATTAGGGTCATTTCCCATTGGTAAGTTGCACCTGCATTCTTTGACCCAAATAACATGACCACATATCAAAAGGTACCCCAAGGGGTAGTGAAGGTTGTCTTATAATGATATTTTAGGTTAATATGAATCCGGTTATAGTCTGAGAAGCCATCCATAAAAGACAAAAAGGTATGGCCTAAAGCTGAGTTTATATTCATATCAATTATTAGGTAGTAGAAAATAATCCTTGAGAGAAGCCTTATTAAGATCGTGAAATTCAATGTATATATAGATATGACCATTAGGTTTACTCAAAAAGATATTATTCAAGATCCAAGGCAAGTAGCTAATAGGATAGATAAAGCCTACTTTCAATAGCTTCTCTATCTTAGTCTTAACCAACAACGTGACCTTGGGATTGATCTTTCAGATTTTTTGAGAAACAGGCTTAGCATCGGGACATAAGACAATATTGTGAATTACTATAGACTCATCAATACCGAGCATGCCCTCATATAACCAAGAAAAGATATCTGGATGGGAATGTAAAAGGTTGAAGTGCTCTTTAGCTTCTTTAGAAGAAAGAAACTTCCCAATCTTAATCACCTTCTCAAAATATTTAGGATCCATGAAAACTTTAGCAATATCCCCCTTGAGGAGGGGACTTCGGTCTTCAAGATGAGTTATCGGGACACCATCATCTATATTCAATATAAGGTCCTCTTCATCCATATTTAAAATAGATTCGCCAAAGTATGCACATTTATTTAGATGATATAGGAATCACCATTTATGGTGAAAAGAAGGCAAGTGGGAGTAGGCACCTAAGAATTCCTCTAGTACTTCCTCTGAGGAGAAAACGTCTAAGGAGACCTTTTTGACCTCCACCCCATCCTCTATCAATTCAAGATGGACCAGATTAAGAGGTTCAAATGAAATAATATTAACACTCCAGCAAGGTTTTTGCTTAGATTGTGCAAAATAACACCCTATCCCTAGGCCCCGCTTACGATGCTTAGGTTGAATAGGGATTTGAATTCCTTTCTTAATACGTCCAAGGTTATTACACCCATAACCATATTTAGAAATGGGCCTATATCCAATACCCTAGCATGTTTGCAAACCTTTAGAAGATGGTGGTTCTACATAGAGAGAATCATTCCACCAATGAACGTCAAATGCATCTACAAGGTGACAACCATATGCAAACAATGATTTTGGCACCCTAATGCTATCTAACTCTTCTAGGGTTTTTCACCTAAAAGGAGAGAGATGGGCCAAAATGCTAATGTATGCACTCAATATTAATGTAATGAGGGATGAAATTTGTCTAAATGTAATGTCCTAAGTGAAATAAATTGAAAAAGAAAGATGGTTTATTGATGCTAAATCTAAGAAATGTGAAGCACTGGAAAACACATTGTGATATGCAAACCTATGATAAATGACCTAAAAATGCAAACAAAACAAAATGGAAAGTTTTGAGAAAAAAGGAGTGCACCTAAAAGTGTGTTGTAGACTTGAAGCAACTATGAAATTCTAGAAATTCTAATTTTTAAGCCTGTTGGAACATTTATGCCAAGCTGGGCAGCTTAGTCCACTTTAAAAAAAAAAATTAGAAAACTACACTGAAGCTCATTTCGGCCAAATGGGTATCCAAATCTATAAAAACTCTGAAAAAAAAGTTCAGTGGGACTAATCCGCTACTAGTGTTGACTTAGTCCACTTTTTAATTTCTAAAAATTCGAAAGTAGAAACAAAAGCCCTAGGTCTACACTCTAGTTTCCCACATTTGTTCGCTTTTGAAACTCTAGTTTTTGGGCTTGGAGGTGACTTTTAGTGGATATTTTTGGCTTGGTAAAAAAGGAGAGGTTTTCAACAAGTTTTCAACCTTATCTTCAATGATCTTCAAACCCTCAAAGTGCCTAAATCTGCAAACACACAAAGATAGAAGGAGAAAATGTTGATTGTTAGGGCATGGGGGTTTTCCTTGGTCAAACCCCTTTTAGGTAATTAAACCAAATGAAGAAAGAATGTAATGAAGCATGAAAAAATGGAGTTAATACTTCTCCATGATGTTTCATCTTGAATTTTTGCAGCAAAACATGAAGAATCTTCCCTTGAATGTCCATAGAAGTTATCTTGATGATTTGCAATGATAAAACCCTAGCTTGCTTGACTTGAGAACATGATGAATGATGATGATATGCGAATTAAGGTGAGTTAGTTAAAATGAGAGGGAAAATCATATATTTATACATAATTATACCTTAATTCCCAAAAATACCTCATCACAGGCCGACCTTAGGTCTTAAAGAATAAAAACCTGAAAGAAATTTAAATTAATTTTGATTTTTGTGCCACATGGGACTAAGTCGCCCAAGGTGGTGACTTAGTCTACCTAGGAAATTTTGAGTGGATTTCAGAGATTAAGATGTATTAAATGTTGTTTATTAGGTTCTTCTTCAACAAGACACTTAATTAAGGCCTGTAAGTGCATAAAGGGGTCATTTAAAGCATAAGAAAGGTGTAAATATTGATACAAGCCTAGGAAAGTGTGAAAGTTTGTTACGAGACTTTACAACACTTTGAAATAGGTCTTGGTAAGGTTGTTTAGGTGAATTATAACATTATGGTCTTAAAAAAGTGTGAACATGTGTTACAACACCTTACAACACTCTTGCAAGACATCAATAAATGTATTTTATTCAATTTTCAAGGGTTCAAGACTTAGTGTGGATGTGTAAACACCTCACAACACCAAATAAAGGCATCATTAAGTCTAATTATTCCCATATCAAGAAAAGTATACACTTTTTGGTGACACACCATATTCCTTATCTGATTCACAAACATTAACCTCCTTAGTGGGAGTAGGATTATCCTCCTCAATAAGGGAATGATTGGTTTCTTGAATAAGATCAAAACTTTCCTTCTCAATGGTAGTCTAATAAATATCCTTAATAGAGGTATTTGAGGTTATCAAAATTTTAAGGTGAATGGGATTCAATTTGTATTCCCCAATGAAGAATTCAAAGAACTCTGAGGATCCCCAATCATCACCAAGACATGCATTTGATTCAAAATTAGAACTAGAAGGGGAAGACTTATGAATTTTTATTTAGGTTGTTCCTCCTTAAGGATATTCACTTTGGGGATAATCTTTACAAATGGTACCACCGAGGAACATGTTATCACATTAGAGGTAAGTGATGGAATACAATTCTTAAGAGTGGAAACAATCAAAGCCCGACCAACAACTACTAGTTCACAAAGGTTAACAATTGTAGGGTCAACCTTGAATATGACCACTTGATTGATTGCCACAAACTTCAAAGAGTGATGTAAAGTAGAATTCACAACACCCATAACATGAATCCAAGGTCTCCCCAAGAGAATATCATAAGGTAAGGGGCTAGGCATCACATAAACCAAGGTGGGTAAGGTAACAAGGCCCAACTGCAAAGGCATGATTATCATACCTAGGGCTTGGCAACCAATGTTATCAAATCCATGAATATACAAAGAAGTAGCTAAGGAAGAAGAATCAACTTTAATTTTGGGTAGTAGATCTATACCAAAAATGTTGAGGGCTAAACCAATGTCAACAATGGTACATCTAATACTGATGGTATTAACATTAACTATGATCATTAAAGGGTCCACTTGTTTTTGCACATCTGAGGGTGGAATTTCTTGTAGATAAAACATGATATTTGATGAATCTACATGAATATGAGCCATCAACGAAATAGCATCTATTAGGCTGGCAGAGGAAAGCGAGAGGATTTTTTGCAAGGCTTCTTGAAGCATACATTGGTAAACTAGAGTGGTTTGAAGCAAATCCAAAAGAAAGATCTTAGTTGGAGTAACATGAAGTTATTCAACAAGATCATAGTCTCCAGGTGCTTTGATCATAAGTTTAGGTGTTGAAGGAAGACTTGGTTGAGAAGGCGGTAAAGAAGTAGGAACTTGAGTAGGTTAAGGTGTACGAATAGAAGGTTGTTGATCCAAATTTTTCTTATTTATTCTTGTATTATATGTGTGCACTACAACATTTTAAGAAGTAGAGTTTGTGGCTTTCACAAACTTTGTGTATAAATATGATGAATCACTGTGATAAGGAACCCCACACATAGAATGGATTCTCTTAGGGAAGGGGCTAGCCGAATTTAAGTAAATAATAGGTCTCTTAGGCCTTGGAGAAGCCACAAAGACTACAACAACATTCATCGAATCTTCACCTTACAAAGCAAAAGTTTGTTCGAAAGATCTACAAGTAGAGGAAGATGCTTCTAAGAAATCATCTGGAGCATCATCCAACATATTGAAATTTGTTGCATTATCATAAACATTAAAACATTGTAGAAAAATGTCCAACATAGTTCATGTTAGGTTCACCAAAATATGAGATAAGGAGGATTTGTTGCTCATGAGTCCCTTCTCAAGAGAATCCCAGGGAGCGAATTTCCCTTAACCACCTCAAATGTTGTTGAATGAAGAAATTGCAGAAGATCGTAATAGAATAATTATTCTAGAAGATTGCTTTAGAATCTGATAGAGCAAGGTTTCAAGATTTCTACCTCAAAAGGGATAGCTCTCGGCCAAATACTACATGGCGATATCAAGCTTGTGCGACATGTTGAGTCCAAAGGACACGTTGGAATCCAAGGAAAACAAAAACTCAAACCTTGGACCAAAAAGCTAAAACCTACTGTCTTACATAGATCTGAGGTTTATTCAACAAAATAAATGGGACACATGTCACTTGAAATCTTCCTCCAGCTTCCTCATTTAAACACTCAATTTTTCATGAGTCAAGATTCTGAGATTCCTCAGGATGCTAGCACATCGTGCAAACATTTGTATGCAAGCATCCAACACATCAGTTTTTGGGAAACTGGGTAGTAGACTATTGCCACTTCATTATTAGACCTTGTGGAGTTAGAATTGTGAAATTTCGAACCATAAGGCTCTTATCAAATATGTGCTTAGGCATAATAAATGTAAGGAAAAGTGCTAAAATGTGAAATTGCCAATAAGGTGCAATTTTACAACATTACAACTCTAAGGCTACCACATAGGCCTTCATTGCATTATATGTAGTTGATTCCTAAATGACTGAATTTTAATATTTTTAAAATAAACTTTTGATTATTTTTCGTACATGTAAGTCAACCTAAGAAATTTTATATAATATATTGACATTGTTGTAGGTTCCTTGATTTTAGTTTTCTATTTCTAGTTTTATTTTAATTTGTGTAGTTGCACACTTATTCCTTATTTCTTCTAGTTAATGCTGATTTTCATGCTCTAACATATGTTTGGAAAATATTTCTCAACCATGCTATTATATAAGGTTTACTATTTATAGGATGTATTTAAGATATCCATGCTAGTTACACTGAGAGGTGTAACCTACAATGGTAGCACCAGGTGGAGCAAAATGTGAGTGTGTTAACAAAAATAATTCAAAGTATATATTAAATTGTTGACATACATTAAATTAATGTTATATTGTAAATCAAGACAGTTCATCATTAGGTCTCAGATCTAACAATAGATATTTTGTTGGCTTGTTTTTCCCTATAAGACAACCCTATTTTATGAGGGCATTGTATTACGACTATGTATTGTGATGTATTCTAAGATTTTGATAGCAGTCGTGTTGCCTCTAGATCTTTGGTTGGTGATACTCCTATGAGAAGCTTGCTTTGCAAGTATATTATAATCTTCATGATTTTAATATAATATATTGGGTGACTTTTGGAGCGTGGGATTTTTCTCCTGTAAGGGTTTTCCCCACATAAATCACTGTGTTGTGGTATGCATGATATTTATGTTTATTTCTATTTAAGTTTTTGTAACTGATGTAAAGATCTATAAAGTTTTGCATTATCCTCTTCTCAAGATTAGTGTAGGAAGTTGTTATGCTACCTTAGCTTCCTTACGAGTGGTATCAAATCCTGATCACCTTTGGTTTTAGTTGTGGGTTGTTGGGTTTGTTGAACTAATCCATATTTGAGTGGGATCTTGTGCAAAAGATACTTTGTGATCTTGCTGCGAGAATTTTTTAGATGGCAAGTTCATCAAGGAGAATAGAGGTGGATAAATTTTCTAGAAATAATTTTGAGATTTGGAAGCTGGAGATGGAAGATCTGTTGATAGATTGAGATCTATGGGATGTTGTTGATGAGAATGTTTCAAGGCCTATAGATCCTACTTTGGCTACTAAATAAGTTGTTATGGACCTATAACCATAGTTTTTATCACCCCCCTAAAAATATGTCCACCCATGTAAATTTTGTCTAAGTTAAAAAGATCACCCTTCCCTATGGTTTTCAAAACCTTATTGAGCCTCGCTCAGGTTGTCACAACCTTTTTTTCATCTAACACTTTAAAATATTAAGTATAATTCAGTCCCTTGTGAGTTCTTAGACCTATGTCGAGGCCCAAGGAATTTTTCACAACCTTTGCAACCACTGATAAAAGGAAAAGGAATCTGAAATGATTGTAGGACTTCATGATGGTTTTGAAACCTTTTTCCGTCTCCAATGAGGTTTTCAAAACCATACATTATTCTAATGACAAGCAAGTTGTAAAATCCTTGTTCTAGAGAGGGATGCAATGAATACTACACCAATTAGAAGGTAGCATTTCCAAATTGTGCAAATGTTTTGAAACCTTTGTTGGTTCCCAACAGAGTTATCGAAACTACTCAAATTTTTAAAAAGCTTTACTAGCCATTCTTTTACAAATATTCAAAAGGAAGTTGGAGAAAAATGAAAGAATGGAAAGCTCACGTGTGCCAACCTTAATGGGGTGACATTAATGGCTATCAATCCCTAGCATTAATTGATGAAGAGGAGAAAACACACTTTCAGTTTCTCTTTCAAATTTGAAAAATCTAGATTACAAAAGACTTCAATGATGATAAACTCAAAAATCAACAATTACATATGTTGGTTTAAATTGATTGCTCCATTACACACATTACACACATTACACTCAAATTGAAAAGCAAATCAAAGATAATTTATTTATCCAAATTACAAGGAACATGCAATTATAATTCTTAGGAAACTCCATTTTGTTGTGTATTCTCACAACATGCCCCATTTTTCCTCTAGAAAAATGTAGACCCCCTTTTTTTTCTTTTTTTTTTCTTTTCCCTTTCTTCGCTTTATGCTTGTGTTGGTGTGTTTCTTTTGGAGGAAATGGTAAAATGAAAGTCTTGGTCCAAAATGTTGGTCTCCCAATCAAGTTGATGTCTTCCTAGGCTTTGGGTGTTTGCAAATATTTTTCCCACACTTAAATTATTGATTATCTGGATTCTTGGGTTCTTGGGTGTTGGGTGTTGTTTCTCTAAGTGTAATTCATCTTCTACAAAATTCACATTGTGCCTAGCTAGTCATTACACTCGATGAGTTTTCACCCAAGAGAATTTTTCCTAATTGTTTATGCATTAGCACTTCTTTGGTTTAGCATGATCGCTACTTTTCTTTTCTTCAAAATTGAAAACTAGGAGTTTTAGGAATTGAGTTCATTTTGAACCAAACTAGTCTTACTTTTTACCCACACCTAGGTATTCTTTGTACCTGGTTCCCATAAACTCAATAAGTGAAAAGCCTGACCCTAGTAACTCTTTGAGACTAAATGTCAGATATTTCAAATCCTATTATTAGCTAGTCATTCAACATCCAAGCTAGACACTTCCTCTGACGCTTTACCTTCTTCTTAGAAACCCACTCTTTTGTTCTCTTCAATACAACTGTAGTATTTTCCTCGATGGTCTCTATCTCGTTGACACTCCAATCAAAAGTTACAATAGGCTGGATAGAAATATGTTTGATAAAATGAGATCCACTAAATTTGATTCATCATCTTCAATATCATGGATATCCCAGTTGATATTGAACAACCTTATTTTTCTCAAAGACAGCCTCATCCAACATCTTCTCCTTACTTCATACTCATAAGGACAATCTTCCCAATAATCCTCCAAGTTTGGAATATGATGAAATCCAAGACCTAGCTATAAGTTATCTTTTACAAAGTTTTTACTATCAAAAGGAAACTTGAGATCATAGAAATGAAAAGTATACTTAAATAGTTCCCTCTCAATATTGAGTGCATCTAACATTGAGTTGAATAAAAAATAACCAAGTCCAACAGGAGACTGTCTGCTGACCTTCTTCCTTTCTTAGCACCTCTTATTCACCTCAGCTAGTTGCCTACAAACTTCTATCAACACAACTTTATTTTTAGCATATCGAGGGAGTTTTAGTGGAGGACCATCAAAAGCTCCAACCATAATGTATGAGAACATTTGGAATTGAATGAAATGGATCCCATAAGTATCAAACTGATATCTCCCTATAATTCATGGGTTACTCTCATAGTGAAATTATTAGTAACCCTCCTATGATGATAGAAACTTTTATCCAATTGTATTTTATCATATTAATAAAAAGTTGGGTGCTCCTCTCATGGGTATAGAATTTTTCTTAATCTTGGCCAGGGTCTTGTACTAGCAATAGCACATATTAAGTATGAGGACATGCAGAAGAACCTGATAATTCTAAAATATACGATCATGTGATGTACCTAGTCACTGATAAGTTGAGCCTAGTCCAAGAATTGAGTTCCTCCCAATATAATTTGAATGAAGAAATATATCAATTCCTCAACTTCATGAGATTTATTATTTCCCCTTAGCCTATGTAACAACACAATCATATCAAAAATCTCATTTACAAAATGGTTCCTATGTAGGTTCTTGGAAATTGAGATTTACCCCTCCTAGGTGTGCAAGCCATTCCCTAGAAATCATGTTTCTATATGACCCTTTCTTTTCTAAAAAAGAGGTCTATGATAATGTGAAATCAAAAATTGAGAATTTTTCTCTTTTTGGTATCATCAGACATGAGGCAAAGGTATCTCTTTGTAATCTCATCACTAATCTATTATCCTTAGTTCCAACCTCTCAGGTGACATGGTCATAATGACTTATACATTCCATTATCAAATATAGAAACTGAATTGCAACAAGAAAGGCAACCACTTGCAACAACCTGCTTTCAATTAACCTTTATATGATTGGCGGAGGATTAGGTTTCCCAATTCTTTCCCAAAATTCATCTAAGCTCACATGCCCTGGCTTGGTATCTCCAATTTCCAACATAGTGTTGGTTAAACTAGAAACACTCATATCCCTCGTACTAGTATTTAATTATGACTAAAACCCTAGGGAAGACATATAATTCACAACGAGAAAACTTATGGCAATATAATGTTTCCCACCAAAAATTTAATTCTCAATAACTTATATCTTAGTTTGATATATAAATAGTACCTTTCAATGTGTCTCCAACTTTGAGACCAACAGCTTCAAGAATTAGCTCCTCTACTTTACTCTTGCTCTTTTTTCTCATCTCAATTGAATTGAACATTTCCCAATAGCTCAAACTACTATAAACCAGTCGTAATTAATTCCTAAATGGATGAGTGGTTAATTTCCCATCTTTCGAGCTTGGCACATGTAACCTTTCATGTCTTCATTTCACTTAACCAATTTTTAAATATTTGAAAAAGGATGGCTAAGAGGAACCTTTTTGGTAGAACAAGCAATTCTCATAAACTTGTCAAGGACTGATGAAAGTTTCATAACCATCATAAATTTCCATAGCACTTTGTCCTTAATGTATTCTCCATGTTTCTTTTTAGAACAAAAACCTTCACTAACATTTGAGTGGAAATAAAAGTTCTTACAACCTTGTTGGAGAACAACAAAGGTTTCAAAAATTTTACAAAAAATTGAAATGATTGAACTTCAACTTTGGCCGAACATATAAAAGTTGGTACAATTGCTTTGGACTCTGAGAACCTTTCTAGGATTGGTAAAAAAAGTTTATGAAATGAATTTCAAACATGTCAGAAAAGAGTGAGGTTTTAACAACTTGAGCAAGGGTCAATAAAGTTTCAAAAACCACAAGACTGACAACCCTATACTTAGCCAAATTTTAAATAAGGGAGCATAGTTTTATAAGGGGATGAAAACTATGGTAACACAAACTAATCTAACATAAAAATGCTCTAAATCACCCATCCTATTATTTTTTCTAAAGTCATGTATTCATCAAAAACTATTCAGGCTATACTACATGTATGGTATAATTTTTATGTAATTGTAGTGTAGAAAAATGTACTCCTTTACATTTTCACACTTTGTTTGGGACCTCTTAATTAAAATTGAACTTAATTATGCCTTAATAATCCCTATTTTACATCTACAAGCCTAATAAATTTCATTTTTTGAAGGGGAAACCCAACAATAATTAATGCCAACACATAACAGTTTACCTTGAGCAATATGTGTTTCAGGAATAGGGACCTGGGACCCATTCACCCATGGGTGAATGGGTCCACCCTGTGCCTTTAAACCTAAACTTAAATTATGTTTTTGGTGGTATTTTAATGTCTCTAAATTCAAATTTTGATGACAGTTTGTAATGTTTAATTTTGGGGAAATTAAGGATACATACCTATAAATACAAGGTTATTTCATCAATTCAAATCCTAAAATTTTAAAGAAGAAAGAAGGAAACTTTCACAAGAGAAAATATTATGATCAAATGAATTCAAGAACATATTTATCAGTGATTTATTGCAGCAATGAAGATTGCAAGAATCATGTTAAGGTCTTAAGAATCATGCATGTTTTTGGAGCTAACATTGTGATGTAGGTTTCAAAGATCAAGTCAAGCATTCAAGTCATATTTCAAGCATCAAGATCCACATCCATTGAAGCCATTTCATGCAAGATAAAGATCAAGATCAATATTACATACTTCCAAAGGTTTACTCAAGGGTTTTTTGAGTTGCAACATTTTATTTTTCATTCATCATTCCTTTCATATTTCATTATTTCAATTCAAGGATTAATTACCCAAATGGGATTTGACCAAGGAAAACACCCATTCACCAAAAACAAAAAAAAATTCCCTCTTGTGTTTGTGTTGCAGATCTTAGGTTGAAGAAGGATTGAAGATCTCTTGAAGAGAAAGATTGGAAAAGTTATCAAAGTTGCAAAAGTTGTCAAAGTTGTTGTCAATTCATGGAAACTCGCCTATAAAACTGAATTTTGACTTTTCGACACTGAAACTAAGATCAAATAGAATCTGCAAATTGAAATCAAAGGCTCCCAAAAGTTGGTTGAAAACCCTGAGTAGAGGCCCCTTCACCCATGGGCAAATGAGTCCTAGTTTGCCTCCCGAAACTGCCTTTTGGTGATTGGTACACAGTGTTCTATCCTTCTCAAATTTGTAGAAAGTTTTTTGTTTCTATTAGTATTGAATTTAAATTATTGTTTCAAGTTTGAATGGGAATAATTGAGTGGATTTACTATTTTTAGTTTTTCTCCCAAAATTATTGTTTAGGCTAATACCCTCATCCTCAATCATAAGGAAATTAGTAGATTCCCTCATTTAGTTGACTCACCTAAGGGTTGTAAGTCAATTCTTTGTGTGGATCTCATTTCAAAATCAAATAGTGATAAATAGGTCCATATTTGATATCATTCCCTCATTTGATCTATAACCCTATTTTTCATTGTTTCATTCTGATGAACCTAACAATCTTGCATTATAAACTTTTTGAATTTGGAGTCCATTCAAACCCTAGATCTAGGATTTGCATTACTTTGCATTGATTTGCATTTTATTTAAGGTTCTTAACTTGCATGGAATTGCATATAATTTAGGGTTTTAGGTCTATATTTTGCATTGTTTAAAATCTAAAAAATTCAAAAATCTCATTCATTTTGTAGTGTTTACATAACATTGCATGATCAGTCACTTAAATAAGAAAATTGAATCAAAATTGCATCTCAAATTAGGTATTTTTGCTTGTTATTTAGCATTTACACTTGCATTAGATATGATTTTCCAAAAATCTAAAACTGTAACCACCTATTTGCAACCAAAATATAAAAACATAAACATCAACTCATAAATCTATACTTCAATTTTTTAGAACCCTGACACAAGACCCATTTTCCCATGGGTGAATGAGTCCTTGATCAGGGTTGATTCTGAATTTCTAAGCACTCAAAACCCTCTATCTGCATTTTCTATTTTTGTATTCAAGTCTTTATTTCAGTTTCTAGAAATTTTTGTTTTTTGTAATCATTTACAATAAGGTTAATTGATCAATTCAAGTGCATTTCAAACATAAATTTTTGGAATTAAAAGACATCATTTTCAAGTTTTTTGTATAGTATAATAAAAAAAATATCTTGTTTAAAATCTATAAATTTTTATCTCTTTTTACATACTTGCATTGATTCATATTCTAGGGTGTTTGATTACATTTATCTAGTGCCTATTCTCCATTTTTTGTGCACCTTATGTTGGGTAAAACTTGTAAGAGCTTCACAACTTGGTGTCTTATTGCCAATACTTTAGTGCAACGTAGTTCGAGACTCATGTCATCCTGTGATACATCTCTTGTCATGGATCTTAGGTTTTCCAACTCTTTCACTCATAGTGTTGACACTAGTCAACCCATTATGGACCTGTTAGTTCTCAAAAATGTTGGTTGAAAAACCACAAGAGGTTGCCAAGCTCTTGGTACATTTTAGGCTAACGAACAAGGCCAAATGGTGTACTTGAACCTTCTTCTCTTCAGGATCTGCTAGACCTAGGTGGGTGTACCTATGTGAATGAAGCAAACTTGAAT
This sequence comes from Sequoia sempervirens, assembly GCA_007258455.2. Classification (NCBI taxonomy): domain Eukaryota; kingdom Viridiplantae; phylum Streptophyta; class Pinopsida; order Cupressales; family Cupressaceae; genus Sequoia; species Sequoia sempervirens. The sequence continues at coordinate 973,362,721 of VDFB02271358.1, forward strand.
ATATGTTTCCTACTTGTACAATATATCCAAAATGGCAATTGGAAATGGATAGATGCAAGCCTAATTTGGTATAAATTGTATAAGCAATATCAAGGTGAAGTTTATTAATATGTTCAGTTGACAGATGTAAGGTCTTGAAAAAATAAATTTGACAAAATTAAATGATGAAATGTCTAAGACCAATGCCTTGTTAGGTATATGGAGTCAAATGAAAGTCTAAGATGAGTGGCTTGTATTTGGTAGTAACTCTAACTGTTTGGCACACTAATATTGGTTTATAAGATGTATAAACATGCAAGAATGTGATTACCAAGTTCTTCTTATCGATCCAAATGACCTTTTCCAGATTACTGTGGTTAATTAAAAGAATTTAATCCTTCCATGAAGGAGCTAGTTAACTAAACCACACAAGAACAACAAATGTTCCTTGATCAATTGAAAATATCCTTGATACACCAATTTCAATAATAAGGAAATGTCGACCTTGAAGACAACCTAATAATATTTTTTAATTAATTCAACAAAACAACTGATACAATTATGATGCCACAAAATTAGAGATCTTTCATTAACTTCTTCAAAATTGTGTTTGCAACATGGTCTTTTGAAATGTAACCATTGTGACAGCCTTTTGTTATCTATCTATCTCTATTCACCTATTTCTTTCTCCTATATCTAATGATTTCTTTTGGTCCTGGTCTCACTTATATATACGAGAGGAAACAAGCTTTAGACCAAACAACATGTCTTTTGATAACAAAAAATAATTTTGAAATTAAACATAACTAAAGAAAACTAATCATAACTTGTGTATCAATCTGTTAATCTTCAAGTAAAAGCCCGTTGTCATCTAAGACCTATTCAAAGCTTTTTTTGTATGATACTTTCTCTTCATGATGTATAGAATCAATCTTCATTAGAGCCCAAATATTTTTCATGTCACTTATTAATTGTCAAGTCACTTGGCCATTTGAATTTCTGTGCAGCTGCGAAGTTTGTAAGATGACTCTTCCATCCATTATCCAGGATATTTTTGACATCTACCACGAACTTTGTATATCCATTGTCCAACATGATGATCCCATTGAGAAAATTATGAAAATTGTTGAGATTGATTTCCCCATCATCATGTATATATGCCAGGCACCTAGGAATCATCTGATCAAATTCTTCTCTCCATTCATCTATACCTTTCAACTAATTGTCATCTTTGAGGATTGATGAGTTGAAGAGGTATTTTATAGAGTCAAATGAATTCTTCCTACTTTCCACTTTCTTCCTTATATCCACCAGATACATACACCCCTCGATCACACCTTTTACCATCTCTTGTGTAGGTTTAAGCCTTGATAGTGCCTCTAGATCCCTATGTGTATCCTTGCATAAAGTGGTCAGTATGTGAAAGGTGGGTTGCCATCTCTTTTGGAGCTCCTCAAGGATGGGGGAGTTAGTGTTCATCTGTTCTAAAGCCTTGACCAAATTGCTAAAGTTTTCATGTACCCCATTTATCATCTCCTTTAATATCCCAACTCTATGTTCTAATATCCTCTTTAGAGTCTCCATGATATGATGTTTGACATCTTCCATGTAATGCTTCTTTAGCTTATCAATTTCAACTCTCATTTGTTGTATATGTGGGTCCTTTGCCTAGACAAGTGGGTGATAGAATTTTAATTCATCTCCTCTCACTGCGGTGGCCTACTACAACTGTTGTTTCAACTTTACATTTTCAATAAATAGCTTATTCACCTCATCATTTGATAATTTCAATCTCTTCTCATACTCATTAATCTTTTTCTCCATATTTTCAACTACATCCTTGGTGAACATTGCAGAATGCATGGTCATAGTGGTAGCATCTATAGGAGTTGTATCTCTCATTGTTCTAACCATAGTTGACCCCCTAATTTCTTGCACTACATCCAAAATTTGGGGCTTCCTTTTACTTTTATATTTTTTCCATAAAGCAAGTGTTTGGGTAGTAGGGTTATACCCTATTCCTGAGACACCTTCTTCTGAATCAAATTTTTCTACCAACATAGGGTCATCTTATGCTCTAATCTAATCTAGAAGAAACATCTTAGACAACTCCATCCCTGGTATAATTATCATATCACTTTTCAATACCATCTCTCTCGCCTCCTGGGGGGTGACATTAATGCTATCAACATTTAATTCTACAAATGTCTAAGCCTAGATCTCAGCTTGCTTCAACTCTTCAACTCCAATAAGATTGATTTTCAATCTTTCATCAAATTGTTTCATCTTCATTTTAATCCAAAATTCCTTAAACTCATTAGTATGGATAAAATTATCATCCTCCATGAACCTTAGAGAGGCTAATACCCTCTCATCTTCTTGAATTTCATTAGCTCCTTCCTCTAAAAGCCTAGCCTTAGGATCATGGGGCATTTGACTTATCTACTATTCAACTACCTCCTTTATCTTAGTCAGAGCTAGGACTGCTTCTTGTTATTCATCATCACTTGAGCCATAATCAACCAATGGCTTAGTCCTCTATCTCTTAGCCTATGGTTCATGAGTAGGAGATGGAGGGGATGGATGTGTAGGTGATGGGGGTGGTGCCTATGATGTGGAAGCTTCATGTGGTGGTTGGTGAGGTATGGGAAGTGGAATCAACCCCTCATCTTGGGCCATTTTTTATAATTCATCAAATATATCAAGGATCATTTGCCTCCTTTTCAAAAGGTTGGCTTCATCTACAAAAAACCCCCTCAAACTTCTATCCTTCTCCTTCTTCTGATTCTCCCACTTCATCATTATTATCCACCTTTTTCTAGTTTGCATTACATCAAAAAATATACACCAAATTCCTTATAACATCCTCTTAGGGTCAAGCTCATGTGAGATGGCCCTCTTTGTCAGCAAGGTTCTTCTAATCATGTTGATATGACCCTCTGGGTCACACACTCTTTCTTTTCCAAATTAGAGGGGATAGTTAACCCTCATGAACCTCTACAATTCTTCTAACATATCAAACCCAATGGCCAACTCTTCAAATATAGTTAAATCAGGAAAAAATGTACCTTTCCTTTGATTTCTCATCAAATCATGCTCCATCCAAAGCATCTACCACATAAATTCTGTAAAGCATACCCTTGCAGGTACAAACTTAGGAAAAATATGTGGTGCTTGGTCACATCCATATACTTTGATAACTGTGTGTTGAGGCATAAAAAACCAATCAACATAGTTATGGGGACAACCCTAGTCTAGCTAATACTATATAGGCCTCATTACTTTCATCAATGACTCAAGCAATCTTGGTGTTGGGTAACCAAGGGAAGCTATTAGTCTAACAACAAAATCATCTTGAAATACTACAAAATCACATTTTGTACATCTATTATCCCAGATGTAACACCAATTTTGCACAAGGAATCTTACTCCATTATCTTGTGTACACAATTTCATTCTTTTAGTCCACTTCACTTCATTCTAGTATAGGATTAAATGACATAATAAAGAATATTTCCTAAAAGTAATAGGGGCCTTAGCTTCCTTGACTTGCAACAAACCCTCATGTATGTGTTCCTCAATTATGGATGCAAAATCAAACTCTACAATTGACTCAAAATGTTGAATTATCATTGCCATTCTCATCAATCCTATTGGCATATGCTCCTCTGCATCTATCCCCAAGACTCTACACAATGCATGATAGGTATTCTTGAAAGAAACCTGAAATTTTGAGGCTTGGAAAGGTTCCATTCTAGAGGAAGGGATGGAGAGTTTTTTGTTATCATCTCCCCTCTTCATGTGTAGGGGGGTCTCATCACTTCTATATGTTCTTAATCTTTTATACTCCTGCTCTAGTTTCACTAAATTCACATATGTTATAGCTTGTTTATTTAGGTTAAAAGACTTTATAATGGAATCTCTTCTAACATCAACTAAGCACCCACCATTTGGAAGCCTAACAATTTTGGTTGGGCATGGTAGTTTTTGGCAAGTTCTTTGATTAGCTCAATATCAATGAAAACATTAGGGACAATTAACTTAGCCACATCTAGGGTCCATGGGTTTGATGCCAGAACCTTATCGTTCCTTTTCTGATAGAAGTACCAATAGAGGTTCCAACCCAACTGAGGTATAATGGGTTCCCTACAGTCTTGAGCTAAGTCTCTTAAATCTCTCTTAGGTCCCTTGTCTACTGAACTAGGCAACAAGGAAAGCAATGGGGATTGCAATGATGGTTTACTAGTTTTGGCATCATCCTTTTTAATTCCTACTTCACTCTTCTTTGGTGCCATTTTATGAAATTCATAGAATATGATGAGAAAAAATTACCTAAGAATAGAACTTGCTTCAAATAATTCCCTTTACTCCTACAATTTGAGCTCATATGCAACTTGTTTTTAGCTATAATGAATGAAAAATCTCAACTTATTTCGCATATTTTAACACCAAGATGCATTTACTCCCGACTCATAAATTCACACAATTCAAATCTTTGTATTGAGCTCAATTTTATATTTTGATGTTGACTGATGTGATTGGTGTGTCTTAAATGACCCAACGGCTTGGTTATCGCACTACCTCATGTCACTTTTGCTCCCCTGCGGTACCGCAGTGTATCTTTAGTATCCTTCTCCAGTGTACCACTCTACCATAGGCTACCTTTTTCTCCCTTGCGGTACCATGGTGCCTCCTTAGTACCTATCCTCAATGTACCGCTCTACTAAGGGCTATGTCTTGACCCCTCGAGGTATAACAGTATAGTGTATATAGTAGTAGTTGCTCTCACCATCATACAACAAGTGGCTTGGGGATGATCTGTTGTAGGGAGGTATGATATGGGTGTTATGAGGGGTGGCCAATGTGAACGGTAATGTTGTAAAGGGTAAAAATGACCTTGAAAGGTGATAATGCAATTTATTATGAAAATAAGAATGGGAATTTTGGATTTCAAATGATAAAATACTTGGAATTTTTTATGAAAATTTTGGTTCCAATAGTGGCTCCAATTGGTGATGAATGATTTATCAATCATTGCAAGAATCCAAAATATCCCTAGGTGTATACCAGGTGTCCCGTTCATATGGTTTTGAAAAGATGGAATTGTGGTGAGGATGGAATGAATATGGTTATGGAGGTGAAAATGATGAAAATGGAAATGATCCTATACTACTGTACATGGAAAGAAACTTTGTTTTTAATGAGGGAATTCTAGGATTGTCCATGTACTAGCAAGTCCTAGTCCCTTTTTTATTTCCTAAACTACTTTGCATGGAAAGAGATTATTTTAAGAGGCTTTTCAAGAATTTTCCATGCATTGGCAATCCATAATCCTCTAGTATTCTTCAAGAAAAGAAGTGCTTTAGAAATTTCCCATGTACTGGAAATTCTTGTCCTTCACCTGACATGTTTTGAAAATAGTAAGAGTCCTCCCCTCCTTTTTCAATGATAACAAAGGGGCCTAACCACAAGGCTTCAAAATTTCCATTCTTTCCCTTTTCTTGACATCTAGCATTCCACATTAATACCAAATAATTCACCTCAAATTTTCTATTTTTGGCTTTCTTATCAAAAAGATATTTCATTTGTGATTGTAAATTTATATTTTTCTTTTGGGCCATTCTCCTTATTTCATCAAGCTCTACAAGTTGCTCCATCCTTTCCTCCATTGGTTCTGGAATTTCTAAATCTTCCTAAAGGATGAAATTGTAAACTGGTAAAAGGTTTTGCAATGGTATCCTGGCTTGTGTTCCATACACTAGTTCAAATGGAGACTTTCCAATCACCTTCTTTGTAGTAATCCTATCTGCCCATACAACCATTCTCAACTTTGAGTCCCATGCCTTCTTGTTCCCATCTAACATCCTTCTTATGATTTTAAAAAGACTTTTAATACTGAATTTTTCTTGACCATTTGCTTGTGGGTGGTAAGGGGCGGCATAAGAAACAGTAATGCCATATGTGTTGCAGAAATTTTTGAATTCATCAGACCTAAAATGCATCCCATTGTTTATGATCAATGTTATTGGTGTACCAAATCTAGTTATGATATTCTCCATCAGAAAATTTATTACCACCTTGCTTGTTGCTTATTTAGTTGGGATTGCCTTCACCCATTTAGTGAAATAATTAGTTGCCACTAATATCCACTTATGTCCTCCACTTGATTTTTCTTGTATTTCCCCAATAAAATCAATTCCCCATTGATGGAAAGGGGCTTCTACTTGTAAAGGTCTAAGCAGTAGGGCTCCTTGATATTTCATCTTTCCTGAGAATTTTTGACAAGCTTCACACCTCCTTACATATGCAAAATAGTCATTGAAAACCTTAGGGCAGTAATAGCCTGCCTTGAGAATCTTATGTGCAATAGTTTTGGCAGAATAATGACCTCCACACACTCCTCCATGCATCTCTCTCAAGACTCGTTCTACTTGTGATTCATCTAGACACAATAATAGCACTCCATCCCTATTTTTCCAAAATAGATCACCTTCTATGAATATGTACTTGGATGCCTGCAACTTTAGAGTTCTCCTCTGATTATCATTCAATCCTTTAGGGCACTTCATGTGTCTGAGATAATACACTATGTTTGTGTACCAAGGAATATATCCAATGCTTGCAACTCTACCATCCTCATTCTCCACATTACAAACTTGGTTATCTTCAATGTTTTCTTCTACCATTAGTTTGGCTAGACCTTGTCCCCTTACTAACTTGGTAATCTGAATTTACATATTAAATTCTTGTATCTTATTGATCAATCTACATCTCTTCCCTGTCACCTTTGTTTGTACCAATATATCTTTCATAGCTGCATGTGGTACATATGCAATTACTTTTGCTCCAACTAAATATGGTTTGAAAGCTTTTGTTGCTTTGACCAATTCATAAGCTTGTTTCTCCATAATATCATACTTTAATTTTGACCCCTGCAATGATTTGCTAAAGAAGAATACAGGTTGCTCATACCCTTCATCATTCTTTTGTAACATAACAGTTGCTATGGTGTGGAATGAGGAAAATGAGAATATTTGGAAAGGTTTGGAAAAATCAAGAGATTTTAAAATAGGGACTTCTTTGATGGATTTCTTGATGGATATAAAAGCTTCCAGGGCTTTTGCAGTCCAATCTATTTTTTCTCCCTTCTTCAACATTTTGGATATAGGTTTAATAATTTCAACAAAATTTGACACAAATATCCTAACAAAGTTAATTTGTCCAGAAAATGATTGAATGGATTTGATAGTTTTGGGAATGGGGATTTTGTCTATGGCTTATACTCTTTCAAGGTCTATTCTATTCCTTCTTTTGATGCAATATGCCTCAAAATCTTACCCTCTATGACAACAAAGTGACATTTCTTAGGATTGAGACTGATACCATATTCCAAAGCCCTGATGAATATTTTCTCCAAGTGCTCTACATGGTCTTCTGCCCTTTTGGAATAAGTAGTGAGGTCATCCTAGTACACTACCATTATAGCATTGATTAAATCTGCAAATGCCACATCCATGGCCCTTTGGAAAGTTGCCCCTGCATTTGTGAGACCGAATGGCATTCTCACATAGACATATGTCCCCCATGGCATAGTAAAAGTTGTCTTGTATTGCTCAGACTCTTTAACTTTGACCTGATTATACCCAAAAAACTCATCCATCATTGACAACAATTCACATCCTGTTACTTTGTGCAATATGACTTCCATATTTGGGAGAGGGTAATTATCTTTAAGGGAGGCAACATTTAAATTTCTTAATTCTACACATAATATAATATCCCTATTTTTCTTTCATATTGGGACCAAATTTGAGACCCATGTTGGATGTCTAATGGGCTTGATAATGCTTCCTTCTCTAATTTTTGTTAGTTCCTCTTGCATTTTAGGCTTTAGAATTGAATTGATGGGTCTTTGTTTTTTCCTGAATGGTTTTGTACCTGGTTTTAATGGAATCTCATGTTGGAATATATATTCTCTATATGCTTTAAGATCCTCATAATACCAAGTGAAAATGTGCTTGTATTTTCTTAACAATACAATCAACATTTTTCTGATTGTTGGACTTAGCTTCTTTCCAATGTAGAATAGTTTTGGTGCTAATTCAATCCCTAGATTGATTTCCTCAACATCCTCTCTCTTTACTGGCATTTGCTTCATGAGATCATGGTCATTTCCATCATATACCCTTTCTAGTGCCACAAGTCCTTTGGGAAGTTTGTTGGTTTTAAGCTGTAAAACCTCTTTTCCAAATATAGTCTATTTTCCATCTACTTCCTCAACAAATGAATTAAAGTCAATATCCCAAGCTTCATATTGGTCTATGCAATGGAGAAACTATATGAGATCATTATCATCATTAAAAACTTTCCAGCTATAGATATTATCAGGAATAGCAGGCCTTGTTTTGACTTCAGCCTAAGATACTTCGGCCAAGGTGATATCATCTCTTGTTAGGGCTATATTGGCTAGGAAATCTGCCATCAAGTTCTTCGACCTGTCTATCCACTCAATGGAAAAAGCATCAAATAATTAAATTGTATCCCACACAACATTTCTATATTGTTTTAACCTTTTGTTTTTTGCAGCATATCTTGACTGACTTGTGAAATGGCCAACTTAGAGTCTCCAAGAACAATTAGCAGGGATTCATACTCTACTATATTATTTGTACATTTGCATATAAACAAAAATGAATACTTGAATGTAGTACCTTCAGGTGAGATAAATACTACCCCTGCTCCATTTTCTTCTTGACTACATGCTCCATCAAAATACATCCTCCACACACCATGTTGATTTTTAGAAACATGCTTGTCAATTGGATTAGTATTCACTAATTCAAGTTGGGAAGGCTCTATCCTAAAACTCCCTAAATCCACATCACAAAAGAAATTTAGCTGCTCTTGAGCAACATAATCCACAATATGATTCATCCTTGGTTCTCTATATAACTTGACCTCTTCACCATTGACTGGTATTGTGGCAGAGGACAAGTCAAACTATACATTTCCTCCAACTACTGCATTCCATTGTCTTGACAAAAGCATTCCAAAATGAGGTGTATCAATCATAGTTATGTCAATATTATAAGTTGCTTGTGGATAAGAAGCCAACTTTACTTCTACATCTTTCATAATTCCTATCACTAGGACAGACCTACTATCCATAGCATAGCATTTTCCACCAGTAGTGTCTACCCACATACCAAGTTGTTTCATGACCCCTATTGGCATGATATTGATAGCAGCACCTTAGTCTGTCATACAATTCCTTACCAGCTTATTATTTATTAGTAGTGTAGTAAAGAATGGATCAACTTGTGGAGGATTTATCAATGCATCACCTAGAAAAACCTTCAGAACTTTTACCTTTTGCTACTTATTAGTGATCTTGGTGGTCCCCTTGTTTTCAAAGTTTGAGCTTTCATCATTTCCATTAGATATTAATTGAATAGCATTGTCCCTATACTCTTTTATCTTCATCATTTCTAATAATTGCACAAAAAAATTTACCTGAGACAAGGCCTGTGTGAAGTCAAAAGATGTATTTTCTATTTTCATTGTATTCTTTTGCTCCAATGAATCTTCTTTGTTCCACACTTTCTCTCTTTTTTTTGTGTCATCAGGCTTTTGTTTATCTTTATGTAACTCTTTGCTTCCTTCTTTCTGAACATGTTTTTTCTCATTCTTATCAAGTTTCTTATTTTCTATCCTTTTTGGTACTCCATGCATTGCTCCTTTATCTTTCACAAATATCCCTCTTGGAACATCCTCTTTTGTGTTTATTGTTTTGTTTATGAGCCTATAGTTACTTTTTGCTTGCTCTACTGTAGCAATAGTTAATTCTTCCATCTCCTCTTCAGTAGGCCTCCTTATTATACATTTACTTGACTAAGATAGTGTACAAGTATATGATTCATCATCACTTTTATCATAATAAGAAAAGACTTGTTGTTCTACCATATGGACATTGTACCTCTGTTTATCAACATCATATTCGTAGCCCTATTCTTCTGAAGATGAATATTCATGCTCAATTGGATGGAGGGTGTGAGAGGTTAAATATGTTGTGTGATCCTCTTCATCATTGTCTATTGGTATCTCCTCTACTTGTATTGATTGAGCAACAATACAATGGTCAGGAGAATGTGGCAAGTTGCAAATTTGACACCAAGGATTATTGTTAACCATGTACGCTCCCCTCTTTTTTAAAGGATCAAGATCCTCCTTATTTTTAGGCCTATCCATCACAGGCTTTCCATCCTTCCAGTTTGTAGTATATGGCATATCATGCAACCTCGATCTTTCATTTCTATGTGTATTTTCTTTCCTATTCAGAGGGTTATTAACATTTTGGTGAGCCCTAAGATTATCTCTCTTACCAACCATCCCAACAACCTTCCTATTGTTTTCAATAGTTAATGCTATTTTTTGTGCTTCAACTAAATTTTTAGGGCACCTATTTCTAAGCTCATATCTTTTCTTTGGATAAAATGCTTTTAGATAAATACTTAATGTTGCAAGGTTCGTCAATTTAGACCCAGGTGGTATCTTATTATGTAATTTGGAGAACCTCTAGTTGAAGTTATAAATTGTCTCATTTTGATATTTTTGGATACTTATCAATTCATGCAAGGAAAACTTCGGTGCACATTGATTCCCATACTATTCAAGGAATTGATCATGAAACTCTTAGGTGGAAGCAATAGAAGCTATTGGTAAACTGTTAAACCAATCTTTAGCTTCTTTATTTAGTGACATCATAAAGAACCTCATTTGTATATCTTCATACTACATATCCAAATCTTGAATAAAAGCATTAAAATTCCTTAAGTGTTCCTCATCTATGACTACATTACTTCCCATAAATTTTGGGACAAGACCTCTCCAACTATTGTCCATAGGTAAGGATATACTTGGGATCCTACTAAGTCAAATTTTCTAATCATAGTTGTGTAGTGTTGAGAAGGTGGGTTTTGAGGATGTTGATATTGGTATAATGGATTATTGTATTGTATGTGGGGTGGTGGCATATATTGTTGGCTAGGGGGTGGCTGAGCATTTGGGTGTTGTGATGGATTTCTAGATGGAGCATTTGATGATTTGTATTGATTCCCAAATGATTTTTTAGGTGCCTTTGGTAGATTTGAAGGTCCTACATTGGTATTCTTTTGCTTGTGAGATGGTGTGTATTTAGTGAGGTTAGCTATCTGAGCATCAAATTGGGCTCTTTGCAGCTTCAAGTCTTGGAGTTCTTTTATCACTTGGAGCTTCTATTCATATTCTACTTTCTTTCTTTCATTTTCTTGTCTTTCATACTCCAATTGTGTATTTAATTGTTCCAGAGTCATATATTCATAATTTTCTTCAAAGGCTACATTATTAATAGGCTAATATTGATTCCCTTCAAGTAATAACATTTTATGATCATATTCATGTTGTCTTTTGATCTTTTCAGCCTCCAATCCAACCATGAATTCTTCCTCTTTCTTAGGATCTAACTAAAAGAAAGGATTCATTTTTTCTTCAGGGATGTGAGGTTCTCCAGATGGGTTATTTTCATTTTTCAATGTATCATAGCGATTATACATCTCAAAGTGTGGTTTTGATGTTTTATCCTTATTTTTCATGCACATTTCATCAGACACCTTCTTACCTTTATCATTCTTATGTGTCCATTTACTATTTTCATTAGGAACTTCTTTATACAGGGACCTTTTGTCATGCATATTGTAAACTATTGTGATGGTCTGAACTCTAGGGTTTGTTCTTTCTGATGTGTACTTTATTTTACCAGTCTCAATGCACTTATTCTTTCAGAGTCGCCGCTAACTTTTAGACAAGTGAGAAAATTTTATAATTGCTTGTTCCAAGTGGAGTCTTAAGTAAGGTATTGACTCTATGATGAAGGCTTGGATTCAAATTTGACTCCCTAATAGAGTCACCAATATGTTAGTTCTCAAAAACATTGGTTGGAAAACCACAAGAGGTTGTCAGGCTCTTGGTACATTTTAGGCTAATGAATAGGGCCAAATGGTGTACTTGAACCTTCTTCTCTTCAGGCTCTGCCAGACCTAGGTGGGTGTACCTATGTGAATGAAGCAGACTTGAACTATATATTTCCTACATCTACAATCTATCCACAATGGCAATTGGAAATTGATAGATGCAAGCCTAATTTGGTATAAATTGTATAAGCAATATCAAAGTGAAGTTTATTAATATGTTCAGTTGACAAATGTAAGGTTTTGAAAAAAAAAAATTGGCAAAACTAAATGATGAAATGTATGAGACCAGTGCCTTGTTGGGTATATGGAGTCAAATGTAAGTCTAAGATGAGTGGCTTGTATTTGGCAGTAACTCTAACTATTTGGCACACTAATATTGGTTTATAAGTTTTATAAAAATGCAATAATGTGATTACCAAGTTCTTATTGATCCAAATGACCTTTTCCAGATTATTGTGATTAATTGAAAGAATTTAATCCTTCCTTGAAGGATCCAGTTAACTAAACCACACAAGAACAACAAATGTGCCTTGATCAATTGAAAATATCCTTGATACACCAATTTAAATAATAAGGAAATGTCAACCTTGGAGACAACTTGATAATATTTTTTAATTAATTCAACAAACAATTGATACCAATATGATGCCACAAAATCAAAAATCTTTCATTAACTTCTTCAAAATTGTGCTTGCAACATGGTCTTTTGAAATGTAACCATTGTGACAGCCTTTTGTTATCTATTTATCTTTATTTTCCTATTTCTTTCTCCTATATCTAATGATTTCTTTTGGTCCTAGTCTCTCTTGTATATACGAGAGGCAACAAGCTTTAGACCAAACAACATGTCTTTTGATAACAAAACATAAATTTGAAATTAAACATAACTAAAGAAAGCTAATCATTACTTGTGTATCAATCCGTTAATTTTCAAGTAAAATCCCGTGGTCATCTAAGACATGTTCAAATATTTTACTGTATGACACTTTCTCTTCATGATGTATAGAAACAATCTTCATTAGAGCCCAAATATTTTTCCTGCCACTTATTAATTGTCAAGTTGCTTGGCCATTTGAATTCATGTGTAGCTGTGAAGTTTATAAGATGACTCTTCCATCTATTATCCAAGAGATTTCTAACATCCGCCATGAACTTTGTATATCCATTGTCCAGCATGATCATCCCATCGAGCAAAGTATGAAACTTGTTGAGATTGATTTCCCCATAATTATGTATATGTGCCAGGCACTTAGGAATCATCTGATCAAATTATTCTCTCCATTCATCTATACCTTTCAACTGATTGTCATCTTTCAGGATTGATGGGATGAAGAGGTATTTGATAGAGTCAAATTAATTGTTCCTACTTTCCACTTTCTTCCTTATATCCACCAGATATGTATACTCCTCGATCACACCTTTTACCATCTCTTGTGTAGGTTTAAGCCTTGATGGGGCCTCTGGATCCCTATGTGTGTCCTTGCATAAAGTGGTTAGTATGTGAAAGGTGGGTTGCCATCTCTTTTGGATCTCCTCAAGGAGGGGGGAGTTAGTGTTCATTTGTTTTAAAGCCTTGACTAGATTGCTAAAGTTTTCATGTACCCCATTTATCATCTCCTTTAATATCCCAACTCTATGGTATAATATCCTCTTTAGAGTATCCATGATATGACGTTTGACATCTTCATGTTATGCTTCTTCAGCTTATCAATTTCATCTCTCATTTGTTGTATCTATGGGTCCTTTGCCTGGATAGGTGGGTGATAGACAATTAATTCATCTCCTATCACTATGGTAGCCTACTACAATTGTTGTTTCAGCTTTACATTTTCAATAAATAACTTATTCACCTCATCATTCGATAATTTCAATCTCTTCTCATACTCATTAATCTTTTTCTCCATATTTTCAAATACATCCTTGGTGAACGTTGCAAAATGCATGGTCATAGTCGCAACTTCTATAGGATTTATATCTCTCATTTTTCTAACTATAGTTGACTCCCTCATTTCCTACACCACATCCAAATGTTGGGGCTTCCTTGTACTTTTATGTTTCATCTATAGAGCAAGTGTTTGGGTAGTAGGGTTATACCCTATTCCTGAGACACCTTCTTCTGAATCAAATTTTTCTACCAACATAGGGTCATCTTGTGCTCTAATCTAATCTAGAAGAAACATCTTAGACAAATCCATCCTCGGTATAATTAGCATATCACTTTTCAATACCATCTCTCTCACCTCCTAGGGGGTGATATTAATGTTATCAACATTTAATTCTACAAATGTTTGAGCCTAGATCTCAGCTTGCTTCAACTCTTCAACTCCAATAAGATTGATTTTCAATCTTTCATCAAATTGTTTCATCTTCATTTTAATCCAAAATTCCTTAAACTCATTAGTATGTATAAAATTATCATCATCCATGAACCTTAGAGAGGCTACTACCCTCTCATCTTCTTGAATTTCATTAGCTCCTTCCTCTAAAAGCCTAGCCTTAGGATAATGGGGCATTTGACTTCTCTGTTGTTCAACTACCTCCTTTATCTCAGTTAGAGCATGGACTGCTTCATGTTCTTCATCATCACTTGAGGCATAATCAACCAATGGCTCAGTCTTTTGTCTCTTAGTCTATGGTTCATGAGTAGGAGATGGAGGGGATGTATGTGTAGGTGATGGGGGTGGTGCCTGTGATTTGGAAGCTTCATGTGGTGGTTGGTGAGGTATGGGAAGTGGAATCAACCCCTCATCTTGGGCCATTTTGTATAATTCATCAAATTTATCAAGGATCATTTGCATCCTTTTCAGAAGGTTGGGTTCATCTGCAAAACCCCCCTCAAACTTCTATCCTTCTCCTTCTTTTGATTCTCCCACTTCATCATTATTATCCACCTTTTTCTAGTCTACATTACATCAACAAAATACACCAAATTCCTTATAACATCCTCCTCAGGGTCAAACTCATGTGAGATGGCCCTCTTTGTCAGCAAGGTTCTTCTAATCATGTTGATATTACCCTTTGGGTCACACACTCATTCTTTTCCAAATTTGAGGGGATAGTTAACCCTCGTGAACCTTTGCAATTCTTCTAACATATCAAACCCAATGGACAACTCTTCAAATATAGTTAAATCAGGAAAAAATGTACCTTTCCTTTGATTTCTCATCAAATCATGCTCCATCCAAAGCATCTACCACATAAATTCTATAAAACATACCCTTGCAGGTACAAACTTAGGCAAAATATGTGGTGCTTGGTCACATCCATATACTCTGATAACTATCTGTTGAGGCATAAAAAACCAATCAGCATAGTTATGGGGACAACCTTGGTTTGGCTTATACTGTATAGGCCTCATTACTTTCATCAATGACTCAGGCAATCTTGGTGTTGGGTAACCAAGGGAAGCTATTAGTCTAATAGCACAATCATCTCAAAATACTACAAAATCACATTTTGTACATCTGTTATCCTAGATGTAATGCCAATTTTGCACAGGGAGTCTTACTCCACTATCTTGTGTACATAATTTCATTCTTTTAGTCCACCTCACTTCATTTTGGTATAGGATTAAATGACATAATATTTAAAGAATATTTCCTAAAAGTAATAGGGGCCTTAGCTTCCCTGACTTGTAGCAAACCCTCATGTATGTGTTCCTCAATTATGGATGCAAAATCAAACTCTACATTTGACTCAAAATGTTAATTATCGTGACCATTCTCATAAATCCTATTGGCCTATGCTCCTCTGCATCTATCCCCAAGACTCGACACAATGCATGATAGGTATTCTTGAAAGAATCCTGAAATTCTGAGGCTTGGAAAGGTTCCATTCTAGAGGAAGGGATGGAGAGTTTTCTATTATCATCACCCCTCTTCATGTGTAGGGGGGTCTCATCACTTCTATATGTTCTTAATATTTTATACTCTTGCTCTAGTTTCACTAAATTCACATATGTTATAGCTTGTTTATTTAGGTTAAAACACTTTATAATGGCATCTCTTGTAACATCAACTAAGCACCCACCATTTGGAAGCCTAATAGTTTTGGTTGGGGCATAGTAACTTTTTGCAAGGGCTTTGATTAGCTCAATATCAATGAAAACATTAGGGACAATTAACTTAGCCACATCTAGGGTCCATGGGTTTGATGCCAAAACCTTATCATTCCTTTTCTGATAGAAGTACCAAAAGAGATTCCAACCTGACTAAGGTATAATGGGGTCCCTATAGTCTTGAGATAAGTATTTGAAAACTCTCTTAGGTCCCTTGTATACTTAACTAGGCTACAAGGTAGGCAATGGGGATTGCAATGATGGTTTACTAGTTTTGGAATCATTCTTTTTAATTCCTACTTCACTCTTCTTTGGTGGCATTTTATGAAATTCATAGAAGATGATGAGAAAAACTTACCCTGGAATAGAACTCACTTTGAAGAATTCCCTTTACTCCTAAAATTTGAGCTCGTCTGCAACTTGTTGTTAGTTGTAATGAATGAAAAATATCAACTTATTTCGCATATTTTAACATGAAGATGCATTCACTCCTGACTCATAGATTTGCACAATTCAAATCTTTGTATCGAGCTCAATTTTATATTTTGATGTTGACTGATGTGAATGGTGTGTCTTAAATGACCCAACAACTTGGTTACCGCACTAGCTTGTGTCACTTTTTGCTCCCCTACGGTACCACAATGTATCTTTAGTATCCCTCTCTAGTGTATCAATCTACCGGAGGCTACCTTTTGCTCCCCTACGGTACCGTGGTGCCTCCTTAGTACCTATCCTCAATGTACCGCTCTACCATGAGCTATGTCTTGACCCCCCAAGGTATAGTGGTATAGTGTATATAGTGGTAGTTGCTCTCACCATCATACTATGAGCTACTTTGGGATGATCTGCAATAGGGAGGTATGATATGGGTGTTATGAGGGGGGCCAATGTGATAGCGGTAACACAGTAAACATGATCTTTAAAGGTGATAATGTGATTTATTATGAAAATAAGAATGGGAATTTTGGATTTCAAATGATAAAATACTTGGAAAATTTTAGGAAAATTTTAGTCTCAACAGGACCATACCCTTTACACTTCATTCCCTATGACCTCCTTAGTACCAATGTTGAATCAATGGTTGCTAATGTCCTTCAAGAGAATCTAAGAAAAATGGATGAATAATTACACAAACTGCAAAACTTTGTGAGTTCTGAATACATTGTCAGTACTACTATTCCTATCATAGATAACATGAGGATAATGATTGATAATGAACAATGAATAGATATTGTTCATAGATTAGCCCACATTATTGATCAACATGTCTCTACAATGACTATTTGTGCAAAAAACTTTGGGGTATACTCAAAGTCATGGTGGAAATCCAATTCCTCCTTGCACAACCATGACCTCTATTCCAACATACACTAATCCAACTATTACTACTACCATACAACCTACTAGCAATGTCAATACTACCTTAGGTGTTTCCATTGGGAATCCCTTTACTTTTGTGCATTCAAATCTCATATCTCCTAACCCGTCTCCCCTCACAAACTTACAATTTACTTGTCCTCTGAACACATATACACCACCATATTCACCTTCAAGTAAAAGCACAAAGCTACGTCACACTTTATAAAGGAAACAACCAACATTGATCCGATTTTTAAACTTGAATCACTAAAAAGTGGCATAAATGTTTTGAATTTTGAAATGATGTAAAATAGTAAAATATGTATTTTTTAGTATATTTTATCTTTGTATTTAAATAAATAAATAAATAAATAATTTAAACTAGTTTTTAATAAATTAACACTATAATTTAGTTGCTGATAAAATGCTAAAAAATGAAGTTGCATGAGATGTCAAACTTTTTATAGTAATTTTTTTTTTCTTTCAATTTTTTTGTGTATTTATAACTTGAAACTTTAGTGCATGAATATATTTTTTTCCAATTTTGACAAATATATATTTTTAAATAAATAGTAAAATGTGTGTGAATCAAAAAATAGTTGTCTCCATCAGACATCAACTTTCATATCAAATATTTATCTAAAATGGAAAAAAAAATATACCATCTTGAAATAGATTCTTTTATCTAGTGCATCATATTTTTTCAATTTTTTTTAATCAATTTTAGTATTTTTCCTTGGCATGGTAATCAACCTAATATTTTGTGATGATAACCTATTTTTAGTAAAATTAAGAAATAAACTATAAATAATAATTAAACTATTAAAATAAATGTATTCTTGAAAACTACTCTTATGAATCTACAAAAGGGTTTTTTTATATTTTTAAAAAAATGTTATTTACATTAGTAGTAGTTATTGAAACTTCAAGTTTTGTAAAAAAAAATTATTTTTTTAGTAAATTGGACTCAAAGTGGCACTCCATATATTTTTAGTCAACAATTTTAGTTGAGAAAGTTGCGAAAGTATCTAACTTACCTAGAATGAATCTTACCAGATCATATGTTTGAACAAAATTGATTTTTAGTTAGAAATAATTAAATTAAGTTGTGCTGATAAGTTGGCTAAAAGTGTGACATAGCTTTGTGCTTTTACCCCTCCATCTCACAATACAAACAATGATATCGTCCTTAACCAACTCTTACAAAATGTTTCATCCCTCCAATAAAAAATTGCTATAATGAATCAAAATAAAAATGGCCAACCTTCACAATATGTCAAAAGAAACCCATTATCCTTGAAGATATTGATAACACAAATGCCACAAGGTATAGAGATTCCTAGATTTGAGAAATATGGTGTGAAAGGAGATCATGTTAATCATGTTTTCGCATACACAACCTTATGTATTGACTTCATTTTTGAGGATAAACTCTTGGCTAAACTCTTCTCTGGATCCTTGAAAGATATTGTCTTGGAATGGTTTTGTTCCTTATCAAATAATTCAATACGTTCATTTAATGAACTTGTGGATTCCTTTCTCAATCATTTCCAAGTGCGCATGGGTCCTAAGATGACCTTAGAAAATTTAATGAGATGTAAGCAAAAGGATGATGAAAAGGTCACTGAATTTATCTCACGTTATCAATTTCTTTACTCACAAATCAACATTAATATTCTCGATCCTGATCTCCAATGAATGTTCAATGAGAATATGCAAAATAAGCTTCAATATAAGATTGGTATAATGAAATTTTCCTCCTTCACACAATTGTGTGTTGCCCTTCATGATTACCAAAATTTGATTAGTAGTCATGAAGTGAAAACTATCTCTAACCATCCTAAAAAATTTGAATCCGCACCTAAAACCAACTACCAACCATTCAAGAAACAAAATAAAGAATTTATACAAATCAATGCTCCTCAACCAACTCAACATGTTGACACCCAAGTGGCTGCTATAAAGAAAAAAAATCCATATACATTTGGGGAGAGGAGACAATTTACCCCTTTGCTTGATACCCTTCACTCCATCATGTTGCAGCTCTTAAACAAGAACTTTATTTCCTTACCTCCTATTAGAGCTCATGATCCTACTAAGCCTTTACCTCCAAACTATAGAAAAAATTCCTTTTGTCATTATCACCGCAAAATGAAGATACGAAACATTGTAAGCGTCTTAAAAATATTGTGCAAGACCTCATTGATTCTAATCACATTCAAATTGGTGGTGTTAATGATCAAGGTAATAAGTATGTTTCCCCTCCTAGTCAAAATTTGCAAATATTTACCAATCCCATGCTAAATCATAACATCTCCTTTGTCAAAGCTAGTGAAACCAAGAATTATGTGATGAATGTTGACACGAATGATAACATGAATAATAATGAGGAAAATCCTATGGATCGTATGATTGGAATCATTAAAGTTCAACCTCATAAGGGAAAAAGTAATACGTCCCTTGACATTGCTTTCTCACAAAATGACATGCTTAAACATGCACCTGATGGTCCTCTTTACATTGCCAAAAGAATCAATGACAAGCCTACTAATGGGATACTAACTAATCCCATTTGTGTAGAGAATGTGATCAATGAATAATTATTGTTTGTGCATGAACTTTATCAAGATACTTATGAACAACCAAAAGAATGGATCAAAACACATAATGGTTTTTTATTTCCCTACGATAGGTTTGATAACTCTTCCTTTAAAAGTTGAACCAAAAAGATTCAATGTCTCATTCTCCATCATCCCGACGTCATATCAATTTTGTGTGAAGTTAGGCTACCCATGGCTTCACTCCATGAATGTTGTCTTGTCAATAGTGCATAAATTCTTAAAGTTTCCATTTGGAAAATAGATCTTTATTGTGCACCATAGTGGCTTTAATTCTATGTCTTCCTATGTGCATTTATCATTGGACTTCTTTTGGACCAAACCTATGGAATCTATTAGTCCTCTTGAGGACTTCTTTTTTAAATCTTATCAAAAGTTTAAAGAAAAGTACATAGCAGAATTATCCCTTAACAATATGCCTTAACCCATGATTGAGCCTCCTATCCATGATGAGACCATGATGGAACCAAAATCCCTTCCAAGTAACCAAGACCAAACCATAGAAAATCCTTCACCTATTTCCTATAAGAGACCATGAGATAACCAAATAAGTCATGTTGTGCTCCTAAAATCAAGCAAGTTTATAAAGTCAAAGAGAAAGTGGTTGAACAACCTCCCATGGTTTCTGATGAGCCTAGTTTTTGGTCCAATTTTGGGTAGAACCTATAGTTTATTTGTTGGTAGATGTCATGGACTTTAATGCTAAATGTTGGTATTTTCATAGTGTTTCCCTCAAAACATTGACATTGGACTTAATCCTATCTTTGTGAGCTTTAATGACATTTGGCATATTATGTGGATTATCTATATTGATTTTGCATGTGGTTAATGAATGTTCCTTAAGGTGGTTATAGATGTGCAGTTATTATGTGTATTGACTTTACCATGCAAATTTAATATGTTAAGTCGAGGAAGACACCACCAGTTGGGAATGCACCATAACGTCCAGCAAAGGAATCGCTCCAAGTCAAAGAAGGCCGATGAAAAAAGATTCTTCATGCAACTGAACATAACCACCTTGTAGTGTACTTTAATGATCAAGCATGCACGAACATTACTAATGTGTTGAGTTTGCGTTTGGACCTGCATGTCTGACTAGATTCCATGCACACATAACTACCATCACTCCATTTTCTTTGTTTTCCCTAAATGGTGTCCTCCCAATCATGGAGTTGACTGCCTTGTTTATATGCTAGTATAAATAATGATTTGATACTCCTTCTTTAGAGGGTTGCATGATTTGATATTGTACTTTCACTCTCCATTTTTTAGTAATATAGATACATTACTCTTTTTTACTCATGATTCACAATGAATAAAATAAAGTTTTGAGTTTGAGAATCTAAGTTTTCATTAGTTTTAGAGGATACTTATCCAAGGGGGGGCACTTTTTGAGTAATCTATCTTCTTAGTTTAGTATTACTTATTGTTTAGTACTTAGTTAGAAGTTTGGCATCAACTATTCTTGCAGCCACTAGAATTCCATTTTGTGACTGTTCCTCTAGCCAAAACAAACAGAGTAGTTTCCTATTTGTTGCTCAGATTTTTATTCCTTTTATGCATTTCAATTTAGCATAGTCGTTGATTGATGTTCAACATTTGTTTCATTCATTTTCAACCAATTTACTTTCAGTATTGTGTGTTCCTTAGTTGTATAATGAAATGGCTACTTTGAGTTCCTAGTGCACATACTATGCTGACCCATTTCAAGTTCATGTCCCTGGGTTGACAAGTTAAATGCACCTTTATGATGATTAAAATGGCTATTCAAGTTAGATGTCCAATCTTTGAATCATGGTTGTAAAGGCTTAGTTATTAAGATCATTGTAGGAGGCCTACATTTTTGGCACTGTTGTCAGGGATGGTGTCAAACTAGGGAGTTTTTTGGAGCCATTTGTAGTTTTTTTTGTAGTGCTTCTAGAATTTGTTCTTAGTATATCCTCATTTAGGAAGTAATGACCCCCTTATTCTTTACCAATTCTTTGTGTGAGCTAGCTGATAGTGAGTGATACTGCATGCATAGAGGAAGGAGAAGGGATGTTTATGGGAGATTCCTTCCTAATAATCCTAATCCATTCCAACTAGTTGACTATCAAAATCTACTAGAAGAAGAAGAAGATCCACACCCCTTTGTTGATGCATATCATGATCTGAATAGTTCTAAAGTCTCCTCTGAAGATCAAAATCGGATGAGAACCTCTTTGCTTTGGAACCACATCAACTAGGTATGGGTGATACAAATAGGAATAGACTTAACCAACCAAATTTTCCTTTCCCCATTGTCCATCAAAATGAAGTTGACAACATCAAGAACATTCCCACCTCAACACTCCCAAAGTTTTATGGACTTGTCATAGAAGATCCAGATACCTTTTTATTTGAGTTTGACATAATCTATAGGAGTTATGATTATACTATTGATGCCCATAGGCTTAAGCTATTTCCTACCACTTTGAAAGAGGTTGCATTAAGATGGTTCATGAGCCTAGGTAGAGATACTATGGAAACTTTGGAAGAAAAGAAGATAAAATTCCTTGAGAAATACGAGGAATATTGTAGAGGTAGTGACATGAGAGGAGGTGACATTTTCAAGATGCAGAAAAAGGAAGATGAGAGCCTGAAAGATTACATTGCAAGGTTTATGTTTTTCCTACAAAAATCTCCACACCATACACTTAATGAAGACTCACAAAAGTTTATTTTCCTAAGCAGAATCAATGATAGCTACACTAATTCTTTGGACCTCATGGGAGGAGGAGATATCTCCCAAGTTCCTTGGGAGGATATCAAGAAAATATGCCAGAACTACTCTAGGGAAGCTTCAAAGAAGGGGAGAGCTTACCAATCTTCCATGGGTAAGTCAACTACCAGTGGAGTTTCAAGAATGGAGATTACTCATTTGCTAGCAGACTTCAAGAAAGATATTATAAATAATCTAGCTACTCTGCTAGATACAGTTTAGGCCAAGAAGAAGCAAGAGGAGGCAAAGGAAATGTTGATAGAGTATTTCCCCCACTATAGACAAAGAAGAAGGATTGCAGATGTAAGATGGTAGCTAATCTTGAAAGTAAGCAGGTTCCACTTGAGTTCAAGCCAATCCAGATTGAAGAAGACCAAGTCTACTATGTTGCACAAAGGAAGCCTTGGGCTCCAAGACAAGGTATGCCACCAGATCCACTATCCTATGCTAGGCCATATTTCAATTCTTATTCATCTGGTAACCAATGGCAGCCCCCATACCCACCTAGTTATGGAGGATATCCACCACAACCTTGGAATAACCCTCCAAATGCTTGGCCCAGTCATCAGAGTTCTCCACCCCAGTGGCAACAACCTTAGGGGAATTAGTAGCAGTTTCAAGGGCATTGGCAGCCACCTCCAGGAAATTGGCACTAAACAAATCAATGAGAGGAGGGCAGCAATGGCCTACTTAGAAAACCAATTACATGCAGCCACCTTCTCAACCCCAACATCCTACTATAATGCCTCCACCTACTAATCCAAGCTTAAATGCACCTAAACCTACTCAACTACCAGCTCAGCCCACACCCAATCCAAATAACAAACCACAACAACAGCTTGCATATTATGTTGATTCAAAACAATTCCCTGCATATGTTGTGAGTGTAAGTGACTTCCACTTGCATTCAAGAACTACTCTACTAGCCCCTTCCAAGCCCATTATCATTGAGCTTCATGTGGAAGAGGAAGAGGAGCCTCTGAATGATCTCATTCAGCCAAGTGTACCTAAGAATCTTGAACTAGTCCAAGTCGAGTAGACTGAACAAGAGCCACCATTTCCTTAGAGATTGGAAGTTTCCAAGAAGAAAGAATAAAAGGAGGATACAAAATTTGATATCTTGGATCAGTTGAAGCACATATGTTTCTAGATACCTCTATTTCAAGGCATAAAGGATGTTCCAATCTATGGCAAGGCATTCAAGGAGGCATGTCTCAAGAAGCTAGGTAGGAAAAAGAAGGACCAAACTATAGTTCATGTGGTGGGACAACTAGCTGACATCATGCTAGAAAAAGTGACTATTCCCAAGTATAATGACCCAGGCAGCCTTGTGGTAGCAGTTGTTATAAATGAGATCCAAGTAAAGAATGCTCTGATTTATTTAGGGGTAGTAATAAATGTAATGACCAAAGACATCCTACAACAACTAAATATCACAAGCATGAGATCTACTCCTATTGTCCTACAATTTGTTGATAGCTCTACTATTAAGCCTGATGGTGTAGTGGAGGATCTTGTGGTAGTTCTAGACTCGTGGGAGTACCCAATAGACTTTATGATTCCTTCTCCTAAAGCTACACTAGGTGAGTATCCCATAATTCTTGGAAGGCCATGGTTAGCAACTACAAATGCATACATTGGATGCTAGTCAAGTGACATGACCATTTCAGATGGGAGGAGCACTAAAAAGTTTGTTCTTTATCTACCTGCTCAACCATCTCATGATGAAAATAATCTTGTATGGCTACATGTTGGTGAAGAGGCCTAGGAAGTTAACTTTGTGGCACAACTTATGATGCTAGGTAGAAGATCTTTCATGCAACTCCAAGATGAGGATGAAGTATTGGCTAACATCATTCAAAACCATTATGAAGTGGAGGAAGCATCATCTTCTCATTTTGCTACTCCAATCAAGACACTTATGTCCGATCTTCCTGCAGCCACTGTTCTTGCAGATGTTCTTCCTATAGATGCTCTTCCTGCAGCCATTGTTCCTATAGACAAACTTCCTGCAGCCACTGTTCCTACAAACAAATTTCCTACAACCACTCTTCCTACAGATAGACTTCCTACAACAACAGGTATGTCCCATACATTGTTTGCATATGAACTAAAGGTACCATATATTAATGAAGCAGCTATGATAGAGTTAACTACACAGGTACATGTGTTAAAAGGAAAATATCTAAATATAAATAGTAAATTGAATGAAGAACAAAAATTGTTATTGAAAAACCTATTAAGGACCCATTAGCATGCATTTGCATGGGATTATCATGATATGAATGGATTGGATCCTAAGCTTTGTACACACAAAATTTACATCAGAGATGATTGCACCCTAGTTAGACAGCCACAGAGAAGAATTAGCCCTACACTAAGAGAGATTGTGAAAGGAGAACTACAAAAATTACTAGATGCATGGTTTATCTAACCCATTTCAAATAGTCAGTGGGTGTCTCCATTAGTGATTGTGCCCAAGAAAGGAGGGAAATGGCGAGTTTGTGTTGATTATAGGGAACTTAATGCTGCCACCAAGAAGGACCACTTTCCTTTACCCTAAATTGATCAAGTTTTGGACACACTTGCAAGAAAGTAATACTTTTCTTTTGTAGATGGATTCAGCGGCTACAACCAGATCCAAATTGTACTAGAGGACAAGGAGAAGACCACATTCATCTATCCATGGGGGACCTATGCCTATTCAGTACTCCCATTTGGCTTATGAAATGCACCTACAACTTTTCAGAGGGCAGTCATTAGCATATTCTTAGACATTTCTCATGATTACATGGAAATTTATATGGATGACTTTACCACTTATGGTGTTGATTTTAACTAGGCATTGGAAAATATCATAAGAGTCCTACAAAGATGTGAAGACCAAAACTTGTCCTTAAAAAATGAAAAGTGCTTCATGATGATGCAGGAAGGTGTAGTTCTTGGCCACTACATCTCCCATAAGGGAATTCAAGTAAATCCTACAAAGAATGAGGGGATTACAAATCTATCCACACCTGCAAAATAGAAGGATGCTAGGAGTTTCTTGGGCCATGCAAGATATTATAGGAGTTTCATCAAGGATTTCAACAAGGTAGCAACACCATTGTACACTCTTCTCACTAAAGATGTTGAATTTTAGTGGACTGAAGCCTGTGACAAGGTATTTTCTAACTTGAAGGAAGCTTTGACTCATGCTCCTATACTCAAAAGGCCTAATTGGGAGCTCTCTTTCCACATCCATACTCATTCATCAGATTATGCCATAGGAAAATTCTTAGGACAAAAATAAGGAGTTGTTGAAAATGCCATTTACTTTGTTAGCAAAAATCTGCAAGGAGCCGAATTCAATTATACAGTGACAAAAAAGAAATGTTGGTAGTAATCTATGCATTGAACAAATTCATACATTACATAATAGGCTACCAAATCTTTTTGTACACTAATCATGCAGCCATTATATATCTCATGAATAAACCTTTGATCACAAGTAGATTGGAAAGATGGTTATTGTTGATGCAAGAGTTTGATATAACCATTGTGGATAAGCCAAGGAAGGCCAATGTTGTTGCATATTTTCTTTCAAGGCTAACTACATCAAAAGACAATCAGCCCATAGATGACTCTTTCCCTGATAAGCATTTATTCTCCCTCAGTGTACAAACACCTTGGTATGCTGACATAGACAATTACTTGGTCACAGATAGAGTTCCTTCTCACTTCTCTCCAAAAGAGAAAAGGGCACTCATAAAAAACTCTTTTCCTTTCTCTTGGATTGTTGGATGTTTGTTTTATACTGGACCTGACCATGTCATGAGGAGGTGTGTGAGAGAAGATGAGACATATAACATTTTGCATGCATGCCATAATGAACCATGTGGAGGACACTTTGCAGCCAAGAGGAAAATAGTGAAGGTTTTGAACATAATATATTATTGGCCAAGACTCCACAAGGATGCAGGAAGGTATACCAAAAAATGTGATAGATGTCAAAGAATGGGAAGACCAACCAGATCTGATGAGATGCCACTGTGCCCTCAGGTAGTAATCACTCCCTTTGACAAATGGGGATTGGATTTTGTTGGACCCATTGACCCTCCATCAAATGGTAAGTCTTATATATTGGTATGCACTGATTATGTGACAAAATGGGTAGAAGTTAAGGCCATGAAGCATGCAAGAGATAACAACGTTGCAAAATTTTTTTATGAAGAGATTTTCACAAGATATGGAGTCCCAAGAGAAATAGATGTTATGGTTAGAAAGGTAGATATCTAACAATTAAATGCAAATTTAATTAATAAACAGAGAAACTAAAACACAAAAAATAAATTATAACACAGAGAATTTAACGTGGTTCACCCAATCTGAGCTACATCCACCAAACCACAACCATCCAATGATTTTATTATCTAGTGCAAAAACCTATTACAATCTTGTGAATAATTGTGTTTTCATCATACTGTAACCCCCATCTGAACCCCTTTTTAACAAGCTTAGAAGCTTCCAAATTAGGGTTCTACAATATCAATTTTTTCCCTTTTTCATTGATTTTTTTCTTTTCTGATGATGACGCGAAAAAGTAGGAAGAAAATAGTGACTGATCAAGAGACACAATTCATATCAACCCTTATTGCAACACTATTTAATGAGTACAACATATGGCACAAGAAGTCTACTCCTTATCACCCACAAGCTAATGGCCAAGTTGAGGTGACCAACAGGGAAATTGAAGCCATTCTAACCAAAATGGTAGCTATTCATAGAAAAGATTGGGAAAATAGATTACTAGAAGTTGTTTGGGGCCATAGGACAACCTGGAAAACAACTACAAGCTTCACCCCATTTGAGTTGTTGTATGGAATGGCAACTATGATGCCAGTTGAATTTGAATATAAGACTCTATGGACTACAGTAGATTTGGGGATGGATATTTCTAAGGCACAAAGAGAAAGAATCATGTGGCTAAATGCTTTGGATGAGATAAGAAGAGCAACCCTGCAGCATATAGAAGTAGTGCAGAAACAGAGAATCAAGTGGCATGAAAAATTTATCAAGGACAAGAAATTCCAATTAGGAGATTAGGCCCTGCTCTATGACTCAAGATACCAGGACAATGCAGGAAAATTGCAGACAAGGTGGCAAGGACCATATAAAGTTGTTGAGGTCTTTCCTAATGGAGTTGTTCAGCTTACTACCATTGACCTTGTCAAGTTCAAATTACTTGTCAATGGTCACCACCTCAAATTATATCACAAGCAAGCTTCCAAAGAAGAGTTCTTGTAGGAATTCACCCAACATTCAGCACCTGATCTTCTTACAGTCGAAGAAAATGGACCTAGTGTCCCTCCTAGCTAATTAAGGTACATACTCTCTCATAATAAAGACTTTCACTTACATGGAAGCCCACTTCTTCACCCATCCACCTATCCATCACCACCTTTCTCTCTCTTCCATCACTTCATTCCACCTCACCTCACTCCACTTCATTTTCATTAATTGCTCAATTTATTCCCTAAAAGGTGAGAGATACTTTCTCCATGATCTTTGCAGCAAATCTTCCACACATTCAAGTATGTGCACATTAATTGCTATCTTTAATAATCTTTTAAGTGCATTAATTTAATCCTTGTACGTTAGTATATATGTTTACATAAAATGTCATCATTCCTTGTCAAATCACCACTCCCATCTCGCATGTGTGGACACGTCCAAATTTAGGTTCGGGGGAAGGGAAATAAAATGATGCAAATTTATTTTCCATGTGTCAATTTATGCTAGGCTACGTCAAAAAAATTAAAATGAGCTTATTTGAAATATGAGTGAGAGGACGACTTGCAAGTGTGAAGTGACATTAACTGCAGCTAACATTTCTTCCCATCATAATTCCCCTTTATCACTCCTTTTCTTTCCATTATTGACCCTGTCGTAATCTTGAGTTGTAAGAAAAAAGGTGAAATAAAGAAAAGAAATTCAATCGATATTGGCATTAGAAATTTAGCAGGTATTCTAGGAAAGTGAGCTTGATTTTTAGACAGAAATTGTAGGAAAGAAGTTGCAAAGCATTTGTTTGATTGCAGACAATGGGAGGTGGGTTAATTGGAAATGAACCCACGATGCATGATGTTTTATTGTAGGATGCACAATGCCTAGTAGAATTTAGAAACTATGGATGGTCAAATTACTTCCTGAAGCTAGATGGCTTTGATGAAAGCATTTCCCTTGAATTTTCCCATACATTTTCTAAAGAGAAAGCCATAGTAAAAGGGTTGGAAGTTGTGGCAACTGAGGAAAGAATTGTAGAGGTCACAGGGTTACCGACTAATGGCAAAAATTACCCTACCTTCAAAGATGCCAGATCAGCCAGGGATGAATTTACAAAACCAAACGACCCCCCATTAAGGATTGATAAATAGGGTGCAAAGAGAATGTCTATGCCCGAACCATGGAAGTAGATAGTCATTTATATTATCAAATACATCACCTATGAGGGTCACCTATCAAATTTGCATTCTGTGCACTTCAAACTTTTGAATCACATGAGGCACGAAAGGAGGATGAATGTACCTAACATGTTATACAATATCCTCTCAATCATGGTGGTTGAGACCCAATAAGGTAGGGATAAATTTTTTTCCCACCATTGTCTAATTAAATTGTTGGTTGAAAAGTCTCTGCATGATGTATCTGGAATGACTTGGGAAGAATTTATAAATGTTGAACAAATTAGACCTAAGCACTTCCAACCTAGGGCTTTACCTCAACCCCGTAGCTTTACCTCAACCCCGTAGGTCTAGCAGGAGATTAAGCATGGTTGAAGCCCCTCTTGGCACTTCAACCTCTAGTGTTGGCTCTTGTGTGAATCCTCCTACACTAGAAGAAACCATAGAAATTAGTTATTTTGGAACAGAGCACTCAAAAAAAAATTCTTCCTCTGATTTTGATGATGAGATTCCACTTGAAACCTTGATGAAAACTAGGGCACAAAAGAGAAGTAGAAACGAGAAAAGGAAAGGCCAAAACACAACCTATAGAAAGAAAGGTGCCAAGTTCTAAAAAGAGGAAGGCTAACACTGTTCATCCTACATCCAAAGGAAAGTGTGAGAGACCTCCCAGGAAATCAAGACCAACTGGGCCTATGAGTTGTACGCCTCCATAGGAAAGCCCTAAGCCTAGTGAGACATCACACAAGGACCCTGAAGCTCCAATGAAGCAAGAGAATGTCGAAGAAGAGGATATATTTGGGAGAACACCAAATATAACATTGTCTAATATTGTTAACATTGCAAAAGAGTTTGAAGAAAATCAGGATTTCCTATAGCATGAGCAAGAAGTCATGCAACAATAGCCAGAACTAGAGTAGGAGTTCTTGTAGCCACGACAAGAACAAGAATGAGAGTCCCTGCAACAAGAAGCAGAAGAATAAATAGTACCCCCGTAGCCAGAGATAACTGGACAACCTGAGTCCATGCAGACAGTGCCATATGAGGAGTCACCATCGACAAAAAGATTGGTAGGAATTCGTAATCCTCTTGATTTTACAAGACATGCAACAATTTTGAATTTATGGAAAGAAAGACAAATAAGGGAGGAAGAAGGGAGAAAGGAAAAATAGAAATTGAAGAAGGAAATTCGAAAGAAGGATGAGGAGATTGAAGATAAAGATGTAGAAATTGCTACCCTGAAGCAAAGGGTGGATGATATGATAGCTTTGGCACCATAGATTTTGAAATGTAGGACCCCTCCAAGGGTCTATGCTCTACTTCTAAAAGAGAAATATCTCTCTTTCAAGTTGTCAAGGATTGCCTCAGGTTTGAATCCTTCTATTGACACCCCCATTGAATTTTTCAATGCTTATAGGATTGCCTCCCCTAAAATGAAGAATTTGTTGTGTGAGGTTTATTTACACAATTTTGTTGTAACTCAAGACCATGATTGGAACCTACTGTTGTATGTTGGGGATGTCCAATTGAGGGAATTTATGTCTTGGGTACAAAATGATATTATTTGGGGACAACAACATGGAGCTTATAAGCAATTGGAGTTTGATATCCCTCTACCTATTAGAGCTTAATCAAGCATCCTAAGGGATATTTACAAAGAATGGCACATAAAGCTTCTCAGACCTAGTTATGGCAAGAGGATTATGCCTTGGATTGAGACAATTTATAGTGAGTATGAGGTAAAGACAACATCAAAGGAGGAAACTATGAGAAAATGTCTATCACAAAGATGGAATAGTCTAACTGATGAGCTGAAATAGGTTGAGCCTCATTCTATCCACAATTATGTTGTAGCACTAAAGAGGATTGATAGGTATATTCAGATTGGGAGAACATAAGGGAGATCTTGGCTTCCCCTAACTTTCCAGCCACCCATGCTCATGTGGCCTATGCCAAACTTCAGATTCTACCAGTATGACATTTCTTTAGAAAAGCAGAGATGGAACATATTTGACAAACTGGGAGGATTCTATTGGGATCCTAATTCTTGCACTGTAGCCACTTATGTTGGACAACTATCAATTGCAAATTTCAGAGCTTTGACCAAGCAGAAGAACAACCCTTCCCTTGTTAGAGGACTAGAAAAATGTTAGGTTGGGGGGAGTGATGAGCCTATTTTTTGGTCCAATTTTGGGTAGAACCTTTAGTTTATTTTCTAGTAGATGTCATGGAATTTAATGTTAAATGTTGGTATTTTCATAATGTTTCCCTCAAACCATTGACATTGGACTTAATCCTATCTCTGCAAGCTTTAATGACATTTGGCATATTATGTGGATTATCTATGTTCATTTTGCATGTGGTTAATGAATGTTCCTTATGGTGCTTATAGATGTGCAGTTATTATGTGTACTGACTTTACCATGTATATTTAATATGCTAAGTTGAGGAAGACACCGTCAGTTGGGCATGCACCATAACATCCAGCAAAGGAATCACTCCAAGTCAAAGAAGATCGACGGCAAAAGATTCTTCATGCAATTGAATGTAACCGCCTTGAAGTGGACTTTAATGATCAAGCATGCATGAGTGTTACTATTGTGTTGTGTCTATGTTTGGACCTGCATGTTTGACCATATTCCATGTCTGTGAAACCACCATCACTCCATTTTCTCTATTTTCCCTAAATGGCATCCTCCAAGTCATGGAGTTGACTGCCTTGTTTAGCTGTTAGTATAAATAATGATCTGATGCTACTTCTTCAGAGGGTTGCACAATTTGATATTGTACTTACACTCTCCAATTTTTAGTAATATAGATACATTACTCTTTTGTACTCATGATTCATAGTGAATAAAATAAATTTTTGAGTTAGAGCATTTTATTTTTCATTAGCTTTAGAGGATACTTATCCAAGGGGGCCCACTTGGTGAGTAATTCATCTTCTTAGTTTAGCATTAGTTTAGTATTACTTGTTGTTTAGTACTTAGTTAGAATTCTAGCATCGACTGTTCCTACAGCCACTAGAATTTCATTCTATGATTGTTCCTAAAGCCAAAGCAAACATAGTAGTTTCATGTTTGTTGCTCAAATTTTTATTCTTATTATGCATTTCAGCTTAGCATAGTCGTTGATTGATGTTCAACATTTGTTTAATTCCTTTTCAAGCAATTTACTTTCAGTATTGTGTGTTCATTAGTTATAGAATGAAATGGCTACTTTGATTTCCTAGTGCACATACTGTGTTGACCCATTTCAGGTTCACATCCCTGGGTTGACAAGTTAAATGCACCTTCATGATGATTGAAATGACTATTTAGGTTAGATGTCAAAACTTTGAATCATGGCTGTAAAGGCTTAGTTATTAAGATCATTATAAGAGGCCAATAATTTCTTTTGTTCCTCCCTTATGGGAAGAAAAGAAACCTATGGTTGATAAACCCACTCCTACACAATCACAACTTGAAAAATGAACAAAAATAACCTGAAATGCTAGAGAGCGGAGGTGTAGATGTTGTGATATTGCTCGTCTGATACAAGCAAAACATGAATCAACAACTAAACATCAAACAAAAACTCAAGCAATGCATGTTGATTCTCCGCCTTCACCACAAAATGAAAATCTGATATCCCGACCACAACAAGAACAAGTAACTTCCATGGATATTATCAATAGACCTTTTTTTGTGATTTACTTGGATGATGATGATGATACTGTTAAGATTAATGAGGAATTGCATAATGAGTTGAATTTATTGTTTTACTCTTCTACAAGCTTACATAATGACAACCATGATGATGCTTTAAAAAGAGTGGCTCACCACATGTTGAACCTGGTGATGTTTCTAGTACAACACTTGTCATTAGCTCTTTGGCTAGTTATCTACCTTTTGCATATGATGAACAAGATTGGGATATGGACGACTTACTATAGGTTTACTTGCATGTGCCTTACTAGTCTTTTATTTGTCTTCTTTTCATGTTCTTTTTGGGTGATTACATGTGCGTAATGTGATCCCCGTATTGTTCTATTTGACATGTCTTTATGTTCATTCCTTTATTTGTACCTACATTCTTATATATGTCATAAACCTTTTTTTTCTCCTGTCTTTTGTTTTCCATTTGGGGATGATGCAAGGTGCTGAGACATTTAGGTCTCTTCCATGTTGTCCCAAATAAATTTCTTTGTTTTCGCTCTCTATGTGTCATTCTTCTAGTTCTATGAGTATTTTGAGAATGATGACATTTCTGAGCTCTATAATTGTTGGTGTAGGTTTTTATTTTTCTAGTGGGTTAATTTATTTTCCCTTAGTCCTAGGTTTTTCCTACACTTAACTAAGCTTGCTTAGGATAATAAAATGAGTTTATTATTTAATAACTAGGAGATAAGTGATGAGGTGTTCCCTTCCTTAAAGGGTGGAACTACTTTACACTTTTGGTGGAATCCTCCACTTTTGGTGGTCCATCTCCACTTTTTGTGGTTGATTCTTATTGGTTGGATTTTTCACCTACCTCCTCTCCTAAGTTCTATATAAACTCACTACCTAGTTTGTATTTTCATCCATTCTTGCAATAATCTTGCATCCATTCATGCATATTTTCATTGTATCTCTTCAGCTTGGAAGATCTTAATGCAATTTTGTCATATTGACATTGCATAATCTCTCAGGGTTCTGGTGTGTATTCTTTATGCTTTTCTAGTTTATGTAGCTTTGATTTTGTCTTATAAAGTTATTGGATTATTCAATCTATTTCAGATTTCTAACATGGTATCAAAGCTTTTGTTTTGAGAAATCTAAGTTCTCAGATTCCTAATTGAGAGATTGAGTTTCTTTTAAAAATATTGTAAATTCTTGTATGCTCTTCTCTTGCATTCTTGAACGATTTAGAGAATCATAAAGGATTTGCAAAGATTTAATGACCTCTTCATATTGTATATATGTTTTGTGAGATCCAGATGATTGCAACATTTTTGGTTATATTGGCAGCATTTTTGTCTATTCCAATGCACCTAGAAGGCTCAATAAAGTCATATTTGGCTTTTGTTTCATCCAAATTGGAGATCATTTGGCATAGTTGCAGGTGGGGGTTTAAGGCTCAAATCTACAAACAACTTTTTATTGGAGCATTTTCAAGCCAAACATAGATTTCCATTGCATTCAAAAGGTCCATAAACCCTTGTTCTCATATAAAATTTGTCTATTTTAGATGAATTTGATTTTTGGAAAAAATTTCTTTTGCTAGGGGGTCATCACTGTAGGCAAAATTTAGCCTATTTCTTAAAAAAATCATAACTTTTCACCACAATGTTCGTTTTCTGCAAATAAGATATCGTTGGAAAATTGGAGATGAGAAATTTCCATCTGTAGAGGTATTGAGAATTTTTTTTTCCATTTTTTACTAGATATTTCAGGTTGAAGTTGTCTTGTGCGAATTTCTTCAACATGCCATAACTTTCACCCTATTGCTTCAATTTTTGGAAACGAATAGGTGTTGGAAAGGTCTTGAAGAGAACTACACAACCGTAAGGCTATTTTTTCTATATTTTTTCTTAGGTTCATTTTGTATCAGAATTTATAATTTTGGCTATCTTGAGCCTATTGAGCATTGTATCTTGGAAAAGGCTTTGTAAACACGCTAAATTATAAAGTACCAACCTTATAATATTTGATGGGGTGACCTTTTATACTAGTGAAAGGGTGGGAGTGTATTTTTTTTCTCTTCTAGTATTATTTTGTAATCATTTGAGGTTTGTATCATGGGTTTTTCTACTCATCCTTTTGTGATAGTTTTGGATAAGGCTAATTATGAGTCTTGAAAAAATGGCATTTTAACCCATCTCATATGGCTAAAACTTTTGCCTTACCTTTATGGACTTGTGCTTGAACTAGACACACTTGATAAGAAGAATTTTTGGGGTAATAGAATTGATCATGTAATAAGAATAATTGGTTGTCATGTAACTGATAATGACACTATGTTGTCTATATCAAACATTGAATGTCCCTACACAATTTGGATGAAGATTTGGAAGATTTTTGGAGACCCTCACGTTTTTCCATTCCCAAATGATCCACTTGATGATGCAGATAATATACCCTATGATGATGATAATTTATAGGAGCTTAAGTATTATGCATGTCT
This sequence comes from Sequoia sempervirens, assembly GCA_007258455.2. Lineage (NCBI taxonomy): Eukaryota > Viridiplantae > Streptophyta > Pinopsida > Cupressales > Cupressaceae > Sequoia > Sequoia sempervirens. The sequence goes on from VDFB02271358.1 coordinate 973,398,069, forward strand.
TGAACATTCAGATGACACAAAGACTTCTCTTACTTCTCATCCTCACATTGAGATTACATCAACATCACTTGGTGCAAATTCAAATTCCAGAGATGCTTCTTCGAGAGCCTCTATTGATACATTACAGTAGGATCAATTATGTCTTTTGGATTCATTCCATCGGAACCAATATCTACCAGACATCTCTTGTTTGTTTGTAGATTCCTTCATTATAGATCTAGATGATACTATTGAGGACATACATCTTCTCTTTGATGACCACTCTTTTTGTCCTTTCATTTACTATTTCTACTTCATAGTTTAGAGTTTCTTCTTCAAAAGCTTCCAATGACTTCTTGCAACAAGATATCTATAGTTTTCTTGATTCAACTTGGGATGATCTCTTGATAGGAATTTTAGACTTGTTTATGGAGACACATATTGCAAACTTGGGAGACACTATTGAGTGTATTCATCTTCTCTTTAATGAAGATTATTCTTCTTCAGTTGTTGTGAGGGAACACTTTGACCCTCGTTCATTATCTGCATGATCATTCCTTTTAGTTTGACATGAGTGTGGATACTTTGGATCAACATTTGGAGGACACATATTTAGAGGAGATAATCGAGTCTTTGGTTTATGCTCTACATCAGTCTCTAGGAGATTCTAAGTTTTCATTTTTAGCAATGTGGCCTAGAATGCCTAATTTAATTGTGGGATCCTTCAGCATCGACATTGGGACATTTGAGCCGACTTTAGAGACTTCATACATTTTGCACTTTCTTCCTACATATTCCTTTTAGGAGTGGGGAGATAGCTCACATACGCCTTTGGTTTTGTTTCTTCCTAAGGGGAGGAACATTGTTCAATGATCATGGACCATCTTCTACACCTAGTTTCAAGCATCTTCCATTGGTTCTCTTTAGGGGGCTACTTAGTCCTTCTCTTCTTCATTTCTCTCTCTATTATGGGGGGTCATACTTCCTTTTTGTGGGATGGGGATTCTTCTTCTTTAGGGGGAATTTTATATGTACATGGGCACCTAACATGGCCTCATTTTCTAGGAACCATCATCTTTTACATCCTTCTAAGTTGTACTTAAGGGGGGGGTGTTGGTGTAGGTTTTTATTTTTCTAGTGGGTTAATTTATTTTCCCTTAGTCCTAGGTTTTTCCTACACTTAATTAAGCTTACTTAGGATAATAAAGTGAGTTTATTATTTAATAACTAGGAGATAAGTGATGAGGTGTTCCCTTCCTTAAAGGGTGGAACTACTTTCCATTTTTGGTAGCATCCTCCACTTTTGGTGGTCCATCTCCACTTTTTGTGGTTGATTCCTATTGGTTGGATTTTCCACCTACCTCCTTTCTTAAGTTCTATATAAAATCACTACCTAGCTTGTATTTTCATCCATTCTCACAATACTTTTGCATCCATTCATGCATATTTGCATTGTATCTCTTCAACTTGGAAGCTCTTAATGCAATTTTGTCATATTTACATTGCATAATATCTCAAGGTTCTGGTGTGCATTCTTTATGCTTTTCCAGTTTATGTAGATTTGATTTTCTCTTATAAAGTTCTTGGGTTATTCAATCTAATTTCAAATTTTTAACAATAATAACATTGTAGCAAAGACATACGTTGAATCCAAATCTATGGATCACTTATGTGTTTGGGATTTTATTTGGGGGCAACCCCTTTTTCATGATGTAGCTTCATTTGGAAACATATACTTGACATAGGATTTTCCAAATAAGATCTCATGTCTTCTTTATTGTTTAGGATTTATCATTTGCTACTTTAAATTAATTGCTCACAACATGGTGTTTAGCAATTTCTTTAAAGTGGGGGCATACATTGGCATTATCATTTGACATCTTTGACTAGATTCATGTTTCAAAGTGCAGTCTTCTTACTTCACATGATGTGCCTTCTTCTTGGTGGTGTCATTGGGTTTGATTTCCTTCAAGAGTGTGACCTTTTTGAGCATATGACATTCCTCTAAGTGGTAATGTTACAGATTGCATTCCCTAAGTTGCAAATCTTTTATCCTTGACTAGTCCTCTCTTGGAGACATTAAGCATGATGTTCCCTAAGAGGATACCTTTCATGAACTAATAAAAAATCCTTTGAATATCCTATTTGCATTTTTTTCACGAGTTCTTAGCATAACGCAGCTTGCTAGCCTTGTGAAGCTCGAAGTTACAACCTTTTACATGGCCACCAAGCATAACAAACCTTGCTTGCCAGTAGGGCCATGTTTGTTCATAAGTTCTTAGCATAACACAACTTGCTAAGCCTTATGAAGCTCAATGTTCATATTTTGTGGCACCTTATCAAAGTTATTAGGAGGTATAAATTTGGTATGGTTAGTTCAATGGGAGCCTAATAAGACTTTCTCATTGGCCACTTTCTAGGGGCTTATCTAGTGGATAGTGGATTTCACTAGCCCATGTGAGCACATTGGTGTTTGCATACATTTCACTTGTAAATGTTTTTGGACAAACAACCAAGGCTTGATCCACATTGAGTTGGAAAAATAGTCGAAGCTTGATCCACCCTTTTTTTTCTTTTTTTTCCCTCTTTAAGTCTTTGGCATTGTATGATTGAGTATCTTGTCATTGTTGTTGCATATTTAATAAAGGTATGTGTCTCCTTGTGCCTTTTTTGGTTTTCCATGAGATCTTAGATCTTGGGGGCTTGGTTTTCCTCCTTTACTTTTGTTGTCTTATCTTTCCAACAATTGTACAATTAGAACTCTCTTGATTGTATACTTTAGTGTGAGTTTGACACAAGGTCATCCTCTCGCTAAAGTGGGGGCTAAATGTAGTGTAGAAAAATGTAATCCTTTACATTTTCACACTTTTTTAGGGCCCTCTTAATTAAAATTGGACTTAATTATGCATTAATAAGCCCTATTTTACATCTACAAGCCTAAAAATTTATATTTTTTGAAGGGGAAACCTGACAATAATTAATACCAACACATAACACTTTACCTTGAGCAATGTGTGTTTCAGGAAATGGGTCCACCCTAGGCCTTTGAACCTAAATTTAAATTATGTTTTTGGAAGTATTTTAATTTCTCTAAATTCAAATTTTTATGTTGGCTTGTAATGTTTAATTTTCAAGAAATTAAGGATACATTTCTATAAATACAAGGTTATTTCATCAATTCAAATCCTAGAATTTTCAAGAAGCAAGAAGGAAACTTTCACAAGAACAAATATTATGATCAAAGGTATTCAAGAGCATATTTATCAATGATTTATTGCAACAATCAATATCTCAAGCATCATGCATGTTTTTGGAGCTAACATTGTGATGTAGGTTTCAAAGATCAAGTCAAGCATTCAAGTCATATTTCAAGCATCAAGATCCACATCCATTGAAGCTATTTCATGAAAGATCAAGATCAATATTGTAGAATTCCAAAGGTTTACTCAAGGGTTTGCTGAGTTGCAACATTGCATTGTTCATTCATCATTCCTCTCATAGTTTGTTATTTCAATACAAGGTTTAGTTATCCAAACGGGGTTTGACCAAGGCAAACCCCCATTCACCAAAAACAAAAAAAAAATCCCTCTTGTGTTTGTGTTGCAAATCTTAGGTTGAAGAAGAATTGACAATCTCTTGAAGAGTAAGATTGGAAAAGTTGTCAAAGTTGTCATCAATTCACAAAAACTTACTTACAAATCCAATTTCTGACTTTTCAACACTAAAACTTGGATCAAAAAAAAGTTGCAAATTGACATCAAAGGCTCTTGAAATTTGGTTGAAAACCTTGAGCAGAGACCCATTCACCCATGGACGAAGGAGTCCCAACTTGTGTCTTGAAACTTCCTTTTGGTGACTAGTACACACAGTGTTCTATCCTTCTCAAATCTATAGAATTTTTTTGTTTTTGTTAGTATTGACCTTTAAATTGTTGTTTCAAGTTTGAATGGGCATAATTGAGTAGATTTACTATTTTTAGTTTTTCTCCCAAAAGTATTGTTCAAGCTGATACCCCCGTCCTTAATCATAAGGAAATTAGTAGATTCCCTCATTGAGTTGACTCACATAAGGGTTGTAAGTCAATTCTTTGTGTGGATCTATTTCCTAATGAAATAGTGAGAAATAGGTCCATATTTGATATCATCCCCTCATTTGATTTATAACCCCATTTTTCATTGTTTCAGTAATATGGTATAATAAGTATTAACCATTGAAGGCATGGGGTGTATGGGTTTTGTAAGTCTTGATTAGAGGTAAAAAATAGGCTTTGAAGGGGCCTGAAACCCTTTACAAAATAAAGCAGCTGTTAAAAAAAGAAAACAACATTACGCAACAATCAGCCCAATGACAGCAAACCAACAACCAAAAAGCGGCCACAAAGAAGGAAACCAACCAACAACACTACATATTGTTTAGAATATTAGAGGCCTCCATTTCACTAGCAACCATCTTCTACACATTATCAACCATCTTCTACACATTATCCACAGTATCAGACACCTCTATACTAGAGGCCTTGCCCTGAGCTTTCATTTTGTTTCTAGTTTTGGCCTCTGACCCACCAGTTTTACCTCACCACTCAAAACACTACCTTTAACACCACCCTTCTCAACAACACAGTCCACATCTAGCAGCTTACACATATCAGTGGTATCATCAGCAGACATAGTATCCTTTCTCTTTTTTGTAGTAATCACAGGGGAGATCACCTTGGCAGAGTCAGAAATGCCCAAAACCTTAGGGACATCTCCACTCTTCATCACAACATTCCATATTTTATCAATTTTATCCTCAAGGGATAAGATTCTCCCTTCCAAGTTTTGTTTTAGATTGATGGTTTCCTTCACCACAATATTAGCCACAGTATTAAGAGAGTCCATCAAATCATCAATTTGGCTTTGGACAGAAGGATCCTCAACCTTACTAGCAATACCTTTAATTCTAACATTAGTCATGTTAATCTAATGGAAGAACCACTTACAAAATTTAAACAACACATTAGCACTATCACGAGCCAAGCCCAACACATTAGACAACTCCTCTTTGTCAAAGTTCTCAATCCCTTTCCCCACAACATCCTCATCAGGAGAACTAACATGAACCTTATTAGCAGAAATATCCTTACCTTTTCCATCAGAGACATAAGTCTTCATCTTTCAAATGGAGCAAGCAATTTCCTCTGTAACAACCTTCCTTTTCATTAGCCTATCCACATCCGCTTTGCTAGTTCCCATAGTATGTCCTCCTCCCACAGCCCTTTCCTTCCCCTACTTCTGCATCCCAATGTCAACACTTGGAGAAGCCTCACCAAAGATACCTCCAGCTAGGGAAAGAGGGAAACCCTTCTCCAAGAGTATGGGTTTTGTAAGTCATCCTACTAGCTAATTAGAATAAAAACATTTATTTTATATATGGGTAAGTGGTAGGGGTAGGTAGTTGAGTGTTATATATTGTAGGAAAATAATTCATATAAGCTATGTAAATAATATTGTATGTGTTTGGAATATAATATGAGATATAGCGTGGAATGACGTATTCCACAAGGAATGTTGTATGGTGTTACCCTACCTCAAGGGTTTGATATATTTTTGAATATTTTAGAGTATTTCTATTATTTTATACAAGTTCATAACAAGTGACCTATTAGAGATTTAATTAGGGTAGAGAGGGAGAAAATTTGGTATTTTTTTTCCAAAAAGAGCTATAAAGTGGTCACATTAAGGATTTTAAGCAATATCAAGGAATAGTTAGTGATTTAAAGTTGACCATGTGATGCTAATTTTTGAAAATTTTCCAATGTGATTTTATGGAAAACTTTGATGTCTTAAAAATTGAGTGAGAAAATTAAATTATATTTTTATAGTTAGAAAAAAAACATTTAAATCTACATTTCTATATATTTTGTTTTCAAATTTAGAGATAAAAAGATAATCAATTGAAAGAAGTTTTTGAAAATACCAATTTTTATGGTAGTTTCCAATTTTCATGGAATTTTGAATGCAATTAATGATATTTTGCATACATTTAAGAGTTCTTTGATAAATATGTTCTTCATTTATATATTAAAAGAGAATATAAAAAGGAAATAGATGCATGAATGGATTTGAAAAATAGTTGCATAGAATAATATGAGGATTTATTTTAGTTGGATAAAAGTAATGTATTTGGGCTTATTTTTATAGAATCTTCTTATAGAATGAAAAATATTAGCCTAGTTTTGATGATTCTCCTCTTTTTTATGATGAGTTTACTAGTGTTGATGTGGAAGATGATTTTGTTTAGTAGATAATGATTTCTTTTTTCTTTAATTGGTTAATGATGATATTTTGTAAATGTTGTTTTATCATCACAATTAGCATTGGGAAAACCTAGAGATGAAAAATTTGATCTCATGTTTAGGATGTTCATATCCAAGCAAGGAAAAAAGTAGCAAGACTTCAATATACATGGAAAAACTTTAGTTTGGTCCTCAAGATTTTGGTACGAATCTTCCCAAGGGAGATGTGATGTCATTATTTAAGAATATGGTAATATGATGTATTAGGTATAATATATAAAAGGTTGGGGTATATATGCTTTGTAATTCATCCAATAGATAACTAAAATAAAATTATTTATCACCCATTTGTGGCCAAGTGATAGTGGTAGGTAGTTAAGTGTTATTAATTGTAGGCAAGAGATTCATGTGAGATATGTGAACAATATCATGTGTTTGGGATATCATATAAGATAGTGTGAAGTGGTTTTTTCCATAGAGAACATTATAGGTGTTGTCTTGCCTCAAGGGTTTGATCTTAAAATATATTGGAGTATTTTTATTATTTTATGTAGTTTGATAACAACCACCTTTCATTTTTCTATAAGATTGTGATATTTGAATGAAGTATAGATAATTGACAGTAATGAAATGTGGTATTCTAATTTTTAGCATAAAATTTCTCTTAAACATTTGTTTTCATCTTCTCAAAATTTAAAGAGATTCATTTAAAATTTTAAGATCATATTGATAAAATTGATAAATTAGTTATAGTTCAAAGAGGAATGCCTCCCTAAAGTCTATAAAAAAAATCTAAAAGTAATGGAGATCTATCTTGTGGTGGTAACTCTAGAACTTCTTCAAAATTATAATTTCAACAGTAAAATTGAAAAAATAATCATAGTTCAAATATGATCTTCAGAGTTAATCTTTATGCCACTATTTATGCACCAAAAATGTTTCCTATTACATACAAAATTACACCTTTTGAATAAGAAAATAGGTTATATGGATCCATTTAAACATCAATGACAACCAAAATTAAAACCAATATAGAATAGAAGACTTTTAACATCCACGAGACCAAAAGAAGGCCTATGGGACAGTGACCCCTACTATTTTAGCATTGTGAAGAGTTGTTCTCTTGCCATTTAGTTTGATTATGAGCTCTCCCATTCTACCCAACCATTCCATGTTGAATAAATCTTGAAAATTTGCAGCTATTAACCTGCTTATGTAGCTTCCTCTGATGGCACTATAAGTTTTACAATCTAGGATAAAATGTTTTTCAGTTTCCACTTGCCCATCTACACAAAAGATACAAACCCTCTCTTCCCAAACTTCTTTTGGCCTTTTCCATCTCCCCGTTTCACACCGAAGATGATGTGAGTTAGTCATCAATTGTGCAATGAGAATCTTTGATCTCCACATAATATTTTCCTCTATATATGCCTTTTGTTGATGGTCCAAATTGGGATTAAATTCTTCTACATAATATTTTTTCTTTCTCCCAATTGCTCTTGTCCACATAGCCTTGCAAAAAATTTCAACCACATACAACTTTAATTCCTTGCTATTACTAGAGCACTCGTTGAAGTGAATGTTCCACTTGTTCATCCACTTACAATTTTGTTTCATCCATGCCTTTTTTCTTTCCCCTAAGACACCTCTAAAAACAACATTTGACCACTGATGAGCTTCCATCTGCTCAACCTTTTTCAAATATCTCAAAAGACTCACCATAGCGATGGCCTCAATAGGAATCTTGAACCAAAAACCCTATTGCCTACTTTAATTAAACCACAAATCTTGAACCACTCCTACATCCACCTTAAAGATTAGGGTAGAAGAAGAAAAAGTGATATATTTTTATATTAAAACATGAGATATTTATGGTCTCATCACACTATAGAAAAGGGGATGCATGCACTAATAATTTTCATATTTGATATGAAATAGGAAAGATCATAAAATTAGGTTTAAAAATCAATAATGATATGATCTAAACCTTAGATTATTCTAGCTAGGATAAGATCTAAACCTTAGATCATTCTAGGAGCATTATTAATTTTAAAACAAAACATTAGCTAGGAATAAACCTTAAGAATAGATACAAATAGGACATGGTTTTCTCATACCTTAAATTAAAGTGATTACAATAAGAAATAGAAGATTCAATATAAGCAAAATTAGAAGGATGGGCCCTAAGGCCAAACCCTAGGTTTTCAAGAAATATCAAGTTCGTCAAATGAAGAGTAGGAAAAGTAGAAATCTAATAAGATAATCAAAATACTCTAAATGTATGCTAACCTTAATAAATTACTAGTCAAGTAAATCAAATTTAAATTAGCATAAATAGTTGAAAGCAAATAAAAAAATATGTAAAGCGTAATTAAAACAAGAGGGTTAGGCTACTCATCTCCTCTAAGGGGGTTGATGCATGAGTAGACTATGATCTAACTATTTTGTGCTTCTACTACTGGATTCTATTTGCTAATTCCAAATCTTTCTTGAAATTGGGAGGGAATTGAATTTGGTAGGAACACAATAGTGATTCTATCTAGGGACATAAACATACTACTAGTCTAGTCTGGGAAGTGCAAGGTGATGGAGGATAAGATGTGTAGAAGGATGATGATCATAATGAATAAACAAATATGTGAATTTATAGTTTGAATTAACTCTTGCACATAAATAATCTGAATTAAGTACTAAATTGACAAATCTTTAACTAGAAATGGCACCTTAGTGTGAAATTGGTACACCAAAGTGGCGTGGAAGGTCAATTAGGGAAAAAGTTGGCTTACTTTTTTGCATATATTTGTGTAGTACATGATATCAATTGGTAGGACCTATGAATTAGGAAGATAATGAGGCTCCATTATGAAAAATATCATGTTATGTTTGCAATAGGGAGAGATGGAGAGAGAATGAGAGAGAGGGATAGAAAGAGGGAGAGATAGAGGGGAAAGAGAAAAAGAAGAGGTGGTAAGGAGATAGATATAAGGGAAAGAGATAGAGAGGAAGATAGAGATAGAGATGGAGATGGAGATGGAGAAGGAGATGGATATGGAGAGGATAGGGAGAGATAAAGAGAGGGGAGAGAGGGATAGATAGAGATGGAAGAGATAACTATATAGAGAGGGAGAGAGGGAGAGCAATGGATGGGTAGAGAGGGAGAAAATGTCTAGATATAGAGGGGAAGAGAGGAAGATAGAGGCAGAGATGAAGATAAAAGGAGAGAGGAAGAGGGCAAATTAGATAGAGAGATAAAGGGAAGTAGGGGATGGATAAATATAGATCTCGAGAGAGATAAAGAGAAAGAGGGAGAGATAGTTAGATATAGAGGAAGAGGGAGAGGGAGAGAAGAGGGGAGAGAGAGGGAGAGAGATAAGTAGAGGAGGGATAGAGAGAAGAGGAAGAAGAGATAGAGATAAATAGGTAGAGGATGGAGAGAGAGAGAGGAGGGGCAGAGATGGAGAGATTTAGGTAGAGAGGGAGATATAGATGAAAGAGGTGAGAGAGGGATATATAATTTAATATGTAGAGATGAAGAGGGAGAGGGAGAGAGGGGGAGATATAGCTAGAGGGTGATATAGAGAGATAAAGAGGGATAAGGAAAGAGATAGGTAGAGAGGGAGAGAGATGGATAAATAGATATATGGAGACATGTCTAAAGATATAGGGGGAGATGAAGATAGAGGTAGATATGAAGATAAGAAAGAGGAAAAGGGAAAGAAATAGATATGGAGATAAAGATAGGTAGAGGGAAGACAAAGATAGAGAGAGATAAGGAGATTGAGAGGGAGAGAGAAAGAGATATATAGGAAGAGGGGTAGAGCGAGAGAGAGAAGATGAGGGAGAGAGGGTGATAAATAGGTAGAGGATGTTGGTGTAATTAATTATTTAATTACACTTTACATAAGTTTACTTAGGAATTATTTAATTCCTAGGTTATAGGTTGTTATCCTTATCTTGTTGAGCTATCTTTTTGCTCAAGATAAGATTAGGTTTATGCATCTTTGCTTTTATAAAAAAAATTATCTCTTGTAATTATTGTACTTCTAATATATCAATTTGCAAATCTCCATGCATTCTCTTTGCTTTTTTTGTTTTTCTCTTTGTGGAAGGTTATTTTCTAGTTTGTATTTAAGATCTTGGTTTCTAACATGGAATCATAGCCTCGATTTGCAGCCCCTTCTCAGCGTTTTTGGAGGAATGCATTACAGAGCTCGTTCGGGGTCCCTCGAGGGTTTCATTCCTTGAGCATATTTATGGAGCATCTTGGATCAGTTTGGGGTTTTCCACTGGATTCAAAGCACTTGAAAAAGTCAGAAATGGCTTTTATTTCATTTATTTTGGTCACCGTTTTCGAGATCTGCAAGGGTTTCAAGCTCGATGATTTTTCTAAGAGATTTGGGGGTTGCCTAATTTTTTGGGCACTTTGGGCCAAAACGGACCTTGTCGTTGGATTTGCAGCGCTCAAAAACCCCTATTTTCATATAAAATTTGTCCAATTTGGACACAATCGACTGGGGAGGCAAAACAAATTTGTCTAAGGGTCGTACAACCCCCAGGCACGTTCTTCGAGGCTCAAATTTTAAAAAAATATTTAAAAAAAAAATCACAAAGGTTTTTGTGTAGCCCATTTTATTTGGGTCACTGCTCGACGGCCACCCATTCGCCACCTAGCGGCCACCCCTCCACCAGCAGTAGCGGCCATTCCCACTGCCCACACCACTAGTTGCTCTGATGACTTGTTCATCTAGCCCCTAAGGGCTTATATTTGCAGTGAATGGTCTTATTGGGGACCAATCCCCTCACCTCAGCCCATGTTGGGTTCTTCCGCTGAGCCCGTGGTCACATCGGCGCCCAAGCACCCATGCCTAGCCCTGTTGGTCGGCCAGCCCTTGCGGCGATCGCATTAGTGACCAAGGGCTTCAGTCTTGTACCTGGCGGATTAGCCACCTGGTCTGCCCAGGTGACCAGGGGCTCTATTTTCTTAGCCCCTGAGGGCTACAAAATGGGTTATTGGGTAGATTTGGAGCATTTTCGCGAAAACGGGCGTAACTTGGGCATACAACATCTTTTTTTGCAAACGAGATATCGTCAGAAATCTATTTTGACACTCTATGCAATGGTGTAGGTCTGATTTTTTGGTTTTTCTTTTTTTATGCCTTTTTCAGCCTTAGAATTCATATGTTGTTTTCACTCCGGGAGACATATTTTTTGACTCGCTTATCCGTTCTTCACCATTCTTGTGGCATTGGAAAGTTGGTTCCGACCTCTACATAAATTTGAGATCTATTTTTATTTTTTGTTTCTGCATATTTTTTCTTTCTCTCTTTCTGCAATCATTGGGTATTGTAATAATGAACTGATATAAAGTTCCATTAAGGGGGGTTCTTACATCACACTTTCATATTGGTCACAACTCGCATGAGTTTGTTTGGTTTCATGTTGTTTCTTTTAGCCTCTTTCTTGCTTAGTTGCACACATCTTTGGTTTGCATCGGTTCACACTTCACATTGGGAGTTTATGGTTCTTAATCCGCATTGGTTCAGATCCTTCTCAGTTTGAGGGCCATGTTTTTATGGTTAATGTTCCATAATCTTGATGGTACTCGTCTTATGGGGCAGTTTTAGTTTTAGTTTGGCATTGACATTGAGAGACATCATCTAGATTTTGTCATCATTATGGGTGGCTTCATCCTTTCATCTACTATTGCTTATAGATTCCAGGGTTGATCCAGTATGTGAGTTTCCAATGTTCCTTAGCATCGGGTCTGTTGTTGCATTTGTGATTCCATTATGGTTTCTTGCAAATAGAAGTATCTTTCCTTGCTTGTCCGGATTTGGGGTTCTAGTGTTGCTTCATCAGAGAGCTTCTAGTGATTCTTTGCAGTAGTTCATCTCATTCGGGGGGGTTTTCCCACTGGGTTTTCTCTCTCTTTACATTTGTAAATGGGTACTTGATCAGGCCTTTGTTGTCAGGACCAATCTCACATCATTTGCATAATAATGTGCTTCTCCCTAAGTTGCACTTATGGGGGGTGTTGGTGTAATTAATTATTTAATTACACTTTACATAAGTTTACTTAGGCATTATTTAATTCCTAGGTTATAGGTTGTTATCCTTATCTTGTTGAGCTATCTTTTTTCTCAAGATAAGATTAGGTTTATGCATCTTTTCTTTTATAAAGCAAATTATCTCTTGTAATTATTGTACTTTGAATATATCAATTTGCACATCTTCATGCAATCTCTCTGCTTTTTTTGTTTTTCTCTTTGTGGAAGGTTATTTTCTGGTTTGCATTTCATATCTTGGTTTCTAACAGAGAAAGGGGAGAGAGAAGAGGGGGGAAAGAGGGAGAGAGACATGTAGAGAGGGAGAGAGGGAGATATAGCTCAATATATAGACATGGAGAGGGAGAGAGAGATATAGATAGAGGGTGATATCTAGAGAGATAAAGAGGGATAGGAATAGAGATAGAAAGATAGGGAGATAGAGGTAGAAAAATATATAGATAGAAAGAGGTAAAGAGAGGAGTGAGATCAATTGGTAGGCCATTTAACAAATGATGTTGTTTGTGCAACAAATGTCTCAATGGAGAAGTGATAGCTTTAAGATGCAAGGATCCAAACATGACTAAAAAAAACTCTGAATAAGGAAGATAATCAGGCTCCATTCTCAACAAATAGAAAGGGGGTGAGAAGTGATATAGATTGAGGGATATATAGACAGATAGAGAGGGATGGGGAGAGAGATAGGGAGATAGAGGTAGAGATATATGTATAAGAATAAATAGAGAGAGAAGAGATAGATAAAGAGATCAGATGTATAGAGCATGAGAGATGGAGTGAATAAAAGAGAGGTAGAGATAAGGATATATAGAAAGAGAGAGTGATAGGGAGATACAGAGAGAGGGGGAGATTTAAGGATAGAATGAGGTAGGGATATAAATAGAGAGGAGAAGTAGAGAGATAAAAACAGGGAATGATAGCGAGAGAGAGGGAGAGGGAGAGATAGGGATACAAAGGAGGAGAGAGAGAGAGAAATAAAGAGATAGAGGAGATGGAGTAAACAAGAGAGGGAGGTAGATATATGATATATAAATCTTGGTGGAAACTATTACTTTCACCATAAGTATTTATAGATTACTTGTTTGTACGAGCCTTGACATTATCTTTGTCATTTTGATTTGATTATTATTCTTATTCTTATTCTTATTCTTATTACTACTACTATTATTATATTATTAATTTTATTTTATATTAACATACATATAGTTTTCTTTTTCCTAACCTATCTAAAGATTGATTAAAGTATGAGTTTTTTTATAAATTAATTTAATTTGATCTATATAGAAAATTATTAATTATTAATTATAACAATTTCATACTTATATTTAATATTTTGTATTCTATAATATAATATATAATAATAATAATAACATAACCTATATATACTATTATATATATTTATAAATATAATTATATTGTATATAATTTAATCTGTATTATATAAAATACATAATATATTAATTATATTTTATATTAAATAAGAATATAATAATTATTAATTAGTAATTATAAAAATGGTATATATATTTCGAGAATATAATATATAATAATAATAAATAATATAATTATATATTTATAATTATTTTTTTATTATATAAAATTTACATTATTTATTACTTAGGTTAAAATATACCTAACTATGTAGGGTAAAGGATGTTATTTTAAAACCTAAATGTGCTCATTATTAGGATCTTGGCCGTAATTTTCATTTTAATAAACATACTCTAAAACCCTCATCAAAACCTGTAGCTCGCCAAAATGGAGAAGTGAAAGGCAATACCAGCGAGGAAGAGTTTGGAGGAGATGAAAACTATAGTGGTGGGGGAAGTAGCAAAAGTTGGGGAAAACGACTGGGATGCATTTAATCATCAAGCATTGATTCGGACGCAAGCTAGCCGTCAATACGTTTTTACAGTGAAACTGACACCTTTTATAAATGGTGGCAAAAAATAGAGGAAAAAATAGAGGAAAATGATGAACAACTGAGATTAGTTTAACCCCCTTGCCACAATTGTCAGGCTTTTTCAATCGTTGGCAAACTTTTTTTGCTTGGCACTCTCAAATAATGAGACGCCTTCAATGTAAATATGACTAAACAAACCTAAAACCAAAAAATACAGAACATACTTTTATACTTCACACTTATACACATCAAATCTTTTATTAACGTAACAATATAAAACTCAAATATTTATTCAATCCAGAAACGTGATCCAAAACGTTGATGCAAAAAAATTTACGCAATCAAATCCAAAAATTTAGATGTAAAATCATTATGGATTGTGGAAACTTGATATCTCTCTAATTAATACCCTTCATGGAGGTAGCTGTGTTTTAAATCCAAACATATAGAGTTGTTAAGGATTAAGCTTACAAAAAAAGTTGCAATCCTGATGATGGATCACGAAGTGTGATCTGAAATGTTGATGCAAAAAAATTACGCAATCAAATCCAAAAATTTAGATGTAAAACTCAAATATTTATTAAACCTCGATTTAACATTTTTAATCTTATATAAAAAAAAAAAGTTATATAAGTTTATTTGTGACTTAAAAAAGTAAAATCTAAATACAAAGTAATCTAACATAAACATGTTTTAAATCACACATCCTATTCATTTTTGAGACCCACACAATAGATGTTTCCAAGTGGTGTTGGTAAACGTAGCCCACCTATGTGGTTTGTTCAAGCCAAATCATTTTCATGATCTCATCTATTACGAACATTAGACAAAAATTTTAATTGAAAAAAATAAAAATCCTTGAGATGGAAGGATAATAACAAACTCCTTTTATCATGCAAGGCCAGAGTCCTTTTTTCATGACCAACTTATCCTTCATTTTGGATAACCTAAACTCACTTACCAACGGACCACCACAACTACTAACCAACAAACATATATAAAATAATATATCCTTCCCCAATAGTAAAATGCCAAATGTCGTGATCTTACTATGCCAACACTTGTAAACGTGTCAAGCAACGTGTCCACAACGTGCTAATTAGAAAGCTAAATATACTATACTTTTGGAAAGTGAAATCTAGCGTAGCAGATATGGATGGAATGAGGATTATGCTTATTTTAATATAAAGGAGGAAAAAGACAAATAACAGATATTTTTTAATTTAAATTGTTTTTTTTTTTTTTTTTGAAAATAATTTAAATTGTTTGAATTTGTAAGGGTGAAAGTGAATAATAGGTTATTTTATGTATGATAAAGTGTGTAAATACTATATTTTTATATTCAGAATTGTAGATTTTTTTAATTTAGTTTGATTTTGTGTATTTTATTTTTATATTAGTAGTTGGTAGATATTTTGAATTTAGTTTGATTTTGTTTTTATATATTTTTGTAAATTGGTGTTAATTTTTAGTTTAATTAGATTAATTTTGATTATTGTTTTTTTTGTGTTTTCCTTCACTTTATCATTGTATGTTGATTTGAAGTATAAAATATTTTAAATTATTTTCCAAGGTGTTGTATTCAAGGATAAATTCGGCTTCATGTTAACATATCTTAGAATCTAGTTCACTTATTAAGTTTGAATTATCATTTAGGGACCACATCTATTAATTCATTTTCACATTAACATCTATATACTTAGTGATAGATAGATATATTACATGGTTGATTGATGCTTTTGATATTTGTTTAAAAGCTATTATTTGATTTAGGAGAACATGACCCTTGCTTAGCAAGCTCTTGAAAGGTGTTTGTAACCACCACAAGTTTAATTACTACAAATTTGGATATTAGAAGATGGGGCAAATTAGTTTCTAGCTCATTGAAGCCATCAAGTCAATTTCACATAGATAGATATACTTAGTGATAGATAGATATATTACATGGTTGATTGACGCTTTTGATATTTGTTAATAAGTCATTATTTGATTGAGGAGATCATGAGCCTTGCTTAGCAAGCTCGTCAAAGGTGTTTGTAAACACCACAAAGTTCAATTACTACAAATTTGGATATTAGAAGATGGTTTGAATTAGTTTCTAGCTCATTGAACCCATCAAGTCGATTTCACATAGATAGATATACTTAGTGATAGATAGATATATTACATGGTTGATTGATGCTTTTGATATTTTTTAATAAGTCATTGTTTGATTGAGGAGAACATGACCCTTGCTTAGCAAGCTTCTCAAAGATGTTTGTAAACACCACAAGTTTAATTATTACAAATTTGGATATTAGAATATGGGGAAAATTAGTTTCTAGCTTAGTGCATCAATTAAGTCGATTTCACACAGATACATATACTTAGTGATAGATAGATATGTTACATGGTTGATTGATGCTTTTTATTTGATTGAGAAGGACAAGACCCTTGCTTAGCAAGCTCTTCAAATGTGTTTGTAAACACCACAAGTTTAATTATTATAAATTTGGATATTAGAAGATGGGGCAAATTAGTTTCTAACTCTTTGAACCTATCAAGTTGACTTCACATAGATAGATATACTTAGCGATGGACAAATATATTACATGGTTGATTGATGCTTTTGATAGTTGTTAAGAAGCCATTATTTGATTGAGGAGAACATGGCCCTTGCTTAGCAAACTCCTCAAATGTGTTTGTAAACTCCACACCTTTAATTATTACAAATTTGGATATTAGAAGATGGGGGCGAATTGGTTTCTACCTCATTGAACACATCAAGTCGATTTTACATGAAAAAGGTCAATTATGCACATTCATAGCAATATACCATGTTGCACAATTGTTCTGGATCAATTACATGTTACGATTTCATGTTAGATTGAATAGACCCTAGTTTGTTGTCTATTAGAACATCACTGAGCCAAATTTAATATCAAAACATCATTTTATATTATAGAACTACAATTTACAATCTAATACCATCATACACATTTAGAATTAAATGGCAGTAATCTATTTTTATCATTTCAAAAATATACTTATTTATTTAAGATTTACAATTTACTATCTCAAATCCTAAATTCTAAAATAAATCTAATAATTCTCTGATTTATTCATATTTGTCCTAAAATATTTTGAAAAAATTATTATGTTGCAACTCTACAATCGCAACACCACATATAGGTGGTCAACAAATCCGTGAAAGAAAAACAAAAATCAACTTTTTATTTTCATGTGCAATGATTTTTATTGATTTTTTTAATTGTGTAAAAAATGGATATTATCACAAAATTCTATTTTCATTGTTTAATTATAATATTTTGTTTTCATCGTAATGAATAATTTTTTATTTATTTTAAATTTGCTAATTGAAAAAAATAAATGACTCATATCTTTCAATGTATTTTATATAGATTATCTTGAAGATATATATACTACTTTATTTTCCTTTTAAAAAATAAAATGAATCTACAATAAAATTATAACACCGTAAAATCTTACCTCATTCTTCTCTCATTTCTTTCTTAATCAAATCCTTTTTTATTCTCCCTCCCTTTTATTTTTCATCCCCTCTCATCTATTAATAAATCTTATAATATTTTTTAATTCTCTTAGATTTTAATTTTAAAATAAATTACAAAAATGTACCTCTCAATTAACCATAGTTTAAACACCTTAATGCTATATTTGAATCCCTTCAAAAGTTGAAATTGTCATTTTATAACAAATACCTAACGAGCTTAACAGTTTAAACTTTCACAGACTAGAAAAATAATTATAAATAAATAAATAAATCACTAGTTCTTCCCGTTTAATTTACTTGTCGTCCTTTGCCCCGCATTAATGGAGGCCCTCTCCTGAACGTCCTCCTTCATTGGAGGGACGCAAACAAGCCGGTTACCTTTCCTTTTTTATATTTTATTTTACTGGATTGCATTGTAGCTGTTCTTCTGTTGTAATTTATTTTTGCTTACTCCAATGGAAAATTGTATTATCTACCGGCTAAAGGGTGGGTACCGCAGCTGAGGTACCCGATACGAGCCTGAACGGGTCCACAAAAGCGAATTGCGGAGTGGTCTACTTGGACTTTCCGAAGGCGGCGACTAAGTTTTCGTCGATGACACGGCGTTTTAAAGACGACCCAATCCAGAGTGTTTGCTATAATACCATTAGGCGTTTTCTCATTTCTCAACGGTGTTGCCAAGTGAATAGAATTGGGATTTCTTTTTGGTTGAGTGTGAAGAGATTTTAGGCATTTTGGGCATCCGATTCTCAACGTGCAAGCGTCTTCGATCATTTCTCCAGGCTTCCTTCGAAGCGGGGTTTTTGTCCGTTGAGCTTTCTCAGGCTTCCTTGCAACTGGGTTTTTAGCAAAGGCACAAGGCACTATAAGTGGTATTTGGCTCCTTTTGCTCCTAATAGAGCTCTGGAATCAGAGGCCCCAGAATAGAGCTTTGGAATCAGAGGCCCCAGTTTCGGTTTAGTTTTATTTTTGGGTTTTCTGGCCTTCAACTGCGGGGACAGACTAAATGTAAGTTTTTGATTGGTCTTCAGAAACAGAAAAAACGGTTTCTGGATTTGATTCAGTACAGTTTGGGCTTGAATTCATGGTTTTTTGGTTTCTCTGTTTGGTAGTTTGATTGAATAGTATTTGTTCTTGTAGTTTTTTGGGTTGCACGGAAATTCTGATTTTAACATTACAAAATTTGTCTGGGCGGTCTCTCTGTTTTGGTTCACAATCAGGTTTCTATTTTTGGTGCTTTTTCTTTTGCAGTTCGATTGTTTGATTCGACAGTCTTTTTTCTTCTCCTTGCTTATGGGCATATTTCTCTGGTATGGAAATTTCGATTATGTCATCTTCCAGATTGGCTAGGCAGTTTGTTTTCTCTAAAAAGATTGGGCCATTTTGGTCTGTGATTGGAGTTTTGGAAGAAGTTTGAACGTTGTTGAGTTTGAGACAGACCACCGGGAAAATTGTTATCTGGTTTTGGTTCAACGGTTCAAGTTCTATCCGTTTCTCGAGTTTCGGAAGAAATCTGCCAATATTATTGAGTTTGAAACGATCCTCCGGGAAAGTTGGTTTCTGGTTGTGGTTAAACATCTCTTTCCTGTATATGCAGCTAGGTGGCTTGATTGAAAGGTTTTTGGTTTCTCTTTCTTCTTCTACCCTTATGTTTAATATTGGCATGACCGAAGAGTGGTCAAATATATCGTCTTTTCTAAACTGAGTTGGCTGTTTCTGAGTCTGTGCTTGGAATCTTAGGAAGCTTTTTGTGGAAATTATTGAGTTTTCCCTAATTAATGTGCAATTCAGGATAAAAAAAGATTTATATAATGCGAAAATTTATTGAAATTTTTGAATTTGCAGAGTTCATCATTACGGGCGGTGAGAATTTACAAGGAATCGGACAATGGGAGATCATTTTATCTTGTGTGTGGACCGTTTGATAACCGCTTCCACCTTGGAATCGGCTACAGCCGAGGCCCAGAGGCCATCACAACATAGTCATGTTCCCTTTCAGCAAAACAGAGTGTTGGCACTAGATTCTTCTTCTGAGGCTTGTAATGAGGTTTCATCCCTTGATGCCGAGTCCTCAGAGTTAACTCCTGACTCTCACACCTTCGACTATGGAGATGATGCTTGCAATCTGGTTGAGTGTCGTATCTGCCAGGACGAGGATGATGAGAGAAACATGGAATCTCCCTGTGCCTGTTCTGGAAGTTTGAAGGTATTTAATTCCTTCACTAACCATTGTGAATTCTGTGCAGTTATCATTTTCGTAAATGAGAGAAAACCAAGCCTGGGGCTTGTGTTATGTAGTTTGAGGTTTTACTGCTACAGTTGACTCTGAATGCTGTAACTATTTTGCTGAGGATGTTGGGTTTTTTTGCTTTGCTTTTGCAGTATGCGCATCGCAAATGTGTGCAACGTTGGTGCAACGAGAAAGGAGACATTACCTGTGAGATATGCCATCAGGTGATGCATTTAAGAATATTTGTGTTCACATGTCTAATGTTGTAGAGTTCAACTTTGAGTTTAAATCACCTTCATGTATAGAAGCCATGTCACGTTTTACGGTTTCTGTTCTGCCAAATTTGCATGGTACTTACAGCCAACCTTGTCCAGGTGTGATGTTCATTAATGTGGTATGATCATGCCAATTGCTTTGTCTTACCGCAAGACCACTTAGGTGGAAATTCCATATTTAATCTGCGTTGTGCAGGTTAACTTTTATTATGTTGATTGGTTAGAATGAACATATTTTGGGCTTGATTCCACTTCTGCTATGGCAGTTATCTGCCTGGCCTCACCCGGTTTATCATGGCTACTGAAACCAGGTTAACATAATGGCAATCAACTCGCTGCTAAACCATGGCTCACAGGACTATCATACTGAAGTAGAAATTCCATTTCTGCATAGCACTGGTTGCATTGATCGCATTTTATTATGTTGATTGGACTGTATGAATATCTTGTGGGCATTAGTCTTGAGCTAACAATTGTGCCTTATTACACTCGTGCCCTTATCTGGGTGGTTTCTTTAAGATTTTCCCTTTGTTCATGTAGTGTATATTTGTAGGTTTTGCGATGGCATATCTATTCATCATATAAATCTATAAGCAGTTTAACTTGAAAAGGTTATATATAAACAGTTTGATGTTTTGAATATCTTATTAATGGCACTGTGCAACATTAGCAAATTGACAATGTTTTGCTTTTGAAATTTCAGCAATACAAGCCCAATTATACTGCCCCTCAGCCAGCTTATTCTGATGACATTCCCATTGATATCAGGTAATTTGCAGTTGGCTGGCAGGAAGATTTTTTAATACTTGTTATTTTCAAAATCCAATACCAAATTTCACTGTTGCTTTAGTTTTCTAATGTCGAGTGGTTTTCTGATATTTCTTGAATGTTATACCTTTAGTGCTGATCTGATCATATTCATCCTCATCTATTGAGTTCTACAATAAATTGAAATGACTGGAATGCACTTTTTTATCATTGCTAATCATGTTTTTTCCCCATCAAAGCAGGTCAAGTTGGGAAATATCTGAAGCAGAATTGGACCTGCGTGATCCTCGCCTTCTTGCGATGGTTGCAGCAGAGAGACACTTCTTCGAAAGCGAGTATGGTGAATACTCATCAGTGAATTCAAGTGGCGCATCATGTCTCCGTTCTGCGGCTTTGATTGTATGCCTCATTATTCTCATCTCCAATAGATTCTAGCATATTTCTTGCATTCTGCACTGAGAATCCCTTGTTTAAATCCACACATTTTGAAGAATTTAGGTGTGATGTTCTTTTTAGCAAGTCTGTGATAAATAGCATTTTTTATGTAGCTTAGGTTGTTCCTCCCCAGGGGTCTTGAAGGTTCATAAAAGAAAATTAACATCTTAAACATATGTACCTGGCATTATATTGTAAATGGCATATTTGATTCTTGAACCTTATTTACTCTGTTTAGTTCTTGATTGAGTGTAGTGCAGAATGAATAAGCAATTTTTACATGATATGATAAAATGGCTGTGTATAATTCTAGTTGATTCTTTGTAACAGCTCATGGCTCTTCTGCTTTTACGACATGCACTTGCTATAACAAATTCTGGAGGAGATGAGGATGGTTCAACCTTTTTCACTGTAAGGAAGTAACGCCTTCTGTTTGTTTGATTTGCTTGTATTTAAGAAACTGTTGTATATGGATTATTACATATTTTGAATCTTATGGTGACAATGGTGTTATAGATAGGATCAATAACTTCCCTTTTTTACTCTCTGGTGATAACCACTTTAGTAGATGCTTTTGCAGTCAAACTGACAATTGGATTCTTTTGTTGAAACAGCTTTTTCTTCTGCGAGCTGCCGGGTTTATCTTGCCTTGTTACATCATGGCTAGGGCAATGAGTGTTATACACCGTCGTAGACAGAGACAGGTATGCTTCTATCACAGTTTAGCCATCTCTTACACATTAAACTTTTGATAAAATGAGGAAGGGGTTCCTTAAAATAGAATTTCTTATGACAATGAACAGATTTGTCATTTTACTGCAACTCTGTCAACCTGAATGAGAAATAAAGTATCCAGAAGTAATTATGTGAATTAGATAAATGGGAACCTTAACTTCAATGAATTTCACGCATTGAACTTTAATTGATGATCATAGGGGATGTGTTATCTCTAGTTTTGAATGATTGATAGGTATATTGGCATCTTGTTTCTGTGAAAGTGGACTTTAATTTTTTAATTTTGATGATGCAGGCAGCAATAGCAGCAGCTGAAGTTGCCCTTCGTTTGCAACAGGAACAAGCCCGATTAGCGAATCGACAACACTTAATCAATGTGCAATAGGACTTGGATGTATTCCTTTCTTTGGCCATTTCATATATAATCACCTATACAGTTGGCAGCTGTTTATGAGATGAAATGTCTCAGTAAATGCCACTGGAGATATTGAAGCATCAGGGCAATGAAAATAAGAATTATAATAATGTCAGTTACTGGTTGCAACTGATAACGTGGATTCTGTATTGTGGATTGGAGCACATAAAACTACCGGTTAAGGTTCACGCTGGAAACTGCATGCATATTGGTCTGTTACATTGTTGGGATCCTCCAATTGCTGATGATGACTTCTGTTGGAGGCCCCTCAGGGGCTGTGTGGAGATCTGTCTGCCCCTTATTGACACAATGAATGTCAAACGGATTCTGGTTGTAGCCCCCCTCTTGAGAGATTACAAAGAAATTGTGAAGCTTTCCCTGTGTTATAGAAATTATTAGAGAGTTTCTCTCATGTATAGATTAATTGTTTGTGTATAACTGCTGGTTGTTGATTGAAGTCCCCTGGAAGGTTGGAAAGGTAGCGGAGATTGCAAAACTTTCTAAAGCAGGTTATAACTTCTTAAATGGCCTGGCATCCTGTTGTTTTTCAGCTTTCATGAGTAATGAAATAATTACCAGGGTCACAACACGCATTCATTTTATGAGCTTGTTCAGACTGAATGACCATCTAGAGGTTTCTCTAGACTTTCACATGTACCTTTTTTGCAATGCTTATTGTATTGTATGTCACTCAACTTTCATTTTGCATTTATGATGATGAGTTGGGTTTAAGCACAATCTATACATTTTGTATCATGTTGTTTAAGACAATGTTGAACTTTTAAACCTGCCACTATTTTATAAAAATGGATCCATTCTCCTTGAAACATGATGTGCACGGTTGCAACTTGAAGGACCTTAATTCTTGACCCAACTTATAATACCTTGTATACGTTGTAGTAGCAACTACTAAATAATGTATAAATAGACAAAGGCAGTGAATCTGAACATGAACCACAGGCTGTAATCAGCTCAAAGTTTTCATTCATATCAACTTCTTGTGTCAACAAGTGTCACATCCCCCTATTTTCAACAAGCTATTTTAATTATTGTTGTGTCTTACTTTATTTAATAAAGAAGATTATTGTTATAGTTGTTTATTTAATTAAATGTTAGTTAAAATTAATTTCTCTTAGAAGTAATAAAATAATAATAATAATAATTTTAGATCATTTATTGATTTTATTTAAAAACTATAATTAATATTTTATTGTATTAAAAGATGTAAAGTTTATAAATCATATTCGTTGTTTAATATTAGTTTTAATTGTAACTAAGTGGTAATTCATTATTTCTGGGAATAAATTTTATGCAAGAAAAAGAAAATTTTCTTTACTTTTCAAGATTCACTTACGAGAAAATTAGGGGAGAAATTTTTAAAAGGAGGAAAGAGAATAACGGAAGCCAACAATCATAATTTATTAAAATCTTTTTTGTTTGCTCTCTAAAAATAATTAGATATATACAATTGAAAATCAAGAACTTGGGAGAGGAAAAATTGTCACAGGTGACTGTTTTAGGAATGCAAGAATGAAAGAAAGGAGTTCTTCCAGAAAGCCAGAGTGGGAGTTATTCGATTTATTTGGTTGGTGCCTTATTATTGTCCTTCTCTTGTTGAGGTATGTATACAACTAGAATGAATTGCATTGTTTTTGTTCATGAGTTTGAAGGATGATCTTATGTTCTTTTTTATTTGAAGCCAAAACCTTATGGCATAATCAGGAGTGATGACCATAGTTGACTACACATCCTCAATATTTGAGCCATCTTCTATAGGTGACTGTTTTAGGAATGCGAGAATGAAAGAAAGGAGTTCTTCCAGAAAGCCAAAGTGGGAGTTATTCAATTTATTTGGTTGGTGCCTTATTATTGTCCTTCTCTTGTTGAGGTATGTATACAACTAGAATGAATTCCATTGTTTTTGTTCATGAGTTTGAAGGATGATCTTATGTTCTTTTTTATTTGAAGCCAAAACCTTATGGCATAATCAGGAGTGGACTACACATCCTCAATATTTGAGCCATCTTCTATAGGTTTCATGGTAGTATCATTAAAACTTGTCCTGAAGTCATCACCATACGCATTAATATCTGTAGCATGTACAATTGTCATACTTACCAAGCAATTTATGAATGGCATCATAACTCATCAAATTAACCCAGATGCTTGAGTCTTTAACAAAGCCTAATTTACCAGCAGGAGAAGGGTATAATTGCTCAATCGTATATCATGCTTTTGTATCATTCCAAGTTTGAAGTACACAAGTTTAGCCGTACAAATTTGTTTGATCACAACTACAATCTCTTCTTTGAGATCTCAAAAACCTGAAGTTGTCAAACTTTAACTTGGCTTTTCTAATTTTCAATTTCTTTCCAAAATGCCTTTTCGGTGCATGTGTTCTCTTTACATATTTACTTAGATTTTTGAGAGTCTTCTTTTATGGTGCAATTGCCTTGTTTCATCCTCTGCTTTATCATGGAATTTAAGAAATAGTACAATAGATTCTGCCATTTGAACTTGAGCATCTTCAAACGAAATATGAGTGTCAAGATCACACATTTCTTCGTTGAGGATTCTATGTCTGAATTGTGCATGATTCATTCTACGGATTATAATAACTTTGGTTTGGGTCTGGAAGTTGCCTGATTTAGAAGGGGGGCATTTTGTGTTTTGTTTTATGTATTTAAACTTTCTTTTCATTTCTCTTTGCTATCTTCCTCTCGTTTGTAGATGTCTGATTTTGCAGTCGCAAAACCCATATGAGTGTTTATTAGTGTCAATCTCGTAATCAGATTTAGGTGGGGCATCTAGTGTTAGAGCTCAATTAGAGCATTATTTGTTAGCTTTGAACCAATTGTTAATTATAGAGCTTCTTTGCTTGTAGAGCCTTTTCGTAAGGTATGGCCTCTTAAATCTGCATGAAAACGTGAGTATTTCTGTGTGCTGCAACTTTTAGCAACTCCCCACTGGGAAGGCGTTGGCCTTCATTTCAAAGTCTTTCAATAAAATTTCGATATGAATTTCTCCTTTATGCTTTAAAAGGGTAACTTCATCTGTGTGTAATTTTAGCATAATATATGTATACATAAATACCCATTTATATGAGTCTTTGAATTTCAAATTTAGCACTATAAGTTATAATAGAGTATATCTGGCTGTAGGAGTAGCAGGTATGGGCATTGTTCGTTATTTTGTTGCAATGAAACATTCTTGATAATGGAATTACTTCAGTTTGAACAGTTAATTGCTCAATTCTTTAAGGTTGTAGGTGGATTCTTATTATTCTAAAATTCATCTAGGAACATTAGATGGTCATAGTAGCTTAAGAGAATGAAGAGGGTTTGCCTCAGAATTTTATGATAGATATATGGACTAACCTCTTAGGACGTTTGAGTTTTTAATTAGCCAAATCTTGTATTCTAATTTCCATAGTCATTATATGAATATAAGTTATTACGCAAGGATTCATCTTCCATGTAATGTGACGATATTTCTTTCAAACAATAAATATGTTAGTTGATTATCTGTCATGTGAGAGCATTTATCTATAAAATTGGATATTCAATAGGTTATTGTTTAATGCTTATGTGAAGACATTTGCATAAGTGAAGTGTTCTTTTAGTTAGTGTCAATTTTGAGTAGCTTAAAATTCCTTTGGTACATATGGAAAAGGAGGTAAGTACATAACTTAAGCTCTTGTCAATCAACTACCTTAGGTGAAAATATGAACAATAAATACTCCTTTTGCAAACTTGCAAAGTCGGTTATCATTATACATAACATGTGTATGAATAGTAAAATATAGATATGAATTTAATGATGGGTTGAAATGGAATTATTAAATGTTAGTTTGAAAATAGAAGTTCTTTTTTTTTAACCGATTGCTTGATGTTCTCCTTAATAATGGTAATTTCTAGATACTAGTCAACTTATAAAAATAACATAGATATTACTTCATGACCCACACATTAAGTATATGCAAGGTGAATTGGCATTAAGAAATAATTAGTTCTACTTTCATTATCATCAAGTGATGATTATCTTATGTCTTTTTCTTTCATTAATATTGAATACTACACATTATCTATTGATATAATCAAATAGGAACTTTTGAACTAATACTTTTTCTTTATTACCTTTCCCTTAATCCGCATTACCGTTTTAGGAGGTTGGGAATTAATTTACGATCATTATAGAAATTTTCCTCATGGAGATTAATCTAGATTTTGGTTATGTAGTGAATTATGTTATTTTATTGGAATTTATGATCTAAGGAGTCTTTTTCGGTTTCACCTAAGTGGTGGTAACCGACAAGGTACTGTCTAGTATAAACTGAGGAAACATGTTAATTACACGTTTAATCTAATCTTCCCCCTTGGAAACAAAATTTAGGAACCCATGCTTGTTGGATGGAATAACGGAAAAATCCGAGTATGTAAATGCAAACATTTTATATACCTTCTTAACTCTTTTATAGAGTTATTTTCTTATTGATAAAACCTTTGTGAATTATTGAGTTTAGAAATAAACATTTTGGTTATAATTGCATAGGCATGTGTGCATTCTAGTAGGATTAAGATTATTTTTATGAAGCTTTATGCTAATGGTCATGTTTGTCAGTGTACTTGTATGACATTTGAGAAGTCATTGAAAGTGGAATTTTCTTACTCACAAATACTTTGGAGTGACTCATGATAATGTTGGCCTTTCCTTAATTTCATATGCAAGGATGATGCATTGGTGAAACATGAAAATGCTACCTATAGATGTATGTGACTTGTAAAGGAACTTCAATAGGTTCCTTGTGATACAGGAATATGTAATGAGTGGTCATGTCAACAAGATAGTATGATCAATGCCTGTGAGACATTTTGTAACCATTGAAACCTTGTAGCCAGTAAGGCTCTGCGAGTGAGGCATTTCATTAAGCCAGTGAGGCACTTTTACGAGTGGTTTTTCATCCCTACGAGGGTTTTCCACTCATGAAAATCTATGTGTTATGGTTCTTGTGGATGCACTTATGATCTTGTCATTTCTTTAATTTGCATTGCAGTATTTAAATTTTCATGTATTGTTGTGATGATAACTCATGTGTAAGCCTGCATAGCAAAGTTCGATGAAGGCATTGCCTTGTTTTAATATACTTTGAATCATTGATTTATGTTACTTAATTTGATTTCAATGATGAAGGTAATTTTAGGAACTTATGGATATAATTGTTTTATGTGTCTTTTTGGTCCTTACATTTGGTATCAGAGCGCACAGGTTCAACACTCGGGCCTCAAGTCCTCTGTGCTTAGGTTGCATTGAAGTTTATGAACCTGTTATATTGCATAGTGAACCCTAGTATGGGTGATTCTTTGATGGTTTGTTGGAACCGATTAGAAGTTTAGATTTAATTTGATCATTCAGAAATCTGGAGGTGTGAGACCTTTTCACCTTAGTCGCATTTTTATAAGGATTTCTAGTAAGAGTGATGGTACCTAGTTGAAGTAAGCCAAGATGGATAACCTATGGTGACAACCCTTGGATGATGATGTGGAAATAAAGGTGAAATAATAAGAGAAATATATTATGAAGATAGATCTCTCTGATGACTTAAAGGATGAATGAGTTGATAAGATACAAGGGGAAGATGAAAAGGAGAACTTCCAGATGAGATGAAGAAGGAAGAACTCTTGTGTAGTAAATAAAGTTGTTGATAATGGATAAATATTAGTTGAGCCTTCTTGAGGAAAGGGAAACCTGAGATGGAAGTTTTAAAGACAAGTTGATTGTTGAGCAACGTTTTATTCCTACATGAATTGGATCTGATAGAATCCACGAGATCTTTCGAAAATGCAAGGTTCTGATGTCTCGAGATTCTTCATTGGTGATTCATGATAGAAATTGAAATGATAAATAACTTCATTTGTCTATCAAACAAAGTAAGAAGTGATTGATGTGATTCAATCATGTATGCTTGTGCAATGATGCACTTCTTATGCACCGTAAATGACACATATGTATGGATGATTGCATTCATAGCATAGAATATTTGTTTCCTTAATTATATCCATATGTATACTTGAATGTGAAATATTCACTATACTTATACTAATGTGAGTAATGCACTTTGTGTACGAGACATGTTCCATATTTGTGCGAGTGAGGCACTATAGGTAAATTATGTATTCATACCCTATGTGAGTTAGGCACCAGAGGTTATGTATTCTTGTTTATTGTATCATTGAAATAGATGATTTGTAACACCCTTATTGGTGTATGTACATTGACAATGTTATATGAAATTTCTTGAGCGTTTATGGATAATTCATGGAATACATGTTATGAATATTTATTTCATGTCATGGATGTACCTCCATCTCCTTACTTGGAAATGTGGTGTGTGATAAATTTTAAGCTTACCTTCCGGGACATGATGCGAATGTGGATTAACAGAGAAGGTGATCTTTTCCAAGATCAACCAAATTTTCTTCTAGATATGCTTTGGCCAAGGCGAGTTGTACCATTGAAATAGATGGATAATGAATGCCTAGAATTTATATATATATATATATATATATGTTTCTCTGCCACATCCTGTATGCAAGAAAAATGTTCATTCTAGTGTAAGAGTGCATATAAGGCATCAGGCATGCATCGAGAGTTTCCCTCCTACCCTATTATTATTGGTTTCTAGGCACCTCATGCAGGGTCAGGTGTTCTTCGAGTTAGGAAGAATCCCGAGGAAGTATTATGCTTCATGGTTGGGTGGGAAAAGCACCTTAACCATGCTTTTGACCTTCGGCTTGCAGAAGACCACTAGATTATGGCAGCTGAAGATTGATTAAATGTTTTATTTTCTTTATATAATTCATAAATGGGGTATGTATCATTGCATAGATTATTGTATGACTTGATTTGTCAATTGAAATGATTGCACTTCTCTTTCATGCATCCTCATTGCATTTGTAACATAGCAAAGGATTACGCATGTCATGCATTTATAGAAAAACCTCATTAATAGAAAATTTACTTTTCCAATTATAGATTGAGATTTACTTTTTGTTGTGGAATTTAGTAATTGGCGAATTAGTGTCGAGCTCTTGAGGAACTTCCTGACATCTAGCATTTTGGGTTGCTATGGTAATCAACTCGAATCTTTTGTATTAGTAAGTGACCATCTTATCTTTGATGTTTCTAATCATGTTGATGATCTTTTGTAACTTGTAGATCTTCTTATCTTTTGTGCTATTGATCAAGACCTTGTTGTAATTGTTTGAAAATTACAGATTGTTGAGACTTTTCTTTTGTTAATAATTTGCTAATCATGATAACACGTAGTATGGGATGCTTGTTTATCATCATAGAGGCAACTATTTTTAGCATCTTGTATGTGTGGGTATGTTATCTTAGAATATGAAAAGATGTGAATAGGAAATAGAAAATTATATGAAAGAAATGAATTAGTGCATGCTTTTATTAAATAAGGTAAATAGAGTGATTTGATGAAGCAATGATGTGCTAACAAGGTGTGCAAGTGTTTGGATGCTAGCCACAAGAATTCTTGTAGTAATGAACAAACAAGTGCGTAGAGCAACAACACAATTGTGAGGAGGGTTGATTGTGACATTAAGATAAAAATAGAGTAAGGAAGTATGAATTTTTTTTTTTCACTTTTAGTTAAGTAAATCATCGGGACGATGATTCTCTAAGGGGGGAAGGATGTCACAACCCCCTATTTTCAATAAGCTATTTTAATGATCGTTGTGTCTCACTTTATTTAATAAAGAAAATTAGTGTTATAGTTGTTTGTTTAATTAAATGTTAGTTAAAATTAATTTCTCTTAGAAGTAATAAAATAATAATAATAATAATTTTAGATCATTTATTGATTTTATTTAAAAACTATAATTAATATTTTATTGTTTTAAAAGATGTAAAGTTTATAAATCATATTCATTGTTTAATATTAGTTTTAATTGTAACTAAGTGGTAATTCATTATTTCCGGGAATAAATTTTATGCAAGAAAAAGAAAATTTTCTTTACTTTTCAAGATTCAATTATGAGAAAATTAGGGGATAAATTTTTAAAAGGAGGGAAGAGAATAACGGAAGCCAACAATCATAATTTTTTAAAAATCTTTCTTGTTTGCTCTCTAAAAAGAATTAGATATATATAACTAAAAATCAAGAACTTGGGAGAGGAAAAATTGTCACAGGTGACTGTTTTAGGAATGCGAGAATGAAAGAAAGGAGTTCTTCCAGAAAGCTAGAGTGGGAGTTATTCAATTTATTTGGTTGGTGCCTTATTATTGTCCTTCTCTTGTTGAGGTATGTATACAACTAGAATGAATTGCATTGTTTCTGTTCATGAGTTTGAAGGATGATCTTATGTTCTTTTTTATTTGAAGCCAAAACCTTATGGCATAATCAGGAGTGATGACCATAGTTGACTACACATCTTCAATATTTGAGCCATCTTCTATAGGTTTTATGGTAGTATCACTAAAACTTGTCCTGAAGTCATCACCATACACATTAATATCTATAGCATGTACAATTGTCAGACTTACCAAGCAATTTATGAATGGCATCATAACTCATCAAATTAACCCAGATGCTTGAGTCCTTAACAAAGCCAAATTTACCAGCAGGAGAAGGGTATAATTGCTCAATCGTATATCACGCTTTTGTATCATTTCAAGTTTGAAGTACACAAGTTTAGCAGTACAAATTTGTTTGATCACAACTACAATCTCTTCTTTGAGATCTCAGAAACCTGAAGTTGTCAAACTTTAACTTGGCTTTTCTGATTTTCAATTTCTTTTTGAAATGCCTTTTTGGTGCATGTGCTCTCTTTACATATTTACTTAGATTTTCGAGAGTCCTCTTTTATGGTGCAATTGCCTTGTTTTATCCTCAGCTTTATCATGGAATTTAAGAAATGGTACAATAGATTCTACCATCTGAACTTGAGCATCTTCAAACGAAATATGAGTGTCAAGATCACGCCTTTCTTCGTTGAGGATTCTATGTCTGAATTGTGCATGATTCATTCTACGGATTATAATAACTTTGGTTTGGGTCTGGAAGTTGCCTGATTTAGAAGGGGGGCATTTTGTGTTTTTTTTCTTCTGTATTTAAACTTTCTTTTCATTTCTCTTTGCTATCTTCCTCTCGTGCGTAGATGTCTGATTTCACAGTCTCAAAACCCATATGAGTGTTTATTAATGTCAATCTCATAATCAGATTTAGGTGGGGCGTCCAGTATTAGAGCTCAATTAGAGCATTATTCGTTAGCTTTGAACCAATTGTTAATTGTAGAGCTTCTTCGCTTGTAGAGCCTTTTAGTAAGGTATGGCCTCTTAAATCTGCATGAAAACGTAAGTATTTCTGTGTGCTACAACTTTTAGCACCTCCCCACTTGGAAGGTGTTGGCCTTCATTTCAAACAGTCTTTCAATAAAATTTCGATATGAATTTCTCCTTTATGCTTTAAAAGGGGTAACTTCATTTGTGTGTAATTTTGGCATAATATATGTATACATAAATACCCATTTATACGAGTCTTTGAATTTCAAATTTAGCACTGTAAGTTATAATAGAGTATATCTGGTTGTAGGTGCAACAGGTATGAGCATTGTTCATTATTTTGTTGCAATGAAACATTCTTGATAATGGAATTACTTCAGTTTGAATAGTTAATTGCTCAATTCTTTAAGGCTGTAAGTGGATTCTTATGATTCTAAAATTCATCTAGGAACATTAGATGGTCATAGTAGCTTAAGAGAATGAAGAGGGTTTGCCTTAGAATTTTATGATAGATATATGCACTAACCTCTTAGGACGTTTGAGTTTTTAATTAGCCAAATCTTGTATTCTACTTTCCATAGTCATTATATGAATATAAGTTATTACGCAAGGATTCATCTTCCATGTAATGTGATGATATTTCTTTCAAACAATGAATATGTTAGTTGATTATCTGTCATGTGAGAGCATTTATCTATAAAATTGGATATTCAATAGGTTATTGTTTAATGCTTATGTGAAGACATTTGCATAAGTGAAGTGTTATTTTAGTTAGTGTCAATTTTGAGTAGCTTAAAACAATGGTAAGTCAAGTATATTTCTTTTTTAAGGAAATCGAGTGTAGGGTATGGAGCATCTTCTAGAGATTTGGTATTCCTCTAGTACATATTGAAAAGGAGGTAAGTACATAACTTAAGCTCTTGTCAATCAACTACCTTAGGTGAAAATATGATCAATAAATACTCCTTTTGCAAACTTGCAAAGTTGGTTATCATTATACATAACATGTGTACGAATAGTAAAATATAGATATAAATTTAATAATGGGTTGAAATGGAATTATTAAATGTTAGTTTGAAAATAGAAGTTCTTTTTTTTAACCGATTGCTTGATGTTCTCCTTAATAATGGTAGTTTCTAGATACTAGTCAACTTATAAAAATAACATAGATATTACTTCATGACCCACACATTAAGTATATGCAAGGTGAATTGGCATTAAGAAAGAATTAGTTCTACTTTCGTTATCATCAAGTGATGATTATCTTATGTCTTTTTCTTTCATAAATATTGAATACTACACATTATCTATTGATATAATTAAATAGGAAGTTTTGAACTTATACTTTTTCTTTATTACCTTTCCCTTAATCCGCATTACCGATTTAGTAGGTTGGGAATTAATTTACGATCATTATAGAAATTTTCCTCATGGAGATTAATCTAGATTTTCCCTCTATCATGGTTACATAGTGAATTATGTTATGTTACTGGACTTTATGATCTAAGGAGTTTTTTTCGGTTTCACCTAAGTGGGTGGTAACCGACAAGGTATTGTCTAGTATAAACTGAGGAAACATGTTAATTACACGTTTAATCTAATCTTCCCCCTTGGAAAGGAAATTAGGAACCCATACTTGTTGGATAGAATATGGAAAAATCCGAGTATGTAAATGCAAACATTTTATATACCTTCTTAACTCTTTTATAGAGTTTTTTTCTTATTGATAAAACCTTTGTGAATTATTGAGTTTAGAAATAAATATTTTGGTTATAATTGCATAGGCATGTGTGCATTCTAGTAGGATTAAGATTATTTTTATGAAGCTTTATGCTAATGGTCATGTTTGTCAGTGTACTTGTATGACAATTGAGAAGTCATTGAAAGTGGAATTTTCTTACTCACAAATACTTTGGAGTGACTCATGATAATGTTGGCCTTTCCTTAATTTCGTATGCAAGGATGATGCATTGGTGAAACATGAAAATGCTACCTATAGATGTATGTGACTTGTAAAGGAACTTCAATAGGTTCCTTGTGATACAGGAATATGTAATGAGTGGTCATGTCAACAAGATAGTATGATCAATGCCCGTGAGGCATTTTGTAACCATTGAAACCTTGTAGCCAGTAAGGCACTGCCAGTGAGGCATTTCATTAAGCTAGTGAGGCACTTTTACGAGTGGTTTTTCATCCCTACGAGGGTTTTCCACTCATGAAAATCTATGTGTTATGGTTCTTGTGGATGTACTTATGATCTTGTCATTTCTTTAATTCACATTGCAGTATTTAAATTTTCATGTATTGCTATGATGATAACTCATGTGTAAGCCTACATAGCAAAGTTCGATGAAGGCATTGCCTTGTTTTAATATACTTTGAATCATTGATTTATGTTACTTAATTTGATTTCAATGATGAATGTAATTTTAGGAACTTATGGATATAATTGTTTTATGTGTCTTTTTGGTCCTTACAACAAGGGAGATTTGTATTCACATCCATTTGTGTGCACAAAATGTTCAGTGCTCTTATCATCTTCATCCTAGCCTTCAATTTTTGTCTTTCATCTTCAGCTTCAACTTCATCAGCACTCGAACCATTCTCCACCATTGCACACGTGACACAGGCTTGCTATTGATTAGAGTTTTAAGTGCCCCTCATCATCTTCATCCGCTCATTTAAGCTCTACTATCATGATCTCTAAATCCCCATCCTGTCATCCAAGTCTTGATGGCTCACATTCGATCATTTTTCTGTTTGAAACATCATCAATATCTCATCACCCGCATTCTTGCAATCTAATTGGTTATCGCTTCATGTCAAGTGTATGCTTTATTACATTTTCTAGTTCACACCCTACTTCATTTCTTACATATCTCACTTATCATTCCAATTATTTATTTATGGATGGAAACCTAGTGTTGAAGTAGTTTTCAACATTCAAGCCAAGTAAATTTGTACGTTTCTATGTTTTCCCTAAAAGGAATCAAAGGTGAAAATATGCATCATACACTAATCTCCAAGAGTGGATATGTGCAACAATTCAAATAATCACATAGTTATACAAAGATAAACACAAAGGCAATATGTCATAACATAGTGACTTGGAGAAAACTCTTTCAAGAGAAAAAAATTCCACTCTAAAACAACTCAATTTAATAATGAAAGGTTACAATAGATGTCCAAAGTATGAGTTTCTACATGAATATCACCAACCAAAGATCAGAAGTAATTTTAGTACCATAGTAATATCTTTAAAACTCACTATCAAAACCTTTATCTCAAACATCTAATAAATAGGGGGATCCAATATATGAAATCCTCAAATGGTAATTAGGAAACCATGAGCTAAAACTACCTAAAATGTGACACTTTTAAATTCTCAATTAGAGATCCAACATCCAAATCCCAAGATGAGTGTACAAGTTAAAGATGGCATATTCTTACCATTTATCATAAGCTTGTCATGATTCACTCACTAACATGGCCATTCCATTTTGGCTTCGTTATTTCTATTCAAAGATGTTTCATGGTGTCATACATGTGTCATAAGTTGGTCAACAAGTGTAACTCTATTACAACTCTATGTGTCATAAGTGTTTTTATATTTTTAATTTAGAAATTCTAACTTTGGGAGGCCATACCTTTTGATCTAAGAGATTGGACTTTTAAAAAAAAGAGTTTGAAGAGGTCTTCATACAAGGCATTCCTAGAAGAGATGTTGAATAACTTAAAATTATTTTAGAGGCATTAAATGCTTTTTATAGCCCAAAATTTGAGTTTTTTTTTTGTTTTGCTGCCTAAAAATTGCATTTTTTACATTTTACCATTAAGAGCAAGGTTGAGACACTTTTTTGAACATTCCCTTTAACATTGAATACAACAAGGTTTTATGACTTAACTCTTATTAGTTGATACTATGAAAGGTGAGGTTTATAAAGCCCACCTTGTTTTCAATCTTCTAGTTTTAGAGACGACGTGTTCACTCTAAAAGCAATATTTTTCTAGTTTTTTTTATTGGTAAAGTGAGTGAATCTATTAGGACCCTCTCCCATGACTCAAAATAAGGAAAGAGAGAAAACTTCCTCATTACATTTGAGACCATCTTACTAGTAAGCTAGGGGAAACCAATAAAAGATAGAAAGCAACCCAATTCTACTAATATAAAACAACCAACCCTAAACTAGGACAAGCTACTTAGACTCTCAAGTTGTTTTGAATGATAACAATTAGGGATTGAATCAAGAGCTATCTCCCCCTCCTAGAGAGGAGATTGCCCTTGGTCCATGGAGAGCCCAAACCAATAGCTTCTTTTGCTTCTAAATAATGTTGCTCAACTTCTATTTTCTACTCCTTGACTTTTTAGTTGGAGTAGACTATCCAAGAACAAAAGAGATGAGTCAACACCCTTCACTATCACAATAGTTTTGGCACTATCTCCCCTTTTTCAAACCCTTCATCTTTAATCAAAACCTTGGAATCCTTATCACTAAGAAACTTGTCAATAGAGAATTGATTTCCTTTGTTTTGTCCACATCAGATTTCCACCCATGTCTCTCTTCTATTCCATGATTTTCTTTTATCTTGAGGCTCTCTAATCATCAAAGAATTCTCTAGAGAGTAAAGACTATCCTCAAAATCATCAAAATCTACAAGATTTTACCCCTTTTCTTCCTCCCCGCTTGACAAGAACTTCTCATTTTCAACCTCTCTAACTAAGACAAAGCACCTTGTAATCCTTTGGAGAGGAGGGATGAGGAATTTGGGTTTACTTGAATTAAAAACCATGAATTGACAATGATTTCTCAAAATGAAATCAAAGTCTAGCTTATCAACTTTTGGAATCCACATTTGAAGATGAACCGTCTTAGTAGAATAAACCATGGGAAAGCTATGTACCCATCCTTAAAGTGTTCCATTCAATTACAATGGAAGCAATGGAAGGAAAATTCCTTGTAGTTTATGAGTTGTATTTAGGGGGCATGTGTTGACTAAATATAGAGGGTGAGAAAGGATTTTTAATAGATCAACCAACATACACTCTAATAAAACAATTCATTAAATCTTCTAAAAAACATCATCTTGATTAATTCTCCAACTTTTTTCCATTAGTAGACATATTTCACATAACAAGAGGGCAGTTATAAAGTTTGATCTAAAACTCATGAAAATGTTAGTATAAATAGAGTCATTATTTACCTAGTTAGTTAATCACCTTTATAGGATTGACCTTTTCACACTCATAGCTTAAATTTACTTAGGTTCCTTTTGCTTTTGTCTCACTTCATAGCATTGAGACATGTGCCCTCATCACTTGAGACACCTATTGACACTTGTTCACACACTTGTCAAGTGATCTCACAAGTGTCCCATCTTTGGAGGGATAGCCAGATTTTCACTCCTACCTTCTCACCTCCTCATCCTTGTCTATATATGCAAGGCTTGACCATGTGTTATACACTCATTTTGTATATTGATAGACATACTATTGTGCTTATTTTACTTGTGGAAGTTTGTTTCATGCTCTTGATTTTGGCATTCTCTAACATGGTATCAAAGCCATGAGAGCACATTCTTTCCTACATCAAAGTGACTCA
Source organism: Sequoia sempervirens (assembly GCA_007258455.2). Taxonomy (NCBI): domain Eukaryota; kingdom Viridiplantae; phylum Streptophyta; class Pinopsida; order Cupressales; family Cupressaceae; genus Sequoia; species Sequoia sempervirens. The sequence goes on from VDFB02271358.1 coordinate 973,435,556, forward strand.
TGCACATATCCCTATCAATGAAGCTTCATAGAGCCAAACAGACATTTTGCCATTACGTCTAGAAGGCTCGAGAAATGAAAAAATACCTTTTGTTTTGTCAATTTTTGTAACTTTGAATTTTTTGCAATTTTTTGGACCTTTGTGTCGATTGTACAAAAGTTGTAAGAGAATCAAAGGACCAATCGGACCCTTTCCCCGTCTGCCCATTGGATAGAAAATTGTATTTTGCAAAAATCAATTGGCCTTGTTACAAGTTTTTTTGTGGCCTATTCAGCCTATTTGCAGAAAATTTAGCCTTTTGTGGGAAAATATTGGCCTATTTGGAAGGTTTCAACTGTATTTTGCAGGTTTTACAAAGTTGAATTTGGTGTATTGAAGGGGTTTTTCGCCTATTTTATGGTGTTTCCACACGCCCACCCCCTTGCTAGATCCAACAACAGGCTAGTTTGGTTTTCCTTGAGGTGGCATTGGCCAATCCCCACACAAACCCCCACCAATCTCCACTATGTTGCAAGTAATGGAAGCACAAGAAAGGAAAGGAAATTAAGTAAGGGTTTCTGCTCACCCGCCCTTCTTCCAGCGCCTTACCAGACCTCCAACATAGTCATCTTCAACAATCCCAAGATATAGTTTCAGTGCACCCTGCAATTGACCGACAACCTCTCCTCAGGAAGGCGACCTTCACACCAATCACTACCTTCTCTGAATCTTCTACTGGATTTTCCAAAAAGTTGCAGACTACATGGGCGATTGAAGACAGAGACATGGGTGTGAAGAATATCAATGCGCAGTTCCTTTTATGGCCTCTTTAGAGACATTTACATGTCTCACAACCTCCATCAACCTGCTCAAAAGATCTGTGGCTTTTTTACCAGTTACATGTGCATCGGCCTTCACCAAGTAGCAGTTATATCATTATTTTGCAGAGGTGTTCAGAAGATCTGTGGCTTTTTTTTAACATGCTATATGCATGTATTGTTTTGTAGTGATCTGCTATTGCAGGTACCATTAAAACATATTCATTTGCTATTATGAAAGGCATATTTCTCTTTACAGTTGTACCAACTCCAGGTATTTCTACCTGCAAATATCAATAGACAGGCCCCTATCGACCCCATGCAAATAACCACTCCCACTTTTGGTTCGGCCAGCACTTGACCTGGCGAACTTACTTTCAACAGGAGATTCAACTATTGCACTACAATATCCTCCACCAAGGTGCCATCTCACAATTTGCTTAATAAATTCCTCCCACATGGCTCCATATGCCCCATTGATCGTCTCATCACTACACTACAAGTTCGCCACTTCTCTTCTACACCGAGTCCTTGCAACGGCTCCGAAGACTTGGTCAATTCCCTCATAGCGACGGTAAATGTTTATAGTTGGTACATAACACTTTATGCTAAACATTGATTGTTTTTGTTAACAATTAAGTGTAAATTGACCATCAAGTTAACCATTAATTGTTTGTAAGGGAAGCTTTTTTTCTTCGTTTTTGCATAACTTGCAAATGGTATTTTTTCAAGTGCGAATAGTCATCAGAAAGCTCTTTTCATGTCGGACAAAATAACATCAAGACGTTTTAAAAATTGTAATTTTTAATCTATTTTTAACCTCTGAAATCAATGTAATTTGTGCAATTTTCGACTTGGCATAACTTTGAGCTCATTTGTCGAAAGTTGACAAACTAAAGTTCATCAAAATTTTGCAACAATTCTAGATTTGTAGTGAAAATTAAGTTTTGGAAAACCCATTTTTTCATATTTGTAAAAATCTTCGTGAGTTATAAACAAACGATTTGGCTTCCAAACTTCACAAAAGCTTGTAAATTTTGTCTTGGCTTTCCAAAATTAAATAAATTCATACCCCCAATCTGGGAGATCCTAAAGGAATTCAAAGACTTCAATATATCACATGTTTATAGGGAAGGGAAAATGAGCGATAAACATGAATTGCAATTATGTCCTCTTGGGTATGTCATACTTGGGGTACGATATCCATGTGAATTTACAAGGTAAGAATGATAATGGGCCTGAAAGCCATTTATTTTGATTTGATTGCTTGAGAAGGTCGAGTAAAGTGAAGACATGAGTGACATTTATGTCACATAGTGTTGCCACCCTACAAATGAGCCCGTCACCCCATTTATGGCACCACAATTAATGCACAACATGAAAATCACCTTCTATTTGAAGAGGAAATTTCAAGAAATGGCTTTCATGGGGAAGATCATAGGAAATGAGATCTTTAATAGTTATTCAAGCTATAAATATGGTGGTGGGTGAGTTGTATGTCAACTTCTCCCATTGATACCATGTCAAAATAGATGTTGCATCCATGTTTTTAGTCATCCTTCTCAACATAGGGGAGTACAAGATGATAGGGAAAATAATTATGAGGACACCGGTTCGACCATGGTGGTGTGGAGGTTTGTAGGAATTTTTGGATGTGACAGTCATGGGTTTAGGCTTTCGACCCAATAGTGGAATGTGGCCCAATATCTCTTGAGATATAATGGCCCATGGATCCCCTTCATAGTGCGAGTGTTGGATGTAGATGATAATACCAGACAATAAAATGCATGTTAAGGAATTGGGTTTCTAAAGGTTATCGCCAACATCTCTATCCAGAACCAAGTGTGAATTGGTTGTTTTCCATTAAACCTCCATACCTTGAAGATATGGAGAAAGTGAATATAATGTTAAGATTTGCAACTCTAACGCTTGATAGTTGCCATAATATAGCTATAGCAACTAACGTAATAATGGATGAGGGGAATTTTGTTTAAGACCCAATTGTATCATTAGGTAGGTTTATGTTAGCCATGCTAACCCATAATGGTGCCTAATTTTGATATAATTTTCAAATTTTGTATTTGGGTGTGGCTCTTTAGCCACGTTTATCAATAAAAAAACATATCTAAAAAAAGCAATCACATTTTACACAATCCCTACTTTGGAAAAAAATGAAATGCAATTTATATTATTCATCATAGTAAGTAATTAAAAAATAAAAAATCTACATCTTATGCAAACTAACATCATACAATTTGTATCACATTTATTTCACTAGGGTTTGAACTTTATAGCTTTATTGTAAAATTCATTTATCATAAAATTTTAGATGTGCCTAGTATCAATATTTGTAATATACTAATTATTCCTATTCTACTATGCTTTTCCTCTAGATTGCTAGCCATCATACTATTACATCTTCATTAAATTGTACTATACTGATACATGTTTTAAATCATTAATTATTCTCTATAGTGGCAATTTTTTAACTATGAAGTCTACATTTTTTTATAAAAAATAGCTATTTAATGAAAATGTAAATTAGTTTAAATAAGAAAATACATCTCTACTCAACAAGGGCTTATGTAGACTACAAAGAAAACAAAAATTACTACTGTTATATTTACAACTTTACTTGGATAATGCATAACAATAATTTTATTTTTTGATTTCATGATAATGAACTCTAATTTATATTCCATGGTCCCAACTTTTCCATTCCAATACATCAATCTTGCCTCTTCAATTCTCATTTACATTTTATTTGTAGAAAAAGCTATTATGTTCTCTACTCCCTTCACATAATTTCAAACATTATTCCATGCAAAAAAGCTAGTATAATTTGATAATATACACTTGAACATTGTATATTTTTGTTATAGCTAATAATTGAAAGCAACAAAAGAATATAAAATAAACATGAGTTAGAAATAACAAATATCCAAGAGGTAATTAACATTATCTAGAAAATAATTGATTGGATACAGAGCAATAGGGGAGACCATTGGCTAGTGGCTAGCGATTTCAACTCTCCGCTATACCCCTTGAAGAAGTGCGGGGATCTGATTGATTGTTTTGATAGCATGGCTGATCTGGTTGATTTTTTAAATAAGGTTGGTCTGGTGGACATTGATTTGCAAGATCAGACTTACACTTGGACTAATAGGCATTTGAGGGATGGTTTGATCTAGGTTCGTCTTGATAGATTCCTATTTTCTCCTAATTGGACAACCTTAACTCCAATTTGTTGGTTTCCCCCCAGACTATTTCAGACCATAATCCTTTGTTGTTGGTCTTGAATGAACACTCTACTATGGGTTTGTTCCCTTTCCATTTTGAGATCATGTGGAATTCCCATCCAGATTCCAGGAATAGGATTGTTGCTTGGTGGAACATCCCTGCACATGGGTCCCCCATGTTTAGGGTCTTCCACAAACTCAAGAATATCAAAGATATGGTAAAAGGGTGGAACAAGTGTGTGTTTGCGGATGTTTTTCATTAGAAAAAATTTCTAGCTGATAAGCTTGGGGGATGACACAAAAGAGGATGGAGGAAGGGGATATTAGTGTTCAATCATGTCAATAGGAAAGAGATGAACGCATGGATTGGGGAAATTTTTTGAAAAAATAAGAGATTTTTTGGAAGCAAAAATCCAGAATTCAATGGTTGATTGAGGGCGACTGAAACACTTATTTTTCCATGTTTCAACCCTCAAGCATAGAAGAAGGAATCAGATAAAAAAGTTGAAAAATGAGTCAGGGGATGTTATTACTACCCCAACTCAGATTGGCCTATTGGCCTCTGATCATTTCCAATGTGCTTTGTCAACTCCTATAGAAGCTCCTAATCCGGCTATGGATGACTTGCTGTTGGAACCCCTTCCTACTTCTATAACTTGGGAGGATAACAATACAATTATGGGTGTTGTTACTCTTAAAGAAGTCTAGGTTACTGTGTTAAGTATGGGAGCATACAAGGCCCTGGGACTTGACGAGTTCCCCCCGACTTTCTTCCATATTTTTTAGGACATTGTGGGGGAAAGGATTAACTCTGGTGGCTAGGGATTTTTTCAATTCTGGAAAACTCCTCAAATAGCTAACCCACACCTTCCTTTTCCTTATTCCCAAAATTGAGGAACCGCAAACCATGGCTGATTTTTGTCCCATCAGTCTTTGTAATACCGTTTATAAGATCTTCTCCAAAATCCTGGTGAACCGCTTGAAATCCCATCTGGAAAAAATGATTAGCCCAAGCCAAAAAGGCTTTTTTTTTGGGATTCCATATCATGAATGTTGCTATTGCCATTCATGAAATTTTACATTCTATGGAGCGGTGCAACAGTGGTAGTATGGTGTTTAAGCTCAACATCCCAAAAGCCTACGACAAAGTCCTATGGGAATTTCTTCCCAAAGTCCTAGATAAGTTTGGTTTCAATCAGAGGGTGATTAACATCATTTTGGAATGCATTACTATTGTGAAGTATTTCATTTTGGTCAATGGGGTCCCCCATGGTTACTTTACTGCCAGGAGAGGTATAAGATAGGGTGACCCCCTATCTCCTTATTTGTTCATAATGGTTGTTGATATGTTGAGTAGGAATGTTGCTAGAATGTTGTTGGAGGGCTCGATCAATGGCGTTAAACTGACCAACACTTTAGATTTGGATGTCATTCAATAGTTTGTGGATGACACCATTCTGTTTGGGAAAGCTTCGGTTGTGTAAGCAAGGAAATGGAAAAGTTTCCTCAACAACTATTCGGCTTGCTTAGGTTAGTGTATAAATTATAATAAGAGTGATCTATTTCTTTAACAACACTCATGGCCTGCAGGATCGTGTGACTATTATTTTGGGCTATGTGAGTGCCTCCCTTCCTTCAATGTATCTGGGTCTCCCTCTCACTCTTAAGGAAGTCACTCCCACTTTCTGGAATACTATCCTTGAGAGGATTTAGAGAAAGCTGGAAAGGTGGAAAGGTTCAATCCTTAGTCATCCAGGTAAGCTACAACTCCTTACTTTCTGATCTTCAAGGGATTCTGGTGTACTTCCTTTTTATGTTCAAAATTCCTAGTTACATCATTGAAAATTTTGAAAAAACCCAAAGAAACTTCCTATGGTTTGGTAGATAGGAAAAAAAGATGTCTCTAGTTAGTTGGGATAAGGTTTTCCTTCCTAAAGTTGGTGGAGAGCTTGGTATTAGGAAAGTCCTTTCTACCAACAAAGCCTTGCTCGTTAAGATGGGGTGAGATCAGTTAAGGAACAAAAAAGACTAGTGTAGGATTATGAATGCAAAGTCCTGTTGAGGTGCCAAGTTGACATACAACATGCAGGTAAGATAAAAGTGAAATTATCTCACCTCTCCTGAAAGAGACAATCAATAATCGAACTGATCACCTCCCAAGGTCTTTGGTGTTGGTTCACAATGTTGTTGTTTCACGAAGTGGTCAATATGGCTGTAATATTCAAGGGGCCTGCTAGTTTTGAGCTTCTGGATTGTTGCAAGATCAAACATCTATCTAAACCTACTTTAACCTGGGGTTTTAAAGAAATAGAAAAAAAGATAGATCAAGGTTTTCAAACTGAAAAGAATGTTGATTCATTCAACTAATCAAACTTGTTGCCTTTCAAGGAATTCCTAAACTAGAACTGCAGAATAAAATTAACCTATAATTGATACAAATTTTCATTCATTCACAGTGCAAACTGTAACAGTATATTGCAAATCATCATTCAAACAAAACATAAGATAAAATTTCATTCCTTGAAAGCTTTTTAAATCAAATGATTAACCCAAAATGAATACCATTCTAGAGCATAATATGAAGTAGGTTTAAATCTAGCTACTTCTATTGTCAATGAAATAGATAAGCAACATTTACAAATCTGGCAAGATCACTCGTGTACAGAAACCCATATCTTCAAATTATCTCCATCTATGCTAAGAAAATCAGGAAAATACATCACCTCCTCTTCCTAGCGAACTACAAAAAAATGTCTAACTTACTTCAAAACCCTAACTTGCTTCTTTCTAACCTTTTCTAACTCTTCTAACCTGTCTTCACCTTTCTTAACTCTAATAAAAGATGATCTAACAATCAACCCTTACAAAAGAGGCGAAACGCCATATTTATAAAACGTGTCAAATGTGTCGGCCCAGTTTAGGGTTTACAATATGTCAATTACAGAGCAAGTCGGCCCTAGAAGAATTTGAAACAAAGTCAAACGTGCATTAAATGCAAGGGAACCAACCAGATTGGCCTAGGATCTGCCACATAACTCAGATTAAAATGCATGAAGAAGAGGCAAAGTGAAATGATGAGGAACCATGACTTTCGATGCAGCTTTGCATTAACTACGTCCCCCACATTGCCCATACCTTGTTCCATTCTGGCCTTCGTCATCAAGAACGTCCTCTGTAAGCTATTCGCAAGTGGCATGGGCGAAACCCTAGTTCGCCATTCAATAGCATTGATATTATTCTTCAAATTTGTCCCATCGTATTGTCCCAATCTCTCTTGTCGGATTGATATTAATTAATCATTGTATAGTAAATCGTTGCATCATCCAGCTGGTGCCCAGCTACCATATCCCATGATAGCCTTAGTTCTTTGCAGCAGGGTGTTCATATTCGGATCTAAAACCTCGAACCAAACTGATGTCATCTTGCCCCTAGGAATCCTGCCTCTTTATGTACTTCATTCTTTTTTCTGCTTTAGGGATGGATGATCCCTTTGTGTCCTTTAGCCTCTCCAGCCACCATCGTCCTGTCAGATCCAACCTACATTCATCAAACACCAATGTGAGAATCCAATTGTTGACAACATTTTCATCAAATTGTTAGCTCAAAATCATGATAAAACTATTAAATCAACCCTTAAGCATCAATACTGAAAAGTTTGGGATTTCAAGCTAACCAGGGAAAACCAACCTGGGAGGAATTTTAGAAAATTCCAAACCAGGCAGATTCTCCCAATGAAGCACCAATATCAACAATAGATTATTAAAATGAACATAAGCAGCATTCAACAATGAAATTTACCAAATTAAAGCATGGAAACATAAGAATTTATCATTAGAAACATCCATTTCACCAAATTTCCTTGTTCCACAGCGCATAGCAGAGAATTCAGAAAATTCGGCTAGACCGAAATTCTGCAGATGACCCAAAACTCCGAACTTTGAGCACACTTTTCGGGAGGATGAAGGAATCCGAGAAAATCCAGAGACATGGAAACCGCTTGGGAACACACATCGGTGAGAGGTCCATCCAGGCGAAGAGAGTTAAGAAACTCACAGCGACCGGTAAGTCTCAGCGACCCAAAATTCGGAAACCCGACGGTGAAGCGGAATCCGGAAAAATCCGGCCTAGGCGGAATTCCACGAAGAGCCCGAAATTTCGAACTCCAACATTAAAATTACTTTTCTGGGTTTACAATGGAATCCAGGAAAATCCGGACGGGTTAGAAAATCCTAAAATAGGGTGAAAATCCGAAAATCGACAAACCAACATGAATTCGCTCAAATTGACCGAAGGTCACAAATTGGAGGACCCTGGGCACGGAAATCATTTAACACGAGCCTCTTACAGATCTTCTTCAAATCCTAGGCTCAATCAAAAGTAGATCAAGACTAGATGGCGACGCCCTAGGCATGAAACCCTAGACTTTAACTATGAACGCACAGGGAAAGCCATGAAATGCCCAAACACACAGGAATTCGAACTCCAAATAAGATCATAACATTTTAAAGCACAACAAGATGAACATCTCAACTTAGGAGAACACAAATGATAAAGCATAGAGGTACAACGCTCCAAAAATCGACCAAACTCAGAAATCCGACGGCCAAACGAAAATCTGGAAAAATCTAACCCGGGCGAATTCCGTGAAGACTAGAAATCTCCGAACTGCAGTGTAAAATAGGCTGAGCCAGACTTCGAGTGCAATCTGGGAAAATAAAGGAATCCGAAAAAGTCTGACCAGGCAGGAAAATCCCAAACTAGGGTAAAAACCCAAACTTCACCCAAAACATAAGATTTTCAACATGCAACTTGGGGAAAACACTTGGGAAAGCAAGATAAACATATTAAAAACATGCCAAAGCAAAGAAAAACCTCAAAATCGAAGGAGGAAAAACACAAAAAGTGAAAGAAAAAGCGGGTCCCATTTTAATCAAATTTAAAATGGGGTGCTTATACAAGGCATAACAATTGGTGACTTGGCTGGGAAAATGGTTTAACCATTTTCAAGAAACTGAGGGATTTAGTTACCCAGAACCCTTGGTTTATGGACATCACAATTCCAGTTAGGTCAGTTTCAGTAAACAAGGTTGAGCTAGAATCTCAAATGTAAATCAACACTAGCTACCCCTAAATCCATGTGTGTGCTTGATGGTGCATCACCCTTTTACAAAGTTTTCCTCATCTTTTGAACAATTGTGTGTAGGATTTGAACTACATGAGTTGATTCCCTTTAAATTTTGTGCAATGATATCCTGGGCATTGTTCCACTGCCAGTGCATCCATAGCTCCGACGAAGATACCTCTAGTTTTCTCACAACATTGCTCTACTGCCAGTCAGGGGTCCATAACCCTGGTAGAGATACTGGAATCACCCATTTAGTATTGAGTTTTCTTTTCTTAGATAGTTCTTCTTTTTTTTTATTCAATTCCTTCTCAATATGTCAGATGTCCAACATCTGTACTGGGTTGAAAACTACCATGGACCTCATAACAGCATCCGGGGAATCAGATTTTTCACTCAAATCTTGCAACACCATCGTCCTAAGACAAATATACCATTACAAAAGCAGCTGTTTCTGATGATTTGTGACAGATTTAATCGTAGTTAGTGAAGATTGCTTACTCTACACCTTGTTCTCAATGACTTTCCACAACTCTCATTGACAATGGACATAAAACAATGAATTTAGAACAAAATCATCCAATCAGAAAACTTGAAAATATCTAAACTAACTTCTCTCCTAGTAACCAAAGTATACTTTAGATAACAACCCCCCCTTTACTCAATTGAATAAAATGAAGGCCCCCCACAACAAAAAACAAAGGAACAAAAAGCAAAAAGCAAACACAAGGAAAAGACAAAACCAACGAAACAACAAACTATTTACATATATACAACCCAACAAAATACCAGACCTTTTACGACCCAAAATAATGTTTGAGAATCTGTCCATTGACAGGCAATGGAACAGGTTCTATTAAACTACTCAGTCGAAAAGCATTTTCCCCTAGGATTTCAGCAATTTGATAGGGACCCAACTAGAGCTTATCAAACTTCTGGTGGTCACCCTTCTTTTCATTGGCTTTATCCCACAATAAGAAAAGGTCTGATATCCTGAAAGCCTTGATTTTGGCTCTTTCTTCAAACCAACATTTGACAACAGCCTAGTGCCTAAAGAATTGTTGCAAAGCAACATCTCTCTGCTCTTCTAATTTCAGCAAGCTAGCTAACCTTACTTCAATCCTATCATCACTAGAGTAAAATTCCTGCATAAATTTCAGGATAGGTATTTGCAAGTGAATAGGGAACACAGGCTCTTGGCCATACACTAGCTTAAATGGTGAAGTCTTCAACACAACTTTGATCCTAGTCCTATCTTCCCATAACACAAATCTTAACTGGGTATGCCAGTCTCTAGGATTGTTCTCTAACAAATTTTTGATTACTCCTAGGAGATTCTTATTAGTTGATTCTGCAACTCCATTTCCTTGCAGATAATAGTTTGAAGAATACTTTAAAATAATCCTATGATTGTAATCCCATGAAATCAACTCGACAGAAGAAAAGGCAGGGCCATTGTCACATACCAGTGCAAAGGGTACTCCAACCTGGTTGTGATGCATTCAGTGAGGAACTTGATTACTACCTTCGTTGTGCTATTCTTGCAAGGTATAGCTTTTTTCCATCTCGTGCAATAATCTATGGTAGTCAAAATGAATTTATGTCCTGCAAAAGAATTTGGGTTAATTACCCCAATAAAATCAAGTGCCCATTGGGAAAATGGTCTTACCTCATAAACAGGCTGCAATGGCATGGTTGGATGATGCTCTCTTGATGCAGAAGTTTGAAATGTATGACATGTCCTTACATGTTGGTGGGAATCCTTAAACACACATGGCCAATAATAACCAGATCTAAGGATCTGATGTGCTAAAGAATCTGCAGAACCATGACCCGTGCCATGTTTCCCATGAAATTTAACAATTGTGTGCTTAGCTTCTTGTTGATCAAGGCATCGTAAATAAACCCCCTCAAAGTTCTTTCTGTATAATAATCCTCCTTTGAGCATATAATGGGGGCTTTTCATTCTCAGTGCTCTCCTTTGAGTTGTATTCATTCCCTCTAGGCACTGATTATTGAGCATGAAATAAATAATATCGACATACCAAGAGTCATTAGAAAAGGACTGTGTTGTGTACTACTGACAAGTAATGTTCTTACCAGCATCCGCCATTGCTTTAGATAGGCCTTGACCTTAGACAAGTTTCATAGGGTGAATCTCCAGATCAAAATCTTGCAAAATAGCCATCCATTTCCCCCTTCGTTCTCCCAACTCGCTCTACATAAGTAGAGACTTCACAGCAGCATCAGGAACCACAACAATGATCTGACTTCAAAGGATATAATGCCTGAACTTCTTGACAACTCTAACCAACGCAAAAGCATGTTTCTCAAGAGGTGGGTACTTGACTTCAGCATTCTTAAAAGGAGAGCTCATGAAGGCAATTGGCCTTTCATCCCCCTCCTCTCTTCGTTGCGTCAGGACAGCTGCACATGAGTGTTCAAAAGCAAAAGAATAAATATAAAATGGCTTCAAGTAGTCAGGAATGGTGAGAACTAGGACCTCTGAAATGGATTGCTTAACTTGAGAAAAAGCAACATTTGCCTCATTACTCCATTCTATTCTAACATCCTTCTTCATTTCATTCAAAGGTTTAACAATTTCTACAAAACCTGTGATGAACTTCCTCACAAAGTTGATCTTTCCAAAGAAAGATCTCATCTCCTTCTTACTTCCTGGCATGGTTAACTTCAGAATAGACTCAATTCGGTCTGGATCTATCGATATCCCTCTTTCCTAGATTATGTGTCCCAACAATTTCCCTTCAGAAACCCCGAACACACACTTTTTAGGATTCAGAGAAATGCCATATTGGATACATCTTTCAAGAACTTTAGCCAAGTCTGCAACATGGTTTAGTCTATCTTTAGAGAACATTGTCAGGTCATCCATATAAATGATGATGCACTTACCAATCAAATCTTTGAATGCTACGTCCATTGCACGCTGAAAGGTTGCTCCAACATTTATCAAACCAAATGGCATCCTCTTGTAAGCAAATGTTCCCCACTTAATGGTGAAGGTTGTCTTCATTTTGTCTTCATAATTAACGATCACTTGATTGTACCTAGAATAACCGTCCAGGAACAACATCATTTGAGACCCATTGACAGTTTGCAAGACTTCGTCCAGAGAAGGGAGTGGGTAGTTATCTTTTTTCAAAGCTCTATTTAGATTCCTGAAATCTACACATAGCCTGATCTCCCCATTTTTTTTACAAATTGGAACCAAGTTAGCCACCCATGTTGAATGTCGTACAGGGAAGATTATTCTTGCAGAAAGCAATTTATGAACTTCCTTAAAGATCAGTGGTTCAATCAAGGTGTTGACAAGATGTTGTTTCTGCCGAAATGGTCTAGCTTCAGGCTTCAAAGGAATATTATGAGTTATCACAGAAGTATCAAATGTTTTTATATCTTCATACCCCCAAGCTATTGCAGCAATATCTTTCTTCAGTGCCCACAATATATCTTCTCTAATTGCTTCAAGGCAGGCTTTCCCTATGCAAACATTCCTTTCAGAGCTAGAGTCAACTAAGTTAACAGTTTCATATTCACCTCCCTTATCTTCGGTTGATACCTTTTTCCCGAGCCCTTGGATCTGAATCAAAAATTATTTATAAGGCCACCATTCCCTTGGGAAGCTATTACTTTTTAAATTGAGAACACCTTTTGTATCGCAGTCTTCGGGGTTCCAGTCTCCTTGATCCCTATCAGACTCATCGATGATCTATCCTTCGAAAACATCCGAGCTTGCTAGAAAAACAAGGATATGTTGATCATCGTCGAAGACTTGAAAGTTCCTGACATTATTAGGGACAACCGGGGTGGATATCAATTCTACTGAGAATATCTTGAGTTCAGAGCCTTGCATGGGCTCCAGGGTACTTGCGGCAACAGCTAATGAATCAACTATTTGATTCTCCTCTCTAGGGATTAAACTAATCCCAAAAGCATCAAAGTCTTCAATCAGGTTCCACACCCAATTTCTATAAGCTGCCAGCCTTTTATTGTGACATGTGTAATGGCTGCGTACTTTCTTGATAATTACTTTTGAATCTCCTTTAACCATCAAGGTAGTAACTTTCTTCTGATGTGTGAACATCAATCCCTAAGCTAATGCTTCATATTCTACTATATTGTTAGTGCATCCAAACTGTAACTTGTAAGAAGCAAAAAATGTTTTCCCTTCTGGGCTAGTTAACTCAATTCCAACACCACACCCTATTTTTAGATTTGGATCCATCAAATGTGAGGGTCCATAACTGATTATGAGCTGGGGTCGATCTCTTTGAGCTTGTTGTGGGTGCTTGGATAAGATGAACCATAGGTGGGGCTATCTGATCTTTTGCATCAAATATTGGGAATGGGTGTTCAATAGGTTCATCAGGTGCAATATCCAATTCCCGCTCAGATATATCATGTAATCCTAGGATATCTTTCTAGCAGTTATATGCATCTTTGATTAACCCCTTGGGTTTTGGTATACTTGTGAGTGCAGGGGTATCAAACAAACCCTGGGGTTGTTCAACATAACTATGTTGGTCTGGTATTATGACCCAGGTAAGTTCAGTTTGAGGAGGGACTTCCTCTGAAGGTATATTATCCCTAGTTAACATTATTGCATTCTTGGCTTCAAATGAGAAGTGATCTAAAAAGATCTCAAGGTGACTTGGGCTAGTTTCTTTAGTTTGGCAAACATGATTTAGAACACTGATGCAGGGTTGGTAGGTCAATTCTGAATGATTCTGGTAGTGCACCCTGCACCAATTTGGGAGTAGAAGACTCCACAAATTGATATCTTCCCCTAAGACCAGTTGATCCTGTTGCAGCTTCTTGATCAATACCTGCTGGTTTACACTAATCATGGGATCAGGGAATTTTTGCGTTGACAAATCATTAGAATCAAGAACCGAAAGGGTTAGAATTTCCTATCTTTTATAAACCTCTATCTTAGTTTCAAAATAAGCTACCTCGTTGGGACAGGCATACTCAGTGATGATATGTTTGAGGCGAGGTTCACTCTCAATCCTAATCTGCATAGGCATTCCTCTCCATGGTAGCCAATATGTGAAAATTTGAGGGAGAGATACCCCCTATACTCTTCGTTAGATCCTTGCTCAAAAGCATACCGTAAGTCTCAGGAATGTCTGCTACATGAATATCCATATTGGTTTGAATCCTAGGGTCAGACCCTACTTGTACATGTATATTTCTCAATTCTCCAACTACATTAACCTCTGTTTTATCAAGTTGGATGACCTTCTTATTTTTTTGGATAGGGTTCAATCCCAATTTCTTGCATACAAAAAATGGCATAACATTGCCAGAAGCCCCTGAATCTAGCAGAAAATTGTGCAAATTTTTCCCACAAATTCTCAAACTTGAAAGAAATGGTGGGGTCCCTACCTTGTTTCTGAACAAAGTTGTGTTCATGTCCACAGAGGGTGCCACCTTGGTTTTCCCTTTTGATTTATCAGCTTCTTCCAAAGCTTTCAACAGTATATCCCATTGGGAAGGGTACCATTTTAGGATGTCAAAGTATGATAAAGAAGTTTTTTGTTTCTGCATTTCAGAAACAATATCAAATTATGTGTTATAACTTGCATTATATTTGAAAACTCCAGATGAATTACCTTTGCTAGGGAAGTCAAGTGGACCCTTCGGTGGAGGAGGGTTGTTATCAACATTCTAATTCGGAGGCACCATGTGGTTAGGTGGTGTCGATGTAGTGAACGAACTCTTATTCTGGTTTCACAGGAAGTGTCCTCCTTTTGTCTAAAAGGCTTGGGCATCATACGCATCTTCCTCTGGTTCATTCTCATTCTGCATTGGGAATGAAGGTTCTTCTTCAAAGAGGTCATAAGCCATTGTTGTATCCACTGAGCCATCTCCTTTATTTGAATTCCCTTGGAATGTTTTGGAATCTTCCTATGCCATCTTAACAACCTTCTCCATTTTAGGACAATTCACCTCGGAATGAGTTGTAGTATCATGCAGCCTGCACCAGTTAGTTATAAAATTGAGGTCAGCCACATTTGTAGTATGTGTCCTGTCCTCATTAGCTTGATAATTGTGAGAAACCCCACCATTATTTGGCCTTGTGTTCCATTATTTTTTGTTATTAGGCCTCTGGTTATATCCTTTATTCTGATTTTGATAGCCTTGGTTAGGGAAGTTTTGGCCTTGATAATTCCTCTGGTTGTGATTGTTGTTGTTCTGATAATTACCCTGATTATTATTATTCTGATTAGGGTAATTACCTTGATTAGCATAATTACCTTGGTTCTGAGAGGGGTTTATTTTAAGTTGAGTCATGTCATTTGTGACTTGAGACAGTGTTTTCTTTAGGGTCTCCACCTTTTTTGTGAGTTGAACTGTCCTTTCACTCTCAACATTCTTAGCAATAGGTGGCTGACCAATAGGATTTGGTATTCCAGCTTGATTATGATGACCATGTGGAATGTGATGAGCTTGTGATTGTTGAGAGAAGTCAGGAGCTCCATTGGAAAAGAATGGAACGGGAGATTGAGTCTACAACTCAGACATAGGTCCATAATGGGAAGGAGACATCCCTAGGACAATATTGAATAAAGGGGTTGGATTAGGCATCTGATACCCCATAGAAGGAAAACCTCCTCCCAAGTTCCCTTGTTGAGAGCTAGTCTGTTGTTGCAACTTGATGGCTAGATGATAAACTTTAGACAGAGAATCAATATCTGTCGGTTGATAAGTCCTTTGTAGGAACAAGCCAAGAAAAGGGTCTATAACTCTAAAATATGCCTGAATGACACTATTCTCAACAACTAGATAGGGGTCTTGCAATCTCTTATACATTCGTTGAAATCTGGTATTAAACAAGGGCAGTGATTCACATGGCTCCTTCCTAATGGTAGCAAATTGATGGAACAAAATGGCTGGATCCACATAAACTCTGAACTGATTGATGAAAGCATCTTCAGATCTGTCCAACTTAGAATAGAACCTTGTGGAAGATTTAGGTACCAGTTGTATGCCATATCCCCTAAGGAATAAGGGAACAACCTACAAACCACATCATGGTGAGCTATCTGGGCTCTGGTACAAGCGTCCTTAAAAGCTTGTATGTGCTCCTCAACACTCCTTGATTTGCCATGAATGTATTTGGGACATAATCTATTAGGATTCTTAGGCATATCATGAAAGCCTCTAGGAATAGTCCCCAATGGAGAGGGATTATTCACAAAAAATGCTATTGGTGGTGGTGGTGGAGGTTGAGCCAGATGTTGGATGGGCTGAACCAGTTGTAATGGAAATTAAGGCGGATTTGGTAGTGGATTCACGGGTATCCACTAGGGTATTTGTGAAAAGCCTGGTGGAGTGAGTGGAGCTGACAAGGGTGGTAGAATGGTTGCCCTGTGAATCTTGTGTCTCGTTGGGATCTCGAGTTCTACCAAAGGTGGTGGGTTTTTAGTTGATTGAAGAACTCTATGGGACCTCTCTGGTGAGAAAGACGTAATGTTATCCAGTTTGCTCTTCTGGCCCTCCCTCTAGCACCATTTCCTGTTGAGGTTCCAAGTTGGCATACAACATGCAGGTAAAATAAAAGTGAAATTATCTCACCTCTCCTGAAAGAGACAATCAATAATTGAACTAATCACCTTCCAAGGTCTTTGGTGTTGGTTCACAACATTACTGTTTCACGAAGTGGTCAATATGGTTGTAATATTCAAGGGGCCTGCTGGTTTTGAGCTTCTGGATTGTTGCAAGATCAAACATCTATCTAAACCTACTTTAACCCGGGGTTTTAAAGAAATAGAAAAAAATATAGATCAAGGTTTTCAAACTAAAAAGAATGTTGATTCATTCAACTAATCAGACTTGTTTCCTTTCAAGGAATTCCTAAACTAGAACTGTAGAATAAAATTAACCTATAATTGATACAAAGTTTCATTCATTCACAATGCAAACTGTAACAGTAGATTGCAAATCACCATTCAAACAAAACATAAGATAAAATTTCATTCCTTGAAAGCTTTTTAAATCAAATGATTAACCCAAAATGAATACCACTCTAGAGCATAAAATGAAGTAGGTTTAAATCTAGCTACTCCTACTGTCAATGAAATAGATAAGTAGCATTTACAAATCTAGCAAGATCACCAGTGTACAAAAACCCATGTCTTCAAATTATCTCCATCTATGCTAAGAAAATCAGGAAAATACATCACCTCCTCTTCCTAGCGAACTACAAAAAAATGTCTAACTTACTTCAAAACCCTAACTTGCTTCTTTCTAACCTTTTCTAACTCTTCTAACCTGTCTTCACCTTTCTTAACCTAACAAAAGATGATCTAACAACTGACCCTTATAAAAGAGGCGAAACACCATATTTATAAAATGGGTCAGATGCGTCAGCCCAATTTAGGGTTTACAATATGTCGGTTATAGAGCAAGTCGGCCCTAGAAGAATTTGAAACAAAGTCAAATGTGCATTAAATGCAAGGGCACTAACTAGATTGGCCCAGGATGTACCACATAACTCAGACCAAAATGCGTGAAAAAGAGGCAAAGTGAAATGATGAGGAACCATGACTTTCGATGCAGATTTGCATTAACTGTGTCCCCCACATTGCCCATACCTTGTTCCATTTTGGCCTTCGTCATC
The DNA here is from genome assembly GCA_007258455.2 of Sequoia sempervirens. Lineage (NCBI taxonomy): Eukaryota > Viridiplantae > Streptophyta > Pinopsida > Cupressales > Cupressaceae > Sequoia > Sequoia sempervirens. The sequence goes on from VDFB02271358.1 coordinate 973,453,361, forward strand.
AAGAACATCCTCTGTAAGCTATTCGCAATGGCATAGGAAAAACCCTAGTTCGCCATTCAATAGCATTGATATTATTCTTCAAATATGTCCCAGTCTCTCTTGTCGGACTGATATTCATTAATCACTGTATAGTAGGTCGTTGCATCATCCAGCTGGTGCCCAGCTACCATATCCCATGATAGCCTTAGTTCTTTGCAGCAGGGTGTTCGTATTCGGATCTAAAACCTCAAACCAGACTGATGTCATCTTGCCCCCAGGAATCCTGCTTCTTTACGTACAACTTCATTCTTTTTTCTGCTTTAGGGATGAATGATCCCTTTGTGTCCTTTAGCCTCTCCAGCCACCATCGTCCTGTCAGATCCAACCTACATTCATCAAACACCAATGTGAGAATCCAATTGTTGACAAAATTTTCATCAAAGTGTTAGCTCAAAATCATGATAAAACTATTAAATCAACCCTTAAGCATCAATACTGAAAAGTTCAAGATTTCGAGCTAACCGGGGAAAACCAGCCTAGGAGGAATTTCAAAAAATTCTGAACCAAGCAGATTCTCCCAATGAAGCACCAATATCAACAATAGGTTATCAAAATGAACATAAGCAACATTTAGCAGTGAAATTTACTAAATTAAAGCATGGAAACATAATAATTTATCATTAGAATCATCCATTTCACCAAATTTCCTCGTTCCACAGCACATAGCAGAGAATTCAGAAAAATCTGGCCAGACCGGAATTCCGCGAATGACCCAAAACTCTAAACTTTGAGCACACTTCTGGGAGGATGAAGGAATCTAAGAAAATCTGGAGATATGGAAACCGCTTGGGAACACACATCGGCGAGAGGTCCACCCAGGTGGAGAGAGTTAAGAAACTCACAGCGACCGGTAAGTCTCAGTGACCCAAAATTCAGAAACCCGATGGCGAAGCAGAATCTGGAAAAATCCAGCCCAGGCAGAATTCTGTGAAGAGTCTAAAACTCTTAACTCTAATGTTAAAATTACTTTTTCAGGTTTACGATGGAATCCGGGAAAATATGGATGGGTCAAAAAATCTCGAAACAGGGTGAAAACCTAAAAATCAACAAACCAACATGAATTCGCTCAAATTGACCGAAGGTCACAAATTTGAGGACCCCTGGCACGGAAATCGTTTAACACAAGCCTCCTACAGATCTTCAAATCTTCAGCTCAATGGAAATCAGATCAAGACTAGATGGCGACGCCCTAGGCATGAAACCCTAAACTTTAACTATGAACGCATAGGGCAAGGCATGAAATTCCCAAACACATAGGAATTCAAACTCCAAGAAAGATCATAACATTTTAAAGCACAACAAGATGAACATCTCAACTCAGGAGAATGCAAATGATAAAGCATAGAGGCACAACACTCCAAAAATTGACCAAACTTGGAAATCCAACGGCTAGACGGAAATTTGAAAAAATCTGACCCAGGCGGAATTCCGCGAAGACTAGAAATCTCTGAACTACAGTGTAAAACAGGTCGAGCCGGACTTCGAGCACAATCCAGGAAAATAAAGGAATCTGGGAAAATCCGAACGGGCAAGAAAATCCCGAACCAAGGTAAAAACCTGAACTTCGCCCAAAACATAAGATTTTCAACATGCATCTTGGGGAAAACACTTGGGCAAGCAAGATAAACATATTAAGAACATGCCAAGGAAAAGAAAAACCTCAAAATCGAAGGGGGAAAAACATAAAAAGTGAAAGAAAAATAGGGTCCCATTTTAATCAAATTTAAAATGGGGTGGTTATGCAAGGCATAACAAGTACCTAAGTAACCACCCCCTAATCAGGTGCATCTCGAATGAACACCCTTGTGGGTCTTTGGCTTGGAATAGTATTTGTAAGATGAAGAAGTTGCTACACTCTAGGCTAAGATGGAAACTTGGAAATGGTAGCAGAATTCATTTTTGGGAATACCCTTGGTTGTTTGAATCCCCCCTGTCCTTATTTGATTTCAAGAATCTGATGGAGCCTGCACGTCTATTCTTTGGCAAGAATGTTTGTGATTACCTTCATGGTCTGCATGGTTTCAGGAAATGGAAAGATTTAGGATTGTGCTGCCCCCTTGACTCATATTTGAAATTGTTGGCCAAATCCTTACAGGACATCCTCTCCCTAACCAGAATTCCCATATCGAATATTGAGGACAAGTTCTTCTAGACTGAGGAATTTAAGGGATATCTTTTTGTTAGGTCGGCTTACAATTTATTGTCAGACAAGGGTATTCAAAGTAGACTATGGAAATAGGTTTGGAACAGACACTTGACACAAAAAATAAATTTCTTCTAGTGGACGACATGTCACAATAGAATTCTAACTCAGGATAATTTAAAGAAAAGGGGATTCCAGATCCCAAATAGATGCATGTTATGCAAAAGTAATGAAGATTTAGTTGATCACATGTTAGTACACTATCCGTTTGTTGCTGAAGTTTGGAATTTGAATTTTGGAAAATTGGACTTGTTGGACCCTGAATAGGGATTTAAAATCCTTTATTGAAGGATGGTTTGGCCCCTTCCAACACCCTCTCCCCATGGAGATCTGGAGTCAACCCCCCCATCATTTTCTAGTGCTTATGGAAAGAGATAAACAATCGAATCTTCAAAGATACTTAGAAAAGCCCCAAAGAAGTTTTTGGCATTGGGTTCAAACTTATTACTAAGAATGTCTCTCTATACACTTGGAAACCCCTAGACAAAGACCCTACTAATTAGGAGATCAAGATGGAAAAATCATGGAACAAAAACTTAGAGATCAACTCATTTTATAACTCTAAGTCTTTGTGATGAAGGCACAGCCCGAGACACAGAAAATAACCCACAAACAAGAGAATAATTTTATTATTCAGAAAATGGAGCTTCTTATATGCAGATGATCTCAATCCCCAAGTTCTACAACACATGCAAGTTACAGAAAGCTACAGAATAACCCTTTCGCAATATGCAAGCTTGTCCCCAAAAAGCTACCCAAAAATTAGAAACCCGCCCATAAATAGAGCTCCTCATTAGTTTGGAGCCAAAACAACATTCAAATTTGATTTTAGGCAGTTTGGCGCTGAAAATTTACAACATGGAGTTCAAATTCTCAAAAGAGCATTTGCAATTGTATCTTCTAGAAAGTGCGCCAACTTCCCAGGGCCATAACTTTTGATCTGGGACTCTGATTTGCGAACCGTTTGAACTATTGAAAAGGTCTTGAAGTCAATAACGCGCTCAAAATTATATACACTAATTTTGGAAAGTTTTGGGGCTGTTCTAGGAACTCTAAGTACCGCAAATCTAACTTAGAAGATTTTCAGGTGCAAATATGGGAAACTAAAACTACAATATCTTTCAACCCAGGAATAGAAAATAAAAATCATAAATTGGAAATTTCATTATGACGAAAAGGGTATCCAAAAATGTAAAAACATCCAAAAACCAAGAAACTTGAAATTTAACTATTTTTGGGTGATACAAGATTGCCTTTACACCACTAGATGCTCCTACATCAGACACCCAAGGTAATTTGAGAAGTGACCCCATCATATCTTAGATGGTGGAGGAAAACCCAAATGGTCAACCTCTACCTTAGGCAACCAAGATGAATCTTCAACATGCCTTCCTTTCCATTTCACCAGATATTCTTCGTACTACCTGTTCCTGGTACTCCTTCCCACACGACTATCCAAGATTTCTTCAATATCCTCCTTTTCTAATGTAGGTGTTGGAATCTCACACTGTTCCATTGTTGGTACTTCCTCTATGCCACCTTCATGATACTCTGTCAAATCTGAAATGTTGAACATAGGGGAAATGTTGAATCCATCTGGCAACTCTACCTCATATGCATTCCCTGAATCATGCCTCTTCAAAATTTTACTGGGGACCGAACTTCTTCATCTTCAATTTGTTATATGTTCCCACTGGAAACCTTTCTTTCCTCAAGTGGACCATCACTTCATCACCAATCTGAAACTCCTTATACCTCCTCTTCTGATCTGCCTTAGCCTTATACTGCATATTCATCTTGTTAATATGTTCTCTTACCTTTTCATGTATATCCTTGATGTGTTCTGCAAAATCTTCGGCTTTAGCGCTTATTTTCTTCTCTTGATCCATCTTCCTCAATTCTGGAGTTGTTCTGGGGCTACCTCCATACACAATCTGGAATGGTAATCTACCAGTGCTTCTGTTGACAGAATTGTTGTAAGAAAATTCTGCCTGGGGTAAGATCAAGTCCCATCCCTTGGGTTTATCTCCTACCAAACATCTCAGTAGGTTACCCAGACTCATGTTAACAACCTCTATTTGCCCATCTGTTTGTGGATGGTGTGCAAAACTGAACTTCAACTTTGTCTTCAGCTTCTTCCACAAGGTCCTCCAAAAGTACCCCATAAATTTGGTGTCATGATCTGAAACAATACTCTTTGGAAGACCATGTAGCCTCACCACCTCTTTGAAGAACAAGTCAGCAATGTGGACTGCATCATGGGTCTTCTGACATGGAATGAAATGTGCCATCTTTGAAAACCTATCAACCACCACAAAGACTGAATCATTCCCTCGTTGTGTCCTTGGCAAAATCAAGAACAAAGTCCATACTTATATCCTCCCATGGCCTCTCGGTACAGGTAAGGGCTGATATAAGCCTGTATTTTGGCTCACTCCTTTAGCCATCTAACATAGCCTGCAACTTTGTACAAACTTCTTCACATCCTGTGACAACTGAGGCCAATAATAATGCTCACTGATAATGGCAATGGTCTTATCCCAACCAAAATGTCCTGCCATTCCTCCACTATGCTTCTCCTTAATCGTGTTCTCCCTCATGGAACTCCTCGGGATACACAATTGACTTCCCTTAAATAACATGCCATCCTGGATTATGAAATCCACCACCTTGTCATGTCCACTGTAACGGGTTCCTTGCAAGCTTTCCAAGCCTCTGCAAAATCGGGATCTTCTGCATACAGTGTCTTGAGTTCATTGAACCCAACCACTTCAATCTGCATCTTTGTCATCAATGTATGCCTCCTACTTAAGGCATCTACAACCCTATTTGACTTCCCACTCCTATGTTTCAAAACAAAGGTATAACTCTACAAAAACTCTACCCATTCATATGCCTCTAATTTAATTTTCAATGACTATTTGGAGTCTTTGCAAGGCTGATGGTCGATATATAAAAACAAATTCCTTGACAACAAATAATGTCTCCATTTCTTTAATGCTTGAACTATTGTATAAAATTTCTGATCATATACAGAATACTTTCTCTTGGCATTATTTAAATTTTCACTAAAATAGGCAATGGGTTTACCTTCTTGGCTCAACACTGCTCCAATGGCACAACCACCAGCATCACAATCCACTTGAAACACCTTGTTGAAATGCGGGAGGGCTAGAATAGGTTGCTCTATCACCTTTTGTATGATTCAAAAAAAATTCTGCTTTCGAATGTCCTTGAATTCTTTTCTATCCCCTCTCATTGTTTCAGTCAGGGGTCCACAAATACTATTGAAGTTTCTAATGAACTTTCTATAAAAACTAGCCAAACCATGAAAAGATCTCACCTCGGTAGCAGTTCTTGGGGTAGGCCATTCCAGAATAGCCTTCACCTTCTCTGGGTCCATCTTGAGACCTTCTATTGAGACAACAAACCCCAAGTACACTAACTCCCTCTTCACAAAACTGCACTTCTTCAAATTAATCAACAGTTTCTCTTCTCTTAACTTCTCAAAGGCTCTCTAAATATGCATCGGATGCTCATCCAACGTCTTACTAAAAATCAAAATATCATCAAAATACACAATAACAAAACTTCCCAGAAATTCTTTTAGTACCTTGCTCATGAGCCGCATGAATGTGCTTGGTGCATTGGTTAGCCTAAAGGCATGATAACCACTGCGTCTGAAGGGCCCTCTTTGGTCTTGAAGGAAGTCTTCCATTCATCTCCCTCTGAATCCGGATGCGGTGATATCCACTCTTCAAATCAATCTTTGCTTGAAATCTTGGCTCCCTCCAAATAGTCCATCCCGAGTTATCCATCCTTGGCGGAAATTTTTGCTTGATTGTTATCTTGTTTATGGCTCGGAGATACGTACACATCCTCCACTCCCCATCCTTCTTTGGTGCTAGTACTGCAGGTACTGCACATGGACTCAAACTCTCCCGTATCAAACCCTTTCTCAACAACTCTTGAACTTATCTATTCAACTCCTCATTTTCTGCTGGAGTCATTCTATGAGCTGCCTTATTTGGCAAACTGGCTCCAGGAATCAAGTCAATCTGATGACTGATCTTCCTTATTGGTGGTAAACCCTCAGGTACATTATCAGAAACAATATCATGAAACTCATCCAACATCCCAGAAACTTCTTCTAGAACCTTCTCACTATCCTCATTACTCACTCTAGGAATCAATGCATAACACATACGCTCATGCTTCATACCTTCTAAAAACTTTCTTCCATCTACATAAAATTCTAGCACTCTGCATACCTTTTCTTGATCTCCTTGAGTTTCAACTTGTGGCCGAACCCATCAACTGTCAAGGAATAAAGTGTTGCATGGCCAAAATGTATATTTCGCCTATCAAACTTCACGACCTCCCCAACAACATGTGACATGCATCCATGGGGATGATAGCCGATACCTCACCATGGTAGCTCGATCTTAGACTTCTCCGGGTACTCATTGGCAAAACTTTGTGGTCTTTTCTGCAGCGAGGAATTCGATCTGAGATCACGAGTGCCTTTCTTTTTGACTTCAACTTTGTGACCATCTCCTCTAACACCAAATTATCGGTACTCTCACCATTATGTGGCATCACAACATTTTCCTTCACACTTACTGCTTGAAATGCGAAATAGATTCTTCCTCTGTTTTGGTTCCTTTTCCTGATCCACGAGGGCTCTCCTAATCACTAGGGCTTCTCCATTTGATTATCATGCGGATGTTGGGATTGGGCCTCCTCATCTGCATGCGCAACCCTTCTATGACCTTTTGGCCTTTTGTCTGCCCTTCCTTGGTGTTGTGGACATTCATAGGCTCGATGCCCTTCTTCACCACACTGGAAACATGTTCCTTTGAAACCACCTCTTCCGGATCCTTGTCCATATCTCCCTCGTCCTCTACCTCTTTGATCACCACTGTTTTGATCACGAGGGCGGTAGAAGTTGTCATTCCTTTGGCTTTGGCTGGTACCCACATCTTCACTTTTCTTTTCATCATCATTTCAACTTCCTGAAGGTCTTCCATTGCCCCTTCGGCTTTGACCTCCTCGTCCTTTTTTCTTGCCATCAAATCTTTTGTTCAACTTCTCTTCCACCTTCAAAGGAAAGCCGATACACATCCTCAATGGTGGTCATTGACTAAGGCTTAACTCCTTCACGAATGCTTGGGTAAGTAACCCATTAAAGATGTCCGGACTACCTTCTCATATTGGCCTCACCGTGTGTGACCCATTCTAATGATTATCTTGTAGAAAATGTTTAGTATGTTCTTTCCGCGATCTGCTTCCTTGCTTCAACCCTTGCAATTTCTTCAATAGATCCTAACTTATAGTCCTTTGGCGAGGTATGACTGCTTCTTGGTTCTCTACCATGTGATCCCCATCACAGTATTGATCTTTCCTTTTCCTCTTCGATTTCTTTTTAGCTGGACCTCTTTCCACCAAATGGCATGGACCTTTGGCTTCATTTTTTGCAAACTTAACGTCCCCGGGTCCTCTATTTCCTCATACTCAAAATATTGCTTCTAGCTCATTGATCCGATTGATCGCTCTTAGGATTCCGGACTTTTGGAATGGCGGGGACTTCTGCTTTGGAGTCTTTTCGATCTTGAAATGGCCTTATTAGCCACATTTGGTCTTGATCAATTGCTTCTTCTTCCCTCTTCTACATCTGAACCTTCTTCCTCACCTTCATCCTCACTTTCCTCCCTCGGGTTTAACCCTCTTCTCAACTGCTTTTGTAACGCATCAATCTATCTCTAGAGGGCTGCCAGTGCATCTCTTCCACCAGCATTTCTGTTGCCTCAACCACCTCTGACACCACCACGCCTACTAGGCATCACTCTTGGAGGAATCTTTCTTGACCTCGACCCACAACCACGGTCTTGGTGCGAACTACCTCACGATCGGCTATCTGTCCACACGCTCAAAAAAACCTGCTCTGATACCACTTGATGAAGGCACAGACCGAGACATAGAAAATAACCCACAAACAAGAGAATAATTTTATTATTTAGAAAATGGAGCTTCTTACATGCAAACGATCTCAATCCCCAAGTTCTACAACACATGCAAGTTACAGAAAGCTACAGAATAACCCTTTCGCAATATGTGAGCTTGTCCCCAAAAAGCTACCCAAAAATTAGAAACCCGCCCATAAATAGAGCTCCTCATTAGTTTGGAGCCAAAACAAAATTCAAATTTGAGTTTAGGCGGTTTGGCGCTGAAAATTTACAACATGGAGTTCAAATTTTCAAAAGAGCATTTGCAATTGTATCTTCTAGAAAGTGCGCCAACTTCCCGGGGCCATAACTTTTGATCCGGGACTCTGATTCGCGAACCGTTTGAACCATTGGAAAGGTCTCAAAGTCAATAACATGCTCAAAATTGCTACACTGATTTTGACAAGTTTCGGGGCTGTTTCTGGAACTCTAAGTGTCTCAAATCTAACTCAGAAGATTTTTAGGTGCAAATATGGGAAACTAAAATTGCAATATCTTTCAACCCAGAAACAAAAAATAAAAACCGTAAATTGAAAATTTCATTATCATGAAAAGGGTATCCAAAAATGTGAAAATATCTAAAAACCAAGGAACTTGAAATTTAACTATTTTTGGGTGATGCAAGATTGCCCTTACACCACTAGATGCTCCTACATCACTTTGGCCAGAAAAAAAATGGTTTGAAACCCCTCGGACATGGGTTGGTTCAAACTAAATTTTGACAAAGTGGCTAAAGGGAACTTGAGAATGGCTAGCATTGGTGGCATAATAAGGGACTGCAAGAGCAACTTTGTTCTTGGTTTTGCTGGAGGTATTAGCATGTAGTCTTCAATGACAACGTAGGCTCATGCACTACTCAAGGGTGTTGAGATAACTGTCACTCTGGGCATAAAAAAACTACACATAGAAGGTGACTCTATGATGGTGATTGACTATGTTAATCATTTCTATTTTCAAGGATGGAGCATCAGGGATATCCTTTTAGACATAAATTTTTTGATTTCAAAATTGGAAAGGAATTTTTTGATTCACACCTTTCATGAGGGAAATCAAGTGGCAGATGCCCTGGCTAAATTTGGTTCCTCATGGAGTCTATGCAAATGTTGGAGAAGACTTGGGGCTCTACCAGCAAATATACAAGGATTGATCCTTGATGAACAAAAAAATATAACTATTTAAATGATGGTTAACTATGATGTTGTTTGTGGGTACAAGTGGCACTACATGTTAGGGACTTTGATGATGTGGTGAGGATAAAGCGGGGTGTTGTGTGGTACTTGTTACTGGATTTTCACTCATAGGCTCAATCAGGTGGAGTTTGTTGATTTTAAACTGAGAAAATGAGGTACATTTTATTAGCTTTCCTACATTACATTCAGATGTATAAATGAAACAATCTAGAAAATATTACTATTATAAATTACTGTATTTATACACATGCATGTAACAGAAGAAAGATTATGATCTTTTCATAAAAGAGTAATCTTTATTGAATGTAAAAGTGTACATTATCTCACACAAGCCATGAGATTAACTTAACTTATTCAATACAAATTATGAAAAATTCATACCTGAATAAGTAAGGAAAATAAATGAATGTGCATAGAAGGAAGGTAACCAACCATTGCCTATGAATGACTAGTTTTGATGTGTCTTTATGTCTTGTTGTTGTCCTGAGCTTCATTTGTCCCTTTTAGCTTCATATTGCTTCTAGTCCTGCATGTGACAGTAATGATGGTGTTAGAGCATGCTCTAAGCAATGACTGATTACAAACATTATATACACATTCACCCTATGCATGCATAAACCGGTCGTAATGTGTATTAAATAAGCTATATGTACATTTTAGTTGTCCCAGAAAACCATTGGAGTCATCAAACACACCTAAAATATACATGTTTTTCCTAACTTGTTTGCTTCGTGTGTAGATACAGGTGTAATTATGTCTTTATTTTATTCATCTTAATTCAACATGTGGGGTAAAATGAGGCTCCTAAAAGAGTTGAGCTCAGCATGCTATTACAATGTATTTTTATAAGAAAAAGAAAGTAACTTCATCTCTTTTTGGTTTATGTAAATAAGCACACATCATTTGTGGTAGTGAATTTTGGTCACTATCATCAGTGACGTGATTAATCATCATAAATCATAAAGTGTGAAGTCAGATATCAAGAATATCAAGAAATTGAAATGGAATAGGGTGGAACAAGTTTAGTTAAATACATAAAATATACCTGAAATAGATATTTCATCATCTATGGACAACTAAAATATGTTTACCTGTGCGTAAGGAAACTATTTTTTATCTTTATTATTAGAAATAAATCAAAGTATTCAAGAAGAGATAACACAAGAGGCTAATTAATTTTGACAGAGATAAGATGATAATTGTTATATGATAGAGATCTTTCAAAGATCAGATCATGTTTGAATAACTACTTTTAAGATTGTTACTGAAGCTATAAAAAGGAAAATGAAGGAAAGATCAACAGTAATCAATATCTTCACACAACTCAAATATGCATCACTGGCCTATCTTGATTCCTCAGATGAAGCTGAAGATCAATGTTCTTATGCACCAAACCTGAAGTAGAGCTATCCAATGGTAAAACATCACATAACAGTTTATATAGCAATGAAATGACAAGTTCAATATTAAGCTATGTAAAGAAAATCAACAACAATCATGAATAAACCGTGACAATCCTCAATATGAGGTATTAGGATAGCAACTGAAGCATAAAGAAAACATCAAATATGATAATAAAGTGTAGCATCCCTGATTGATATGTATGCAAAGTGTGGGATTACAAACAATACACATGAGTTATTTGACAAAATACATAAAAAGAGCCATGGAGTTCATTAAATGAGGCCTGCACATACCTTAATTACATGAGGAACCCTTATTGCACCACACCTATAGTTGATTATTATACATATATGTAGAAGTGAGCTCATGGTGTGAGGTTCAAATGGTGGGGAAATTGATGAAAGATAGAGGAATTAATTAGGTCCCTGGATGAGGTTGAATTGAAGGCATAAAATAGTATATACTTTTGTGCAGGTGACAGATCATGTCCATAGAAACAGGGAAATCTATGTTAATATTACAAAAACTGTCGTGAAGAGATAAACCTTTTCCATTTATTTTTTAAAGCAGAGACCCTTTCTATCCACTGGATGGAGAAGATATTATCTGCAAAGAAATACAAAAGAATAAAAGGAGGCATACTCAAGAACAAGTAAAATTTCTATCACAGAAGAAAATGAGACTCAGAAACATAGCCATGGCCTAGAGTAGTTTTCTTACAAAACATTAAGCTCATTTGATATTTGGCCTTAAAAAATGGAGCAAATATTATGTTTAGTCAAGTGAAACCCTCGAGCACATCTACAAATTGACAGGAGGCCATGATATAAAAATATAAAAAAAGATAGAGCTCGCGGCCTGTGAGAAAATGAAAGAATTTGCAAAATATAAAAAGTAAAAGGCTGACCAAATAGAATCCACAACAAAGAAAATATCCCTTAGGAACCAGGGTTCCATGATGGCGGCCTTAAAAGACATAAAGAGATCTCAAATCCCAGATATATGCAAGAGGGGGAAATCCCAGAAAGCAAAGAGAAAAAGTGGGTATCAAAAAAGGTTTATGGCCACAACCAAAATCACCATTTCTATTCTTAAAATGTATGGAATTCTCAGGAAAAGTACACGAATAACTCAAAAATTGCAAAAAAATATAGAGGAAAAAAAAACCTTGTTTCCTGTCTTTCATGAAATACATATGGAGTAAACAACATCGAGCCTATAGAGTACACAATTTTTTTGAAGAAATGTTCATTATTTCTATAAAAAAAAAATTGAAATGAACTTATATTCAACTGAAATTCCAAATGAAACACAAAATTTTCATGCTTGGAGCTTACCCCAACTTGGTTTTCTTCAGAATATGCAAGTTTCTATCATGGAAATCCTCCACAAAGCAGCTATTGAAACCCTTGGCAACGGCCCACAGTTTCTTCCTTAAGCTTCTTCAATACAAATGAATGCTTCTCATTCTTTTGTCTTTCATCTAGGGTTGAAACCCTAAAGTAAAATGTCGACAGAAGTTAAGCAAATTTTTCCCCTTGTTTTAAAATATTCATTGCAACAAATACCCCATGGGTCAAGACTCTAGGTCTTATAACTTTTTATGCTTTTTCCTTGTAACTTAGGCATGTGATGTATTTTGACTTGGCAAAATTTTTGGCCGAATACATAGTCTTTTGTTTTTCATTATTTTACAATGTAAATGCTTAAGTTTAAATGATGATTTATAAATAATTTAATTTAACTTATTATCCTTTAAATGCAAAATAATATCATGTTTTGACCAAGCCATGTAGGAGGATAAAGATGTATTTGTATTTATGATCATGGAGAGCATACAGGGGAGTTGGAGTTTGTTTACCAACACATGGAGAAGATTTAGGAGGCCTCTTTATTTTCTGTTTGGAGCATTTTGAGAGCATATAGGCATTAATTTATTATGCCTCTATCTTTGACATGGTCAAATTTGAACTTTTTCACTCTTTGGAGCTCACTTGTTGGAGATCTTGTTGCTATATTTTTGGCTTTTTGAAGCCATCTGACCCCAAGAAGGTTCCAACTCCTATTTTGGTGGAACCACTTGAGCTTGGCTACTTATTCCTTTTGTAACACATTTTGAGTCAGTTCTTCTTATGCAATTTCTGGAGATTGTGACTTTGACAGTCCTTTGCTATAGTATTGAGCATGCTTTGTAACTCAACACTTTGGAGTATGAAATACAAAATTTACCTTGGACACCATTGATGATCATATTTTTCCTTCTTGTTCTTGCAATAATTGTGCATTACCAGGTGATTGATTGAGTTGTTTGTGAAATTTTTCCATTTTCCTATAACTTTGTCTCATGTATCATGCCTTTTCTGCAAAAGTAAAGTTATGCAGGTTATGAATTGTGTTTTAAAATTGCATATATACCTTTTCAATTTGTGAAAGTTGCCTTTCCTTCTTAAAAGCGTATGCAATTTAGACCTTTTCATGAAACATTTATGCATAAACTTATAGTAACATATTGTGCAATATCTATCATCAATATTCAAGCGTATGTCAACCTGAATGTTTCATAGCTCATATTAGTTAGGTGTATCACCATAGGAAGTAATATTCACAACATACAGTTTTATTCACTTTTAGTAATCCTTCTTCCATTTTCCCTTCAAAAGAATCAGTAGTTAGGTGATAACGGATAGGAAGCCGGCCTTCTCCGGAGGTTTGGTCTCATTTAAGGTACTCACACCTTGGGATCATTCCCATGTTTCACTACATTATTGAATTCTAAATTCAATAGGGTGCAGATTTTAGTGATAACAGTACTTAGGAATTATTACTATGTATGGTTGGGCTCTCCAAAGCTTTTATTGGTTGTCTTGTTGTAAGTACCGCATTTCACATCATGTTTTCAGGAACGTGTGTTTAGTGATGTTTATCTCCATTTTTTTGGCTCTTTATATTTTGATCAAGTTGATGATGACCCTAAGATTTAATGTGATGTACTTAAGGAATTCAAATTTTGGCCCCGTGGCTAACAGGTCTTGGAAAACATGTAAGCTCAAAGTGACTTCTAGCACATCAATTATTAATTATCTGATATATTTCATCATGGATTTCTATCTAAGCTTATTGTACTTAATGAAAGATTATGGCCCCATAGAGAACATTTCCTTAGGAATGACCACCAGCTCATGTAAACTTCTGGAAGCATTAATTACACTTTCCTATCCTTGGTGGCTTGGAAATGGGGTTATAAGGGTGGGTAAAATCACTAGCGACCATTTCAATTCTCGACTTTGTTTTACTAGGCTACCTTCTGTGAATGGTGTGTTAAGATGGGTGGTGATAAGGTCAGGATAGAGCCCGACAACTATGATGAATTTTTCAAGGACCCTATTGTGTGGCATATCTGCATGGAGGGGTGGTTAGCACCTCCATTAGAAAGCTTGGTGGGTCATGACAAAAATATTTCGGTGCAATTTTTTGGCTCCTGGAGAGACAAGAGAGTTACTATGGGAGGAATTTCATTTGAGGTTAATGAGGAGGTGATAGCCAAGGCAATTGTCCTTTCCTGCAATAGAAAAAAGTATAAGAAGCACACCAAAACTTAGGACCTTGAGAGCCTCAAAGCCTTCTTCAGGGACAATGAGAAGTTGATCAAGAAGCACTCAGGCTTTGACAGAGAGGCGCTTCCTAAACTGTGGGATAAGGTGTGTTTAGCTCTCATGAAATACGTACCTTTAGAGGGAAGATTTAAGGTTTTTTACTTTTATCATCTTTTGTTGCTCAACCACCTTAGGCACAAAATGCTCCTAAGCTTTCCTTTTTTTTTGTTGGCCTCCCTTGAAAGCTTGATAAAGGATTCCCTTGAATTTTCCACTCAAAACCCTGACCAACCGCCTCCCCTACCTCTTCACCAAGGCCTCATTCTTCAGCTCTACCATTTCCATTTGGCCCTATACCCTCCAATACCCATCTCTGTTATTCGTGTGGAAGAATTGGTTCCACCTAACCCTTCCCCTAAGAAACTGTCCCCTGTTGCTTCTGTTGGTCCCAAGAGGAAAACCCCCCCTGGATAGTGAACCCCAAGAGGTGCCTAAAGCAAAAACCCCAACAAAAAAAAAGAAGGGAAGGGTTGGGTTAGCCCATTCCAAAACTATGACTAGAATGTGCGAGCTAAAGAATACCCCCACCAGGTTCGATAGCAGACCAACAACAAAGAAGACGGGTAAAAAAATCACTACATGCTAGGTGGAGTTGTCAGTCACAGACAACGAGGGAAAGAGTGATGCAGAAAAGGATTCCAAAGGTGACACTATTGTGGTTGTGAGTATTGACATGGGGATGAAGCAAAAAAGCATTAGGAGGTCTCACAGGTTGGAAAAGAAGAAGAAAGAGATACTAGTGGACGAAATTTCTAGCAACTCGAAGCGGACTAGCGGAAGAGAAGAGTGTAAGGACATTGTTGAGGAGGAAGAGGAGTTCATGGAAGATCCCAACCACTTCTCGAACCTGAACAAAATAATCAAAGAGTACTCCACCCACTTTTTGGATCCCAGTGCCATGGAGGAAAATATGTCTCAAAGGAAGAGCGACAAGGAAGAGGAAATTAACAATCTGCGGGAGAAGATGGAGAAACTTGAATGAAAGTTCACTAGGCTGACATGTTTCACCATTAAGATCATCCATAGGTATATCGTCACTCTCTTTGAGGTTATCAAGGAGGAGGCAGACAAGAAGACCGAGGGTGAGGGTCCTAATTGGGTTGGGGATGATTTTTTAAATCTCCTCATGCAGAAATGGGAAGGTATTGCCAATTAGTGGGCCAATCTGTATGTTTGTGCTAGGTCTATGTTGTTCATGTGTTGTGTCTGTTATCTTTTTAGTTTTTGTTCTTTTTAGTCTGGACTCTATGATGTTTTACTGAACTTTCTCTTTTTAGCCTTCAGGCTTGTTGTGTAATGGGTACTGCACCCAATAAATGTAGCATATTTTATCAAAAACATTATCTATTTACATCTAAACTATACTAACTCAATTATCTAGTATTCAAGTGATTTATTATGTTCCCTTCAAATAAAAACTTAAAAATTTAAATTCAATATCAATTGAGGATTTAAATGCTCACAATATATAAGACTTCACTAGATAAAACCAACAAAACATGCAAAGTGCTTCATGTTGATTTAGCATACATAAAATTTGAAATGATAATCACCCTAAATGTGACTAGTGAGCTTGTTCAACAATATGAAGATAAAATAATTACGAAATCAATAATTTGCATATCAGGTTTCCAAATTTCTCCTAAAACTAACTATGATTATGGAGACTATGATCAAATCCTCATTTTGAAAGAATCAAGTATTTTTGAAAGAATCAAGTATTTTTGAAATTATACCCTATATTTTTCAAGAGCCCAAATTCATACCAAGTGCCATTATTAAACAATTTCTCAAACAAACATAAATGATTATCCTACTAGAACAATATGTGCATTAGTACTCACCACTAAAAAATATCTTTTCAATATCTAATTGATATAAAATATGAGGATTCTAGCCTTTGATAGAGCATAGGTACATATATGTTTCCAACCCCTTATTCCACTCTACTTTACATCTACGTTTCAACATATTTTTATAGTTAAAGGGAAAAAAATTGTTGTGATAACAAGCAGGGGTGGTGGTGACTCAAGCCAACACAAAATGACTAGGTTCACACAAGAAACCAGTCCCTTCAACACTATCCACTCAACTTATTTCAAACACTCACCTAGAGGCTTGTAGCCCTCAAAATATATGTTTTGGAAAGAAGGTCATATAGAGCCTATCCAAACACCAACTAAGACTCGCCTCAGAGCCTAACACAACATATCAAATATCTCATGTGGTTTCTTAAGAACAATTTAGAGAACCAATAGACTGCCCATATTTTTAGGTCACCAATTAGCCTGTTTTTACAAAGGAGGTACCTCCAAAACAACTATTTATCACCAAAACTCAATGGGAAGTGCTTAATTGGGTTTCCAAACACCAAATTCCACCATTAATCATTGGAACCATGACCTCTAAGATGTTGGTCCTTGAAACCCTCAGTTTGCATATAATTAACAAGGGTTTATTGAAACTCCTATCACCCAAGCTTGTTTGACCCAATCAATGCTTCCAACAGATCAAAAATGGTATGCAAAAACTCAATCAACCCTTACATAGATAGTCCCATTAACAATTTGACAAAACCCTAACTCAACACCCCATTTTCACTTGGAAAACAATGCATTTATGCCCTAGGGCATCATCCAAAACCCAACAACTCACTTCCTCTACCCTCCAGACCATGGGAACACCTAACTTATCATGTAATAAGTTATTCCACTGAGTTGCAGGCCATGACAGTGGTTGGAATGACTTAATGCATCATTTAGACTCCAATCAAACCCTTGAGTGGGTTTCAACAGGCTATTTCAGAAAATAAATGAATTCTCCCACAGATCTTAATGAAATCCTCTCAAAATTTCTTCAAAGGAATTCTAATCCATGCCACTACAAGTTACAATAAGATTGAAGGCAAGTAAATGTCGTACAAGGTTGTACAAATCTTGGAAAGAATAAAAAGATAGTGAAAATGCAAAAATAAATGTTGTTTTTGATATAAAAATCTCAATATAGTCTTCATCAACCTCTGTTCAAGCCTTTTTAAGGATTTATATACATATTTCATCCTACTCTAACCAAAAAAAATCTCTAACTTCCCTCTAAACTACCAAGACCTTTCACATTCTTAAAAAGTTGCATTTTTGCAATTTCTTGTTGACAACTTTTTTGCCTATTTGCAATATTTGCATTTTCTGACTCTCTAATCACCTAAAACATTAGTAATGGCCTATTTAGACCTTATTCAACCTAAAAACATGACCTCATACTGGAAAAATGACATTTTACCTATCTAGACAACTTTTGTCCACATTGACAATTTCTTGACATGATTTACAACTTGTTACAATTTAGACCCAAAAGACACCAGAGTTGCCAAGTACATAAAAAATGGTCTCATTAGACCTTATTTAGACTCAAAACACCCAAACATCTTAGAATATAACCTCTAGACTCAACTCTTCATGTGACAACTAAAGAGAAATCATTGAAATGATGGGTGCTTTTGCACCATGTTGCTAATAATAAATAATTACAAATGCATCCAAATTTGGCACACCATTTCTTGACAATGGAAGAGAAAGTGTGAAGAAAGGAATTAGCAATACTATTTAAAAACATTTTAAAATAGATAGATGCAAAGAACATATTTTGCACATGCTAATCAACATTTATTGGTAAATTAAATAACATAAAAAATATTGGATAGATTAAATAGATTGTTGCAATCAACATTTGAGGTAATTATTTTGAAATGGTTATATTTCTATATTTACAATTAAAAATATTTTCTAACTATAATAATATTCTAACATTTGTTGTAGATTCATGAAACTTTAAAACTGGTCAACCCATTCTTTACTCTATTTCATGCATTTTATCCAAAATACAATAAAAAATTTGATAGCTATGGAACACTTGAAGAACAACTACCCACTATAATAGATGTAATGAAGAATTTAGCTACATCTACCCCCTTTGCCTTAAAACCATTTTAACAGTTGATATCAAATAAATAATACATTGTTCTTTTGAAAAAGTTTGTTATTCAATTGTTATTGCTTGGTATACAAAATATTATATATGAAGACCACATTGAAGATAAATCAACAATTATATTCATGTTATGTGACTTCTCTACAAAAGGAAACTTCACACTAAACCAAAACAATGTTATCATCAATACCAATTGTGTTGAGCAATAATCAACATATTTTATGAAAATGTATAATACAATATTTTTTAATCATTTCTTACTATTTAATGTAATTTCTTACATAATACAACAATAATTTTATGAAAACTATTTTAATACAAACTTTACAGGGTCAACTGGGCTACAATCACAAACAACAATGGATTTTTGCTACTTAGGCTACCACTAACTTTCTATGTCAAATTACGTGTAATGTAAATTCAATATTTGTAATCAATATGTCTTATGGGAATGTGGTGTAGGAAATTGTATACCTTTACAATTTCACACTATTTTAAGAATTTGAGCAAGCATTCAAGCATCAATCAATCAAGCCAATTCATGCAAGATCGGAGCCTTAGAGTGATGTGTTTGACTTCAGTCCTCTAAGGACAACCATTAAGGGTTTGGCAAGTTGTAATAAGCTTTGTTCATTCATCAATTCCTTCATTTTGTCATTATTTCATTATCAAGGTTTAATTACCAAACATGGGGTTTGACTAAGGAAAACCCCCATTCACCCAAAATAAATATTTTTTCTTCTCTCTTTATGTGTCCATATTTAAGGAACAATTTTATAAAGTTGCATAAGTTGTCATCATTGTTGAAAAGCTATGGAAACTCACATATTTTATTTATGGATTTTTGACAGTCAAACTTGGAGAAATCAGAAGCTTAGATTTAGGATCAGAGGACTACAAAAATTAATTTTGGAGCCCTAGTCAATAACCCATTTGCCTAGGGGTGAACCAGTCCTACTACAGGCCCAAAAATCCACTTTTTATGACAACTGCACACCATCAAATGCTTCTTAGATCTTCCTGCAAATTGTCTTTTCTATTTTTGTTATCATATAATTTTTCATTTCAAGTGTTAGGTCATATAATTCATTTAGTTAATGCACTTTAAATCATCACAAAACATTACAAATCAATCATTTATGTCATAAGAAAGCAAAGATCCAAGGTCCAAAATAGGTTTGACTCACCTCAAGGTTAAAATTCAATCTTACCCCTTTGTGATCTG
Organism: Sequoia sempervirens; assembly: GCA_007258455.2. NCBI lineage: Eukaryota > Viridiplantae > Streptophyta > Pinopsida > Cupressales > Cupressaceae > Sequoia > Sequoia sempervirens. Next base: position 973,473,067 of record VDFB02271358.1, read on the forward strand.
CTCTCTTTCTAATGAAATTAGGAAAAGTGTGTTTGAATCCTAGGTCATTTCATCATTCCACATTGATTGAATTCAGCCCCCCTTTTCCCTTCATTTCAGGGACTAACTATAAACCTTAGTTGTATAATTACTTATGACACTCTACTTTATCTTTTATTGCTACAATATTTATTATTTCCTGAACATTGACATTTCTACCTTATTTATGGATTTTCATGTTTATGATTATTATTCTAGATAATTTAGAGTTAGACAATCAATTTTATAAACTCTCAACTTCTATGGTTCTCTTTGTAGATTGTTAATGGTATAAAATATAATTATGCATATTTATTGTTAATCTATTATATTTCTCAGGTGATCTCCCCTATTGTCCTAAAATTTGATCGCTATGCTAGAATAAATATCCCCATATTTTATATTATGTTGGATATCATCTATCTCTTTCATTGTAGTTTATTTATCATCATTTATCTCTTTCATTGTAGTTTATTTATTAAGTATTTTCTATATTTTTTAATACGAGTCCTTGCTCATAAATATGGGAATTCACATTATTATAGGGACATGATTATTTGAAATGAAATTATGCAATTTTGCACTTAGTGAAGATTGGTTGTGTTCAAATTTGGGAGTGACTAATCTATAAGATTCAGTTGCTCTATTTATTGGTTATAATCATAACATAACTATATTACTTGTGACTCTTGTATAAGTCAGTTTATATTATTTTTTGCATCAGGTAGAAGATAATAAACAAAATGCCATTTTTTTTTATAAATTTTGCATATGGCAACCATTAATCCTCAGGTCTTGGGCACCCGCTCATTATTCAATTCATAAAAAATACAAAACTTGTCTCTATACTTGTACATGACATTAATTGCATTGAAGATAAACTATTCTTGTTAATCCATCTTCACTCCCTTCAAATTTATTTCAAATAGTAACCATGCAAATACTAGGTAAATTTGTTATTCTTCATTTCAAATTATTTTCACTAATAATACTTTTGAGATTTTTGCATGTAAGAAAATAGGTTTTCTACCAAAAAAACTCATACCAAATGTTTCTCTATTTTTTGGTGTAAAATTCAATCATCAACTACTCTATCTATCATTTTATAATAGAATGAGAGCTATCCCTGTGACAACAATTTTCCCAAAAAAAAAAAAAAAAACTACTCTATCTAGCAATAATTACAAAATAATCATCTATTTTTTCCACAAATTAAATATTCAAACTAATCAAAATCACCACACCATCAATAGGAACCTAATGCAATGCATCTCTTGCTACTTGAGTTCAATCTGCATATTATCTAATCACTTGAGTTCTAGATATAAACGATTGAGTGTAAGCTGTCGAAGGTAGTTGTGGAGCTGCAATAGTAAGTCCTATTTATGAAGCCAAGGAGGCTATTGCCAAGGAAACCATAATTCGATAAAAGTAGCAGCAAGAAGTTAGCCTAAATTTCAAGTAAGATCTAAACCTCTTTAATTATGGCAAGCCAAAGATCTACGAATGCAATTTCTAAAAAGCACAAAAATATACTGAGAGGGGGGATGAATCAATATATTAACAAATTTTTACCCTCTCAACTTTTATCAACTTTAAACTCTAACACAATATCAACCATGCAAGAATATAACAATATGAACAAGTTGACACCAATATTTTACATGGAAACTCTTACGAGAGAAAACCACAGTACAAAATTTGTACTTTATATTTATATGATTTTACAATGACTATAGGCACCAACCTACTTGAATCATCAATTTTATAATTTAGTAAGCACCAACCTACAAGGAGCACCAACTCCTAACTTGCAAGGCACCAACCTTGACTTGACTAAAAACAATGAATGTAGAGTAACTGTCTTCAAATAGATCTGCACTTCTTCTCAATCCTTAATTTTGCTTTGTGATGATTGCTATCACTTCAAGGCTCACACAAGAGAATAGTTTTTTCTAATCTAATTTATACAGTCATTCTCTCACACACTACACTCAAAAAATCTGATATGGATATCAAATATATATGTTGCTCATACATTGCAACCTTTGGTGAAAGAACACATCACTTAAAAGAATCTACATTTTCGTTGAAAGCATACCTCTTCCTAATAAACTGACATATCATAATTTTGAATTTGCACTACTTACTTTGGAATGGAGTGATTTTTCTATTCAACCAAATTTCTTTTCATATCAAGGATCACCCTTTTGTTTTGATTAATTTGATTACTAATGAGAGTCACCCTTTGTGAAGTCGTGATTTTTTAGATTAAATCGACCCTTTGTATCATAAGACTCTTTTTTCTTTTGCTTAGGAAAAAACATATGTTTAAGAAATATCGCTTCTTCTTAGAAGAATTCGTGACTTCTTATGGAATCATGCCTCTTTATTCATCGTGTCTTTTAGAAGAGACTAATTCATTTAATTTTTGTTTTAATTAATCTGAAAACAAATCATGACCTTTCATATTTATATTTGTCCTTTCTTGAAAATTTATGGCTTTTCAAATATGATTCGCTCCTTTTTTGTTTATCTTTTGTTTATTAAAACTGGAATCAATCGACTTCATAAAATAATCTTATTTAACAATCGACTTCCCTTAACAATACAGATCGAACCTTTAATGAACATCGATGATGATAAATTTGGAGTATTAACAAGTGTTACCTTCTTCATTTAGACATTATCTAGCCTTAATTGATTAGTTTATTTTGACCAATCTATATGTTTAAAAAATTTGCATTAGACATTAGTTCAAAGGCTATCCATGCTAATCTTCACTTAGAAATATGTTCATTACTTTGTCTTAATTTGACATCAATGACAATTTCCAACAATCTCCCCCTTTGTCATTGATGGCAACCTATTTTTTAGATGCTCAAATGCTCCCCCTATCTCCAATTTCTCCCTGTTTGACATCAATGGCAAGGGGTCTTTCAACAATGTTTTGCATTTTTGTTCCATTGAGCTACAAGATACCATGTATAGCTCCCCCTGAGTTTATGCTTCGTGTAAAGCATTTTGATGAAGAGATGAGAGTGATGTTACTCCCAACTTCCCTCTAAGATACTCAAAAGTCTCCTTTGGAAGAGGCTTTGTAAAAATGTCTGCTATTTGTTCCTTGGTTAAAAAATACTCCAATTTTACTTGTTGCTCAAGTACTTGCTCTCTTAGAAAATGATATTTAATTGGCATGTGCTTTTTTCTAGAGTGCATTATGGGATTCTTGGATATATTGATTGCACTTGTATTATCGCAAAGTATGGAGATAGGATGCTCATAATCAACTTTTATGTCCTTTAAGGTTTGCTTCATCCATAATACTTGTGTACAACAAGCCACTGCTGCAATATACTCGGCCTCTACTGTGGATAGAGAAATTGAAGCATGTTTCTTACTCAACCATGACACTAGAATGTTACCAAGAAAGAATGCTCCACCACTTGTACTCTTTCTATCATCAATATTTCCAACCCAATCAACATCTATGTATGTTGTGAGAGTAAGATCTCCTCTTGGGTACCATAAGCCAATATCCATAGTACCTTTTAAATACTTTAGTATCCTCTTAACTACTTGGACATGAGTTTCTTTTGGTGTAGCTTGAAATCTAGCCACTAATCCAACTACTTGCATAATGTCAAGCCTTGTGGATGTCACATATAATAGGCTTCAAATCATGGATTTGTATTGAGTTTGATCAGCATCAGAAGATTCATCATCCTTTCTCAACTTGCAACTTGTGACCATAGGAGTACTTATTGGATGGCAATCTTCCATTTTGAACTTTCTTAACATGTCCTTGATGTACTTAGTTTGTGATATGAATATTTTTTCCTTTAATTGAGAAATTTGCAATCCAAGGAAGAAAGATGATTCCCCAAGCATTGACACTTCAAACTCTTTTTTCATATTTGAAGAAAATTATTTGCACATCTTGTCTATTCTACCACCAAAAATGATGTCATCTACATACACAACTACAATCAATAAATTACCATTTTCATCTTTGATATATAAACTGCTATCTGCATCTCCTCTTTTGAACCCTTGCTCTTTGAGGTACTTGTCAAGTCTAGAATACCATGATCTTGAGGCTTGTTTGAGCCCATAGAGTGATTTCCTTAACCTATAAACATAACATTTCTTTTTTGTCAATGTAAACCCTTTAGGTTGTTCAATATACACTTCTTCCTCTAAGTCTCCATTTAGGAAGGCTGATTTTACGTCCATTTGGTAGACTTTGAACTTCTTGTAACTTGCAAATGCTAGAAACAATCTGATTGCTTCCAACCGTGCAACTAGAGCGAATGTCTCTTCAAAATCTACACCTTTTACTTGAGCATAGCCTTTACAAACAAGACTTTCTTTGTTTCTTGTGATCTCTCCATTTTCATCCATCTTGTTTTGAAAGACCCACTTGGTTCCAATGACATTCTTATCTTTGGGCCTTGGGACAAGTTCCCAAGTGTTATTTTTCTCAATTTGATCTATCTCTTCTTTCATGGATTTTACCCAAAATCTGTCTACACTTGATTCATTAAATTTCTTTGGCTCTATCTTAGAAAGGAGGAAAAAATGTGCATGTTTTGTAGTGTTAGCCAATCTCCTTCTAGTTTTTACTTTTGTCTCTAATTCCCCAATTACTAAGTCCTCTTGATGATTTCTTTGAACAAATTTAGATGGAGTTCTTAAGGATGCCTTTGATGGAGTTTGGGATGATGCTTTTGATGGAGTGTTTGAATTTCCTTGTCTTGGTTCCTCATTTCCATCTTCTTTTGAATCTTCATCTTCTTTTGCATCTTCATCTTCTTTACACATATCTTGCATATCAAGATTACTTTTTGCAATGTCTTTGTATTGTTTTCCTTCATCAATTTTTACATTTGCACTTTCAATTATCTTGTGAAGTATTTTATTGTAGAACTTATATGCTTTACTTCTTGTGGAGTATCCAATAAAAAATCCCTCATCTACTCTTGCATCAAACTTGTCCAAGTCTTCTTCATCTCTCCTAATATAACATGTTCTTCCAAAAACTTTGAAGTACTTGACTGTTGCAGGTCTTCCCTTCCATAGCTCATAGGGTGTTTTGTCATTATTCACCTTGATTTGTGCACGATTCAAAATATAAAATATTGTATGGACAACTTCTTTCCAAAATGTGTCTTCTATCTTTTATTCATTCAACAATTCCCTTGCCATCTCTTAAATAGTTTTGTTTTTCCTTTCCACTACCTGATTTTGTTGAGGAGTTCTAGCTGCTGAGTATTGTCTTCTTATCCCATGCTCTAGGCAAAAGTTTTCAAATTCATTTGAGGTAAATTATCCTCCTTGATTTTATCTAAGACATTTTATCTTTGCATCAACTTCATTCTCAACCAACTCCTTGAAATATTTAAACTTTTCAAAGGCTTCGGATTTCTCCTTTAGGAAGGAAACCCAAGTCATCATGGAGTAGTCATCGATTAAAAACATAAAATATCTTTCTCCTTGCAAAATTTTTGTTCTAGTTGTTCCACAAAGATCAGTGTGTATGAGCTCCAATGGTTTTGATGTTGAATATTCTTTGGGTTTGAAGCTTCCTCGTGTTTGTTTCCCAAGTTGACATTCTTTGCAAATGATGTTGGAAGGTTTTGTAATTCTTGGCATAACTTTCACTGCATCTGTTCGACTGATTTTGACAATAATTTCAAAGTTGAGGTGGCCTAACCTTTTATGCCACAACCAACTTTCATCTTCTTGCACCAAATTGTAACTTTCACCATCTATTTATTTTAGAATATATAACTTGTTTGTTGTTCTATCAGCATGTGCTATCAACTTTCCATCCTTTTTAATTTCACACCTTTTAGGAAGAAATGTTACACTATGTCCTTGATCACAAAGTTGACTTACACTTAGTAGATTTTCTTTTAAACCTTTAACATACAAGACATTCTCATTTTTTGTTTTTCCATGATATAAACTAAGTGTTCCTTTACCTTTTATTTCTTTCCTTGAATTATCACCAAATCTCACTGTTCCTTCATCAACTAATTCAAGAGAAATGTTTTTTTTCTTGTCACCTATCATATGCCTTGAAACCCATTGTCAATATACCATCTATCCTTTTTTATTTCTGCATGTAAAGCTATTTGAACAAACATGGACTTCTCCTTCTTCCAAATCTTGGATGGTTTTCCTTCTTGATGTTGTGCACTTTTCGGACACACGCCCCACCAGAGGTAGAGACCCTCTTTTTCTTGATTTGTTCTAGTTTTTCTTTAGGTTTGACCTTTTCCCCTTAAGGGATAGGTTCCTCTGAATTTTGGGTTCACTTCACCTAATTGATTCAATGCCACATTTGCACTCTAGGTGTTTTAATTTGCAGCATTGCAACTTTGTATAGGGTCTAGAACTTGGGTTCTTTATGAAAATTTCATCAAGGTAGTGAGTTGTGCAAGTTATGGTAGGTTTCGTGGAAATCTGTCCTAAATAGATTTTCCTGAAAAGTGGATTGGTCATAGAAATCCGTCCATCACGAATTTTCTTGAGAAATTAAGTTTCATGAAATCCGCACCCTAGCGGATTCCTCAGGTGTCTGGACATTCGTGATAATCCCTCAGGGATGGATTTTCTCAAATCTGTTATGGCCTTGAATCCCAGAAGTTCAACGTATTGTCTTGTCAATGTATTTACCATCTGTCAGTTGCCACACTTGTCATTTATTTCCATTTTGAGAGGTCTATTTATGCTCCTCTTTTCCATTTGATATTTATTTTAACTTGTGCATTTGAGGAGAGCATTAGAGGCATTCTTTCAGTTGCTAAAGCTGTGAATTTGAGGATTGGCTTTACATTTGTTGGGTCATCGGTCAAGGGGTTTCTAAGTTGAATTTTCTTCATTGCTTCATATTTATGGACTCAAAGGTAGGATTTTATTTGTGACTTCTTGTGATTTATGCAATATTTCTTGATTCTAATGGTGTTTTTTTGTATTGCTTTCATGTCCTATCACCATTCTATTCCTTGCTTGCTTTATCATTTTCATTTGATGTTGTTCATGGTAGGACTTTTCTCTTGAATTCTTGTGCTTAGATTTTCATTTATTTAAGTTTAAGAGAATTAGCGCATCATTCTAAACTAGGGTTCTTCAAATGTTGTGGTCGAGATTGGATTAGGGAACCTATGTTTTCACTAAATTTAGGGTTTTTAACTCAAATTATGTGCATCTATATAATCATGTTTATGAGTTTGGTTTGTTGATGACTTGGGTGTATGAATCGAAGCGTTGAAACCATGAAAAATCAACCGCCCTCGAACCCTAGTTCTCTTTTTGGAGGAATCCATCATGATCGAATTGTCTGTGGTAAATCAAACCACAAGGATGTTTTACATTTTAAGGATATTGCTTGCCTGCAATTTTGGTCATTAGATCTCAAATTTAAGATAGGTTATGAGTGAGGAAATTGTCACTAAGTTCATGGTTTTAATGAACAAATATCAAGTATGAACTTCATGAAAATCCGCCTTCGATGAAATTTCCCAACGGTCAATCCTTTCACAAAAATCCACCCTTCGCAAATTTCCCTGAGCCTTATGTCCTTAGTGAAATATGTCTAGGCATGGAATCCTCAAAGGTTAGTTCTATCATAAAAATCTGTCTACCCTGGATTTCCCTGAATCCGTCCCCAATAAAAATTCTCAAGGTTGAAAATGCAAACGATACTTGTTGATTGAATTCAGAGAAAAGTTGGCTAAGTATTTGGACTTTTGTTGAAATCCACCTATGGGGGATTTTCCCGAGCCTCCAGACTTTCATGGAATCCACTCGAGGGAGGATTCCCCAAAGGTGATTCCATCGCTAAAATTCGTTGGAGGTGGATAAACCCGAGGTTTTCTTGGGATGCATTTTTAAGGGTTCTAACTTGGTTTTCTTGGTCTTGGCATTAATTAGGGGTGATTTTGGAACTGCATAGGCATTTAAAATGATTCATTTAATGATGCAATTGAGGTTTTCTCCTTAACAATGTGATAATTATGGTTTTCTCTTAACAAATGCAGGGTGAATCTAGCAAGGTTACGAAGTCTACAATGAAGTCAACTAAACCTGCTAAGGAGGGTCCCCTAACAAGAGTAGAAAAGATGAGGTATGACTTCAAGGGGATAAATCTAGAGACCAAGATCATTTCCACATAGAGCAAGGTTGGAGATACCAACATGGGTCACGTGGATTATGATGATTTCAAATGGAGAATGTTTGGTGATGCATAAACCCCTCTTGCAAAGGTCATAACTCATACTGGATTGGATCAGGCTACTAGTTTTCCACCTTCATTACAGTGCCTAGATATTTTTATAGAATGTTTCAAGAATTATGATTCAGATAAGAGGATTATTTTGGGTCCTCAAGGAAGGGTTATAAAAAATTTGACTGAGGAGTTCATAGCAGGAACTTTCAACATCGGTTCTCATCATAAGTTGGTGAAGATAAACATCAAGGAAGTTGAGGAGTTTTATCAGAAAGACCCCAATAAGGCTTTGGATATGATGAATAGTAATTGGATTGAAAAACCAAAGTCTCACTACTCCAAGTTTCCCAAGCAGCTATACAGAGCAAATTTTAAACAAGAATATAATGATATGATCACCCATTTGGGAAGGGTCGTGGGATTGGATGAATCTTTCATGTTCAAGGAGTGGATGTTCTATGTCATATCACATATTGTAAAGGGGATAAATTACCATTGGGCTAGAATCATAAGTGATAACTTGGATATACAGTTAAGAAGTGTACTGGACACAAAAATGTTCACCATGACCTAGTCATAGTTGGTGTACCTGCTAGGTGGAAAGAACAAGTGTAGGGGTTTGAGTTGTAAAGGAGTCTTGGGAAAAGACAAAATCTTTGATGTATACCCTCACCTACAATTCCATACTTCCCATTATAGGAGGGCCAATGAATCCTTTTTCATGTACATCACAAGGTTGCTTTAGGATGCACTCCATGTCAAAAAATTTGTAGATGCAATGGATCTAATAAAAAAATATGGTTATTGGTTCATTCAATTTCCAATGCTTCTTATATTAGAGTACATGGCTCACCAGCGGTACCCTTGAGGCTTCCCAGGTACCCAACTGATAAGCTTGTATTGTTGGAAGTAACCAGGCAGGTTGTAGAATTTGATATAGTTTTGAAGAATATGCAACGAATAGGGCTTGGACATGAATTTCCTTTGAGAATTGGAGGTTTGGAAGCCTACCCTTCCATACAAAGTGCTCACCATGCAAAAAATGATATGGTTTATTTTCACTTGTATTCATATATAGATAGGGGAAACTTTGATCCCTATGGAAAAACATAGAAGATGGCTAGCAGAGAATTCAGGCATAAAGACCATATTGAAGACTATTGGGCCAATTGCAGGGATGATTTTGAGGTAATCAAAAGGAGGTGCTCAAGATTATCCTTGAGATTGATTAGGATTCACAAGATAGCCACTGTGGCTGACAAAGTAGATGATGAAGAGGACTGTCTACAACACCATGAATATGAGTAGTATAAGGATAAACCACTTCCTGTTGTCAATTGGTCAAAGGAAGAAGTAGTTGATTTGAATGTACTTAATTATCTTTTCCTAAAATACTCCAAGTTGTGGGTGAAGCACAAGATTCTAGAATAGCATGCAAATGGCACCAAGTTCACATATGATTTGATGGGAGATCTTGAGTCTCATTCAGAGGAAGAAGCATAAGCAACTAATGATGATACTACTGATCTCCATTCAAAAGGAGATATGGAGGAAACACAATTCCACATTAAGAGAAGGACCAGGAGATAGGAAAATGGTAAGGAAAAGAGGCAACCTATTGCTAAGGATAGGAAGCCTTCAAAAGATATTATTGAAGAAGGAGCTAAATAAGGACAACACTCTAAGAAGATAAAACTTGTCACAGAGGGCCAAAAGATGGCCAAATCAAAGTCTAAGAAGGAAAAGGCTAAGAAACAGGACACCATTCATGCTAAGGTAGTTGATGTAGAAAGTTCAGGAGAAAAGCCACATGTATATGTAAGGAGAAGCTCTCCTAAACAAAAGGCTCCTACTACAAAAAATATGGATGAGAAGATAAATGAATTAGAAGGGAATGAAGAGGCACCTACTGATGATACTCAAGAAGAAGCAAAGAGAGCAGCTACAGGAGGTAATACTCCTCCTAATTCTCCAATATAAAACATGCCAATGGTTGAGGATATTGTTCATGATGAGGAAAATGTTTTGAGAAATCTAGAAGAGGAAGATGACAATGAGGATGTGCCTACACCCAAAAGTGGGGATTTGAATAATTTTAGGCAATGACTAGATCAATCAGTCTCTGAGGCACAAAGTAAGAACATGGAGTCTGAGGTGACAGAGGGGCTTCCTTCTCACTCTCCCAACAAGGAACATATAAGTATATTAGATGTGGATGACAACGATGAGGAAGAGCATAATGAGAATGAAACGAATACAAATCAAAAGGATATTGAAGATGAGCCTCCAAAGGATCAACTAGAGCATGAGGTTTGTCAAAAGGAGCCAGAATCGGATATTCTTGATTGGTTAAAGGAGAAATTGAATTCAAATCCCATCATTGTTAAGGAGGAAACTCCTGATTGGGACAAGTCCTTATCCAATTAGGGTCAGCCCAAAGAAAGAAAGAGGGCTAGGATAGTTTCTAAGTTTAGAAGAGATGAGTTTAATAACAGGGTTGTCCACATTGCTACTCCTACCAAAGACAAATACAAAAATGAAATTAGGCCCTCTGACTACAAGGTACAAACCATCAACCTTGGTCCTACAACAAAGAACAAGATAAAGAGGATCTCTAAGAGTCAATGCAAACTATATTGAAGAGGTTGGACAATGAAATACAGGTTAAGGAGGAACTACAAAGGCAGTTAAGGGAAGTGTAGAGATATGTGCAACATTTGATCAAACCCTTACAAGCCCAATCTAGTGATGGAACCTCATTTTATGAGGGTTTGTTGTCAAAAGAGGCATTTTATGAGATTGAGAAGATGATAGCATGCACATAGGCTACTCAAGAATGGTTGGATGGTGTAAGCAAGAGCGGAGATGAGGTAATTGAAAAAATATTGCATACTTATGAGAAAGTTGTAGTATCTTTGGAAGACATATCTCAAATTGCAGTAGATTCTCGAAAACTAGATGATACCACCATCGAATAATTGAAGAAAATCACAGAGACACGAAAAGAAGAGCTCATAAAGAAGGACATCTTTACCTTAGATGATATAGCTAAATCAATGGAATGAATGTACGCATGGAATTATAGAAAAGAGCTTATGATGAAGGACCTTAAGAAGATGACAAAGATATAGGGTAGGATAAAATAAATAGATGATGGTTGTGTTGCATTTTTAGAAATTGTTACTGGAAGGAGAAAATTTGGGTAAAAGAATTTAAATGTCAATCAGTTGTAGAGATGGTGGCATGAGGTTTATTCTCTAGCCAATAATGGACCGATTGTCAAGGGTCAACTTGAAGATGCAGTTATCTATATCTCCAATTTGGACAAATACCAAGGATTGCAAATAGGATGGGAAAAATCTTTGGCTAAGTTTGAAAAAGAATTAAATTCGATTAAGTTGAGGATAAAATTCATCCTAGTTCCTGATCCAGCCGACCTTGAGGATGTAATCTCAAAAGTAAAGGATATTTCTAGAATGAAAGAAGATAAGGACAAAGGGGACAACTCAGCCTAGTTGCTTGGGAGAATGTTCCTTCTACATCGAGCTTACCAAGGATACAAGTCAGCCCATCCTACATTTATGTGCCAGATTTTATTTAATTATAAAATTTCCTTTTAAGGCCGACCTTGTAATATTTTATTGTAAATTTAAATTAGGATAGTTAAAAGTGTCAAGGCTGACCTAATGAAAAACCTAATTTAAATTTCTCCTAGGCTGACATGTATTGAGGATTTCTATAAATTGAGGCATCCTCCTCATTTGTAAGGTTGATAGTGAATAATGCATAGTGAGTAGTGAATAGTTGCTATGTTGTTGATATTGTTACATTATGAGGAACTTGAATTGTTACAAATTATTGGTGAAGTGAATACAAGTGAAAGAATTTTATTTGGTGTTCTTTGTGTGGTTTCATCTGTGCATGGTTCTTGTGACTCTATTTTATTATCTTTGAGTAATTGCTTCATGATTGATCTTAGAATTAGTTGGAGTTCATTTTTTTTATGATAAAGTGTTTGAGGTGTTGAGGAATCTTCAGTCAATACTTTTAGTGATCTGGTGATTATGGATTGTTGTGTAAACTCAACTTGGGCCTACTCTATATTGCACTCAAGTTTGATTGTGAATGTTTGAATATTTACAATATAAAAATATTTTGATTCCTTTGGAGATTGTACTATCTTTGTGATACTGTGGGTGTGATCTTGGTTAAGCAAGGATTGGTTTTGGAAGATTGGTCCATCTTGAACACTCTGCTATTTGCACAATTGATCTTATGAGTTAGTTTAGATATCCCTCTTAACCCTTATCTTTTTCTATTTCTTTAAGATTATTGTTAGAGAAAGATTCACAAAGCATCACTATTATTGCTATATTTGATGAATATTGAAGCTTCCAACATTGTTAAAGTGTAAGGCCCCTTGTGATTACCAACATTTTCACATATTATTATTGAGTTGTTTGTTGCATTTTCAAGACCTGACATTAGAGACCTTGGGGTTGTTTCTTGAGGCTTGCTGATAGAAATTTACCTTTCAAGAGAGAAGGATACTTGTATTCTTTCTGAGTTGTTGCAATGCTAAAAACACCATCAATAGATTGGCACTAGAGGGAGGGTAGATTCAGCAAAATTGGAGTGATTTCTTTCATCTATATCTCCACAGATATTTAGAAGGCAGACCAAATATACAACAGAAGGATATTTTCAAGAGTTAGGAGTCGTACCCGGTCAAGGAGGACCAAGAAAGGGAAGGCCTCATCATCATCGTCACCCATTTGGCCATCCAACTCTTCATCATCGGATTCTAAGCCCATTCCCACTGAACCTAATCCTATTCCCATTCAACAACCCCAAGTTCTTGTCAATTAGCCACTACCGCCAATGACTTTTCTAGCTAATAAGCCTTCACCCCTATCCTTCAACAACTATAATTTCATGCCAAGAAATCCTGAGCATTTTTGCTTCAAGTTCCATGTCAATGATCCCAATAGGACTGTTGAAGTGCATATTAGGATTTTCTAGACTGTCCTAAAAGATAGGTTGATTGATCATGAAGATGTGGCATGCAAAATCTTTCCTTATTCATTAGGTGATGATGCATTTTATTGGTACAAGTACTTTCCAGCTGGCTCTATGACCAGTTAGAACAAACTAGAGAGTGACTTCTTATAGAAGTTTAGGATCCCAGCCATTCCCAATGACCTGTACCTCCAGTTCATATCAATCAAGAGGGAATTCAATGAACCCGTAGGTTCATTTATTAATAGGTTTCATCATGCCTACTCCCGGTTATATCCACCATATGTTGTGGATGATGCATTAGCTAAGGAGGTTTATTATGAAGCACTAGATAGCCTCACTTCTACATTCATTAAGTAGAAGCATCAACCTCTAGCTTCACTAACAGATGCATATGCTGAGGTAGTCAAGGCTAGCACAAATTTAAGGCAACATTTATCTGGACCCTTTCCTTCATTAGGACCTATTGCTCATCAAGGGCAAGTCCAGGGGTTGAACCAAGCTTTGGTTAACCAAACTCCTATGATGAATTCAGTCCCTCAGATGTCGCTGGTTCCTCACCCAAGTCCTCCACTAAACCAATCCCAACCTCTTCCTCCTTATTTGCAGAATTCAAGGCAGACAACATTCCCACAATAGCAGTCTAATATTTTGGCTTACTTGTAGCATTCTGAGGTGCTGAATCAATCACAAAATTCTATACTAGCACAAGGAAATTCAGATAAAGAGAGGCTAGATGAGTTGATAGAACAAGTGAAGAAGTTATCTACAAAGGTCACTTATCTGAGAAATCAAAATAGTCAACTATAGGCTGCACAAAGAGGTATACAATCTAATTGCAATAGAGATGGTAGAGATTTTGCACAAGGCCAGGGACAAAATTTTGAAAGAGGACAAGGCCAAGGGCAAGGCTTTGATAGAGGTCAATTATCAAGACAAAATTTTGATAGAAGGCTACTCCCAAGGTAGAATAGGACCTAGAATATGACGCCCAATAATGGAGGGGTCCCTACACCGTTAGACCCTCCTGGTAATCAGGAAAAGTCAACAAGTATGGTCCTTTTGGCAGAAGCTGCTTTAGCTAGATACTATAGACTCCACAAGACAACCCAACATTTTGAATTTTGATTGTCCTGAATTCCAAAGAGTAGCAGCCATATTCCAAATGGAGGTCCAACAGGTTGTTGGTACTAGTGCAAGTGGGTAGGAGATTGTTCCCTCGAATCCATATGATTCACCAATGTTAGTATTAAATCACACTCCTTTTTTGAGAGGTGAAGAAAATGGACTCGAGGAGGAGTCCATGGAGAAAAGTGTGAAGTTAGAGTAGGTATGCAATGGAGAATCAATATCTCAATTGTTTGAAAATAATGGGACTGTTGATAATGGTCCTTTAGATGAAGAAGACCAAAGAATAGATGAATTTTAGATGTTTCATCAAAGAACTAGGCCATATGATTTGAGGAATAGGCAGGCTGGTGGGCCCTTTACCACACCTCCAAATAATTTTAGCACACCACCTAATCCAAATGCAAGTAACAACCCTTCCTACCCTCACGTGACTAAGCAATATTTTTCAAAGGGAGGATCTTCTGATGAATCCAAAGGAGGATATGTTGATGTTGCTAAGGACAAGCAAGGAGATCAACCTAGGGGCACTCAGACCGACATGACTATGACTCAAATGGGTGAATACATGGCAAAGGAACTCAGGAAAGTGAAGGTAAGCCTATCAACTTTTGAGTTATTAAGATTTCCTACCATTAGGAGTGTTGTATTTGGTTCTTTAAATGAGAATGCACCCTTAAAATCTTTACAAGATGCTGATGTCAAGAGAGTTAGCTTTTTTGTACCTGTAGCCAAGTGACTAGAAAGACACAAAATTCCCAACCAGACCAGAATCAGACTATTCAATCTACTAAAGATCAAGCTCAGTTGTAGAAAAAGGATAGGAACAAAGAAAAGGATAAAAATTAGGTGGCTCATGTTGATTCTCTTGTAAGTCTATTCCAAACTAAGCAAGATATTCCTCCTTTTTTTATTTCCATTCGTATATTTGGTAAGAATCTACACAATTGTTTATTGGATTTTGGAGCATTAAAAAATGTCATGTCATTCTCATTCTGCAAATATTTAGGCATCACTCTTGCTCCTTCCTAGCATAAAGTGACTCGGTTAGATAAGACTGAGGTAAGTGTAGTAGGGGAATTAAACATGATTCCAATGTAGGTTGCATTAGATCCACTTTTGCAACAAGTCGTCAATATCCAAGTGCTAATATACTAGATGCCTATGGGATGACTCTAGGAAAAGACTTCATGAGAGTACTCGATGGGTATACTTCTATAGATCACTCTCATATGTGGTTGTCATGGAAGGGAGTTCCCAATCAGATTAGGATTGAATGGGAATGAAGATTGAAATATCTAATTACTGAGTATCAAAAGACATCAAATGAATTGTTGGTTTTTGAGGCAAGTTTAGGAAATTGTATCCTAGTAGCAGTTGTTGATGAATCAGAAGTGGAGGAAGTATTAATGATGCATGATATGCCTAAGGACTTGACTCAGTTTTCCATTAGTACTAAGGACCTTGTTGAATCAGATGAAGATTCTAACTAGAGTGATGGCAATCTAGGTCTACTGGATAATTTTTAGGAATTCATTCAGAAATGCATTGAGGATCAAATTAATTTGGGAAGACAAATGAATTTAAAAGAGTTATTATTACCCAATTGGTGTAGAGTTCACAATGCCTTGCACCTTGAGCTCGAATGTTGTCTCTTCCAGACTATTGTAGAGCAGATTAAGAGATGTATTAATCATCCTCTAATGATCAGACGAGAGATACAAGAACTCTGAAAAGATCAAAAAGGTAAACAACTGGTTGTGCAGGAAGGCCCCTCATTAAGCAAGAGAAAGAGTACAAGGGAATCTAGAGGTATGTCCTCTACTAAATCCTGGACTTTACGATTTGATGGCTCTAAGTCTAAGTAGGGTGCTAGTGATGGATTTGAATTAATAACCCTAATAGGTAAAACCTTCTTTGTTTTACACATACTGCAATTGCAATGCACTAATAATGTTGTTGAATATGAGGCATTGATACATGGATTACTCATGGCTCTGAGAAAGAAGGTCAAAACCTTGCAAGTTTTTGGAGATTCTAAATTATGGGTCAAGCAAGTTAGGAGATAGTACTCTTGTCATGATAGAAGGATGACCAATTATAGGCATAGGGTATGGGACCTAATAGAGGGATTCAATGCATTTAACATTCAACTAATTCCCAGAAACAAGAATCATACTACGGATGCCCTGGCACAAGTAGCCAATACATTGGAGTCATTATCCTTGTCTAGGTTGAAAAGATTCACAGTTGAACTTACCTCGGTTCCTTCTGTACCATACAATGTAATGAACTTATGGGTATTTGAGGATGAGAAGCATATTTTAGATTTTATCACTAGTTCTGATGTGTTTACTTCTCAGATAATTGATGAAACAAAACCTCAAGAGTTAAAACTAGATATGGAAGGGGTCATTAACTTGAAGACAAATACAATTCCCAGAGGGATGGTGCAACTTGAAAGGATCTTTGACCTGGACAGAATAAGGGATGAAGACCAACAGGAAAAGAAAGACTCAATAGTTGGCCAATGTGAGGCTTATAATATGGGCACTCTAGAAGATGTCAAGAATGTCTTCATAGGCAAGGTGTGTACTCCAAAAGAAAGAAAAGGCTTAATAGATGCATTACACACATATCAAGATGTTATAGTCTGGATTTATGAAGACCTGAAGACTTATGATACATCAATAATTACACATACCATTCCTTTGAAGTCTAGTGCAAATCCATTCCAACAAAGACAAAGGCCCATTAATGCATTGTTGGAGCCCATTATTTAGAAAGAAGTACAAAAATTGTTGTCTACCCGCATCATTTTCCTAGTAAGACATTCAACATGGGTGGCCAATCTAGTCCCAAATCTCAAGAAGAATGGTGAGATAAGATTGTGTGTGGATTTCAGAAACCTTAATCGTTCTTTAGAAAAGGATAACTATTTTGTACCTTCATTGGATGAGGTCTTGTAGATTGTGAATGGATCCCAAATGATGTATTTTTTGGATGGTTATTTAGGCTACAACCAGGTTATGGTGCAATACGAGGACAGGCATAAAATTTCTTTTACAACCAAATGGGGTACATTTGTATACAAAATAATTCCTTTTAGATTAATCAATGCAGGATCCACTTTCCAAAGAGATATGGACATTTCCTTCAAGGATATAATTGGTAAGTGCATTATTATCTATATGGATGACTTGATTGTTTTCTCTAAAAATAGGGGAGATCACATTTTAGACCTATGCAAGGTATTCCAAAGATGTAGAGAGTTTGGTATCTCCCTCAATCCCAAGAACACTATATTTGGGGTGATAGAAGGAAAGCTCTTGGGACATGTAATCTCTGAACATGGTATTTCAATTGATCTTGAGCTCCAGGAAATCTTGAAGATACAACCCCCTGCTAGCAAGAAGGAAATGAAGTCTTTTTTTGGAAAAATTATTTTTGTTCAAAAGTTCATTACTGGTTTCATAGAAATAGTCAAACCATCAAATGCAATGCTAAAACAAGATGTAAAAGTGGAATGGACTACTGAAGCAAAGAAGGAATTTGATGAAATAAAGAGGGCCATAGTTGTTGCACCTGTGTTCATAAGTCTGAATTATACAAAGCCCTTTTATATATATTCATTTGCTTCAGATCATTCATGTGCCAACATGTTAACACAAAATTCAGATGAAGGGAATGAGCATCTAATATCATTCATGAGTGTTCCCCTTGGGGATGTTGAATTGAAATATCCAAGTGTGGAAAAGCAAGCTTATGCACTGGTGAGAGGAGTAAAAAAATTCAGGCATTATATTTTATAAAAAAAAGGTATTTACAATCGTACCTAACCCACTAGTAAAGCTCTTGTTAATACAAAGTGAAATGGGTGAAAGGAGAGCTAAGTGGGTCACTATGTTATAGGAATATGACATTGAGATTCAACCAATGAAACTAGTGAGAGGGTAGGCTTTAACAATAATGATGGCTCAGACAGGCCCCAAAATTGTAGCACAACAGTACCATCTCTAGGATGTCTCACCTCATGAATGGTATGATGACTTGGTTTATTATTTACTTAATTAGAAATGCCCTGATCACTTGAACTCGGTGCAACAAAGGGTGTTATGCTTGAAGAGTGTCAGTTACATGCTTAAAGGGGAAATTATATACAAGAAGAATCATGAGGGAATATATCTCTAATGTCTTGGAAAAGAGGAGGTGGCCAATGTTATGGAAGAGCTTCATGATAGATATGGAACAAGTCACAGATCTGGTGTGGCTACTATGACTTGAATCATGTGCATTGGGTATTATTGGCCAACTATATTTAAAGATGCATATAGTCATGTAAGGGCCTGTCATATTTTTCAAACCTCTACCACTAGAGAAACGAACTATGCTTTGCCACTACAATCGGTGATCGAGGTAAGGCCATTTGCACAGTGGGGATTGGAATTTATTGGTCCTATCAACTTACCATCCTCAGCTAGACACAAGTATGTTTTAACTGCTACTAATTACTGTACTAGGTGGACTGAATCAATTCCTTGTAAGCAATGCACAACAGAGGTAGTTATAAATTTTCTTGAAGCTTCGATTATCAATCATTTTGGTTGTCCTTTTGCTATTGTGTGTGATAATGGACCTACTTTTTCATCATTAAAATTCTATGGGTGGGTATTTGATCATGACATCATAATTAAGTTTTCATCCACCTACTACCCTCACGGAAATGGTTTAGCAGAATCCACCAATAAGAACTTGCTCACTGTCATTTGTAAGTTAATTGATAAAAATCCAAAATAATGGCATACTCAATTAAGATTTTCCTTGTGGGTTTACTGTACTTGACAGAAAGATTCACTACAAACTTCCCCTTACGTTTTGGATTATGGACTTGAGCTTGTCTTTCGTATTCAACTGAGAATCCCTACTCTCCAATTTATCAATGAGTGCTATGAGGAAGGAGAGTGTTTAGAGGCTCACCTTTCTAAACTGTTACAACTGGAAGAGAAGAGATGTAGCCTTAGAAAGATTTGCTAGGAACCAAGATATTGTCAAAAGATGGTTTGATCACAAGGTCAAGGCTTTCAATATTTCTAACCTAGTTTTGTACTGGGATAAAGCACATGAAAAGAAAGGGGAACATGGTAAATTCGATAAGCTTTGGCTTGGCCCTTTCTAGATTTCCAAAATCCTAGGAGATAATGTTTTCCATCTCAAAACCCTCACTGGAGAGGATGTCCCATTGCCAGTCAATGGGCAATATTTGAAGCATTATTTCCTTGCTTGAGCTGTTTCAGCTCATCCTCGTAAATAGTTAGGTTAGGTGTTTGCTTTCTTTTCAGTTTGTTTTGGTTTGGTTTGTTTTTGGTTAGTGTAGGTTGCTTTGCTTTCTTTGTTTTGTTTTTGGGGTTTTCCCAGTCTTTTGGTTGGGGAAGTGTCTTAATTTCACAATAATCATTTATCTATGATTGCTTTAAGTATTTCCTTTACAAGCTCTAATCATTCTTCTAGATAGGATGGTGGAAGTCCCCCATTTAGCGTCACATGTGTTAAACGTATGAAGTGGATAAGTCATTGGATTAAGATAATTCTTGAATGTGATCAAATATTATATCTTACACACATATCTTAAGAATCTTGAGGCTATTGTGGGTTCCTTGTAAGGTCTTGTTAAGTGAAAAATATTATATTTTTACTTAAGCACCACTGTGATTCTCAGCCTTGAGTTTGAGCTTCATTTCTTACAAGTTGAAATGAAAAGAAATGAAAAAAAAAGATCAAAACCAAAAAGAAAAGAAAAGGAAATATTGAATATTAAAAGAAATAAAATTCAACTTATTAGGAGGATCTGAATATCTCTACCGGTGCTATGGATGCCTGACTGGTAGTATAGCTATGTTTGGGAGAATCACAGCGATAACCTCATCGGGGCTATGGACACCTAACTGGCAGCGAGGCTCTATCTAGGTTGCTTTTGGAGTTAGAATCATTCACATAGCTTAACTTGACTGAACTTGGTTCCTCCATTATAGCTGAGGGAGGGAAATTAATACATCTGAACACACTGGGATTTCTAGCACAGGAAGGGAATTCTTGTTCAGTGGTTTTGAGACTTTAGTTTATCGGTTGACCTGATGTGAGGATCGAAACCAAACATTCTAGGTTCTTGATTCTAGTTTGTCATTGAAATTATCTAGAGCATTTTCCTAGTAGAGTCACCATTTGTTCTGCACTTTTTGCATGCATGCCCCATCAGAGGCAGGGACCCTCTTTTTCTTGCTTTGTTCTAGTTTTTCTTTAGGTTTGACCTTTTCCCCTTAAGGGATAGGTTCCTCTAAATTTTGGGTTCACTTCACCTGATTGATTCAATGCCGCATTTGCAATCTAGGTGTTTTAATTTGCAGCATTCCAACTTTCTATAGGGCCTAGAACTTGGGTTCTTCATGAAAATTTCATCAAGGCAGTGAGTCGTGCAAGTTATGGTAAGTTTCGCAGAAATCCATCCCAAACAGATTTTCCTGAAAATTGGATTGGTCGCTTTCCCAAGCGATTAAGTTTCATGGAATCAATGCCCTGGAAGATTTCCCGGGTGTCTGGACGTTCAAAATAATCCCTCGATGATATATTTTTTCAATGCATTTACCATCTGTCAGCTGTCATACTTCTCATTTATTGCCATTTTGAGAGATTGATTTATGCTCTTCTTTGCCATTTGATATTCATTTTAACTTGTGCATTTGAGGAGAGCATTAGAGGCATTCTTTCAGTTGCTAAAGTTGTGAATTTGAGGATTGGTTTTACATTTGTTGGGTCATCAGTTGGGGTTTCCAAGTTGGATTTTTGTCATTACTTCATATTTTTGGACACACAGGTAGGATTTTCTTTGCGACTTCTTGTGATTTAAGTGAGATTTCTTGATTCCAATGGTGTGTTTTGGTATTTCTTTCATGTCATATCACCATTCTATTCCTTGCTTGCTTTATCATTTTCATCCGATGTTGTTCATGGTAGGACTTTGCTCTCGAATGTGTGTGCTTCAATTTTCATTTATTTAAGTTTAAGAGAATTAGGGCATTGTTCTAAACTACGATTCTTCAAATGTTGTGGTTGAGATTGGATTAGGGCACCTATATTTTCATTGAAGTTAGGGTTTTGAACTCAAATTATGTGCATCTATATAATCGTGTTTATTAGTTTGATTTGTTGATGACTTGGGTGTATGAATCAAAGCGTTGAAACCATGAAAACACAACCGCCCTCGAACCCTAGTTCTCTTTTGGGAGGAATCCATCATGATCGAATCATCTGTGGTAAATCAAACCCTAAGGAAATTTTGCATTTTGAGGATATTGCTTGCATGTGATTTTGTTCATTAGATCTCAAATTTAAGACAGGTTATAAGTGAGAAAATTGTCACTAAGTTCATGGTTTTAATGAACAAAGATCAAGTATGAACTTCGTGAAAATCCACCTTCGATGAAATTCCCTGATAGTCAATCCTTTCATGAAAATCCACCCTTCACATATTTCCCCAAGCCTTATGTCCCTCGTGGAATTTTTCTAGGCACAGATTCCTTGAAGGTTAGATTTTTTGCGAAAATTCGTCTACCCTAGATTTCTCTGAATCCATCCCCAGTAAAAATTTCTGAGGTTGAAAATGAAAACAGTACTTGTTGATTGAATTCTAAGAAATGTTGAATGATAATCCTTCTTGAGGTTAAGAGTGTTAAAACCAATTTTTGGCTAAGTATTTGGACTTTCGTTGAAATCCACCTATGGGGGATTTTCTCGAGCCTCCAGACTTTCGTGAAATCCGATCAAGGGCAGATTCCCCGAAGGTGATTCCATTGCTAAAATTCGTTGTAGGTAGATAAACCCGAGGTTTTCTTGGGATGCATTTTCAAGGGTTCTATCTTTATTTTCTTGATCTTGGCATTAATTAGGGGTGATTTTGGAATTGCATGGGCATTTAAAATGATTCATTTCATGATGCAATTGAGTTTTTCTCCTTAACAATGTGATAGTTATGGTTTTCTCTTAATAGATATAGGGTGAATCTAGCAAGGTTGCAAACTCTATAGCAAAGTCAACTAAACTTGTTAAGGAGGGTCCCCTAACAAGAGAAGAAAAGATGAAGTATGACTTCAAGGGGATAAATCCATTGACCAAGATCATTTCCACATGGAGCAAGGTTGAAGATACCAACATGGGTCACGTGAATTATGATGATTTCAAACAGAGAATGTTTGGTGATGCACAAGCCTATCTTGCATAGGTCATAACACATACAAGATTGGGTCAAGCTATTGGTTTTCCACCTTCATTGTAGTTCCCAGAGCTTGTTATAGATATTTTGAGCATTATGATTCAGATAAGAGGATTATTGTGGGTACTCAAGGAAGGTTTATAGAAAATTTGACTGAGTTCATAGTAGGAACTTTCAACATCAGTTCTCATCATAAGTTGGTGAAGATAAACATCAAGGAAGCTGAGGAGTTTTATCAGAAAGACCCCAATAAGGCTTTGGATATGATGAATAGTAATTGGATTGAAAAATCAAAGTCCCACTACTCCAAGTTGCCCAAGTAGCTATACGGAGCAGATTTTAAACAAGAATATAATGATATGATCAGCCTTTTGGGAAGGGTCATGGGATTGGATGAATGTTTCATGTTCAAGGAGTCCATGTTCTATGTCATATCACATATTGTAAAGGGGATATATTATCATTGGGCTAGAATCACAAGTGATAACTTGGATATGCAGTTAAGAATGTACAAGACACAAAAAAGTTCACCATGACCTCATATCTAGTGTACCCGTTGGCTAGAAAGAACAAGTATAGGGGTTTTAGTTGTAAAGGAGTCTTGGGAAAAGACATAATCTATGATGTATACCCTCACTTGTAATTCCATACTTCCAATTATAGGAGGGCCAATGAAGCCTTTTTCATGTACATCACAAGGTTGCTTCAAGATGCACTTCATGTTAGAATTTATGTAGATGCAATGGATATAATAAAAAAATGTGGTTATTGGTTCATCCAATTTCTAAGGTTTTCTTATATCAGAGTACATGGTTCACCAGTGATACCCTTGAGGCTTCCTAGGTACCCAACTGATAAGCTTGTATTGTTGGAAGTATCCAAGCAGGTTGTCGAATTTGATACTATTTTGAAGAATATACACTTAACAAGGCTTGGACGTGAATTTCCTTTGAGAATTGGATGTTTGGAAGCCTGACCTTCCATACAAAGTGCTCACCATGCAAAAATGGAGATGGTCAATTTTCACTTGTGTTCATATACAAATAGGGGAAACTTTGATCCCTATGGCAAAGCACAGAAGATGGCTAGTAGAGAATTTAGGCATAAAGACCATATTGAAGACTATTGGACCAATTGCAAGGATGAGTTTCAGGTAATTAGAAGGAGGTGCTCAAGATTATCCTTGAGATTGATTAAGCTTCACAAGATAGCCACTATGCCTTACCAAGCAGATGATGAAGAGGAGTGTCTAACTATGAGCAATATAAGGACAAACCACTTCCTGTTGTCAATTGGTCTAAGAAGTATTTGATTTGAATGTACTTAATGCTCCTATCCTAAAATACTCCAAGTTGTGGGCAAAGCACAAGATTCTAGAATTGGAGGTAGATGGCACAAATTCACATATGATTTGATGGGAGATCTTGAGTCTCATTCAGAGGAAGAAGCAAAAGAAACTAAGGATGATACTATTGAGCTCCATTCAGAAGGAGATGTGGAGGAAACAAAATTCTTCATTAAGAGATGGACCAGGAGGTAGGCAAAGGGTAAGGAAAAGATGCAACCTATTGCCAAGGCTAGGAAGCCTTCAAAAGAGATTACTGAAGAAGGACAACCCTTGAAGAAGAGAAAACTTGTCACAGAGGGCCAAAAGATGGCCAAATCAAAGTCCAAGAAGGAAAAGGCTAATGAAGAGGAAACCATTCATGCTAAGGTAGTTCATGTATAAAGTTCAGGAGAAAAGCCACAGGTATATGTAAGGAGAAGCTCTCCTAAACAAAAGGCTCCTGCTACAAAAAATATGGATGAGAAGATAAATGAATCAAAAGGGAATGAAGAGGAACCTACTGATGATACTCAAGAAGAAGCAAAGAGAGTAGCTATAGGAGATAATATTCCTCCTAATTCTCCAATAAAAAATATGCCAATGGAGTAGGATATTGTTCATGATGAGGAAAATGTTTTGAGAAATCCAGAAAAGGAAGATGAGGATGAGGATGTGCCTATGCCCAAAAGTGGGGAGTTGAATAATTTTAGGCAACAACTAGATCAAGCAATCTTTGAGGCTCAAAGTAAGAAAATGGAGTCTGAGGTGATAGAGGGGCTTCCTTCTCACTCTCCCAACAGGGAACATAGAATTGTATTAGATGTGGAGGACAAGGATGATGAAGAGCATAATGAGGATGAAGTGAATACAAATCAAAAGGATATTGAAGATGAGCCTCCAAAGGATCAACCAGAGCATGAGGTTTGTCAAAAGGAGCCAGAATCGGATATTCTTGATTGGTTAAAGGAGAGATTGAATTCTAATCCCATTATTTTTTAGGAGGAAACTCCTGATTGGGACAAGTTCTTATCCAGTTGGGGTCAGCCTAAAGAAAGAAAGAGCGCTAGGATAGTTTCTAAGTTTACAAGTGATGAGTTTAATAACATGGTTGTCCACATTGCTACTCCTACTAAAGACAAATACAAAGATGAAGTCAGGCCCTTTGACTACAAAGTACAAACCATCAACCTTGGTCCTACAACAAAAGAACAAGAGAAAGAGGATCTCCAAGAGTTAGTGCATACTATATTGAAGAGGTTGGAAAATGAAACATAGGCCAAGGAGGAACTTCAAAGACAACTAATGGAAGTGTAGAGATATGTGAAGCATTCTATCAAACCATTACAAGCCCAATCTGGTGATGGAACCTCATTTCTGAGGGTTTGTTGTCAAAAGAGGTAGTTTATGAGATTGAGAAGATGAGATCATCCACATAGGCTACTGAAGAATGGTTGGATGGTGTAAGTAAGAGAGGAGATGAGGTAATTGAAAAATCTTGCATACTTATGAGAAGGTTGTAGTATCTTTGGAAGACACATCTCAATTTGTAGTAGATTATCGAAAACTAGATGATACCACTATAGAAGAATTGAAGAAAATCATAGAGACACCAAAAGAAGATCTCATAAAGAAGGACATCTATGCCTCAGATGATATAGCCAAATTAATGGAATGGATGGAGGTATGGAATTATAGAAAAGAGCTTATGATGAAGGTCCTTAAGAAGATGATAAATATCTAGTGCAAGATAAAAGAAATATATGATGGTTGTCTTGCATTTTTAGAAATTGTTACTAGATGGAGAAAATTTGGGAAAAATAATTTAAATGTCAATCAGTTGTAGAGATGGTGGCATGAAGTTTATTCTCCAACCAATAATGGATTGATTTTCAAGGATCAACTTGAAGATGCAGCTATCTATATCTCCAATCTGGAAAAATAGCAAGGATTACAAATAGGATGGGAAAAATCTTTGGCTAAGTTTGAAGAAGAATTAAAATTGATTAAGTTGAGTATAAAACTCATGCTAGTTCCTGATCCAGCCGACCTTGAGGATGTACTCTCAAAAGTAAAGGAACTTTCTAGAATTAAAGAAGATAAGGACAAAGGGGATGACTCAGCCTAGTTGCTTGGGAGAATGTACCTTCTACATCAAGCTTACCAAGGATACAAGTTAGCCTAGCCTAGATTTTTGTACCAGATTTTATTTAATTATGAAATTGCCTTTTAAGGTTGACCTTGTAATATTTTATTGTAAATTTAAATTAGGATAGTTAAAAGTGTCAAGGCCGACCTATTTGGCTGACCTAATGAAAACCCTAATTTAAATTTCTCCTAGGATGACATGTATTGAGGATTTCTATAAATTGAGACCTCCTCATTTGTAAGGTTGATAGTGAATAATGCATAGTGAGTAGTGAATAGTTGTTAAATTTTTGATACTGTTACATTCTAAGGAACTTGAATTATTATAAATTATTGGTGAATGAATATAAGTGAAGGAATTTTATTCGGTGTTCTTCTTTGTGTTGTTCCATCTGTGCATGGTTCTTATGACTCTAGTTTATTATATTTGAGTAAGTGCTTCATGACTGATCTCAGAATTAGTTGCAGTTAATTTGTGTTTATGATAAAGTGTTTGAGGTGTTGAGAAATTTTTGGTCCATACTTTTAGTGATCAGTTGATTGTGGATTGCTTTGTAAAGTTATCCTAGGCCTGCTCTACATTGCACTTAAGTTCGATTGTGAATGTTTGAATATTTACAATATGAAAATATTTTGATTCCTTTGGAGATTGCACTGTCTTTGTGATACTATGGATGCAATCTTGGTTAAGCAAGGATTGGTTTTTTAAGATTAGTCCATCTTGAATACTCTATTATTTGCATAATTAATCTTAGGAGTTAGTTTATATATCCCTCTTAACCCTTATCTTTTTATATTTCTTTAAGATTATTGTTAGAGCAAGATTGACAAAGCATCACTATTATTACTATATTTGATGAATATTAAAGCTTCTAGCATTGTTAAAGTGTAAGGCCCCTTATGATTACCAACATTTTCACATATTATCACTGAGTTGTTTGTTGCATTGTCAAGACCTGACATTAGAGACCTTGGGGTTGTTTCTTGAGGCTTGCTGATAGAAATTTACCTTTCAAGAGAGATAGGATACTTGTATTCTGTCTAAGTTGTTGCAGTGCTAAAAACACCATCAACACTTGACAGTCATGTCTTCGTTCTTATTTTGACTTGGAGAATCATTAAAAATTGTTCTGCAAAATTGTGCTTTGTGTCCAAAATTATTGTGTTTATAGCACATAATATTAAACTCCATTAAGGGTGTGAAGGAGTTATAGTTTCTTCTAGTGGAGCTAAGGACATTGTTTACTAGGCTTTTGAAGTTTATGGCCTTGTGGCCAAACTTATTACATGAGAAACAATATCCATTGAAAGAATAAGTCTTCCTAGCATTAAATTTTCTTTTGGAATAAGAACTTATCCAACTTTCTTCGGTTTTTCTTCGAATTGTCTTGGGATTTTGTGAGTTTGCACCATTCCCTTCGCTAATCTTCTTGCTTGCATCTCTAGTCTTGAATTCATTTTCATTTTCCTTGGAACTTGGGGCATTTTTATCAAACTTTTTACATTGCCCCTTTTGATTTTCCAATTCTCTCTTCAACATGGCAACTTCTTGTTCCAACTTGTCACAATCTATCTCTTTTGCACTTAACTTGTTCTTTATTTCATTTTCAACTTGTTCAGCCTCTACAAGTTGACTTCTTAAGTATTCAATAATTTTGTTTGATTCCTCCAAGCTTTTTTTCATTTCCTTAATTTTTATTTCCTGCTTGGTGACCTTCTTCTTCAATTTCTCATTTTGTTTATATACATAACGGAGCTCGTCTTCAAGATCTACTTCTTCTTCATTGCATTCTTGGTCAAATTATTTTTCTTCATGTTTGCTATTTGTGTCTTCCATGGCCATAAATAGTATTTCTTCTTCATCATTGATTTGGCATTCATCACTCTATTCTTCTAAAGAGTTGCTTTGTTTCTTTGAATAAAAGCTCTTTTTATGTTTTTAGGATTTCTTTGAGTTATGCTTAGAGGTTTTCTTTCCCGTTTTCTTTGTGTATACTTCCTTTTCATCCTCGCTTGTGTCACTTTCATTTTGAGGATATTTAGAAGCATAATGTCCAACTTTTCCACAATTGAAACATTTAAAAGGAAGCTTTCCTTTATACTTTCCATTTTCTTTCTTTAGTTTTCTCATGAAATAAGCCTCTACCTCATCACTGCTTGCATTCTCGCTTGATGCATAATGCTTTGTTTTTCCTTTCTTAGATGCTTTGAGGGAAATATCCTTTTGTGGTGTTCTCCCTTCAATTCTCATTTCATAAGTAACAAGAATCCCATGTAGTTCATCTTTTGTCAATTTGTCTAGATTTTCCAATTCCTCTAATACCGACACCTTGGAATCAAATCTCTTAGGTAAGGATCTTAATATCTTATCAACAATGAATGCATCATCAACACCTTCACCAAGTCCTCTCATAATATTTACAATTTCATCAACATGAAGAAAATAAGATGCCATGCCTTCATCTTCTTTCATTTTAAGGCTTTCAAACTTCCTTCAATGAGTTTACAACTTTTCTTTCTTCACTTTGGCATCTCCTTCATAAATATTTTGAAGTTTGACCCATATTTATTTTTCTAACTTGCAACACATGACTTTTGTGAACTCAAAATCTATTAAACTGCAAAGAAGAGCATGCTTGGCTTTGGCATTATTTTCACTTCTTTTATTTATGGCTTGATCCGTTGGAGGGGTTGATGGAGGTGTATAATCATCTAATACATATTGCCAAACATCAAACCCAAGAGCATTCAAGTAAGCTTCCATCTTAATACTCTAGAATGCATAATTAGTCCCATACAAAATTGGTGCTTTGACTGTATTATTATCTGCCATGTGTGCTCTTTAAGATCTCCCTTCAATCGATTAGGTTCTCTCCGAAGGAACCTAGATTTCATACCAATTGAAGAGCGTAAAAATATACAAAGAGGGGGGTGAATCAGTATATTAACAAATTTTTACCCTCTCAAATTATATCAACTTTAAACTCTAATACAATATCAACCATGCAAGAATATAACAATATGAACAAGTTGACACCAAGATTTTACATGGAAACCCTTACGGGAGAAAACCACAGTACAAAAATTGTACTTTATGTTTATATGAGTCTACAATGATTTTAGGCACCAACCTACAAGGAGCACCAACCCCTAAGTTTGATTTAGTAGGCACCAACCTATAAGGAGCACCAGATCCTAACTTGCAAGGCACCAACCTTGACTTGACTAAAAATAATGAATGTAGAGTAACTATCTTCAAATAGATTTTCAATTCTTCTCAATCCTTAATTTTGCTTTGTGATGATTGATATCACTTCAATGCTCACACAAGAGAATAGTTTTTCTAATCTGATTTATACAGTCATTCTCTCACACACTATACTCAACAAATCTGATATGGATATCAAATGTATATGTTGCTCATACATTGCAACCTTTGGTGAAAGAACAAATCACTTAAAAGAATCCGCCTCTTCATTGAAAGCATACCTCTTCCTAATGAACTGACATATCATAATTTTGAATTTGTTTATGACATTTCATAATTCAGAATTTGCACTAATTACTTTGTAATGGAGCGCTTTTTCTATTCAACCAAATTTATTTTCATATAAAGGATCACCCTTTTTTTTATTAATTTGATTACTAATGAGAGTCACCCTTTGTGAAGTTATGATTTTTCAGATTAAATTGGCCCTTTGTATCATAACTATTTTTCCTTTTGCTTAGGTGAAAACACATGTTTAGGAAATATCACTTCTTCTTAGAAGAATTCATGACTTCTCATGGAATCGTGCCTCTTTCTTCATCATGTCTTTTAGAAGAGACTAATTCATTTAATTTTTGTTTTAATTAATCTAAAAGCAAATTGTGACTTTTTGTTGGTATAATTAAAAGTGTTGTACCTTGTCCTAGGTCATAATTACACCTTAGTTAAGTTTACTTAGGGACCACATAGGAGGTAGTTGGAGAATTTCCACTTTTGGTGGACTTATCATGTTCTTACTTTAGTACATCCACCTTTCGTGGACACATCATGTGATTACCTCTCCACCTTTTGTGGGTGATCCAACATTTGTGGTGATTATCACATTATCAATTTTCCACTTTAGGTGGAGTGATAGCTTTTCATAGTTGTCTCATGTCATAAGATTACGACACTTGTCATAATCTTATGCCCTTCTATATTCTCACCTTGGCTATATAACCAAGGGGTCTCTCTCATTGTATACAATCATCTCATATCATTGACATTGAATACAGTTTATTCTTGTCATAGTCTATTCTCTCTCTTTTGTGCGTTCCATTTGGTCTCAAGATATTGGCAGCCATAGCCAATTCTACCATCTACCCACGGGTCTCATCAACCAAGCGGGCCCCTCCATATTCAGGCCTACCACAGGTTGCCTGGTTTAAAAACCTGGCGGTGGCTGCACAGAAATCTAGCTAGTTAAATATAAAGCAGCAACCAATTAAATCAGCGGCCAATTTTGTGAAAATCCGGTGGTAGCTTCAAACAGGCGCGTAAGAAGATTCCTTCAGCATATTCTGCCATCGGAACACAGAATATTCCGCGCAAAGATTCTAGGAATATTCCGGCAAGGGGAGCGACGACATTGGTGACGGCTAAACGGCCATCAAATTTAAGCCAGTAGTTGTTAACATCAGCAACACGTCAGCAGATTAAAAAAAAATTTCCCCCCTCTCCAATTGCATTTTCAATTTTGTAGGCGAACTTTGAAGACTTATAACTCAATCATTTTGAGTCCTTTTTTCGAGCACTTTTTTTTTATTTGGGGTAATTTTTCGTGATCTACATAGTGCTGCAATCATTTTTTGGTTTTGGTGCCCAGTTTTTCCAAAATTTGCAGATTCTCACAAGTGTTGTTGCTTCATCCTCATTTTGGGAACTTTGGGAGCTCATATCTTGCTCCTACGGTAACATTTTTGGGTGCAATTTTTTTTAAAGTGCATGATTTTTCATGTAATTTTTAGTGGTATGATCAAAATGATTTCATTTTGTACCAAAAATTGTACTTGATTCTATGGCCAAATTTGGCATTTGCGTGTACCAAGATCAAAGACCACTTTGTTGTTTTTGGCAAGTGGCAACTATAAACGCACTAAATATAAAGTGCCAAATCAAATATTGCTTGGGGGGTTTCTTGATTGAGTGATTTTGGGGGTAATCTTGTAGTGATTGCATGCATTCTTTTGCTTGATTTATGTTCTTGCAATGAGGAAATCAAAAATTGAACTCCTAACTCCACATAATTATGCTACATGGAGAAAATCAGTATGGAACTATCTCATGATGAAAGGTCTAATAGGCCATCTAAAGGACACAATTCAAAAACCTATTGATGTTAAAGAATTGGCAATGTGGGAGATTGATTGTGAGAAAACACTTGGATGCATATCTTCATTAGTCTCATTTGATTTGCAATTTCATATTGAATCATGCAATACACCTAAAGAAGCATGGGAGACTTTTGAAAAATTGTATGGTAAAACAGATAAGATTAGAGGATATCAGATTGATAATGATTTTATGAATCTTGATCCTAAAAGTTTTGACCACATCCAAGATTACATCTCCAAAATCAAGCAACTAAGAACACAATTGAAAGAATGCAGTATTGAGAAAGAGGATTTACAATTGATTTTGAATGTGTTATCCAAGCTTGGTCCTGAGTATTCAGTGTTTATTTCTGGCTTTCATACCCATTGACTTTCTATAGGAGCATCATATGTTGATCCTAAGTTTGATGACTTTGCAAATCTCCTAATCCAAGAGGAAGCTAAGTTAATGAACATGGGTCTAATCAAGTCTTCCAAGTCACATGCATTGGTGGCTAATGAGTCTAAAGGACAAAAAGAATCAAGGAATCTCGATAAGAAGCAAAAGAAGAAAAAGAACAAGCCACATAAAGAATCAGAATCAGAATCCTCAAAAGGAGAAACATCTAAGAAGGAGAGGCATTTTTGTGCATATTGCAAGAAGGATGGACATGAAGAACATTATTGTTATAAAAGGATATTGATGAGTTGAAAAATCTTCTCAAAAAGAATCACATTGATTTTCCTTCTAGAATGTCTGAATCTTCTTCTCCTTCTACTTCAAAACAGTCTAAAAAGGACAAAGGTCAAGCATCTACATCAGTAAATAAAGGTCAAGCTCTTTGTGCTCTTTCAAGTCTAGGATCAGGGAGGTGGCTTCTAGATTCAAGAGCATCTCATCATATGGCATCTTCGCAAACTATATTCTCTTCATTTCAGCCTTTTACTATGTCTCCTATCTTGATGGGAAACAATACATACATTAGTGTAATAGGGAAGGGATCTATTAGTTTTGGGGACAACACTTTTTAGGATGTCTTGTGTGTTCCTCATTTGACGAACAATCTTCTTTCCATTTATCAGATTACACATGGTGGAGATAGGAGAACTGTGGAGTTCACACCTAATTTTGACATCATTCGAGACTTGGAGACTAGAGAGATCATTGCTACTAGGGTGGTTGATCATTCATCTCGGTTCTATACCTTTGCACAGTTTGCTTCTGATGATGACAATGTTCCTTTGGCTGTTGATCACATACACCATGATTCAAAGGAGACATTTGGCTTCTTGAACTTGGGAATTCTCACATCAGATCCAGTACTTGAGCCATGCATTTCATCTCCTCCATCTACTATTGTACTTGATGATACTTATGATTCAACAGTTTTGGCTCCTAGTGATTCAGTGCAGTAGGACATACATAGTCTTCCAGATATGGCTACTTTGGATGGCTTCTTGACAGGTATTTCAAACTTGTTTGAGGAGTATCATCTTGCAGATTTGGAGGACACCATTGATGATATCCATCTTCTCTTTGGTGAAGACTCACCTTCTTCAGTTGTTGTGAGGGAACACTTTGACCCTCTTGTTCAATCTCTACATGATCATTCTTCACAAATTTGTGTGAGTGTGGATACTTTTGAACAACATTTGGAGGAGGCTTCTTTGTCTTCAAAGGGGATATACTTGTCTTTGGATCATGTTCTACATTCATCTCTACTAGATGTTGGATTGTCCTTTTCATCAATGTGGCCTAGAACGCCTATTTGGAGTGTGTCAGCTTTCGAAATTGACATGGAGACACTCGAGCATGCTTCAGAGACAACATCATCATCCATCATTCATATTCCTGATATCATGGATACATCCATGGTTTTGTTTCTTCCTAAGGGGAGGAACTTTTTTCGACAAGATTGGATCATCTTCAACATTCAATGTTGAGCTTCTACCATCATTACAGGAGACTCAACATTGAGGGGGGGCAGCCTTGTCTCTCTTCTACTGCTCTCTTATGGGGGCATCTTTTTCCTCACATGGGGTTTTTACCTTCTCATTCATCATTGAGAGCATTTCTTGTTTGTATTTCATCTCTTTTGGGGAGGATTTTTGTCCCACGGGGTTTTCTCCTTTTCTCTATTTGTGAGAGATTGCATTGATTGCATTACATGTACATGGGTACCTAACATGGCCTAGTAGTTGGGACCCATCTTTGCATCTTTGTGTCATTTGCATAATAATTTTCCACTCCCTAAGTTGCACTTAAGGGGGGGTGTTGGTGTAATTAAAAGTGTTGTACCTTTTCCTAGGTCATATATACACCTTAGTTAAGTTTACTTAGGGACCACATAGGAGGTAGTTGGAGAATTTCCACTTTTGGTGGACTTATCATGTTCTTACTTTAGTACATCCACCTTTCATGGACACATCATGTGATTACCTCTCCACCTTTTGTGGGTGATCCACCATTTGTGGTGATTATCAAATTATCACTTTTCCACTTTAGGTGGAGTGATAGCTTTTCATAGTTGTCTCATGTCATAAGATAACGACACTTGTCATAATCTTATGCCCTTCTATATTCTCACCTTGGCTATATAACCAAGGGGTCTCTCTCATTGTATACAATCATCTCATATCATTGACATTGAATACAGTTTATTCTTGTCATATTCTATTCTCTCTCTTTTTTGCTTTCCATTTGGTCTCAAGATCTTGGCAGCCATAGCCAATTCTAACACTTTTCATATTTATATTTGTCCCTTCTTGAAAAGTTATGGCTTTTCAAAATATGATGTGCTCCTTTTTTGTTTATCTTTTGTTTATTAAAACTGGAATCAATCAACTTCATAAAATAATCTTCTTTAACAATAAACTTCCCTTAACAATACAGATCAAGCCTTTAATGAACAATGATTATGATAAATCTGGAGTATTAACAAGTGATACCTTCTTCATGTAGACATTATCTGGCCTTAATCGATTATTTTATTTTGACCAATCTTTATGTTTAAACAATCTATATTAGACATTAGTTCAAAGGCTATCTATGCTAATCTTCACTTAGAAATCTATTCATTACTTTCTCTTAATTTGACATCAATGACAATTTCCAACAGGTTCATCTAATATTGTTCCAATTCATAATATAGTAGAAGATATGAAAGATACAATTGATGAAAAAGGAAATTTTGAGTTCCCTAAAGTAAAAAACTCATAATTATATCTTGAAAATGGTATTAAAGTTAGGACCATAACATTTGTCAAACAATAAATTAAACCTCCAAGTCCTGGGAGTTGATATTCACCCAATCTATCTATCCTCTATGCCCAAAAATATTCAAAGACAGAAAGAAAAAGGGTACTTCCATATACATTTTTCTTATGTTGATATCATAGTGCATCCTCATTTTAACTATGATATTGGGGCTAAATGTTTTTCCATTCTTATTGATACATGATTTCAAATATAGGATCAAGTAGTAATTTCTCAATTTAGAGGAATTTTAAAGATCATAAAAGACAAGGTGATGGAAAAATTAAAGTTTGTCCAAATTTTACTCTTTCTTTGGATGATAAATTTGGTACTTCAGATTTTTGCTTATTACTTCAGGTTGAAGGAATTTCCCTCTAGTCGAGATCTGTATAACGTATTGTAGCTGGTAGATGCATTTATCTTCTCAATACTTTATTTCCACCTTCCTCTTTTCAAACATGAGTAAGTTATCTAGAAGGCAACTCAAAAATTCTATATTTTGGTAGAAATATAGACCACTCTAGTTTTACTATTGGTTTCCCTATAGTAGAGAAACTGATCACTAAAGAATAATAATCTAAAATTAGAGAGCTATATGTGCCCTCTTCTTCCTTTTGTTCCTCTATACCCCAATGTGCAAAGAAGAAGACTTTCTACCATATATTTGTTAATCGATCCTTAGTCGACTATTCTAGAATAAGAACCTAAAATTGAACCTACTAGACATTCACTAAGACAACTGTCTAGGAATTATTCCATGTCAAGATCAATCCCAAAATCTAATAACAAGCCTTACATAGATTACAACCCTGTAGAAGCTTGTTCTACTTCAAGTCATTATCCCTTGAGTAGACAAATCTCTATTAATCCTTATCCATCAAGACCCTCTATGACTACCTTGTTTGATTTAAGTAGTAACCTTGAATTAATGGATGCTTTGGCTAGACAAGTAAGCTTAAAATTGGCTTTAACTCCAAAAGAAAATGAAGAAAAGGACATAAAAGGGAAAGGGATAATAAAAAATGAATGAAAAGGCTTGCAAGATGAAAAAGTTCTCCCCATAGTAGACAAAGAAAAGAAAACAAAGTTCAAGTTATAAATAGACATCAAAACAAAATAAATAACTAGCTACAAACCAGGGAGATGGCCAACTCTTGAATCTTTCACGATTATCAATCAAGACTGTGAGGAAGATATGAGTTACACCCCGTTGTTTGTTTACCACAGTATTACTTTTATGAGTAAATATGTTTTAAATGCGTAATTATATTTTGATGAATTTCAATGGATGAATGAAATGTATGAATTTGCATTATGATGAATTATTTTTTAAACCCTTTAATGATGCATATGATATATGATGAATATGATTTATATGTTATCATCTAACTACATACATGTTGCTCTAAGTTGGATGCAAGAAAGGTTTGAACCCTCTAGAGGGGGAGGGAGAGTATCACCCAGGAGGGGAGTTTGGTATGGAAACCATTTGTATACCTATCTGAGTAGATGCACACACTCACTTGCATAGGCTAGAGGAACCTTGTTGAGTCAGTTTAAGTTTTATGTCGGTAAGTGTTAAACCAAGTTGATAGCTTTTTGGCTGATAGAAAAGTTAGGATGGT
The DNA here is from genome assembly GCA_007258455.2 of Sequoia sempervirens. NCBI lineage: Eukaryota > Viridiplantae > Streptophyta > Pinopsida > Cupressales > Cupressaceae > Sequoia > Sequoia sempervirens. The sequence goes on from VDFB02271358.1 coordinate 973,509,424, forward strand.
TGTCTTTAATTATTATGATCGTTTAGTCAATTTGAGTTACTGTGTTAAAATCCTTATGATGAGAATGAGAAATATATTGTTTATTTGAATATATATGTATGGATACGTATATATGTGATGGTGCATACATATGTACGTATGTAGGTATGAGCATACATCGATAGTAGTGTTTATGTATACCAATACATAGATACGTAATACATATATGTGAACATTCATATATATATATACATATATACATATATATATATATATATATATATATACATTACATATATATACATATATATATTATGTTTAAATGATAGTGATATATATAATTAAGTGACTAATAAATATATATATATTAATATATGTATTTTTAATTGATTGGTATAGATATATAAATATATGTATAATATATATCATAATAAAGAACATATTATAATATATATATATACATAAATAATATCATATATATTATTGTTATTCTAAAAATATGATGGAAGCCATATTAAATGGCAAGTAATCCATGCGATATGGTGGTATATATGCCACGCAAAGGCAAGAGTGGAAACTATTTATAATGGTTGTGTAAAATAATAAAGGCCACCAAAATTGGTGCCATATCTTGCAAGATAATAGATGCAAAAGTTCCATGATAAAGGAAAAGTTTAAACAGAGTTTCAAACACTATTGCACAACATGTAAAAGGAGTGCATTGACTAAGTAAAAGGGATGTGATATAACTGTTTGGAGCCCATGACTTGGGGTGACTGAGTAAGAGGTAAAAGTTGCATTTGATTGGGACTTATACGTGCCATTTGCAAGAATTTTTCTGTTGTATTAAAAACTGCCAGCAAGTAAGAAGGTTGTGCCCAGCAAGCCAAGTCAATTTGGAAGGTTATAGAGTTGGTTTTTGGTTCATGCTTGCAACTAAAAATTGCACAGCTAGTTGCTACAATTGGCAAAGAAGTTTTAGAGGTGGCAGAAAATAAGCAAGGCATAGCTATCTTAAAGGGATCAACCACTTCTCTATTGCATTATAAAAGGATGTAGTTGCTCATAGTTTTATTGTTCAGTTTTTAGTGCATTCATATTATTATTCTGAGCATTAGATATTCATGAGATTGTGAGGAAATAGCGTATTGTGAGCAAGTATATTTGAAATTTTGTATTTTTAATCATCAAGAGAGAGTGGAAAGTATGTTCATTCATAGTTCATTTGTAGATCATTGCAATTCATTTTTTGGATTCATTTTTTTATTGGATAGCTGAGCATAAAGAAGGCAGTAGGCTGAGTTGTTGAGTTTTGGAGCAAGGAGTTACAAGAGCTATTTTAATCCAAGCATGATTAAGATATCTCTTTCTCTTTCTCATTTTTAATTCCAATTCTAAGTTTTATTATTATTTGAATATCATTATGCTATTATTGTATGCCTATTTATGCAATTGGGAAGAATGAGATTGCATGTGCAAGTAGTTAGATTGTCTATGTATATAGTTATATTATAAATACAAGAGATAAGCTGCATATTGAATTATGAAGTGCATGATAAGTAGTTATATTGATCATATTGTTTGAGTAATATATCAAAGAGAAGCTAAAATAAGGTTATAGGATAATATCATAATAATACAATATTGTATTGAATGAGTTATGTTGCTTTTCAACATAGGGATTGGAAATCATAATAAAAGTATGTTGTCTCTACTATCTACTGAATGATATTATGTTATGAATAGCTATGTGTATGGTAGTTTGACCATGAGTAGAGAGCTTACATTCTCAGGAGCTTATATCCCTTATATCAAAAGGATACGTTATTCCCTAGGGTTAGGGGAAAACACTTAAATTAGAGGCAATTGTTGGATCCTGAATGTTACAAGTATGTAACATGGTATTCAAGAGATTATGTCAAATATTTTGGTCTATGAAATCAATATTAGTGTGTCATCACTTTTTGAATGAAATATTGTTTATGAATGATAACCTTGGGGGAAAACCAAGAGAGGATTTAACCTCGGGTTAATAGAGTTTCCAAGTCGAGTAAGGGTGGGTGAACATATGACACCACTTCATAGAAAGTGGATTGATTATATATATATATACCAAAACTTTGGCCAAATTAGGTGTTGAAGTCACTGCTTACACTTTTTCGGTTCACTGTGATCCAAGTTTGCATAGCTATTCAGTAGAGTCATGCATGGTTGGAGCATATCCATAGTTGTATGATCGTACTAGATATGTAGGACACAACACCAGATACTTAGATGTGCATTATTAGAGGTTTCCATACCAAACTCTTCGTCAAAGGGTAGGACCATTTTTTGGTTAGGAAGATGTGTGGGGGACTGCTAAGTCCGTGGTTGGAGGAAAAGCACTTGGTGATGCTCTCCCTTTTGCAAACAATAGTCAAGACTTGTGAAACAAAATAATTGTGATCCAAATGAGGACAAATTGACCGTTGAACTCTTGTGAGTTATGAAATTGTATATGTTTATGATCATGAATCAATTGTAATTTGTATTTGAAAAGATAAGTTTCATCTACTTGGAATTATGTAATGTTATTTCATTTATACAATGATATGTGAAAATTATTTATGCAATGTGCAATTATGTTATTGAAAAGGAAAATTTTCATTTCCCTACTTTTGGAAACTTGTGTTATTCACTTCCTAAGTTAAAACTTAGGTGAAAACTATTGCGTAAATATTGGGCATGTTACATGTGGTATCAGAGCTACCTAGTTCAACACTATGACCTATGAGCTCATTATGCTAGCCTATTATCCAACATTATTAGTAGCTAATGTTTGGACTTTTGTACCAGGATGGTGCAACTCAAAATGACTACCAGGAAATCAGTTATTAGCAATGAGCACTACCTAAGGGCCAAGAAAGAGCAAGAGGCCATAGTCAAAACCATAGAGGGAACCAATCATAGTGGAGAGATATGGCTTGGATATTTTGAGACTCTTAGTAGTGCATTGTCACACATTAAACTAGAGAGGAAGAAAATGTGGGAAGCATCCAAGTTCATAGCTTCTATTTCCCCAGCCGAGTTTGATCCTCTACCACTCTCCAGGGACATTCCCATTAAGTGGAGTGTTAGTTCACCTTTGATTAGGAGGAACCCACATGTTCCCTCATCCCTTGAGCTTATTGTAATTGTATTTGATAGTGAATCAAAGGGATAATACTCCCCTTGACTATTATGAATAGTCATCTTATGTATAACTATATATTAAAGGATGGTTGAAATCCTTATCTTATAATAAAAATAAAGAATTGGAAAAACTTGTGCAATAGTTTCTCTCTTCTTCTTTTCTGAATGTGAATAAATGATTATTGAAATGTGTAAATGTTAAATGAACAATTAAAAGAATTTTATATCATAAATGAAAACTCTAGGTGGGATATTATCTATAAGTATGGTTGAAACTAGGACTAACCTTAGAGGTATTCATGAAGTAGGTCAACCCATAGGGAAATCTAAATCCAAACTAGATCAAATATTAACTATGTTAAATGAAGCAAGAGACAAGATTGGAAACCTCAAGCAAGATGTTAGGGGTACAGGTAGACTTGAGAAGGAGAGGATGTGAACTCCAATGATCATACTACCCTAAATGATCATGGAAATGATGAATCTAAGTCAAGATCAAAAATGGGTAAAAGGAATTGACTTTCCCAAGAACTGTCTCGAGCTATGAGAAAGGTCACTCCTAATTTTGAAGGAACCATGAGTGGGGATTTTATTGAAGCATGGCCCACAAAGATGGAGAAGTACTTTGGAATAAAATTATTTCAAAGTGACTAAGTTCATATGGGGAGCTTTTCAATTATCTAGTGAAGCATCCACTTGGTGGATGAATAAGAAGATGGAGTTGGGTCTTAGCTCATTAAATCTAACTTGGGATGATTTTGTGGCAATCTATCATCAGCGGTGGCTTCCTCAATTGTAATTTTATTAGAAGTTGATGGGATTCCATAATTTGAGACAAGGAGATTCCACTATAAATGAATACTGGGAGAAATTTATTCGCCTTCTTAAGTACTTTATAGGAGTGAATTTGCACCCCTCTCGCAAATTCCCCTTTTCCACCCCCTACTTTAGAAAAATCAAACCCGACTAAGAAATTCCACATCACCTATCTGTAATGCATCCACTTGGTGCTTGTCTTTTGTGTCAATGGGGAATTTTTTGTCGAGGATGCGAGCACAATGTGTGGAGCCCTACACGGTGCACTATTGTCCCTAACAAATCATAGCCTCTAGAGTCTGCATGGACATTACGTCTCCCATTGGGGTTGAAGCATAACACATCAGTGTCAACTAGTCGGCCTAAAAATGGCTCTCTCCCTCCTAATTGATCTTCAAATTCTTATCTTTCTCATTCACTTCATCTCTTTAGCAATTCAATCCATCTTCTACAATCTCTTTAGCATTCTACTTCATCTTCTATGCAATTCATGCAATCTCTTGAACATTGCGTGGAAACTTGCTACTCCATCAACTTCATTGAGAACGTGTTGTGCCACCGTAGAAGCTACTAGCTTGGTGTCTTGTGAGACCTCCTTCATCATTGTTGTGATCGTTTCAACTTTACCAAGCTTATAGTCTTGCATTCTCCCTTCATTGGCCTTGAGTTCCTTTGGGTGGAGGTGGTATTGCTTCACTATCCTTCTTTTGTTGTGGTTTGATAGAATTGCATTATGTTTTTCATAGTGTATGATACTCTCTTTCCTACTATTTTCTTTATCACATTTTCTATCTCGTGGATTTCTTGGCTATCAATGTAGGTGGAAACACCAAAATGAGGGTTTGACTGAGGAAAAACCATAAACAACCCCAACATTTTTCCTCTCTTGGTTGTGTGTATGTGTACATGTATGCGTTGATTTTGTTGGCGAACTGGGCTCTCAATAAGTTGGTCTTTTTCACCATTTTTTTAGTCATCTCCTTCATTACCTCTATATTTCTTTCTTACATTATGTTATTTATCATCCTATTTAAACTCATTGACTAGACCGTTAGTAGGTTTTTTTGAACTTCGCATTGTACTTTTGCACTTTCTGGTCGTATGGATGCCAATGCCCTAGAGAGACACCAACGCACCACGTTGTCTTCCTTGACCTGCGCTATTATCCTTGGGCGAAGAGTTGTATGAGGTATGGTTCAATTTTTAGAAACTAGTTCATTTAGTCCCATCCAAACATTCAAATCACTAGAGTGATAGAAGCACTTGAGATTTATCTTCATTCTCTATCCTTGACTTAAAACACCTGCTTAGCCTGAGGTAAGATAGGGCATCCTTCCGCTCTCGGCTCTCTATGACATGGAGCCTTGGTGTGGTTGGTTCCCCTACCTTAAATTTTGGTGAACCTAATGTGAAACATTTTGGTTAAATTTAGCAATGTTGAAAGGCCCTTTCCTCGTATCCTAGGAGTATTGTGGGTGTGAGTGTTGTGAGGCGTTTCACTTTGTAACCCAACCTATGACCCCTACTAGCATAGTTGGAAGGTTTCATAAGAATTATGAAAGGAAACCTCAATTGGGTCACTCTCTAGTTGTGAAACCTTAAAGGGCTCTGTGAAAGTTTCGTCTAGTATACACAGTGGCTTCCTTTTTACATCTTCCCATCCCATCTATGCAGCCTACGAGTAGTTCTCCTGGCATAACATTCACCTTGCAGGACCTGTCAATGAACTATAATAGAGAGCCATCTCCATTAAACATCCCCACACAAATCAATGGAAACACTATAACAGGTGTTATGTCAGGAAAATGTGTCTCAACCTTGCAATTATGTATGATTTATTTTTGATAGGATGTATATATATTTTAAATATGTTTCCTAGTTACACCAATAAGTGTATACAATGGCAACACAGAGTGAAATGTGAGTCTGTTAACTTTTTCAAGAAAATTCTAGAATGGATGACATACATTTAAATAAAGGATATATTGTAAATTTGGACCGTTCATTTAGTAGGTTTTAGATCTAATGGTAGATATTTTGTTGGCATGTCTTTCCCTAGAATGTAACTCTATTTTATGAGGGTGTTGTATTATGGTTGCGGTAGAGATTGTGATGATTTCTAAGAGTATGATAGTGGTGATGTTGTCTCTTGATCTCTGAGTGGTGATACTCTTGTGAGAAGCTTGCTCTACAAGTATATTGTAATCTTTGTGATTTACTAAATAATATATTGAGAAACTTTTGGAGTGTGGGGTTTTTCTCCTGAAAGGGTTTTCCCCACGTAAATCACTATGCCATGGTATGCATGATATTTATGTTTATTTTTGTTTAAGTTTCTATATTTGTTAAAGATCTATAATTTTTTTGCATTATTATCCTCTCAAGATTAGTGTAGGAAGTTGTTATGCTACCTTAACTTCCTTACAAGTGGTATCAGAGCTTGATCACCTTTGGTTTCAATTGTGGGTTGTTGGGCTTTTTGGACTAATCTAGATTTGAGTGGGAGCTTGTGCAGAAGACACTTTGTGATCTTGTTGTAGGAATTTTCAAATGGCAAGTTCATCAAGGAGAATAGAGGTGGAGAAATTTTCTGGAAATAATTTTGAGATGTGGAAGCTAAAGATGGAGGATTTGTTGATAGATTGAGATCTATGGAATGTTGTTGATGAGAATGTTTCAAGGCCCACAAATCCTACTCGAGCTACTCAATATGATGTTATGGACCGTAAATCCAAGGGTCTAACCATATTGTGCTTGGCAAACTCTGTTTTAATTAATTTCCATGAGGAGACTTCTGCATAGAAACTATGGAAGAAACTTGGTGAGATGTATCATGCCAAATCTTTAGTGAACAATATTTTCTTGAGGAAGAATTTGTATTCCTTGAGAATGGAAGAGGGTGGACGAATCACAAACCACTTGGAAGCATTCAATATTTTGGTGGCTCAATTGGCATCAGTTGGTTTCAAAATGGATGAGGAGGAGAAATGTCAGATCTTGCTTTGTTCTTTGCCTGATTCGTGGGATTCTCTTGTTATGGCTATTGGGAGTACTTTTTTTATTTTGAAGATTGAAGATGTTGTGGGTTATTTTCTTTTTGAAGAAATGAGGAGGAAGTTATACATCACTGCCAAGGAGGCCCTAAATTTTCGTGGAAGACCTAAGGAAAAAGACAAGAAGAATGAGAAGCATGACAAATTCAAGTCCAAGGGGAGATCTAAATCTCTTGGAAAGTCCAAAGTTATTTGTTGGAACTGTTGTAAGCCTGGACATATTCGTAAGGAATGCAATGAAGAAAGTTGATTTTGATTTTGACTCTGAGAAGGAAGATGGTGATTCATTCATTACAGCTTTGGCAACTCGTGCAGGTAATGATGCATGGTTAATTGACTCAGGTGCATCTTTCCATATGAACTTTAATAGAGATTGGTTTTCTGAATATGAAGAATTTGATGGAGGTAAGGTGTACTTGGGTGATGATTCTCATTTAGAAATTTTTGGCCGTGGTAAAGTTAAAATCAAGTTTCTTGATGGTAGAATAAAATAATTAATGGTGTGTTGCATATCCCTGGATTAGCACAAAATTTTTAATCTATGAGAAAACTAATAGATGCAAGTGTGTAGGTAGTATTTTCTGATGCAGGATGCAAGATGGTCAGAGGTGCTATGGTGATTGCTAGAGGTGTCAGATATGGAACATTGTATAAGCTTGAGTCATGCATTGTTGAGTGCAATATTACTTCTATGAAAACAAAGTCTATGGAAGAAGTGAGGGTTTCACCTTCAGCAGATGGTCATGGCTTTTGGGTACCCAAGGGTGATCTTTCTTCTAAAACAAAGTTACCTACAGAGAAAACTATGTTATGGAACCAAAGACTTGGCCACATTGGAGAAAAGGGTCTAAGGACCTTGAAAAATAAAAACCTTATTGAAGGTTTGTCTGATTGTAATCTTGAATTCAATTTTTGTAAGCATTGCATTTATGGAAAAAAAAAACCGCATTTAGTTTTACTTAAGTTCTCATAAATCTTGTGGTGTATTGGATCTTATTCATTTTGATGTATTTGGTCTTGTAGATGTTCCTTCAATTGGTAAATCCACATATTATGTTTCATTTATTGATGATTATAGTAGGACATGGGTATATTTCCTAAAGAGTAAATTTGAAGTTTTCAGTCGATTTAAAGAATTTAAAGTAATGGTTGAGTTGCAGACTGGAAAGAAAATAAAATGTTTGAGGACTGATAATGGTGGTGAATTTTTCTCTAATGATTTTGAAAGATTGTGGTATTTGTAGATAGAAAACAACTCCATATTCTCCACAATAGAATGGAGTTGCAGAAAGAATGAACATGACACTGATGGAGAAGGCTAGGAGTATGTTGAGTGGTGCTGGTCTAGAAAAAAGGTTTTGGGTTGAAGTTGTTACCACTGCTCGTTACTTGATTAACAGGTCTCCTACATTAGCTCTTGCTGATAAGACACCTATAGAGGCATGGTCAGGTTGCAAGCCTTCATTAATATATCTTAGATTTTTTGGTTGTGAGGCATACACACATGTGCCAAAGGAGAGGCGAACAAAGTTGGAGAACAAGGTTGTGAGATGTATCTTAATCGGATATCATTATGGTGTGAAAGGATATAAGCTTTGGGATCTTGTTGCATAGAAGTTAATACATAGTAGAAGTGTTATTTTTAGAGAAACTAAGCCTTCTTCTATTACATTGCAGCCAGAACAAAGTAAATGGGAAGATGTGATTCAATTTCCTCCTACACCTGAGAATGTTGAATCGAGGCCCAAAGATAGAGAAGAAGTTGAGGAGAGCTCATCTAGCTCTGGATGTTTAGAAGAGGAGGAAGAACCTCCAACTCAACTTGTTCGTAGGTCTATACGACATAGAAAACCACCTGAAAGGTATTCACCTGATGATTGGAGATGTATTTTTGCTTTGAATACTAACATGGATGAACCCAGATTTGTAGAAGAGGCACTATGTATGAATGATGTACAATCCTGGAAGATTGTTATGGATGAAGAAATGACATCTTTGAAAAAGAATGATACATGGGATCTTATACCATTTCCTGAAGGACGAAAACCTATTGGTTGCAAATGGGTGTTTAAGAAAAAGATTGCTTTAGCTGGAAGTATTGAGAAATGCAAAGCAAGGTTAGTTGTGAAGGGTTACTCTCAAGTTGAGGGTGTTGATTATGGTGAGATATTTTCTCCTATTGCAAAAATGACATCCATTAGATTTTTTCTTTCTATTGTTGTTTCTTTTGATTTAGAGGTTGAGCAAATAGATATGAAAACTGCTTTCCTTCATGGTGATCTGGAGGAGGATATTTATATGACACAACCAAAGCACTACGTGGTGAAAGGTAAAAGTAAATTGGTTTACAAATTGAAGAAATCTGTGTATGGCTTAAAACAAAGTCCTACGATGTGGTACCATAAATTTGATACATATGTGTTGAGTTTTGGATTTGAGCGTTCTAAATCAGATCATTGTCTTTATTATAAAATTGATGGTGATCATTTCCTTTTTATTGCATTATATGTTGATGATATGTTATTTATTGGCAAAGGGAAAGGTGTGATTTTAGAACTAAAATCTCAATTTGCTACCAAATTTGAAATGAAAGATCTTGGTGCAACTAAACACATTCTTGGGATGAAAATTAAAAGAGATAGAGTGAGAAGAAAGCTATGGCTTGGCCCAAATAAGTATGTCAACTCAATTTTACAAAGGTTTGATATGCACGATTGTAGACCATTGTATGTTCCTGTTTCAATTGGAACAAAGTTATATATTTTATATTTTCCAAAATCACCATCAGAGATGGAAGACATGAGCAGAGTTCCTTACCAAAGTGTAGTTGGAATTTTGTTGTATGTTATTATTTGTACTAGACCAAACATTTCCCAAGCAGTGGGATTTCTTTCCAAATATATGTCTAATCCTGGTAGAGTTCATTGGGATGTAGTTAAAAAAGTCTTCAAATATTTGTGGGGTACCTCAGATTATTCTGCAGATTATTCCTTATGTTATCATAGTAATATGACTGAAGATGAGATTTCCCTTGATATTCATGGTTATGTGGATTTAGATTGGGCAATGTTGGGAAATATTGGGTTCATCTTAGAAAGGACATCTGAGATCAATATTGTCTTCAGTAACTTTTTTTCCTTAAATCGCCTCAAAGACACATAGTGTTATGCCATAATGCGGAATCAAACATAGTTCATTTCCCATATTAATCCTTTTGAGAGAAACTCATGCAAAATAACTAGTTCCAACAATGCAAACAAACAAATTTAACAAAAAGAATCAATAAACATGAAAGATGGAACAAAATACATGAACACACAAATATACATGGGGAAAACCCTTACAAGTAAAAAACCCCACACTCCAAAAGACCCAAATCGTCATTGTATTATTTAGCAACAAAAGTATAGTTACAAATACAATATTAGGCTCATGGCCTTTACAAGAGATTTACATCTTGTTCCATTCTGGAGATTATCTAGCAACATAACCCTACTTTGACTACCTCTCTCTTCAAGACACCTCTCTTTTGGCTACCCAACCTCTCGACCCAACCGCTGGCCTCTCGGCTTGTCAGCCACACAACCACTCAGCCTCCTAGCCTATGAGATTCTTCTCTGCTCTTTGAGATCAACTCACGCCCCCTTTAGGGTTTCCATACTTGCTATCTTCACCAACAAGCTACTTTTTCACCTCAAGCCACACACCATCATCCAACATTTAATGTTGGCCATCAAATAAGTGATCATTCAAATCTCCATCATCGAACTTAGGGTTATTTACCTAACACCATGTTGTCGTGTTGAAGAGACATTCATTATAGTCTCACTAATGTCCATTGAGCACATGGGCCCACATGCCATCTATCCTCCATGTCATCGCCACCTATCATCCTTCATCATGATCCGCTTGTTATCCAATTTTCATCTTATACCTTAATTGCACACAATGTTTTAATTTTTGTCAGCATAAGATTAATGAGGGTCTGGTTGAAAGTTGATATGTGAACCAATCTTGCATTACTTGTTTAAATCTCAAGGGCTTGGTTAAAGTTTTCCATGTTAGAATAAGGCCTCTTTAACCTTATTCCATCCATAATCTTCTCAAAAGGCATAAGTTTTACATGAATATATTGTAAAAAGGCTATGATAAGGAAACCTAGTATGTGCAAAATCAATACTCAAAAGGTGTGTACCATTTGACAGTATAAAAGAATGGAATGAAGACAAAACAAGGTTTCATAGACAGATACAAATCCAATGAAGACCCAAGAGTTCCAAAGGATAGTTAAGTATTCATGCCAATAGATTACTATCATGAAGGTGCAGTCAATATGAGCAAAAGAGTAACCATTTGAAGGCCCTGCACCCCAAGGACAATAGTCATGTGTTTCAATCATATCTCAAAAAATGCAATATGGGCTTTTGAGAATTTTATATAAAAATTAGAAAACAATAAGGTGAAAAAACCCTTTAAATTTCTCACCAACCCAATTTGTGGTTCTGGAGAAATTTTCACCAATCCTAAGACAATATTTTCATTTCCAGAACAAAGGGTTCATTGAAAGAACAAAGAAAGACACAAAAATACAGTTTCCTTCTCCTTTTACTGAGCAAAGTAAATATTTTTTCTCCAAATACACAAAGAGGGAACTGTATTTCATCAAGTATCAAGTAAAGAACAAGACACAAGGATCTCATGATGAAGATGAGCAATCAAGAATGAGCAGTTGTGATAGAGATTTGGAGCAGTCATATGAGTAAGGGGTGATTGGAGGCAAATGCAACAGTTTAAGTGCATTTCAAGACCCCACATGAGCAATACAATAGTCAAGGGGAGTTTTCATGCCATAAACATTTAGTTATGAATAGTTTGGAGCCCTTATACATAGGCTTTTTTATCTCATATGCCCAAGAAGATATTTCATCATGTAGAGATAGAGAAGATGCCATTTTGCACAATAAAAGCCTACACCTAGTGAGCTCAAGTTCAAATATATGCCTTTTATCATGCAATCATTTAAGGAATCATGCAAAATCTTAAGAGTAGTTATCATTCAAGTTCAATTCAAAAAATAGAAGGCAATGGGCGAGCAAAAGATAGATCCACCTTTTTAGGAGGATTTTAAGGCATAGAGGGCAGTCTTACATCAGTTTTGAGGTCCCACATGGGTTGACCATCACTCAAGGGGAGTTTTGCACACTTAATCACTCATTTTTCTCCAGTTTTGAGGCCTTTTTTTCATGTTTTTCAAAATTGCACGACCAAGGATGATTCATCATGCATATTGGTGGAGTTTTCAAGAAAAGAAGAGCTGAAGTTCACCATGAGTTGTCTCTTTCAGTTACAAGTTTCTCTTCTTTTCTATATCTTCTCTTTTTTCCTTTTTTCAAAGGGGTTCTAACTTTTCTTCAACATGTATTGTAGCTTTGTTAAGCTCTTTTAGGCTAAGAAAATCCTTTGTAGCTCAAATTTTATACTTGTAATAGCAATTCCTTTCATTTTTCAATAAAGAAGCAACATTTCCTTCTTAGATATCTCTTGTTTCAGTATTGTAGATGAATGATTGAATGTATTTACTGTGTTTTATCTATCACATCCTTTGAATATATCTCATTCACATAGTATTAAGGAAAGGGAAATCATGTCAAATGCAAGTTGTGAGTTGTGCTAGATTGTTTACAGTTGATTGGAGTTGTGAAATTTTGTTTCCTTCATGCAAACGCTGAAACTAAAGCCTTCTTATGAAACATTTATGTATTTCATGATCCGATTTGAGTTGTGAGTAATCAAAAGCTTCTTGTTTGAAGTTGGTTGTGAGTTTAGGGTAGCAGGTAGATCTAACAACATTTCGTGCATCACCTCCTAGGATAGATTTCAATTCCAAGTTTCTTTCTATCCTTTTTCCTTTCAAATAAGGTAGTTTTTTGGAGGTATCATAGGGAACCAACCCTTTATATAGAGACTCATATTTACTATGAGAAACCCACAGGATCGAAGATTTTTCCATGTTTCAACAAGATTAGCTAATTCTAGGCTTAGCTAGGGTGCAATCCTAGTTGACAACACCACTGTTGTCACCATCTTGTCAGGACCCACCAAAGATACTCACGAGCAACAATTAATACATCACCCTATCGAGGAGACTGTATATCATCTCCCTTTGATATCAAAATGTTCCTTTGATATTTGTTTTACCGCTCCAAGTGGTCCCCACATCCATCGGCTTCAAAATAGCTATATTGTTGAAAACTCAGACTTTAGAACCTCTTGTTGAAGGTTACGAAGTTCCCAAAACCCATGACTCATTGACAATAAAAGGATCACTATGTCACTCAAAACCAAAACTCCAAAACCTCTTATCGAAGGTTACAAAGTTCCCAAAACCTGCAACTCGCCGACAACAAAGAGAACCTAAAAGTCGCTAAGTCAGGAGGTTATGAAACTTTAGAACCCCATGACTTAAGTTAGAAAAACTTGAAACCCAGTGACTTAAGTCAAGTTGATGAAGGAAAAACATAACTACTCCAGGAAGTTGATCAAGCCAATAAATTTGAGTCATAATTCTCAACATTCTCCCACTTGATGAAGAACTTACTGGATCCTTGCAATGCAATCTCAAGAATCTTAAACAATGCTTTTGTGCTCCAACCAAGACACCTGCAACGACATCCAAGATGTCCACCAAATTAGGCAATAGTTCTAGCCATCCACCACAAGAAAAGGGAACAAGCCAAGGTGTATATGCACCATTCTCAAGAACACAAGCATCTAATCCAACAAACAACAAAGGTTTCAACACTACCACCACTCCACTATGCTCATAAGCTATATAGAAGCAATATCAACTTCAAAGCTTCAACGTGAACACAACCGTGAAGTTATCCTCCAGAAAACAAGATAGAACATCAGCTAGAACAACAACTAGAAAACTAACTGCTCCCATCCAACTAAACAAAAACCCACACGATTGAAAATAGAACCCACAACAAGTGCTAATGCATCTAATCACACATACCTCCAAGGTATCCACACCAAAAAAATCATGCCAACTTACATATCCAACCCATCAACTACAAATACAAGCTCCATGTGCCAACCAATCAAAGAAGATAAAACACATCTAGGAACTCCCACTACATGGGTAATTCCAAATCTGAAAGATCAAGGCATAACGAGTCTACTGACAACATCATACAAGAGGTGTAAACTACATCATGTAGTACCAAAGAATCATCCACAATAATATGCACAATCTGTAAATAGACAAAACTTTGACCACAGGTCTGCACAGCTCTCCCAAGTTCTCCACACCCAACAAAGGAAAGAGATAAAGAACCTCCATGCCATCACCCAAGAACATGAGTGAAAAAAAATGACCATAGGCTATGATCACTATAGCTCTGACCAAACCTCAAACCAATGTAGTGTGAAAAAAAACATCTAGGAAGACAACCAAGACCAAAGAGAGAAAAAACTGCACATCATGTACCTATAGAAAAACCTCCTACATACACCTCTTAATTCCAATTATGTCGCGTATGATCTCCTTCAAAACCCCAAGAGAAAAACCTTAAACACATCCAACCATTCAATCTACAAGATCAAACACAACATATATATCATGTAATTATATGGATGTAAGCTTCTCCAAGAAGATCAAACACTTCCATTTTCCACCTCAGGAAGAAAAGCCCATAAATCATCTCCTAAACAACCCTTCAAAAGAAATGCATGACAAATATACAAGGAAATGACCATGCCAAACATCCTTCAGAACTAACTACAAAGCTCAAGATCCATATCTATGAAAGATACAACATATAGATTCATGCTAAACCAATCCTCAAATGAGTATCCACAACCAATCATCATTAAACAACTCATTCCATGAGAATCAAAACATGAACATAACACATCTGAAAGTAATAATGGGAAATACCTTTCAAATGATAATTTGTCGAGTAGACCAAGAGTGGGGAATGAGAATTCTCCTCTAGGGTAACCGAGTCATCATGACTTCTCCAAGAGCAATCTCCTCATTGGTCTTTATTGAACTTACGTCCAACCAAGGTGTAGGCTCCTTAGACTTTCTATTGAAATCTCACCAAGAGTAACCATCTCAACAAAATTTCTCTCCTCTTAAGAGAGATACAACCTCACCTTATTCTCCATGTATCCATGGGTACCTACAAACAATCATCTCATGCTAAACTCTAAATGCATCATTGCACTATCATGAAGTTCTCAAGCATATGACCAATACACCCAATACACAAAGAATTACCAAACCACTATCAAAAGCTCCAATCATCTGAATCAAGAACTTATCATGACATCATGATATAAACATCCCCCTTAGGAGATCCCATGCTCTAGGTGAACATAACATGGTCTCAAGAGTAATGCATCATGCCAAAACTCTAATGCGCAATCAAGAGTATACCATGACATGAAACAAAACAAACTCCAAATCAACATCACTTGTCAAGCACCACCAACACCTCAACCAAAGACTCCAAGAATCCTCCATGGTTCTAAGATGTTGCACATCTTCAAATAGTGTCCATGCAAATGCGAAAGAACCCTTCTGCAACAACAAGATCTAAGAGCTCCTCCTAGTAACATCTGTAACACTAGAGAAGACCATTCATCACTAAGCAATGAAATCATAGTCATTGCTAAAGCTCCCACTGAAACATGACAACCAATCTTTCCAAGTAGCATGACCAAACATTTTCTAAACTAAAAATCCTCCAAGTCCACTCAGTCTCTCACATTTCTAGGGTTTTCACCTAAAAGGAGAGAGATGGGCCCAAAATGGGAATTGTCCTCATTCAAGATTAATGTCAAGAGGGAAGGAATATGTCTAATTTATGATGTCTAGGTGCAATAAACTAAAAGAAATATGACTTATTGATGTTAAATCTAAAAAATATGAAGTGATGGAAAACACACTGTGATATGCAAAAACACCTAAAAATGCAAGTAAATGATGAAATAACTGAATAGAACTGGAGAGGTGCACCTGGAATCTCAAATCTGATGTGGAGAGATTTTGGAATCCTGAAAATTTGACTGAAAATGTTGTCTGGGACACTTACGCCAGGCTGGGTGACTTAGTCCCAATTTTGGGAAAAATTTGTCGGAACATGAATCTACCAAATGGGTATCCAAAAATGTAGAAAACACTTTCCAGGCCTGGAAGTGGGACTAATCCACCACTGGTGGTGACTTAGTCCACCTACAGATTTCAAAAATCTCTGGATAGAATCTTGTAGCTTCGGGTTTGCACTTTGGTTCTCTACAGGTGTCCTCTTCTGAAACTCTGATTTTCAGGCCTGAAAGTGACTTTTTGTTGATATTTTGGCTTGGTCAACAAGGAGAAGTCTTCAAAAAGTCTTCAACCTAATCTTCAATGATCTCCAAATGCTCAAAGTGCCTAAATTTTCAAACACATAATGAAAGAGAAACAAATGGTGAATGTTAGGGCATGGGGGTTTGCCTTGGTCAAACCCCTTTTTAGGTAATTAAACCAAATGAAGAAAGAATGTAATAAATCATGCAACAATGGAGCTAATACCTTGACGCAATGTTTGATCTTGAATTTCTATAGCAAAACATGAAGAATCTTCCCTTGAATGTCTTAGGAAGCTATCTTGATGACTTGCAATGACAAAACCCTAGCTTGCTTGACTTGAGGGAGAAGATAGATGATGAATGAATGATGAGAGATGTGTGAATGAGTTAAGAGATGTAAATTAGTGTTTAGAGACTTGATTTTATAGGAAATTCACCTTATTTTCCCATAAATTGAATCCCCAAGGCCGACATGAAGAAAGAATAAACTTAAATTCTAAAATTTCCCGCTCAAACCTCGAAAATAGGCCAAATTGGACTAATTTGCCAGGTTGGGAAACTTAGTCTCACTTGGCAAGGACTAAGTCACCCAGATAGGAAACTTGGTCCCACAGGGGCTCTTTTGACAGTTGGAATGATGGGGAATGAGAAATTTCAGCTCTTATGTTGATTTCACCGAGTATTTTATCAAATTATGCCTTGGGATGCACAATATGGGGTCATAGGGGCCTATTAATGATGATGTAAAGGTCAATTAGGGCTTGGGACACAAAATTCAATGTGAAAGTGTGATTAAATACACTTTACAACACTAAAATGAGGTCCACATAGCCTAGAAAGGCACAACATCTAATGTAAATGTGTAAAACACATTACAACACTAGATTAAAGTTAAATTTAGTTCACAAGCCTTCTAGATTGATGTGATAATGCATTTAAATACATTTTGAAACATTGAATTAGGGAAATATGGGTCCATTAAGTCTAGAGAGGTGTGAAAGTCTTTTACAACATCTTTACAAGAAATCAATAAATGCATTTTATTCAGTTTGCAAGGGTCCAAGACCTAGTGTGGATGTGAAAAACATCTCACAACACCAAATCAAGGCCTCATTAAGTCCAGTTTGTCGTTAACTATTATCATATCAAGCAAGCAAAAAGGGATACTTTTTTTGTGTCCACAAAACCCTATGCTAGATCATACAAAAGCAAAAGATTTAGGAAAGGCCTCAACCTCAAAAAACATAAACAATACCCATGATACCACGATGGGACATATTTATTTATCACAACATGATGAATCAGATACACATCAATATATTGTTTTAAAACAAAGTCCAAATCCATCAACAATGTTTAGCAATATTTTATACTATAATGACATCAAGTGGATATTAGATTGTGATATCTCTCCCACATATGACTCAATGATTGGGAATGTTGAAGAAGTTCCAAATGAGCCAAAAAAATCCTTTGTTGTACCCATACCTACCGACTATTGTGAAGAGTCTTTTATTGATAATATATCATCCATTGAAGGATCATGTCAAGAGGAGGCTCCTAAGGATAATGAAAGAAACTCTAAATTGAGTCCAAATCAAGAACCCTAGGTATCCCTTGAGTTTCACCAAGAGCTAAGGGACATTTTCAAAACCATTTTAAACTCCAAAGATGTCCCCGATATCACCCCTAAGATGTTTCTTTCTGATGGGAATATAGGCATTCTTCATCCAAAACAAGAATCTCCCATTCTAGATATTCCCACACAAGAGCAAGCAGTAGTTGAGATTCTTGATTCTTATAGTGATTGTGCATCATCAACATATTTTGAATCAACACCAACATCTTTTGAAGCAATATCAACATATAATGATGCCATAGAGTCAAAGCAAATAGTTCATATTCCTGAACAGCAGAAACCCATAGCAATACCATGTGTTCATGACAAGTCATATTTAGTGGCTATGGATCAAAGGATACATTATTAGGGCAAAGGATTAGGTATTGATAATACCTTCACAATTTTGGGGGAAATCTTTTCTACAACAAACATCAACATATGGGACACAAAGAATCCTTATGATGAAAATACTGTCAACACTACAACTAGTTGTATCATGAGTTGGCATTCACCCATCATCTCATACATAAACTAGGACCAACGTAAAAAGAATAAATATTATCTAATCAAGGAAAATATCATCAAATAAAATGAAGCAAAAAGCAAAAGGGACACATCAAGTACAAATGGATACCAAAGCAAAATAAAGAAAATATTCCCTCCAAAACTCTGCTAGTTAAAGAAACTATGGGGCAAAATAAAAAAGGGAAATATATCCATCAAAAGATTCCTCAAATACAAAAGTAGGCTTCTCAAGAAAGGAACAAATTATATCCAATGGTTGGTCCTAATTCCATGAAAACCTCCATTCCCACCCATCATTTCTCATCTTCCCAAGTTTGGAGAGTCAAAGGTTCCAAACCATCAACCGATACATCTCATATTTCTTCATACATGTCATCGTCCACTCCATTCATGATATCTAATTCTCACATTAACCGTTTGTTGGGAGATACTCTTCATCATAAGGATTTTGAAGGCACTTTATCGCAATGTTCGCACATAAACAAGGTTAATTCTGGTACCAACAAGGAAAATAAGAGTTTTTCAAGGTTGCATTCAAGTGCTCGTATCTTAGCAAAGCAGGTTCTTCAAGCAGGATATTGCTAGCATGTTATGACAATGGCCTCTACATCAGTACCACCAAGTGGTTCAACATGAGGGTAAATTTTCCAAAAAAAACAAAACAATCAAAAAATCAAGAAAATGGTAAAAATAAAAATTATCGTCCAGTGAAAACCAATACGGTGGAGCTTTGGCTAAATACCATGATGAAAACCTATAAAACATATGTCATGAGTAGAATCAAGCATCTATATGATCCTTCTCATATATAAGCATATCATCCTTGTCATGATAAATCCAATATTCCCTCCATCTATCCAAATCCAGCTTTCATCCAGATATTCCACTTTATCTTGATCTTGACAAAGATTCGGCGTAAACTTGAACTCTACTCATGGAAAAATTTTGATAGGCTCTTTATTATTTTATCTCATGAAGTCCCATAGCCTATATCTAGCATGATAAAACTCTATTGAAACTCTTCACATATACATTACCTATCTTGGTTGGTTCATTAAATTATGAAGCATTGCTAGACATTGGGGGTAGGTTATTGCACTCTTGTTTCCAAATAACTCTTGATCCATGTCTTTTATCTCACAACGTGACATCGACATCGTGATCTAGGTATCATTTACCTCAAAATATCTAAAAAATCCCAAAAACATCCTTAAAATCTCATCAAAAATCAAAAAAAAATTGTAAAACGTTAATTGGAAAATCCAAAAACATTTGCAAAATCCTTTACAGCTAAAATCCAAAAACATTCAAAAATTGTAAAGTCAAAATCCAAAACATCTGAAACACATCAAAAACCCTAAAAAGGTCGAATATTGAAAATCCAAATATAGTACCTTGTTGAACTATAGGTCTTTGAGCTTGAACGTAGGCAAGGCCATCATTGATGTGCCCCCGAGATACCCTAGGTTGGTCCTTTAGGAGTCTGTCATAGTAAACTGGCATTCCATCAACTGTTCATATCTCATCTTCAATAAGTCAAGTCAGTTGAACTATGTGGTCTCTGTGTGTATAACGTAGGAAAGGCTTATCTTTGATAATCTCTTGAGGCCCCTAGGATAGGTCTTTTAGGTTAGGTTCTTGGTCGAATATTAGAAAATCCCAAAACATTCAAATATCATAAAATCCCTAAACATTCAAATATTAGAAAACCTTAAACATTTGAAAATTATAAAAACAAAAAACATTGGAAAATCTTGAAAAAACCCTAAACAGCCTCAGATAATCAAAAACCAAAACATCCACACAAACTTTCAAAAAGACCAAAAACAACCTCAAAACATTTTCAAAAATACCAAAAACATTGAAATATTCTAGAAAAACCAAAACCACCCATCCCATTTTACTTTCACTTGAAATAAACTTTCACCCATAATAAATCAAGTGTCACCTTCAACCTTTGGCAAAAAAAATAGAAAGCAAGTGTCACAAGTCGTAAAGTGAAAACCTAAGTGTCAAAGTCTCAAGTCTAGATCATAGGTAAAAATTTCATTGAAGTTTATATTAGCGGCTTATCATAAAACTCATCATCATCCTACATCAAAAAACCCTTGATCAACATGTCCTAGGATGTATCCTTCCTATGATGGACATCAGTATCAGAAATCACCTTAGCTAAATTAAACTGGTAAGAGATTAGATAACACTGTCTGTTTGTCTTTGATCTTTTCTTATGATTTATCTTAATGACCCATTCTAAGGACCTCTCAATGATGTCTATCAAAACGATTTAGAGAGAAAGGAATGGGGCATTGAACTTTATCTTTCATTTGTTGTGCTTGTGGATATTCTTGTAAAATAATCTTGGGGCATACTTGCTTAGTTGTGTGTAGGGAGGTCATTTGGAGTAGATTGTTGACTATTGCATATGCTTCTATCCAAGATATTCCAAACTTCTAAACTATGTTCTGATGAGGTTTTTGTATGTCAAGATGTGAATAGGAACTATCCTATCTATTTACAGAGTCAAATTCCATTGCACTAGATACAACGCCATCCTGGTTATCAATACCTTGATGCACCATGTCTATGTGTTATATAAAAAATAAGGAATGACGAAAATCCCAATCCCAAGATATGAGCAAATCATCGTCATGCATGTCTCATCACCCTAATCTAATAAAGTCTCAGTGGATCATGGACTTGTTGGACATTTTGAATCAATCTCAAAATCAATGGTCAATCCATTCATCTTATTCTTTTATCTTTACTAACATTTCTATCCAAGCATCAAATTTATGTGATCTACATCGAAATATACATGAGGCTACCCATAGCCGATGATTGTCTAAAATAAGGAATGACAAAAATCCCAATCCCAAGATATGAGAAAATCATCATCATGCATGTCTCGTCACCATAATCTAATAAAGTCTCGGTGGATCATGGACTTGTTGGACATTTTGAATCAATCTCAAAATCAATGGTCAATCCATTCATCTTATTCTTTTATCTTTACTAACATTTCTATCCAAGCATCAAATATATGTGATCTACATCGAAATATACATGAGGCTACCCATAGCCGATGACTGTCTATGCATCTTGAAATCTGTCTACATCAATATCTAAGCTAGTACGCCAACAATCCCTCTTCCACTGGGGCACAATGGGGCATCTATATCATCTTCAGCTCAACAATCTAAAAAGTTGTAGATCTTTGATTCAAAAGCAACCTGAAATCTCAAGACTCTCAAGCATAAGTCTAATTTTCACCTGTCATGAGCCCGATCGAAACACTTTATTCCTCGATTGATCTCTCGAGGGGGAAACCAACCATCTTTCGATCATATCGATATCAAATCATCTAACGTACTTTGTTCCTAGCCTTGCTAACAAATCTTGATCAATTTATCAAATCAATCATCATTGGGATATATCTTTCCCTACCAATCCTGGTGTTACTCAAAACTATCCTTGCATTATTGCGAATCCTCAACAATGTTATCAATCAGATCAATCAACTTTAGCTTGCGTATCAACATCTCAAAGAGATCAATGATATCCATTTTTGCATCATCATTAGCATCGAAATCAATATTAGTCTTTGAACCAATGCAATAAGTACATTTCTTCAAAGAGAGGCAAAATGTAGAAACTTAATGTCTTGATGGATCACATTGGCTAATTAACATCATTTCATCCTAAAACCCATCCTCTTTTTGCTTAATTGATTAAATTAGCCTAGCTATTTAATTAATTGTTTCATTTTCATATATTAATCTAATTGACCTAGTTAGGTTATTTCATCCCCTTTCATGCTAACATTTTGTCTCATTAAATTAAATAAATCAAATTATTTAATTTAATCCCTAAAGTCCTCTTATTTAATTAAATAACCCTAAGTTATTTAATTAAATCTCATCACCTTTTCCCCTTTTCATTAAATCATTTATTTAATGAATATCATGTAATTCTTCTAAAAATTGCATAATTAACATTGTTTTAATTATCAATTAATAATAAATCGAATTCCCCCCACTTGCAAAGGAATATTCCAAGGGAATATTCCTCCTTTTGCACATTCCTCCAAAAGGAATATTCCCATGGAATATTCCTCCCCTTTTTGCACAATTTAATTTAGTTTTAATTAACTAAATTATCATTTTCGCTCACCCATGAGAATATTTTAAAGAATATTATCTTTTCTCACTCATTTGAAAAAAGGGGAATATTCTTACAAAACTTCGTGTGCAAGTTAACTTGTGACTTCTTGTGCAAGTTAACTTATGACCTCTTGGGAAGGTTGAAAGTGTGTTTGTTTGGATGAATGTAAGCCCTTGATTAAATATCAACTTACATCATCAACCCTTGATGAGAATCCATGATCCATGCCTCCATCTTCTTTCCTTTTTGACCATTGATTAGCTTTTTCAATCTTATCCTTTCATTTTTTCATTTGTTTTCCTATAATAAAGCACTATTTGGAGACAAATGGATCCATCTTTTAACATCAAAATTATGTTGTTAAAATCACTCTTATTTGCACTCACATTTAGCATAATTTTAGCTTATTTTAATTGTACCATATTAGCTTAGCTTCCATTAATGGCTTTCATGATAACATAGATGAATACATTTACCTTACTTGTTAATTAAGATTTTAATCTTTTGAAGCTTGCATACATTTAGAGTAGATTTGAATACACCCATATTGATCATCTTAGCATATATCATGTTAATTTAGCATTTAAATCATGTTTTATCACATATCTCTCACTGATTTCATCGATTTTGTTCAATAGAATCAATTGAAATAAACTCATTATCCAAGGGATTGGGAAAGGGTCGCCATTCCACATCAATGCGACACCACTCCCCCAATAAGATAAGTTTCAATGTTTTAGATTAGAGGTTTTTCAAGCTTTCATGATTTAGAATGTTAGTTTTAATGGCTTATTTGTCTTGGTTTATAGTGAATGATCTTATTAGGACTAATGCTTAGTGGGTTAAATATGTCTCAAATTCATATGGATCAGGTATAGATAACTTATACTATGACATTGATCACATTGATATATATATATATATATAATTAAGTTGACTAATATATATATATATATATATATATATATATATATATATATATTAATATTAATATATGTATTTTAATCAATTGATATAGATATATAAATATATGTATAATATATTTTTTTGATTAGATAAGCAGGGAAAGGGCCCTGATCCCATGGTTACAGCCACATGAACAAAAAGGAAAGGAAACAAGGTGGGAAACAACACCACCAACCAGCATAAAAAAAAAACATCTAGGGTGGCACGCAGGCCATTTATCCTAACCATAACCATAGACCAACCATAATTAATCAAAAACATGAAGTTACTGCTAGAGTACTTAAACCTACATAGACCATTAATCAAATCCACCATGTACCAAGTAGTCCTAAACCATAACAAAGCAATTATGAAATAGCAGTTCAGAATCTAGAAGCAAAAAGACAAAAAAAGGAGAGCGGTTATTAAACAACAAAAAAAAAGAAAGCCATTACTCACCTTTTCTTATCAAGTCCCCATATTCACCAATGAGGGAGATATACTCCCTCCAATCAGGTCCCTCAAAATCATCCAACACCTTCAAATCATCAAACTTCCCCATTTTTTTCAGCTTCCTGGTAATTTTTATTTGTCCAAAAACAACACCAAACATCACTCTTCGCATCAGCCTATTAGTCACCTTCATCAGCGTGACCATGGCTTTCTCCATGTCATACATATGTACCTACAAATAAGTTAGTCTTCTTTTAATATAATCCATGCTAGAATCATCAGTATTAATCTTGTTGATGGGTGTTTTTGCACTTCTCAACATAGACAATACACAAGTGCAATGCCTCTCTTGAAAAGTAAAAATCCACAACTAAGTTTCAGACAATCACCCCAAGGTCTCTCGGGTGTTAGGTCATGACAATGATTGGAATAGTTCAGTTGGTTGATGTAATTTGTTGGTAATCACAAGGAGGCCTTTATGGTTTACAAAGCATGGGAAGTTGGGTCTGCAAATGGAGTTTCAAAGTGTTGAAAATGAACAAACAGTGGCTTCCCACCCAGAATAATAAGTTGAAACTCACCTCAATCACCAAGTTTGACATTGTTATGGTGCTTGGAATCCTACTCTAACAGAGATTTAAAGAAATAGCAAAAGAGAAAGGGTTGAGAGAAGTTTTTCTAAATCTAAGCTATGAATGAACAATAATAATGGAGGATGATACAATAGACAAAATCACATAAAAATGAGTTTTTCTTGAACAAGAGAAACCTACAACTACACAAAACTAGTGCAATTTTCTAAGGCCTGCAGATTTTTTAGATTGTGCATTCACTTCATGAACATACAATTGAACTAGTTGTAGCAAATAAATTAGCTCAGACTAGCTTTGCAAAGTGATTCATCATCAAAAAACCACAAAAAGCATGAGCTGAAAGTACATCCAATATTGTAACAACAACCACCATTAAAGACATCCAAGAAACTAATAAACTAAAACTAATATGGAGATTGAATCATGCATGCAAAATGAGCAACATCAAAGAAAACACCCAAGATAATGCAATGCTTCCTTTTATTGTTGCAAAATTCCCCTTACAACAATTCACCACCACTTACAAATGAGGAGCAAGCCCCTATTTATAGTTTTCCAAAAGTGAAATGAATGGCCAAGATTTAATTACAATGTGTGGCCCAAATTTGTTACAGGTTAGGGTTTCACCTACCCCCAATATCTTACAATATAAAAATAGACTTCTTGTCTTTTTCCCTATTTTTTCTTGTAGTCTATTTTGTCTTTTAGCTACTATAGTTGTTTTGTCTTCTAGCTGCCTTCTTTGTTGTGGCAAAAAACTATCAAAATCTGCCTTTTGTCTAATATGTTTGCAGCATTTCTTTCAACCAATCAAGTGGGTCTTGTTACAAATTTGCACCATAGAAGTAGATATGCTTCCCTTGATTCCAGTGGATAGCTCCTGGCAATCATCATGGTTATTTGGTGAAAAATAAAACAACTCCTTCATGTTCCTTTCAAGGTCACCCTTTGCAGTTTTTTCTAACTTCCTTGGCAAGCATTCATATGTTGGTCAGTCCTTCTTTGGAAAACTATCCATTGTTTATGCAGACATCATTTTCCTCTTTTCCTCTAGGGGCTCTTGTGGACTTCTTTGATGGCCCCTCAGTAGGTTCCATAAATCCTGCACCCAAAGATGCAGTAAGTGCATCAACAAGCTAAACGTCAATTAAATCCTGCAAATTCAGTGTTAGATGCATTTATATACCTTCAAAAGATCATAATATCCATTGTAGTTTACCATTTGAAGCTCATTCAGGCGATTTGCAAGAATACAAGCCTAGTAATACAGATTTCCCCTCTGGGAAAGTTGTTATGAAGAAAGTTGTTAAGGAATGACACAGGGAAAGGGAAAGTCTGCAAGTGGCCACCCGCATGGATATTTTTGCATGGGACTATTGTGAGGTAAACCCAATGCAAAGTCACTTGGAACGTACGAAATTTTGGGTGGAAGCATCTTCAGCCTTTTTCCCTTTGTCAGATTGTTCTTTTTAGTTTATGCGAGTGTGAAAAGTGTGGGCACCATGGGGTGGAAAGACGTTGTGGTTTGGCTGTTAAGTAGCGACATTGGGTAGATAGAGTTCTGCATTGCGGGACCCACATGACAATTTTCCTTCTTGGGCTAGTTCAAATTTTCTAAGTTGTAGCATAATGACTCGGGAAGTGCAAGGACCAACAAACGAAGGTCATTGGGGTTCTACCATTAAAGAACGGCTTTGGACAGGCAAAGTTCTAGCCACAACGACTCACATGGGTGGACCCACTGGAGTGGCTCAACCGAAGGCTTGTGATTTATGCATTTTAGTGTCAACAGCATTGAAAACCTTGGATTCTGTGCGATAGAAAGGAATGTTGGCCACGCCACTAGAGAATGGCCCTAAGGTGACGACCATTTGCAGGGAGCAATCTACATAGGCGGACTCGTAGAGGGTATCCAAACTAGGGTTTTGGTATTTTGGACTCAAGTGTTTGACTCATGAAAGCACGAGATGCAGATACCGAAAGGTGGGAAGTTGAACAAGTTTGTATCTTAAAAGTGGCATTAGGGACCACGACACCTGCAAGGCGGCCTCCCACATGAAAAGTTTCGTAAAGCCACAACTCTTAGCAATTTTGAGTTTCTTCAAATTAAGCACATGAAAGATGCATTAGAAGGGTGCCTAGACCTATTCCTCAATGATTTGAACCCTTTTGAAAAATGCAAAAATTTGGAATACAGAAGTCGCAAGTCTAGCGTCGTAAGAAAATGGCATTCCACACACGGTGACCCGCACACAGAAACCTACAGATGGCAACCCGCACAAGAAAACCCATGAACGACGACCCGCACATGGAATCACGTGGATGACAACCCACACACGGAAACCCATAGAAGGCGAACCACACACGGAATCCTATAGATGGCAACCGACACATGGAAACTCGCGAATGACGACCCGCAGTGAAATTCCCACAAAGTCACAAAACTTAGTAATTTTGAGATTTTCAATTTTAGCACATGGGAAAAGGGGTAGAAAGAGTGCCAAGATATATTTCCTTAGGATTTGACTCATTTTGAAAAATATAAAAATTTTGGATGTGGAATTCGAAGGATCCGACGCCGCAAGAAAATGACATTCCACACATTGCGACCCGCACATGGAATCCCGCAGATGGCGACCTGCACACGGAATCCCATGGATGAAAACCTGCAGTGAAATTTCTACAATTTCTAAACACTTGGTAAATTTGGCTCAAACCCCTTTAGGATTACAAAGACATCCATTTCATGGGCCCTAGATGTTGAAAACTTGAAGTTTCCACCTCTTTTTGAATGCAGATATTTGGAATGTGAAAGTTGGAGGGTCTGGTGCCATAAGAAAATGACATTCCACACACGGAGACCTACACACAGAATCTCGTGGACGGTGACCCATACATGGAAACTTGTGGATGGCGACTCACAGACAATGACCCATAGTGAAATTTCCACAACTTCTTAAAACTCAACAAAACCTTGGCAATTCACTTAGGAATCACATAAACATCCCAAATCCATAGGCAACTTGTCCCAAAAGTAAAAAAATGAAGGAAAAAGTGAAGCAAGCGAGAAGGGACTAAGCCAACAGGAGCAAGGAAAAAGTGAAAAAAAAGGGGGTTCTTTCCTTTGACGGGGCATGTGTGCAAAATATGTAGAAAAAATGGTGACTCGGCTGGGGAAATGCTCTAAATCATTTCAATAACAAACTGGAATCATGAACCCATAATCTTTGGTTCCAACCCTCATGCTAGAACAAACGAACCAAACACTCAACCAAACGATCAAAACCACTAGTCAATCCAACCTTTTATATGTTGAAAATCCAAGTGTGTGCAGATGTATTCATTTCCCTCCTTTAAGTCACTATAGGAACCTAAGATTCATCAAGTTAAGCTACGTGATTGATACTAACTCCAAAACAATCTTGGAAATTGCCTCGCTACCAGTCAAGCATCCATAGCCCTGATGAGGTTATCATTGTGATTCTCTTGAACATTGCTCTACTACTAGTTAGGAATTGATAGCCCTGGTAGAGTTATCCAGATCCTCTTGAAAGTTGAATTTTCTCTTTTTATTTTCACTATTTTTCTTTTTATTTTCTCTTTTTTCATTTCTTTTGATTTTTCTTTTCTCTTCTTTTCATTTCAACCCGTAAGCAATGAAGCCTGCACTCATGGCTAAGAATCATAGTGGTGCTAAAGCATAATTTTAGATTTTTCACTTAACCTGACCTCACAAAGGGACCTACAACAACCTCAGGATTCTTAGAATGTGTGAGAGATATAATATTTCAGAATACATTAGAACCAGATCAAACCAGTAACTCATCCTCTTTGAATTAGGCATCTAGGTCACTTGACACTAGCAGAAGACCCTCACTGTCCACTCTGAAAACTTGATTGAATTTTGTCAAATAAATACTTAGAACAACCCCAAGTAATATAAAATAGGTTGTTGCGCCTACAAACATGCCCAACAAAAACCGAGGGGACCTCGAGCAAGAAGCAAAGTTGAAGCAAACAGAAAGCAAACAAGGGAACTACTCTAAAGAAAACTAACGTATAGCAAACCAACTAACCTAATGAAAGTAAGAGAGTAGGACTATATACATGGAATCTACACTAATTGAACCAAACTATGTACAAAGATATTTACAATAGACCAAATTCAGGTGAGGAAAACTGACATCTATGCTCATAGGACTTCGCATTGCATGCACAAGTAGGAAAGTGATCATTATGGTTCTAATCGATGTGAATTCATCCTTATATTCAAAAAAATGAGCCTCAATATTGCAGCATTCAAATTTAATAACACATTCAGGAAGAATCAATAGTTGAGGTGATTCATTAAACCCATGGTCAATCCACAAACAAGTATGTATCCCCTCATTCCCATAATCAAAATGATAAGCATGATTGTTCATAAGAGTAGGGAAAGATAAAACATGGATATCATCGTACGAGGGAAACTGTATTGGATGGTCTAGAGCATGCACGATATCATTAGTCATAGCGTTGGCAACCTTGGGTGGACACAGTGGATGGTGCAACATCTCCCTCACATTATAGACCTACAGATCATGATCGAATTGATTAGGCAACGAAATCTATGAAGAAAATTTTTCAAGTGCAAGGAACCTTCTACTTGATTTTGGAGTTGCATAAGGTTGAGAAAATAATTCAGCCAACACCTCTACCAAGCCCTCAGTGAGATTTGTGACCTTAGTCAGTCGTTCTTCGAGGAGATAGACACTATCATGTTGGTCCTCTGTGGTCCATGACTCCACTTGAATGTTGTCCTCAAAAGGAAGTATGCTATCCCATTTAATTTCCCTCATGTTGACTTCAATTTGTTTATATTTCATGTCATAAGAACATGATATGGATGACTTTGTTATGCTACAATTCATGGAATGTGTAGGAGGATCAACAATGGTCAAGGAGGAAAGACTCCTAGTTGCAACCTATAGTCGGCAAGGTATATCGTCCTCGTGGGAAGCCTCGAAGACCTCCCTACCTTGGTCATATTTTCTTTGTTGTTCATGTGGCTCACCAAGATGTTTACTTGTTTCTTCTTTTTCATTGTCATTGTAGATGGAAGCGGAGTCCCTTTCCCAATCTAGGAGCTCTAATGCTTCGCCATCCAAAGGTTTAGGTGATATGTCTTCGTCACTGCCAACCTCTGAAATGTACTCTTCCTTAGTGTCGCTATACCTCTGTGGCACAACTCCAAGTGGGAAGAAATCAACAAGTGATACTGGCTCATCAAGAGGATTGGAGTATGGTGAGTGATTTCCCTATGAGAATTCCCCCATAAATTCTATCATCCATTGTGTATAAATTCTCTACAAGAGGGAAGGGCTCTCAATGATCGATGGAAAACTCTCCCATTTGATCTGCTTCATCATTTAGAGGTTCGAGACTATGTTGTTCTCCTTTTGTTGCTACCCCAACTCCTTCTTGCAAGCTCCACTCAGCTAAGTTGTCACTTGGTTCCAATTCTTGGTCTTCTGGCTCAATTCTGAAAGCAATAGTAGGAGGTGATGCACTTGGTTGATCCACTTGTTCTTTAACTTGCATGATGGCCTCTTGACATATCTCGCATGTGAAATATGAATATGCCAAATCATGGAGCCTACACCATTCTGGTAGCAACAAATATGTCCAAATCTACTTGGTATCTCAGCTCTAACCAATCCCTCATGATTCTTGAGATGAGTTCATTAAATCTTTCCACCATTGGATCTTCATCAACACTTAAGAAGTGTGATAGTGGACTGCCTCAGCTTGTAGTTTTCCCACTCATCTAGATCTTCCTTTTCAAGGGTTGGATTGCCTTCATCCATTGAGAATGGGTCTTCAAATCCCATTCCACTTAAGCTTTCATCAGTATTTTATGCTACCCCAAGGCTTTCAACCTCATCCTTTTGACTTTCAGTATTTCCGTTGGTTGTCCCAGCACGCACTATTACAAATTCTTCTGACTCATCTTTAGTGTGTTGTCCTCCAAACGTTGACTACTCCCCCACCTCAATGGATGACTCCTCTTCATTAAGAGTTGGTTTCTCTATCTTGTTCAAACAACTCCTAGCTTGGGCAATGATGTCTGCACATGAAGGGCAAGTGAATTTTGAATGTGGTGCATTATGGACCATGCACCACCCAGACATCAATACTTATTCTTATCTTAGTCCATCCTTGTTGCTCAGTTGTTCTTGGATCAACTCCTTGAAGGCTTTGGATGCCTTGTTAAAAAATTCTTCTTCTAGATCTGCAAGAGCTAAGGGTTGATATATTTCCCAGAAGGGGATTTCTCCTTGCAAAACCATTTCAATTCTACCCAAGAATGTCAAACATTCCAATTCATTGTGCCTGCAAGTCTCATGGATTTTGCACTTGTTTGCCAATGCAAAGTGTTGCAATGGCCTCTTCAATATCCTACTTAAATCTTCTTGTAGCCAAGTGATGTTGATTTGACGTTGATGCTCCATCTCAACTCAGATGTCACCTTGTCTTCAAATTTTTTGATTTCAAAATTTCCAGCATATGATGAGATCTATCTATCTCATATTTTACTTGAAAGTGTATTCAACTTCCAGCTTTGTATCCTTGTACTCAGCCATGCCCTCCTTCTAGCGCAAGTTTTGTTGCTGGGTGTTCTTGCACTTCTCAACATAGACAATGCACAAGTGCAATGCCTCTCCTAAAAGGTAAAAATCTGCAACTAAGTTTCAGACAATCAACCCAAGGTCTCTCGGGTGTTAGGTCATGACAATTCTTGGAATAATTCAATTGGTTGATGTAATTTGCTGGTAATCACAAGGAGGCCTTTATGGTTTACAAAGCATGGGAAGTTGGGTCTGCAAATGGAGTTTCAAAGTGTTGGAAATGAACGAACAGTGGTCGCCCACTCAAAACAGCAAGCTAAAACTCACCTCAATCACCAAGTTTGGCATTGTTATGGTGCTTGGAATCCTACTCTAACATAGATTTAAAGAAATAGCAAAAGAGAAAGGGTTGAGAGAAGTTGTTCTAAATATAAGCTATGAATGAACAGTAATAATGGAGGATGCTACAATAGAAAGACTCCCATAAAATTGAGTTTTGCTTGACCAAGAGAAACGTACAGCTACACAAAACTAGTGCAATCTTCTAAGGCCTACAAATTTTTAGATTGTACATTCACTTCATGAACATACAATTGAACTAAGTTGCAGCAAATAAATTAACTCAGACTAGCTTTGTAAAGTGGTTCATCATCAACAAACCACAAAAAGCATGAGCTGAAAGTGCATCTAATAATGTAACATCAACCACCATTAAAGACATCCAAGAAACTAATAAACTAAAACTAACATGGAGGTTGAATCATGCATGCAAAATGAGCAAGATCAAAGAAAACACCCAAGATAATGCAATGCTTCCTTTGATTGCTGCAAAATGCCCCTTACAACAATTCACCACCACTTACAAATGAGGAGCAAGCCCCTATTTATAGTTTTCCAAAAGTGAAATGAATGGCCAAGATTTAATTACAATGTGGCCCAGATTTGTTACAGCTTAGGGTTTCACCTACCCCCAATATCTTACAATATAAAAATAGACTTCTTGTCTTTTTCCCTATTTTGTCCTTGTAGTCTATTTTGTCTTTTAGCCACTATAGTTGTTATGTCTTCTAGTTGCCTTCTTTGTTGTAAAGTTTTCCTTTTGTATAGTATGTTTGCAACATTTCTTTCAGCCAATCAATTGGGTCTTGTTACAGATTTGTGCCACTGGGAAGCAGATATGCTACCCCTAATCTCGATGGATAGCTCCTAATAATCATCATGGTTATTTGGTGAAAAATAAAATAACTCCTTCCTATTCCTTTCAAGGTCACCCTTTGTAGTTTTGTTTGACTTCATTGGCATGCATTCATATGTTGGTCAGTCCTTCTTTGGAAAACTATCCATTGTTTATGAAAACATCATTTTCCTCTTTTCCTCTAGGGGCTCTTGTGGGCTTCTTTGATGGCCCCTCAATAGGTTCCATAAATCCTTCACCCAAAGACACAGTAAGTGCATCAACAAGCTAAATTTCAATTAAATCCTACAAATTCAATGCTAGATGCATCCATATACCTTCAAATGATCATAATATCCATTCTAGTTTACCATTTGAAGCTCATTCGGGCGATCTACAAGAATGCATGCCTGGCAGTGCAGGTTTCCCCTCTACATAAGCCATTATGAAGAAAGCTAATAAGGCACAACGTAGGGAAAGGGGAAGTCTGTAGGTGGCCACCCACATGGAGATTTCCGTATGGGACTATTGTGAGGTAAACCCAATGCAAAGTCACTTGGCACATGCAGAATTTTGGGTGGAAGCATCTTCAGCATTTTTCCTTTTGTCAGATTGGTCTTTTCAGCTTATGCGGGTGTAAAGAGTGTGGGTGTTGTGGGGTGGAAAGATGTCGAGGTTTGGTTGTTAAGTAGCGGCATTGGATAGATGGATTTTCACATATGAAGTTCTGCATCATGGGACCCGCATGACAATTTTCCTTCTTGGGCTCGTTCAAATTTTCTAAGTTGTAGCATAATGACTCGGGCAGTGCAGGGACCGACAAGCGGAGGGTCGTTGGGGTTTTTCCATTAAAGAGCGGCTTTGGATAGGCGGAGTCCCGGCCGTAGCGGCCCGCATGGGTGGACCCGCTAGAGTGGCTTGGTTGAAGGCTTGTTACTTATCCATTTTAGTGTCAACAACGTTGGCAGCCTCAGAGTCTGTGCAGTAGAATGGCATGTTGGTTGTGCCACTAGAGAATGGTCCTGAGGTGACGGCCATCCACAGGGAGCAGTCTACATAGGTGGACCCATAGAGGGTACCTGAACTAGGGTTTTGGTATTTTGGACTCAAGTGTTTGACTCATGGAAGCACGAGATGCGGGTATGACAAGGTGGGAAGCCAAACAAGTTTGCACCGTAAAAGCGGCATTGGGGACCACGACACCCACAAGGTGACCCCCCCGCATGAGAAGTTCCACAAAGCCATAACTCTTAGAAATTTTGAGTTTCTTCAAATTAAGCACATAAAAGATGCATTAGAAGGGTGCCTAGATCTATTCCTCAATGATTTGACCCCTTTTGAAAATGCAAAAAATTGGAATGCGGAAGCTACAGGGTCTAGCACCATAAGAAAATGACATTCCACACACAATGACCCGCACATGGAAACCCACGGATGGCAACCCACACATGGAAACCCGCGGATGGTGACCCGCACATAGAAACCCATGGACAACAACCCACACACAAAATCTCGCAGATGACTACCTGCACACGAAAACTCACGGACAACGATCTGCACATGGAAACTCACAGACGACGACCCACAATGAAATTCTTGCAAAGTCACAAAACTTAGTAATTTTGAGAATCCTGCAGATGACAACCCGCAGACGACAACCCGCACACGAAATCCCATGGATGGCAGCCCGCACATGGAAACTCACAAACGACAACCCACAGTGAAATTCTTGCAAAGTCACAAAACTTAGTAATTTTGAGATTTTCAAATTTAGCATGTGGGAAAAGGGGTAGAAGGAGTGCCAAGACATATTTCCTTAAGATTTGACTCATTTTGAAAAATGCAAAAATTTGGGATGCAGAAGTTAGAGGGTCCAACACCGTAAGAAAATGACATTCCACACACAACAACCTGCACATGAAATCTCGTGGATGGCGACCTGCACACGAAAACCTGTGGACAGTGACCCACACATGGAATCCCGCGAATGGTGACCCGCACATAAAATCCCGCAGACAATGACTAGCAGTGAAATTTTGCAATGTCTAAACACTTAGTAAATTTGGCTCAAACCCCTTTAGGATTATGGAGACATCCATTTTATGGGCCCTAGATGTTGAAAAATTGAAGTTTTCACCCCCTTTTGAAATGCATAGATTTGGAATATAGAAGCTAGAGGGTCCGACATCATAAGAAAATGACATTCCACACATGGCAACCCGCACACAGAATCCCGTAAACTGTGACCCACACACGAAAACCCGTGGACGACAACCCGCACGCAGAATCCTGCGAATGGCGACCAACAATGAAATTTCCACAACTTAAAACTCAAAAAAACCTTGGCAGTTCACTTAGGCATCATAGAAACATCCCAAATCTATAGGCAACTTGTCCCCAAAGTCAAAAAATGAAGGATAAAGTGAAGCAGGCGAGAAGGGACTAAGCCAACAGGAGTAAGGAAAAAGCAAAAAAAGGGGGTCCCTGCCTTTGGCAGGGTGTGTGTGCAAAATATGCACAAAAAATCTCATTGCTAGTATTCCCAACATTCAGAACAATCAAATTATCATTCTTTTGGTCCTCCTCCATTTTAATTTTCTACTGCTCATCATCTTCATTTTCTTCTTCTGAGTCCTCTTCCCCCGTATCATAGCAGAATCTTCAAAGTCCATCCCATTGAAATCTTCATCAACTTGGACTTCAAATTCTTCAATTTCCAAGTCTTCCTCTTCATACATAGAGATTTTTTTTTTCATTTCCTATCCTTAGAAGTAGCCTTAGCCAGATGAGCTAACCTAGGACCACCACTACCTCCGCTACCTTGCCCCCACCTGTTCTCTTTCAAATCCTCTTTTTGCATGCCCTCTTCATTGATATTAATGGCTTCATTTTGAGGATTTAGATATTTTTTAATCTTCTTAGACTTGGGTAATTCCATGAGAAGAGGAGAATGTTTTGTCTTCTTTGTAGCTACTTTCACAAGCTCAGTCTCAATGGAACCATTACCAACAATTTTATGAGTCACGAGGGTAGAAGGGTTCAAAAATTTAGCAACAGGGGAAGGGCTATTAGCAATAATTAACACCCTTCTAGCAGCAATTATGGGAGGCGGGCAAGGGTTAGGTTCCACAACAAGGTTAGTATCCATAGTGGGTTCACCATTGTCACCATCATTACAATTTTTATTCTCATTTCTATAAACAAGAGGGTTTCCATGAGGGTTTAGCGCAAGATCATGCTTATTTAGAGCAAGTGTCAATCCTTGATGCAGGGGAGAGCTAGCACCTTTCTTTATGTTAATTTGCAGGGAAGACAATAAGTAGAAGGATAAATTAATTCTTTCACCATGCCTAATATGATTTAGCAAAGAGAAATTATATGCATGTACAGTCATGTATCTTCCTTCCAATGTAAAATACCTCATGACAAACAAAATTACTATGAAATAGGGAGGCGAAAGCTCTAACCTAGCATACCCATTTTGGAAGCATTTCAGATTCTCCCCATCATGCAGAAACTTGTCCACAAACATCTGGTAGTTGGCCCCACTCTTCTTTGCAACCTTTATATCTTGATTCTATAATCTTGTAGCTTCCGCAATAAACCTCGTCGTCACTTCAAACTTGACAACACTGATAGCCACATTTCCCTTCCTCCACGAATTTGTGAACTTGTAAGGCTCTCATTGTAGCCCTTCATAGACTCAAAGAAAGGAACCATGCCCATATTATCAAATAATCTCCATAAGTCTGTAATTTGCTTGAGCGCTTGGAGGAGGCTCTATGCACTTCCTCGGCCCACCCATCTTAGTACTTTGCAAATTCTTTGACTGTAGCAAGCTATTCCTCATAACCACCCACCTCTTCAGCTCTCTACCAATCTTGTAGAAAACTCTTTTACACAAAGTTTCAAAATAAGCCCATAAAAAATGAGAAATCGAGAACTTTCTTTTAGGGGAAGCCAACGACACAATTACCGGAGCCACGATCTCATAATTATTTTTGCAAGTAATTAACATCTCATTAATAATCTTACCTTGTAAATCTTCACAAATACGGGGTGAGCTGACGTTAGGCATATCGACACATTTGGATTTGACATCCCTCTGCAACTTGAAAATCTCCATGTGAGCCTTGATCACCTCGGGAAGGAGATAATGATTAATTTTACCTCCATATAATATACATATATATAAATATATATACATAAATAATATCATATATATATATATATATATATTATTGTTATTCTAAAAATATGATAGGAGCCATATTAAATTGCAAGTAAGCCACACGATATAGTGGTATATATACCATGCAAAGGCAAGAGTGGAAACTATTTGTAATGGTTGTTTAAAATAATAAAGGTCACCAACATTGGTGTCATATCTTATAAGAAAATAGATGGAAAAAGTGCCACGATAGAGGCAAAGTTTAAACAGAGTTTCAAATAGTATTGTGCAGCATGTAAAAGGAGTGCTTTGACCAAGTAAAAGTCATGTGATATAATTGGTTGGAGCCCATGACTTGGGGAAAATGAGTAAGAGGTAAAATTTGCATTTGATTGAGACTTATACGTGCCATTTGCAAGACAATTTTTTGTTGTGTTAAAACCTTCCGACAAGTAAGAAGGCTACGCCCTACAAGCCAAGTCAATTTGGAAGGTTATAGAGTTGGTTTTTGATTCATGCTTGCAACTAAAAATTTCACAACTAGCTACTACGACTGGAAAAGAAGTTTTAGAGGTGACAACAAATAAGCAAGGCATAGCTATCTTAAAGGGATCAACCACTTCTCTATTGCATTATAAAAGGATACAGCTGCTCATAGTTTTGCTATTCATTTTTTAGTGCATTCATATTATTATTCTGAGCATTAGATAGGCATGAGATTCTGAGAAAATAGTATATTGTGATCAAGTATATTTGGAAATCTACATTTTCAATTTTCAAGAGAGAGTGGAAAGGTTTTCATCCATAGTTCATTTGTAGATCATTGTAATTCATTTTGTGTATTCATGTTGTCGTTGGATAGTTGAGCATAGAAGAATCAACATGCTGAGTTGTTGAGTTTTAGAGCAAGGAGTTGCATGAGCTATTTAATCCAGGCATGATTAAGATATCTCTTTCTCTTTATCATTTTTAATTTTGATTCTAAGTTTTATTAATACTTGAATATGGTTATGCTATTATTGTGTGCCTATTTTTGCTATTGGGAAGAATGTGATTGCATGTGCAAGTAGCTAGATTGCCTATGTATATAGCTATATTATAAATACAAGAGATAAGCCACATATTGAATCATGAAGTGCATGATAAGTAGTTATCTTGATCATATTATTTGAGTAATATATCAAAGAGAAGCTAAAATAAGGTTATAGGATAATATCATAATAATACAGTAATGTATTGAATGAGTTATGTTACTTTTCAACATAGGGATTGGAAGTCATAATAGAAGAATGTTGTCTCTACTATCTACTAAATGATATTATATTATGAATACCTATGTGTATGGTAGTTTTACCATGAGTAGATAACTTACATTCTCAGGAGCTTATATCCCCTATATCAGAAAGATAGGTTATTCCCTAGGGTTAGGGTGAACACTTGAATAAGAGGTAGTTGTCAAATCCTGAATGTTACAAGTATGTAACATGGTATTCAAAAGATTGTGTCAAATATTTTTGGTCTATGAAATCAATATTAGTGTGCCATCAATTTTTGAATGAAATATTGTTTATGAATGATAACATTGGGGACAAACCAAGAGAGGAGTTAACCTCAAGTCAGTAGAGTTTCCAAGTTGAGTAAGGGTAGTTGAACATACGACACCACTTCATAAAAAATCTATTTATTATATGTATATCAAAACTTTGGCCAAATTAGGTGTAGAAGTCACTACTTACACTTTGTCAGTTCACTATGATTTGGGTTTGCATAGCTAGTTAGTAGAGTCATGCATGGTTGGAGGGTATCCATAGTTGTATGACCATACTATATATGTAGGACACAACACCAGATACTCAAATGTCCATTATTAGAGATTTCCATACCAAACTCTTCATCAAAGGGTAGAGCCATTTTCAGTTAGGAAGATGTGTGGGTGACTGCTAAGTCTGTGGTTGGAGGAAAAGTGATTAGGTGATGCTCTCCCTCTTGCAGGTGGCAACCAAGGCTTGTGAAACAAAAGACATGTGATCTAGATGAGGAGACCTTGACCATTAAACTCTTATGACTTATGAAATTGTATGTGTTTATGATCATGAATCAATTGTAATCTATATTTGAAAAGATGAATTTCATCTACTTGGAATATGTAATGTTATTTTATTTATGCAATGACATGTGAAAATTAATTATGCAATGTGCAATTATGTTATTGAAAAGGAAAATTTTCATTTCCTTGCTTTTGGAAACTTGTGCTCACTTTCTGAGTTAAAACTTAGGTGAAAACTATTGGGTAATGTGGATTTAAAAAATCCTTCGAGCTCCCTTCGAGTTAATACTATTTTTCTTGGCTTCCGCCCACGCCCCATACATTTGAATATTTCCCAATCCCTTTTTGAAGAACTTCGCCTGCTACCACCACATGTTCGTCATGCGCTCCTCGTAAGGATTTCTCCCTTCACTCCTCTTCTGAGCCCCACCATGCTTCCACGTGTCTACAACACGAGCACTTGATGCATGCTTCCCTTCGCTTCTCAATCGAGCTCTACCTGTGTGCCATGTAGCATCATTCTGCGTACACTTTTGGCAGACCCCACATTCAGCACTAGCAACAAAGACTTCTCCACGTGCCTTCTCCATAGGGATTTCATCAAAGGGAAGGAAAGAGCAAGCAATGAGCCCTGCCATATTGCCATGCATCATAACTGACTCCGTGGGTGAGTGACATATGTCTGCACGAGGTTTTTTTGTTATTATGGGACCACTGCCATTATTTACAGAAGATGCATCTGGCTCGAGGGTGACTGTGTTCTATGGCTTAGAATCTTTTTTGTTTTAACAATCTTTCGAAATCATTGCTCTAGGCATCATTTCTCATGATGAAGGAATATTTTTTGTTACTAGCTTTCAAGCAGTGGAGCTATTTTCTATATATGTTGCTTCTTCCTTCCAAAAATAAGTTGGGAACATACAGAAAAATTGTGAAAGACACCAAGCCTTTTGTATTGTTTTTAGATTATTGTATAAGACTCACAAATTGTGCCATTGTTTGGCCTTTTTGTTTTCTTAGCTATTTGAAAAAACATTATACTATGCCATTATTGTACTAAGTAGTTTATTTGCAAAACTTCTATGATTATAAGTTTGTTGATTTAGATCATGTCTTTGACTCTTCTTTTTAGTAAATGTGTATGGGAGTTATTTTATGTTATTGGATAAATTATTTAGGTTTTCATCTTTGATTTCTATTATTCTAGGACTTATCATATTGCTGAACGGGCCCTTAAATCTCATCCAAATGATAGATTTACTGTGCCTACATCTACATCTTGGCACATTGCCTTAGTTAGATCTTTATTTTTTATATTTGCTTCCTTTTCCCATTCCAAAACCCCAATTATAGAAGAAGTTGGCTTCTTTAAAAACTTGGAGGTCACTTAGTTTAGTGCAATTGGTCCCCCCATTAACTGAGTTTCCCATAAGGTTGTTACCTTGTCAATTTTTGGCATCAACAGGTAACATTGGGTATGTTACAATATGAGTCTAGATTACACATGGATTGACAAGAAATAAAATAATTTTGAAGCGTAGAGGAATTGGATTGCTTAGTGGAAAATATCTACAGAAGAAAATATAGGTGAAATGACTATTGATTTAAAAAATATTTTTTTATTATTAGTAATTCTATAATTAATAAGATGAGTAAGCTAGAACAAACCTCTTCTTTAGTTCTTCTAGAAAATTTAGGCATAACTCACTAGGTTAGAAGCACTAACACTTCAATTAATGCTATCTACAATAATCAATCAAAGTGTGAGATCTACATCAACTAGATATATGATAGGTACAATTCAGACAAAAAGAGAGAAAATGAAGCAACATAAACAAAAGTATTGATTGACTTAGTATCTAGAAAATTGGATAAGGTGAGGACATATGTACAAAAAATCATAATTACTCAAATAAACCATGACAATTTTGATGGAGATAAGAATAAAGAAAATGCCTCTCAAAAAAGAAAACAAAGTTATTGTTTGAAGGAGAAAAAGGTTATTTGATGATGAACCCGCTACAACTTTAGTAAACCAAATACTAATAGCTCAAAAGGCTAAAGAGCATACCCATGCAGTAAAAGAAAAATATTGACTTGCACAAGTAAGAATTAATGAAGAGATTAATGAGCTTGTGTATATTGAAGAACTTGTCTTTACTAAAAAAGAGTTTGAACAAGCAAAAGAAGAAGAAGAAGATTCTGTAAATTTTATAATTAGTTTAAGTTTTGATTCAGATAATGATTTCATTTTCTCTATACAAATTTTTGATAGAGAGGTAGTCCAAGATTTACAACATGAAGACGAATGGGAGAAACATGCAATGATACAAATAGAACCTGAAAAAAGAGCATAAAGAGCCTTTATCTCAAAATGCTTGACCTGAGCAATCAAGGCCTTAGTTACTTCGAGTTATATTTTAACATTGTCCAATTGATTGATCCATATGATGTTATATGTACTTGGAAAGATACTTTAGAACATTTTTTGACACTAGAGGAAATTGGAATGATCCCTCCAAAGTACTTTATGCAGTCAAATTAATGTGTGGAAAACTACAACATTGGTGAGATGGCCTTCCTGATGTAGGACCTTCCACACAAATAGATGAAAAATCTATGTATGTCAAAGATATTGATATGGGTATAAATGGCATTTCTGCTAGTGGTTTTGGTCAGCTCAAATTATTGTTGTTAGATCAATTTTGTGGTGACAAAAATAATATTGTTAAGGATGCCAAAAAATTATGTTCAACCTAAAGCTTAAGAATTTAGGTCTTTTCCACAAATATAATCTAGTCTTTAAAAAATAATTGTTGGAAAAAAAATTAAAAAATAACTTGTCATCTAAGAAATATTATTTAAATTCTTTGCTTTGTAGATTAGGAAATTGGAGACTACATCATTAACAAGAAGACAACTATAGTTATAAACTACACATTTGTAGAAATGAAAAATATAATTATTTATAAGTTTCAAAAACATTGTCTAATGGGTTGTTTAAATGCAGATGCAAAAGAATTTAATTCCACCTTTAATTTAAGAGAATTCTACAGTAATCCACTAATTGATAGATTTAAAGAATTTTCCAACATTAGACAATTCAAAAGAAAGACTCATGGATGCAAAAAAAATGCAAAAGGAGATACAATGGCTGTAGTAAACATACCCAATATTTGTATTTTTCCCCCTTTCAATTACACTCACCCTACATTATTTGTATTTTTTTTAAATTATTTTTAAAAAAATAATAATCATTATTTTTTTACGAAGACTTGGCATAAGAGAATTGTACCCCATAGTATATCTAACCAAAAAAATAAAAATTCAAAATGGCTACTCCATAGTAGGGCCAACAATAACTATATTCCATGTATTGTATATCAACATATCATTTCTACTTCTAGTACTTTAACTATAGTTTAAACTTTTCTTGTACTAATTTATCATGTCATTGCTAGCTTTGAAGCATCAACCTCTATGTCATAATCATCAAATTCCATAGCGAATGACTAGTCCACACGAGCTACATTTGAAGCCCCAATGACCACCTTCATAAACTCCAAACCCCACCTTGCACTATGCTTTCATTCCTCATCATTTTTGCTCATTGCTTAATTGAAAAAAGACACCCATGGGATGTTATAGTGAGGATAAATTAAGGGCCAAATGCCTTGATCATGAGGGAAACCAAGTCACATTATCCACCATTGTTTTCAACCCACCACACCATTTAAATTTAATTAGTGTTTCAACCACCAACTTGATGCAATTTTTAAGTTCACCCAAGTCTAGCATTATTGCAATGAACATTGAGGCAATGTCCATGATAGCCCTGTGCCTATGCACCAAAGACAAAAAAAAATTTCCTAGCACCATCTTTATAGTCTACAACACCACCAAATATTTCATTTAAACACCTTCTTCAACTGCAACTCCAAAATTCCTCTCTTGAAAAATTATTTTCCTTTTTAGCTATAAGGCATACAATCAAGTCCATTTTTTTATTTGATACACATCACTTGCCACCTCCAATAAATCTCCCTAGATACAACAAATGGCACTCAAAATCATCATTTTACAAGTATTGAAAATGTATTATCCTCACATTTCTCACATGCAACCAACTTGAAAGCACAAGCTCCCTTCACCACAATTTATTGTGTGATTAGGTCATGAAAGGGAATTTTTTATTAATCTTCTTACATGTATTCTAGCTCAACCACCACCTCATCATTCATTTCAATCACCACATTGGCAAGCTTATCCACCTCTCCATTTGCTTCTCTATACATGTGTCACACATTGAACACATTGAAAATTTTCAAAAACTCTCAACAACTTTGCATAATGTTGTTTAATTTCCAGTTTGAGCGTTTATCACTACAAATTGCATTTAGCATTATCAATGAATCTCCTTTGATTATTAGTTTCTTTATTCCACATTTAATTCCTTCTTAAATTCCATAAAACACCACTTGGAATTCAAGTTCATTATTAGTGTCATTAGACAACTTTTTCATTACTATCCCCATCACTTCACCTTTATGATTCTTGAATATCCATCTAGCACATGACACTCCTAGGTTTCCCTTAGAAATACCATCAAAATTCAATTTGACCCAGGCATCCTCCATAAACATCCATTTTGCTTTTGTTCTTGCATTTTTTTACTAGATTATCCCTAGTTTTCCCATGAACATGAGAATTTTTTTATGATTATTACATGGATCCTAAACAATGATTTAAATCAATTCATTTGAAATTATTTTTTTCAATCATATGCATATAAAAATGATAATCATAAGGTTGATTGTTATGATAAATCTATGATAAT
Source organism: Sequoia sempervirens (assembly GCA_007258455.2). Taxonomy (NCBI): domain Eukaryota; kingdom Viridiplantae; phylum Streptophyta; class Pinopsida; order Cupressales; family Cupressaceae; genus Sequoia; species Sequoia sempervirens. The sequence continues at coordinate 973,552,941 of VDFB02271358.1, forward strand.
AATTTGTGTTTTAATTATTTTAATAAAATTTTAGCAATTATTTTAAATTAAATTTATTGTCCAATTAACTTTAATAAAATTATGACACTATTATTATCTAAAAATCACACACAGTTTATCCAAAAATCTTGCATACCAGCATCATGGACTGTGGAAACAAAATGTTATTAAATAATAATTATTATTTTATTAAAATATTAATATTTACATGCTATAATTGTTAAAGATTACTATCATACTTATTTTAGATAAATCTATTTAAAATATCTTATTTTATTTCACTTATATGTTTTTTTTTAAAAAGGGGGTAAAAACTTTATTGAAGTCAAGAAAATAATAGTACATAAGGATCAGGGAACCCACAAGCTCCCACAAAGGAAAACACCAGAACATCCATCTAAAACAAAAACCACCATCCATATAGCCACTGGCATCTTATCCCTCCATATCATCAGCAATGACCCTCTCTAAATCATGAACATACTCAGGTGATAACTATCTCCACCCCTCAATCCTTCAATCATCTTCATGCTCTGAAGCCCACTTAGCCAAACAGTCAACAACCCTATTCTATTCTCATGGAATGTGGACAAAAGACACCACTTCCAATGTAGAGCAGCTCTACAAAAAATTTCGAACCACCAACACAATCTACCAATTAACCTTAGCCACCTTTTTCTCAAGCAACATATTAACAATAATTTGTGAATCAAATTCATAGATAATATTTTGCCAACCCAAGGCACAAGCACACTCAATAGCCCAGAGAATCGCCAACCCTTCCATAAAGTTGTTAGAATGTTGCCCTTTATGGATGGAGAAAAAGAAAATGACCGAACCAAAATAGCCTTTGCCAACTCCACCAATCCTTGCAGGCCAAGGGTTACCCCTAGAGGAACTGTCAGCATTAATCTTCAAAAAATTTGTCGGAGGAGGCAACCATCTTCCAACCCTTTGAACCTTCTTTTTAGCCCTCCTTCCTCTTCTGACATAAGTAGAGACCAAAGTCAACCCCTGCAAGCACAATTTATTCACAATCTCATCATCACTTCTTTCCAACGAAAAATCCACTTCACATTTGGTTTCCACAGTCTCTTAGATCATACCAACAATTTTGTGTCAAACCTGTTGAACCATCATCCTATCCCCACGAAAAAATCCTATGATTCCTTTCCAACCAAATTTTCCAAAGGATGAACGTAGGACCAATGCTCCACACAATCTGAAGAAAAGAGGCTTAGGAAGGGGGTCTTCCCAGACTACTCCAAAACTCAACAAGGGAAGACACATGAATACAAGGATCTTTCCAAAAACCCCACCACAAATGTCAGAGCAACATAGAATAAGGACAACAAAAAAACAAATGGGAAGAATCTTCCCCATTGCAGTCACATAGAACATACATAGAGGGACCTTGGAATCCCTGCTTACAAAGATTATCCCATGTCAAAAATCTATTCCAAGCCAGAGTCCACACAAAAAAATTACACTTTGGCCATGAAAACTTGTTCCATACATGTTTCCACCAAGGGACCTCCAACCCCCCCCCCAAACTTACAAGACAACAACTCCTGATATCCAGTAGCCACAGTGAAAGCACCCTTAGGATTCAGGCTCCAAGCCAGAATATCCTTATCCCAAAGAGAACTGCATTTTCTACCAGTCAAAATATTTTGAAGCACAACACAATCCTCCTTCAACCCAAGAACAAGCCAATTGCAAGGATCCTTCCATCTAGCCACCTCCACCTGCCCACATGGATAAAAAAAATTTAAATCACTCATCCTTGACCAACCAACCTCCATAAAGCATTGAAATAGATTCACCAAATTAGGATACTAACATAGAATGGGGGAAAAATCATCCCAAGAATCAGACCAAAAGAGAGCCTCAACCCCCCTATTACATATCCAGAACATGCCCTCCTTGATCAACACAACCCCTTTCTTAAGGTTCCCCAAATCACAGAACCTTTCCCCGCCATAGGAAACCTGGGAAGCTCCTCCTTTAGAACCCTAAGAAGGTACTTGTGAGATAAAATCCTAGCCCAGTTATGATCCTTCTCCACACACCACCTCCAGTAAATCTTTGCAACCAAAGCCAACCCAGACCAAGTCGCCTGCCACAATCCAAGACCCCCAAACTGCCTCGGGCTACACACAATATCCCACTTTACTAGGCTCCACTTGGATGAGGACAAGTTACCCACCCATAAGAATTGTCTAGCCAAAGAGTCCAAATCCTTCATAAACCCAACTGGAGCCACCTGTAACATGCACCTATAAATAGGAAGAGACTGCACCACATAATTTAGCAGTTGAACACGGACAACAAAGGACAACCATCTATGAGTCCAATGATTAACCTTCACACAAAACTTGTCCAGAATATTCTACCACAATTGCCTGGGAAGTCTACCAAAAGAGATAGGAATACCAAGATAATTTAAAGGGAGAGGACCAATCTGGAACCTCAAGATACGAACAATCCTTTGTTGAATAAGCCTCAAAGTATTGAAGAAGAAAATGGAAGATTTATCTTCATTAATCCTTTGACTAGAAGCAACAAGGTAGATATCCAAAGCCTTGCACAAATTCATAGCTTCTCTAATCTTAGCCAAACCCATCAAGGTAGTATCATCCACAAATTGCAAGTGAGATTGAGGAGGCAAACCATTTCCCCTCTTACATCCCTAGATAAAATCCAACTCCACATTACGTTTCACCAGTCTCCCAAAGCCTACTACAAGAAGAATAAATAAATAAGGAGAGAGAGGATCCCCTTGATGAAGACCCCTAGAAGCACTAAAAAGAGAGGAAGGCTCACCATTTATCAACACCAAGAGTGAAGTGGAGGTAACACAACACATAACCCATTGGACCCACTCCTCAGCAAAACCAAAAGTAATAAGATTTTTTCACAAGAAGGGCCACTTCACTCTATCATAGGCCTTCACCATATCTAGCTTGATGAACATAGCCTTTTCTTTTGATGATGCCATAGAATGAATGGTCTCAGTAGCAATGACCACCCCATCTAGAATTTGTTGATCTTCCACAAAACCACTTTGTTCCTTAGAGATAAGCCCTCTAAGCCATCACTTCAACATGTCAACAATCATTTTGGAAATGATTTTATAAACCACATTACAAAGGGAAATGGGTCAAAATTGACTTAGATGATATGCCCCCTCACATTTGGGAATGAGTGCAAGGAATGTAGAGTTTAAAGCCCGCAACATCTACTTATTTCTCTGAGACTCATGAACCACCTCCAAAAGGTCCAACTTAATGATATCCCAAAATTCTTGATAAAATTTAACCAGAAAACCATCAAGACCTGAGGCTTTCCCTTTCTTCATCTAGAAAAAAATAGTCTCTAATTCCTCCAGCGTGATATTGCTCAAAAGATGCTCATTCATCTCCCTAGTGACCAAAGAGGGGATACAAGAATTAACTTGGTTTTCTTCTACCAAACCATCTTGAGAGTCCTCTCTAACTAAAGATGCAAAGAACTACGAAGCTTCTCTAGACATATCCTACAAAGAATATAAATGCTCACCCTTGGCATTCACAAGAATGCGCATAGAATTACCATGTCTCCTGGCCTTCACTGAGTTGAAGAAGAAAGCGACATTTTTGTCTCCCTCCTATAACCAATCAACTCGAGCCTTCTGTTTCCAATAAATGTCCTCGTGTAGCTCACACTCTTCTAAAGCTTTTAAAGCCCAGGCCTCCTCCCTGAGTAAATCCTCAGAAAGACCAAACTCCCTTATTTCCCAAGTGATGACGTCCAAGTCAGCTTGAGCAACAACCTTAGCATGAAAAATATTTCCAAAGCACTGCCTATTCCACCTTTTAAGTTGATATTTTACATATTGCAGCAATTTAGAAAAAGAATACATAACAGTGCCAAAAGCAGGTCTTCCCCCCTCCACCATTCAGCCACATGCACCTGTAAAGAAGAATCTCTTAACCACATAAGTTGGAACTTGAAAGATGGGGACCAAGCAATACGAGTTGAAGTAGCAAATAACTTAATAGGCCAGTGGTCTGAACCCCTCCAGTCCAAAATATCAAAGCAAGTAGACAACCCTCCACCAACCCAAAAACATGACACTAAAAAATAGTCAAGTCTCTCAACAATACAATTCTCCCCATATCTCCTATTGTTCCAAGTAAATTGACCATTTTGAGGCTTAATGTCAACCAGATTCAATGTAGAAATGCTATCACGAAAAAGGAAAGCAAAGGGTTTCAATCTCGCAATACCACCCTTCTTCTCATCCAACTCAATAATGGCATTGAAATCACCCACAATAATCCAAGGGAATTGTAAGGTAGGGGTACCTCCACGTGCAAGGCCCTAGGTCACGGAGGGCCAAGATGTAGAAGGCTGCCCTAACTTACCTCAGCTTAGTGGGATGTTTAGGATATGAGGATGAGAGTGATGAGGATGATGGAGTCCAACAACCACTCTACAATCCTGATATTGGAAGTGGGGCTAGGCGAGCTAGTTTTGAGCTCAATACTGTATCTCGGATAGCTCTCTGTCAGAGGATGAGAACACAATTCTGGGATGAAAGCATGACGCATTGGCATCTCTTAGGTGTGCTAGCATCCGCAAGACCAAAGGACCAAAAACACAATATGAACTTATCAGAAAATGAGCTAGTAGCCTAGCTAGCAACTTCTAAGAGAGAAAAATAACACTATGAAATATGAGAAATATAAACGAAGGTGATAAAGTAAATATACCAAAGCTAGGGTGATGAAGATGATTTCGTAGAAGAGCATGTTCCCCAGCTAGCTCTCGAAAGCACGTTCACCTGCACACAAAAAGGAGAGGAAAATGTTGGGTGGTTGTATAGGGGCCTGCCTTAGTCAAACCCCCGTTTAGGTGTTTCCACCTCCATGGACAACCAAGAAAGCGAGATAATGAGAAGAATGTAATAAAGAGCACAAAAGCACTACAAAACAGTAAAGTGCTAACTCAACCAAGTGATAGAAGGAAAGAAAGGGAAGCTTACCACCTCCACCAAGAGCGCTCAAGGTTGCTTGGGGGAGAAAATGAGAGTACTTGAGCCTTTGTTGCAATGGTGTTTCGTTCCCAACTTGTTCTACCAAAGTGATGGAGTGTTGTGTTTGCTGCAATGGAGAGCTTGTATGCTTGGAGTGAGTGAAAGTGAGCTTGTAAAGTGATAGAATGAGTGCTTGAAGTTGTGAAGAAGCTAGAATGCATGTTGAAGGAATGAATTTGAAGAAGGAATGAAAGAAACGACCATATTTAGGTCAGTCGGTCGAAGGAGGCATTACAACTTGACTCCCAATGAGAAGTGTAACACCTCTACAAGTCCAGCCACAGTAATCTACCAGGGATGTAAGCACGTCACGCAGACGTCTGTGCGTCGCGTGGGTGTCCCCAATAGAAACACCTCCATTGATGCTCAAAACAGGCACCAAGTGGGATGCAAGTAGTGGGCTTAGGTGGAATTAATCCTTTGAACTTGGTTTTCTAAAGTGGATAAAGGAAAAAAGGGGATTTGCACATGGGGTACAAATTCACTCCTATACATTTTGCCCCCACTTTAGCAAGTACGGATACTGATGAGTTCTCAGTAAAGTAGATCAAGAAGAGTGTAAGGTTAGAAATCTATACCTGAACCATCGAGGAAGTAGAGCTCGGTCTAGCATACCTAAAGGCGTAGGGCAAGAAAAGGATTCCATAGCTTCTCGGAACTATGAAGTTGAAGAAAGAAAGTTCCTTATAAGTTCTCAGTCCTCTAACGAAGGTGTCCCCCAAAAAATCTAGCATGGAAGAGACCCAAAGGAAGCACCGTATAGGCTCTTAGTCCTCTGGGGAAGGTAATCTCCATGAAATCAAGCATGAAGAGTACCCAAGGAAGCGCCCTACAGGCTCTCAGTCCCATAGGGAAGGTATTCTCCATGAACTCAAGCATGAAGAACACCCAAGGAAGCACCCCATAGGATCTTAGACCTATAGGGAAGGTAACCCCCAAGATATCTCGCATGGAGGAAACACGAGAAAGTGCCCTACAGGCTCTCAGTCTTGCATGGAGGTATCCCCCAAGATCTCTCGCATGGAGGAAACCTAAGAAAGCAGACTCCGCAGAGTCAGGAAGCGGCCACATAGGCAAGTAAGCGGACAGTCGTGGAGATTGTCGACAATTTTGAAAACTTTCGAAGGGCTCCCTTGGGAACCCGTCGTGAAGAGGAGGTCCACTCAAGGTATGCACAGTTCAAAAGTAGATGTTCTCTCTCTCAAATCGATCCATCATCAAGGAATCCTTTTGAAAGTTGTTCACTTCATAAAGGAATTCGAAAGAAAGAATGTGCCCCCATGCAAGGGGAAGGTCAAAGTTGTTCCTGCCTCGAAGAAAGTTTTTCAAGTCCTTTCTTTACGAACTTGTGATGAAGGAAACACATTTCATTAAGGTTCTAAGTTGAGAATACAATTCTATAAAAAGGTTTGCAAATATTTTCAAGAAAAGATCCGTTGGGCACAAATGTATTTTCTGAAAATTGAAATGTTGAAGAAAGAAAGTTGTTGCACATGAGAGGGACAACCCAAGAAAAGAAGAGAAAAGGATAAAGAGAAAGAAAATGAGACAACAAAAACAAAGGGCACAGGGGGATTTGGTTTAGTGGGGTCAGATCTATCCGAGCTCATATAAATAATAGGTAACCGCAATGCAAGGGGAAAGATCATCAATCCCCAACTAGATTAGGAAGAATGCACGAGAAGAGAGTAAAAATAAAAAATCGGGTCAACATGGAAGGGAAGCCTAAATGCCCCCAACACTTTGCATCATCTCCAATTTATCAAAAATCAAGCACAAACAGGGAAGAATGATGATAGAAATAGAAGAAGGTTTACGACACAAAAATCACACTTGTATCCAAACACCAATAGGGGTGACGAGGGTCATCCAGGCACACATAGAAAGATCACAGGGGAACACATCACAAAATACACACACACACACAAGATCAAGAAGAGGCCTCCTCCTAACATTGATCAGCCAAGAGGTTGTTCACTATGTTGGCAACACAAGGGCAGACAATTGGGAGGGGGTGAATCAGTTGTCACATAAATTTAAACTTATTAAAATTATTAACCTTATTCTCAAATATGATAAATAAACATGAAAGCATAAATCATCAACACATTAGAAACACACATAACACCAAGATTTTTTTACGTGGAAACCCTATTAGGGGAAAAACCACAGTGGAGGTTAGTCCACAAGATTATACCCTATTAAAAGTATAAGGGAATAAATGGGGAATGTACATGCATTCAGGCACACTGCCTAGAGCTCACTGCTCAATTACAACAAGGCTTACTGCCCAAAGGAAGACACACTATCTTACAGAAACATTCGGATTACATCCACAAGATTTTGATCTAAGAAAATAGCATATGCTAATTCCTGATTACACCTTCGGTTAAGCACATAAACTCTTCTTCACACTCTGCTCACTCTTCTTCACACCCTGCTTCTGCCTTCGAATGATTAGGAAATTATTCATACATCTCATACCATCAAATGGAATAAACAATTGCTCATATATATCTACAACTAGGAATTACATCAACTCCATGTTGGCTTTAACAAAATATAAAATGTATACAAACTATCAGCCCAAAACATAAATAATTAGTAATGTGAATCAACCAATGTCAGCCACAACATAGTGAAGACCCAAAACAAAATCCTCGAACATGAAACACCTTCAAAAAATTATGCCTCGAAGATCCACAACACGCTACAATCACCCTGTTGACCATGAACATGAAAAACATTAACACACAAAAGAAAATCACCAATCACGAGCACAATGATCAATGTGGATTGACAACACTGATAGAGCACGATATAGAAAAATCCACAAGAATCATGAATCACTACATAAGAATTTGCAACAACTCATCTTACTAGAATCACATCATCTTCTTTCAGGAACACCACCTGAAGCAACAAAATAACTGTCAAAACACAACTACTGATAACTCGATCAAATCTTCATGCGGATCTTTGAAACTTAATGTGGATAAACTAAATATACTCAACAAAAAACTCTTTAATCCACAACCTCTAATCATCAATACACTGAGTTAGCCAACACACTGAACTTCATTGCACTACTAACAACCTGCAACTTATTTTATTACAATTTTCTCAATATTCTCGACATATACAACCTTAATGCCAATAGTGTTGACATCAATGACAACCACATATCAGAAACATCCAACAATCTCCCCTTTTGGCATTGATGGAAACACATGATGTGAAAAACATCATCAACACAACTTTCTCTTAGCACTTTCTCCTCCTTAGGTTTTGACTCTTTTCTCCTCAACTCTTTCACATGACTCTTCTCCCCACAATTTTTTTCACGTGACTCTTCTCCCCCTTTGACATCAATGACAAAGATACATTATCTTTCTCCACACAAGCTCTGAACCACATTTCTAAACATCTGACTACTCCCCCTGAGTAGCAACCACCACAACATCAATCAAGATCAAGATATGACTATGAAATGCATGAACTGATGCAATTCAATGCATCTTAGTTCTAATTGGGAGGGGAAATCACCCCTAGCTTCCCTTTGAGATACTCAAAAGTATCCTTAGGCAACAAATTAGTAAAAATATATGCAATTTTTTCCTTAGTGGGCACATACTCCAATCTAACTTCCTTTTCACTCACCTTCTCTCTCAAAAAGTGAAACTTGATAGATATATGCTTGGCATTTGAATGCAACACCAGATTCTTAGAAATGTTAATTGCACTTGAATTATCACAGAATATAGCAATAGGTTCATCATACACAACTCTGATATCTTTCAACATCTACTTCATCCACAAACTTGAGTACAATTGTTAGCAACAACAATGTATTCTGCCTCTGCAGTAGATAAAGAAATGACATTCTGCTTCTTACTTAACCATGAAATCAACTTCTTTCCCAAGAAAAATACACCACCACTGGTACTCTTTTTGTCATTCACATCTCCTGCCCAATCAACATTAGTAAAAGCACTCAAAGTAAGGTCATCTTTAGGATACCATAGGCCAAAATCAATTGTTCCCTTCAAGTATCTGAAAATCCTCTTCTCAACTGTCACATGAGATTCCTTAGGATCAGCTTGAAATCTTGCAACAATGCATATGACATTCATGATATCAGGTCTAGTTTGAGTCAAATAGAGCAATCCACCAATCATTGATTCGTATCTAGTTTGATTTGCTTTAGGTGAATCATCATCTTGTGTCAACTTACATCCGGTCACCATAAGTGTACCAACCGGCTTTGAATCTTCCATACCAAACTTATTTAGCAATTCTTTCACATACTTGGACTGAGATATAAAGATCCCTTTATCTAGTTGAGTAATTTGCAATCCCAAAAATAATTTCATCTCTCCAATCATAGACATCTCAAACTCACTCTACATCTCATTAGCAAACTTCATGCACAAACTATCATCTCCTCCAAAAATGATATCATCAACAAAGACTTCAAGAATCAAATATTTATCATGATCAATCTTGAAATACATATTACTATTAGCAGTACCTTTATTAAATCCAAGCTTCAACAAATACTTATCCAATCTAGCATACCATGCTCTTGGGGCTTGCTTGAGTCCATACAATGCTTTCTTCAACCGACAAACCATATATCCCTTATCAATCAATTGAAATCCATCAGGTTGTTTAGCATACACTTCTTCTAGTTCACCATTCAAAAATGTTGACTTGACATCCATTTGATAAACCTTGAAGTTTTTGTAAGCAACATAAGCAAGAAACAGTCTCACAGCTTCAATCCTAGCAACAAGGGCAAAAGTTTCTTCAAAGTCAATTCCTCCCATTTGAGAATAGCCTTTACACACCAGTCTTGCTTTGTTTCTGACAAATTCACCTTGTTCATTCAGTTTGTTTCTAAAGACCCATTTAGTTCCAATTATATTTTTGTCCTTAGGTCTAGGAACGAGAATCCATGTATCATTCTTCTCAATTTTTTGTAGTTCTTTCATTGCTTCCATCCAATGTTCATCTTTGCATGCTTCATTGACACTATTAGGCTTAGTCTTCGAGATCAAACGTATTCTTTTAAAATTCTTATCCTTGTTTGAACACCTTTGTTCTTATCACCTATAATTTGATCTTCTAAATGATTTAGTCTTACATACCTTGGAGTCTTAGGATGTTGTTGAACTTCAAGCTCTTGTGATCTCACTTCTGCACTTTCACTAGTTCCTTCCTATTGATTTTCCCAATTCACCGGAATGATCTATACTTGATTTGAAGTCTGAACTTTCTTTCCTTTATCTAAATTGTCATTCTGATCATTTCAATCATATCCACAGGTTCTGGATGGTCTAGCTATGTCTTCATCAACCTTTACATTAACACTTTCAAATATTTTCCTCAATCTCTTATTGTAGCACCTGTAGGCCTTTCTTTTAGTAGAATAACCAAGAAATATTCCTTCATCACTCCTAGCATCAAACTTTCCTATGTCTTCATTTCTTTTGATAAAGAATTTACTCCCAAATATTTTGAAGTATCTAACAGTAGGCTTATGACCATACCATAGCTCATAAGGAGTCTTACTGGTGTCACCTTTGACTTGTACCTGGTTGAGAGTGTAAACAACAGTACTCAAAACTTCTCTCCAATAGATATGAGGAACATTTCCTTCTAGCATCATTGTCCTAGTAGCTTCTTGAATTGTCTTGTTCTTCCTTTCCACAACTCCATTTTGTTGAGGGGTCTGTGGTGCAAATAATTGTCTCTTTATCCCATGCTCTTCACAAAAAGAATTAAACTCACTGGAAGTGAATTCACCACCTCTATTTGATCTCAAACATTTAATCTTCAAACCTATCTCTGTCTCAACCATAGCCTTAAAAATATTGAATTTCTCTAGAGCTTCAAATTTTTCCCTTAAGAAAGTAACCCACGTCATTCTAGAATAATCATCAATGAGTAACATGAAATACTTGTAACCTTGTAAACTTCTGACTCTAGAAAGACCACACAAGTCAGTATGCACAAGATCCAAAACTTCATTTGAACAATGTTGTTTGCTCCGAAATGAAACTCTAGTTTGCTTCCCTAACTGACATTCCTTGCATATGGCATTAGTAGGTTTCATCAACTTAGGAAGATCTCTCACAGCCTGAGTAGAACTTATCTTGATAATATTATCAAAGTTTACATGACACATTCTCTTATTCCAGAACCAAATTTCATCAACTTGAGCAATCAAACAACTTTTACTAACAACACTCAAGTGAAAGATATTACCTTTTGTTTTTGTACTTGATGCAATCACATTTCCAGAACTTCCCAATATTCTACACTTTCCATCCTTGAATTGAAGATTGTATCCCTTGTCAACCATCTATTCAACACTTAAGAGATTATGCTTCAAGCCTTCCACATATAGGACATCATCAATATTATGCTTACCATCAAGAGAAATGGATCCTTTGCCACATATTACACCAACTTTGTCATCACCAAATCTTACAACACCACCATCATACTTTTCCAAGCTCACAAATTTACTTTTATCACCTATCATGTGATGAGAGCATCCATTGTCAATCACCCATTCATCTTTCTCTTCAATTTTGGAAGCTAGGAATTTCTCCACATTTGTGCAACTAGCAGATTCAGTAGGCACTGGATCATTATCCATTTGTCCTCACTTACATTCCCTTTATCAGATTCATCATTTGTCACACCTTCATCAACAGCAAAATAACACTTTTTTTGAAATCTAGGCTTGTTAGGTCTTGACTTAGGAACTCTCTCCGGACACCTTGATGCAAAATGACCTATCTTATTGCAATAAAAACATTTAATATGCAATTTCCCTTTATATGTACCTTCTCCTCTGGGTTCCCTCTTGATAATACGTGCTTCAAGCTCATCTAGTTTTCTCTCTTCTTCTTCAATCTCTCTCATTTCCTCCTCATACATGAACATTTTTCTAGAAGAACTTTCTCTCGGATCATTCTCTTCTTATCTTTTTCGAAGATAGTAGCTTTGAATGTAGATTTTGTCTTAGGAAGAGCATCACCAAACTCACTTAACTCAAAAACAGTAAGCTTACCAATCAACATATCTCTGGTTACATTTGTCACAATCTGAATCTCCTCAATAGCTGTAGCTTTGGCTTTGTATGCAACAGGCAAGGATCTGAGCACTTTAGCAACAATCTTTGATTCTTCCAATGTTCCACTAGCACATCTGATACTACACACAAGTTCATTCACTCTCTGTATAAAAGAAGTAATGTTCTCATCACCACCCATTCTCAACATTTCATATTTCCCTTTCAGGCTTTACAACTTAGCAATATTCTCATGAGCATCACCTTCATACAAAGTTTCCAACTTTTTCCAAATCTCATAAGCAATCTTCAAATCCATTACATTTGTCATCTTGGAATCAGTCAGAGCACTCAACAATGCTTCCTTAGCCCTGATATTGTACTCAACATCCTTAATCTTAGCAACAGTAGAAGGACCATTATGTGGGATGATATATCTATTCTTTGTAATGTTCTAGTAGGGTTCACCAATGCATCTTAGATGACACTCGATTCAAGTCTTCCACATAGAATAATTAGTTCCACTAAATCTCAAACTATCCTTCTTATATGTCGCCATCCCAGATCACCTCAAGCTATTAAACTCCTTCCGAGGAAATTGCTCTAATACCAATTGTTGGCAACACAAGGGTAGACAATTGAGAGGGGGGTGAATCAATTGTCACTGGAATTTAAACTTATTAACCTTATTCTCAGATTTGATAAATAAACATGAAATCATAAAGCATCAAAACATCAGAAACACACATAACACCAATATTTTTTTAAGTGGAAACCCTGTTAGGGGAAAAACCACAGTGGAGGTTAGTCCACAAGATTATACCATGTTAAAAGTATAAAGGAATAAATGGGGAATGCACATGCATTCAGGCACACTGCCTAGAGCTCACTGCTCAATTACAACAAGGCTTACTCCCCAAAGGAAGACACACTGTCTTACAAAAACATTCAGATTACATCCACAAGATTTTGAACTGAGAAAATAGAATCTGCTAATGCTTGATTACAGTTTCAGTTAAGCACATAAACTCTTCTTCACACTTTGCTTCTACTTTCGAATGATTAGGACATTATTCACACATCTCATTCTATCAAATGGAATAAACAATCACTCAGATATATCTACAACTAGGAATTACATCACCTCCATGTCAACTTTAACAAAATATAAAATGTATACAAACTATCGGCCCAAAACATAAATAATTATTAATGTGAATCAACCAATGTCAGCCACAACATAGTGAAGACCCAAAAAAAAATCCTCAAACATGAAACACCTTCAAAAAATTATTCCTCGGAGATCCACAACACGCTACAATCACCCTGTCGACCATGAACATGAAAAAGATGAACATGCAAAATAAAATCACCAATTGTGAGCACAACGATCAATGCGAATCGAAAACACTGATAGAGCATGATCTAGAAACATCCACAAGCATCATGAATCACTACAGTAGCATCCGCAACAACTCATCTTACTAGAATCACATCATCTTCTTTCAAGAACACCAACTGAAGCAACAAAATAACTGTCAGAACACAGATATTGATAACTCAATCAAATCTTCATGTAGATCTTTGAAACTTAACATGGATAAACTAGATATACTAAAAAACAAACCCTTTAATCCACAACCTCTGAACATCAACACATTGAGCTAGCCAACACACTAAACTTCACTGCACTACTAACAACCTGCAACTTATTTTATTACAATTTTCTCAATATCCTCGACATATACAACCTTAATGCCAATAGTGTTGACATCAATGACAACCACATATCAACAACATCCAACACGCTTCCCACTCTAAATCATCATAGGGGGAAGGAGGGAAAGCCTACAGTGGAGGGATGTTAAGAGGAGGGGCATCTGGTCCTCCCACGACAAGGGCTAAGGAAGAGGGTCCCTCGAGGTCCTCTACACTGAGCTCTTGTGGAATCAAGGTCAGCGACTTCACGAAGATTGCTAACAAGGCCGAAACTTCATCCATAGAGTTAAACATGCACCCTACAGGAGCACCGTGTCTAACTTTAGCGGATGGGGTAGGTTGAGCTTGAGATTCATTGCTAGGCTTGCCGAGTGACTCGGGAGCGGTGATGAACTTAAGGGAAGTTGGGACTGGTTCCATCACCAAGACAAAACAAGTCAACACAAGGCCACCTTGTGGAGAAGGCAGACTCCTCTTTCATCCTTCACTGCCGGAAGGACCACTCTCCACCTCTTTCTTCGCCGGAGGAGATGAACTGCCCACAGACGAGGCTAGGGGTGTAGAGGAAGAGGAAGAAAGAACCGCAACGAATACAACCGAAGTATTAATCATATTCGTGAGCTTCGAAAAAGTTTGCATATCTGAAACGAACATCAGCAAAGGCAGCTCCATCGAAGGAGTGATGAACACCTATACCCCCTTGGGGTTAGGTGTATTTGCACTCGCAACGGAAGCCAAAAACATCGCAGAACTGAACTTAAGAGAAGCAAAAGGGAGGGAAGAGGGCGACACTACAAGAGGCCCTAAAACATGGGCGGTCGTTTCTTCCTCCCATCTTTATGAGGTGACCTGCTCAACTAAGAGGGCCTTTCACCGATGCTTGCGCTCACGTGCAAGGGAATTTCTTTGACTCTTGGAGCTAGAGTTCGGAGGCTGTGAAGGAGTAGAAGGCTCCTGCTCAACCATAGGGATGTTCACTATGGTTGTTCCAACAGAGGAACAAATTCTTGAATAGGAGTAGGAGAAACAGATTGCAGGACAGTGGGAGGAGTTGGCTCAAGAGCCTCTTCCCGCTTACTGCCTTAGGAGCAGGAGCGGTAGGAGGTCACAGATCGAATTCTCTTTGAGAACCTTTCTTTCTGTCATATAAATACTACCACAGTCTGGGGTATTCATTTGGGAGGTTCGCGATCCTAAGCTTGGGCCTACGCCAAGGAGGAATCATCAGACTCAACGGATAGCCGCTGGATTGGTTCATCCAATACTCTTCCCAAGAAAGGGGAGAGGATGAGGCAGTCCAGGAGGAGGTAGCCTTCTCCTTACCTTTATGGGAAGGAGAGGGAGTCGGCGTGGACTTCTCCTTCCCTTTCTGGGAAGGGAGAGTAGTCGATGCAGGCTTCTCCTTCTCCTCTCGAGAAGAGGAGGCGACCGATTGTTCTATCACGAGAAGGGTCAACTTTGGCTCCCCTTGCCCACAGTTTTATACTTTACATAATTCTTGTAAAGCAAGTCCATTCTCAAAGGACACAGGCCAACCGGGGAGGGCCAAAAGTGATCCAACAAATATCCACAACGAGACACCAAGGGCTGGTATCCAATGTCATGCACTACATGCACAACACCTTCATGGGAGAATTTTAAACATTTGTGAACAACTAAGGTGATTCCATTTATGGAAGCTAGCCAAGGGATGCCTAACTTCACTCTGAACAGATCTGACTTTGGGATAACATCGAAAATTGTGTCAACAATTCTGGGTCCAACTAGGATGGACAAGGTTATCGAGTCGTAAGGTTTAAGACTCATACCACCGTGCGTATGGATGGTAGATTTTGTGTCTTCATATTTTTCCTTTTGTAATGAATTTAATACTAATGTTTCCTCTGTGATAACATTCACGTGGCTCACGGGGTCTTCCAAGACTCCCATCACAATGTTACCATTGATGCGAGCAAGAATGTAGAGAGGCGAGGGTTTACTGTTTAAAGGGAAAATCTTGTGATGTGAATGTAATGTCTGGTGAACCAAGGGCAAGTGGAGTAGTAGGAGTCACCGTGACCATATTGACATAGGCCTCGGGCTGAGTAACAAAATCAATAGGATTGATAATCATATTAGCAAAGTGTGACAGAAACGGGTCCGTGTATATCTATAGTTCACTATTAGCTTTCACCATTGATTTGTTAGCATTTTGTTTACTCCCATCGAGATGAATGGTACCGTCCTCGATGCGGTCCTGTATCTCATGATGCAACCACATACAATGTTCGATATCATGTCCATTAACTCGATGGTATTGAAAATAAGTGTTCCCATTACACCAATTAGGGTAAGGCTCTTTAACTGGCTTAGGACTTGGAAAAGTTACGATCTTATCCTTCAACAAATTTTGTAGGATGGAAGTATAAGATTCTGATAACTTTATGAACTTTTGGCTATGTTTGAGGCTGTTGTCATTAGTAGCGGCTACTACATTCGTAATGGCCTTACCTTTCCTAGAGATTGATACAATGGACTTCCCCTCAGAACAAGAGCGTGAGGAGGAACCCCCGAACTGAACAACCGTTTGCTAGTATTCTTGTAAGGCTACACACAAGTGCGCGAAAAGAAGGGTATTTCATAAGGGAAAACTTCTCTTGCCAAGGCCTTTGTAAGTTCCCTATGAATACCTTCTTCACATCAAAATCGGGCAGCTGATACGAGATTTGTGAAAGGAGCGCTTGGTAGCGCGCTATGAAGTTAATGATTTTTTCATTATCTCCTTGTTTACATCGGATTAGATCCAAAAAGGTCATCTACGACCCGATGTTTGCTTGAAATTGTCTAAGGAACTAATTTACAAGTTGGTCAAATGAGAAAATAGAGTTGTCAGACAAGGAACAGTACCATTCGAGTGTTGTGTCCTTGAGAGATCGAGGAAACAGTTTAGCCATCAATGCATTGTGATGGAAGAAGTTCGTGCACAGGGCATTGAAGGCAAACACATGTGTTTGTGGGTCTCCTTTACCGCCATACTTTTCAAATTTAGGTATCTCCATTCCTTAGGGGAAGGGAGTGTTTAAGATTTCAACTGACAATGGGCTATGTCGGAAGAAGGGTTGGAAGATAGGCTGGGTAAAGGCTTGGGAAAGATTCACCAACTGGCTCTGCATTTTACCCATATTTTGAAGAAGAGTGTTCAGAATAGGGTCATTAGAAGATAGAGGGCCAAAGGAACCTCCTCTAGAGCCACTGCCAAGGCCACCTCCAGGGCCGCCACCGGTGTGACTTTCGCCAAGACCACTACTAGAGTTGTCGCCACCAATAGGGCCTCTGCCTGAACCACCACCGTGACCTCTGCCAAAGCCGCCTCCGCTAGCACCTCCTCTGCTATCGAATCCTCTGCCACTACCAAAGCCTCCACCACTCATCTCACCAAAGCCCCCACCACTAGAGGTGACAGGAGGGGTGAAGCTAAAGCCCAAGGGGACCCTGCTTACTTTGATAGTTCCAGGTTGTTCAGAGACAGAGGGGATACTGATAAAAGAGACCACATCTGCCATATAGATGGATTTGAGAGGCATCAATACCCCTAACTGTCTTTCACATTCTTTGAAAGTGACTCCTTGTGTGAAGCTAGGGTTGTTTGAAGGAGCACATGCTTTGGTGAGATCGAGGAGGCTAGTTAGAAGTTTTATGCATGTTCGATCTTTACTCATCATATGCTTCAACTCACTAACAACCCAGGTAACTCTAGCCATCTTCAAATTTCTTTCCAAGTGATTTTCTAAGTTGCCTAGTCCCTTAGCGAGGGCGACAATGTATTCTACAAGGATTTGAACAACCTCATGCTCATCCACTGATGATGGAGTAGGAGATGCAGGGGGAGTGAGAACGTGATCGGTTTCGTCAACGAACCCCATCTCATTCCTTGACAACTGCTCCTGCGGAGCTACACCAATGGTAAGACCGGAGAAAAGGCCTATAGATAACCCAATAGAGACCTTCGTCCTTTCCATCGGGAGGTGTCGTACACTTCTCCTAACGATATACCCGAAAGTTGTGGACTAGGTTGTGATGCTCATAAACCTTCACAACACTCAAGAACACAATTGTCGCAAAGTACACGAGGGAGGTCTCAACACCAACAGATGAACATACGTTGGTTCACATCGAGTTCACCAAAATGTAAGATTGGGGGACCTCCACGTGCAAGGCCTTAGGTCACAGAGGGCCAAGATGCAGAAGGCTTCCCTAACTTACCTCAGCTTAGTGGGATGTTTAGGATATGAGGATGAGAGTGATGAGGATGATGGAGTCCAAAAACCACTTTGTAATCCCAAGATTGGAAGTGGGGCTAGGCGAGCTAGTTTTTGAGCTCAATAATGTATCTCATATAGCTCTCTATCAAAGGATGAGAGCGCAGTTCCAGGACGAAAATGCGGCGTGCTGGCGTCTCTTAGGTGTGCTGGCGTCTACAAGTCTAGAGGACCGAAAACACAATACGAACTTATTAGAAAATGACCTAGCAACCTAGCTAGCAACTTCTAAGAGAGCAAAATAACACTATGAAATACGAGAAATATAAACAAAGGTGATAAAGTAAATATACCAAAGGTAGGGTGATGAAGATGATTTCGTACAAGAGTCTGTTCGCTAGCTAGCTCCTCGAAAGCACATTCACCTACACACAAAAATGAGAGGAAAATGTTGGGTGGCTGTATAGGGGCATGCCTCAGTCAGACCCCCGTTTAGGTGTTTCCACCTCCATGAACAACCAAGAAAGCAAGATAAAGAGAACAATGTAATAAAGAGCACAAAAAAACTACAAAATAGTAAAGTGCTAACTCAACCAAGTGATAGAAGGAAAGAAAGGGAAGCTTACCACCTCCACCAAGAGCGCTCAAGGCTGCTTGGGGGAGAAAATGAGAGTACTCGAGCCTATGCTGCAATGGTGTTTCGTTCCCAACTTGTTCTACCAAAGTGATGGAGTGTTGTGTTTGCTACAATTGAGAGCTTGTATGCTTGGAGTGAGTGAAAGTGAGCTTGTGAAGTGATAGAATGAGTGCTTGAAGTTGTGAAGAAGCTAGAATGCATGTTGAAGGAATGAATTTGAAGAAGGAATGAAAGAAACAACCATATTTGGGTCGATCGACTGAAGGGGGCATTACAAGTTGACTCCTAATGAGAAGTGTAATGCCTCTGCAGGTTCAACCACATGAATTTGCCAAGGACGTAAGCATGCCACATAGACATCTGCACGCCGCGTAGGCGTCCTCGACATAAATGCCTCCACTGACGCTCAAAATAGGTGCCAAGTGGGATGCAAGCAACGAGCTTAGGTGGAATTAAGCCTCCGAACTTGGTTTTCTAAAGTGGATAAAGGCAAAAAGGGGATTTGCACATTGGGTGCAAATTCACTCCTATACTGGAATAAAGGAGCAAGGCTCCGAACAAAACTAATATGAGACCACAATAATTGCTTACCAAGAAAATCAGAAGGCACATAGATGTTTGAGAGAAGAATAGTTTCCCCCAACTCCAGACTTGAAACAACCACAAAAATGGAAGACTTGGAGGACAACCACTAAAGAGGACGAATCTTCAAAGGGTTCCACAGACAAGCCACCCCCCTATATTACCATGAGCCCCAATACACTAGCAACTGCCCCGCCCCCCCAACTTAGGCAACAAACCAATCATACCTTTAATAGTTAACTTAGTCTCCTATATAAAAAGAACATCAGGAGAATGAGTTCTCAGCAAATCACAAACAATTTTTTTTCAAGAGCCACTGTTCAAGCCCCTTACATTCTAGGAGAGGACAATCATATTGGAGGGTTAGAAAAATGGGAATCTAGAGTCTTAATAGACCCAAACTCCACCAAAGTCTCCCCCATCAACTTTATTTTCTCCAAATCCTTCTTTCTCTCAACTTTAGAAGACTTCTCAACAACCCCTTTCTTTAGGTCTTTCTGAAGAATTCCCAACAAAGGAAAAGCCTTACTGCCTTTTACCGAATCCGACCCCACTTTTACCAATGGAGTAGAGATCTCTCCCTCCTCCATCTTCATTTCCACAAGAGTCTCAGACCTCCCATGAGCCACCAAACTCAGATCCATTTCCTTTTGCAAAGCCCCAGTCTCTTGAGAAGTATGGTTGTAATCTAGAATAATTCCTTCTTGAACCCCTTCTGAAACACCTTGATCCAAAAACATCACTTTTGGATTCACCTCTTGTTGACTAAGATCATCCATCACCTCAAATCTATTAAAGGTATCTCCTGCTTGGTGCTTCTTAAGAGTCCTCTTTTGACCCCGATTCCTATTATGTGCCTTAGTAGGAATAAAACCTTTTGCACCAACAACCTCACCAGGCACAGGGTCCTTGCTTTTGTCAACCTTAGGAGGATTGCGAGGAGGCTGAGTAGCCTGAGACCCAAAAGATTTATACTTCATGCATCTCCTCTATAGATGGCCATATTCATGACAAAGATGGCTATGAAAGGGCAATGTCTCATAGTCAAGCTATTGCACCCAAGAGCATGAACCTGCACAAATTTCCAAAGAATTTGGAGAGGGTTATTTAAATTCATTTTAACACAAATGTGAGCAAAAGTCATTACCTTTCTATCCTGAGTTTGCTGAGAAGGACCCATCAATTTTCCCAACAACGAAGCAACTCGATGCAAAATGTCATTGCGCCAATATTCAACTGGAAATCAGGGGAGACGAACCCACACTAGAACTCGATTTGGAAGCTTCTCTGAAGGATCAAAACCCACATGCCAGGGTTTAATAAATAAACCAACCTGGTTGTAGAAATAAGACCCACCTTCAAACACTTTATTATGATCCACCATGCAATTAAATGTCACCATGAAGTAACTATTTGCTAACATTATTTCCATCTCACCCTCCGGGGACCAAGTACTATGAGCCCACGATTCCGAAAATTGGAGTGAAACCCTCATTCCCAAAAATTTGCAGAGTAAAGCATGTTTTGAGAAATACTTGATATCCTTCGTAATTGATTCAGGTTGAATGGCCAACACCGGCCTATCTTTGGTACGTTCCCAACAACCATTTATCTTTGATATACGAGAACCACCAACTAGAACAAATCCACCATTACTTGAATCATTTGAAAACAAACTATTATTAAAAATCCTTAGTGAACGATTTGAAGAAGAAGCTCCAAATGCACCTCGAAAATCCAGAGGGGATTTGACCCCCGATGTCTCCCCCAGAGCCATGCTAAAGAAAACTCTAAGACCTTACTAGGTCAAACAAGATCACACACCCTCATAGCACAGGCCGGCCAAGGCCAAACCCAAAAAAGCTGAAACTTAACCCAACTGAACAGGCAATAGCAACGATCGTTTGTAGAATCACAAAGAGACGAGAATGCTTTCAGAAAATGCTCCTCCCCACTAGCGCACCCCACACACCAACAAGCAGAAGCATGCAAAAAAAAAAAAAACCCCAAAGTAGTAAAACATAGACTAAGAAGGGAAATAGAAAAACATAAACAACATGCATTGAGGGGCCGCGCAACATCACCCGGACGCGTCCCAGGCAGCGCCTTCAAAATCCTCAATGAATATAGTGATTCATTTCACTTATATGTTTAAATTGATTAAAAATAGAAAAAAAATTGAAATCTCTTACATACTAATTTAATTAGAATAAACTCTAGCAATAATCTAAATTAATCCTTTTTTATTGATTGCATTGAATTAATTAATTAGCCTAAATTATTTACGGAAAGCACCCTTCCCTTTACTATTTTATAAGGGGCCGCGGTGGTTTAATCTCTGCTCTTCCCTCTGCGACAAACTCTCCCAGAAAATTAGTCCACATAGACTAGAAAACGTTGGAGCCACGTTTTAAAGAACTTCCAGTGTTAAAGTATATTCATAAACCCTAAACCCTTAACTATCGTTATTCTTGCAGACAAATATTTGTCAGTCATTCATAAACTCTTCCGCATTTTTTTTGTTTTGTGCTTCCTCGGGTCTTTCCTTAAATTCCATAAATCTTGATAAGCCTAAATGTGTTCCGATGTATGATAATTGGTTGCGGCATTTTCTCAAGCATTTTGCATTCAATGCGAGTACTGTATCCAAGATTGATATTTTGAGCAACTGTAAGTCTTTTATGTATCTTTAACGTGGTCCTATACTGTGAATGTGGCATATTTTGGTGATGGAATTACAACCACAAGCACAATCAGATGGTTCTATAAGTTTACAGAGGAAATTTTGATATAAATAGATGAAGTGTAAAAAGTCTTGCCGAAATTTGTATAGATTCAACCAATTTCAGTTAATTTGATTGTTTACTAGTCCATTACCGACTTTGGTAACATACCTCATTGCAGGTTTGGAAGAACTTAGTTCGGAAGCATTGTAAGTAGTCGTATAAGGGTTTGCCAGACTTCTGGGCAACCATGGATGGTACGAAACTGAACATCTGGACAATATAAATTTTATATGCAATAATTTTAGTTTATTTGTAGAGTTCATCTGCATTTTAAAATTTGGAGGGCTTTCAATTTATTGTCTGTATGTCTTTTAATTTCCTTAGTTGCAGATTTTTGTGTTGTTTAAGGTTATTCATAATCCCCTTTGTTTGTGTAGTTAGTAAAGAAGAACCAATGGAGGAAACCGTTCTTGTTGGGGATGACCTCATGTTGGGTTTACCTTCACCTATTGTCCCTCCAGACATTGCATCTCATGTCCTAGAGGGTGTTGATCTATGTGATGGACTTTTGAAGAAACTTTTTCTATGTAAGTTTAATTTCCCATCTGCCAGATTTCTTGGGATTTGGATGTTTTTATTCTTTTTCTTACAGCTGATAAGGAAGTGGAATTTTGAGTCAATAACTGACCATTTCAGGCTTGCAAATAAATGATATCGAACCTTTTTGTCAAGATGAGATCGCATTGTATCGCCAATGTGCTGAAAATCGGGTTGGTGCTGCCTATCAATAACTCCTGTGGAATTCTTAAATAGTTTTGAACTGCTTTTCATATCAAGTGTATCCTCTTGTTTCAAAGTGATGTATGGCATGAAGCATTATGATGATCATTTTTAGGGATCAATGAGCCATATAAATGCATTGATGTTGGAGACTCTTCTGTAT
This sequence comes from Sequoia sempervirens, assembly GCA_007258455.2. Lineage (NCBI taxonomy): Eukaryota > Viridiplantae > Streptophyta > Pinopsida > Cupressales > Cupressaceae > Sequoia > Sequoia sempervirens. The sequence goes on from VDFB02271358.1 coordinate 973,575,950, forward strand.
GATCTCGGTATTCATCTGATTTTATCCTGATCCTTGCAGGATAAAAAACTCAGGCAGCGAATTGAAGAAAGTGAAAGAAAACTAGGGCAGTTGATGCCTGAGAAAGATGCACAGGAGCGAGCTACCCAACTTCAATCAGAAGTGACTTTGTTGGAAAGGTTCATATGAGATCAGCACAAATAATACAGTTAACTTTATGTATGACACTATGTCATGCAGACATTAGATTGGTTGCGAATTAAAAGCTTCAGTCTTATTTTTCAATTCTGAACATGTGTAAGGACTTGTGTGCATATGCTGCCAAGTGTTGTTTTTTTCCTTTGCATATATTTTGTGGAGGGTGCAGGGTAGGGGGTGCGCATGATGATGAGCGGAAGAGAGAGTGAGTTTTTAATTCTTTTTAGCATCATCTTTAAAAATAAATTTCAATAAGATAGAGCGATGTCGTGGAACAAAATTAATGGTTGTCATGTTTCTTCTTATAAGTCACATTTTTTGCCTTAACTATAGGGCCTAATAGTATTTCACAGTTCTATTGTAAGGCTGCCATTTGTTGCTAACAAGAAATTAAGTTTAGTCTGAATCCATTCTAATTATGTTTCAAGAGCTAGTTAATGCAGAAATCAGGTTGTGTTCATTAAAATTTGGAGACCCACAGATGAGGTTGTCTTCTGACTTATCAGCTCAATTATGATTTGCAGGCCCTTTCATTTTTTCATTACTTTAGATAAATCTTACACGATTTCCTGCTTCTCCTTAGACCAGATTGATTCCTAGTGGCCATTTACTGTAGTTGGTTAATTTACATGTATCTCTATCAAGTCTATGCATTTCTTTTGTGCTGGATGGTGGCTTATCCTGCTTTAAAGGAAGGCTACCTTGCTTGATTATGGCTCCAATTTAAAACTCTATGTATAGACCTAGCATTGAAACTTAAATATTAATAATTGAGAAGCCTTAAGTATTTATTGCATTTGCTTATTTTCTCCAATTATCCCAGATTATATTCTCTTTCACCATGAGTCTTATCTTTTCTTGCCAGTGGAATCAGCCATATTTTAGTAATCTCTAAGTTTGTTGGCTCAGAAGTATTTTATCATCCTCACAAATAAAAGAGTCAAGTGGCAAATTCTGAACAGACCTTTCTAATGGTTTGGGGGACTCCGATTGAGTCTATTTGTAGACATCAAAAAAGTATTAGCTGATAATATCATTCTAATGCTTGGGGTGAGCCGGGCTGGCAGTGGGACTTGAACGCTTATTTGGCACGCTGTTACCTGCACATTAAGGGTTGTACAAGGCCTATGTGGAGCTCTTGTTTACTTTTGTCCATTAGGCTTTATCACAGTGTCTGGGGCAATTACTTTATAATTTTCCAGATTATTGAAAGGGAAATAGGCTAACATGTATATAGAGCTTAGTTTGATTGTTGGTCTGTAACCAGTTTACTAAATATGTACATAAGCATGTTGATAGTTCCAGCCATTTTACAATGAATGTCCAACCAGTGTCATGGCCTATTAATTTAGCAGAATTCAACCTTGGTCCTAATCTAGACCCTTTACTTCACCGAGAAATGCTTGCTATGTAGTTATTGAGAAGGTCCAGGTTATGTTCAGCTATAGTAAGAGCTGACAAATTACAGCTTGTATGCAGGTTCAACATATTGGAAAGGGAGATTGTAACAGTTGTCCAATTGACGTGCATAAAACAATGGATTTGGATGATTCATACTGTGGACTTTCCGATGTATCTTATTTAAAATTTGTATCACTTCTGGTTTTGATTGTGTAGAATTTTTTAGCATCAATCAAAACCAGAAGTGATACAAATTTGCAATATGGATTGTGGAAACTTGATATCTTTAGTATCTTATTTAGTTATGAAGGTGTAAAGCACCATCTCTAATATTTCTTCTTGAGTATATTAGATGATTTTATGGATTTGTCACAGTGTCCTCATTTTTCATTAGTATTTTTTCATTCTATCTAGGGATTAGTTCAGGAATTACTAAGAAAATGGGAAATTGATTGCTGCATTTATTGTTGGAGACTTCAACAATCCCTTTTCATTTATATAATGCCCCAAGCTTATGCCCAAGACATAAATAGTTAAAAACAGACACAAATTTTTTGCAGTAGAAAAGCCGCAAACAACAAGACACAACACACCTTTTCATGCACAAGGTACCACAAAACCAACCATGACATGCTTGGCACACACATCAATCCACTAAACATGGTCATATCACTGGAAGACTTCAACTAATTTGGGTCAAGGTCACCGAGTTAACAAGAAGTTACATTATGAGGAAGAAGAATGAGGTTCCCAAGCCAACTACAACTCTCACTATTCTCTTGGCTCGGACCCCAAAGTTTAGGGTACACATTGCAATTTGCAACACCTCGGACTTTGGTGTTAAGTTACAAATTGCAACTGTCAGTGCCCACCGGTAACCTACAACTAGGGCTTCAAACCTCGACTTACAAATTGCGGGGATGTAAATTTGGTCACCAGCTCCGAGCTTCATAGGTCGAGCACTTTGGGCCCCAAAGTTCAATCTGCATAGTGCATTTTAGACTTTGGGCTCTGAGTCACATTTGTCAACTAAGAACAAAATTGCACTTCAAGGCTACAACACCAACCGCTAAAGAATTTGGATTTCGGAGTCTGCATGACACCTTGTACCATGCAAAATGCATGAACAATTCCAAATGCCGAGCAGAAAGGAATTAAGACTTCAGAGTCTGATTTGCAAGTGGAACTCCAAACTCTAACCCTCTTGCAATTCAGATTGTGGACCTTGATTTACAATTGCAACCTACAGAAAATGCACAAATCTAAAAACAAGCTCTATTTTTGCAAGTAAAAGGACATAACTTTCTCAATTTTTGTGTTTTGCAAAAACGATTGGACCAAACATTCAAGCACTTGTAGGTTCTATGTTGACTGAATAGGAACCCCCGAAAAGAACATGGTTTCGAAGAAATAAGGTCATAACTAAACTCTTGATTTAAGCGAAATATTAAAATGAACTTCATGATATCAATATCATCAAAACTTGGAAACCAAACTAGGTCTATGCAACATATGAAGAATAATCATAACAAGAAACATTTGTCGTGAGTTCTTTAATTAATTCATTTTCAAATGTTTGGATCTCCAATTCATTTTATCTTATTATAATACCCATATGACACTTCGTATTGGGACATCCCAATTTTACAAGTACAACATGGTTCCACTCTACCCCTAACTTAGCAATCAATCCTAGGTCCACAAAGTCAATCTTCACCTAGAAGTCAAGGCATGAAAACTGAGGTGAAAGCTCATGATTCTTGTATCCAAAAGGTTGAGAAACTCATCCCACAAAATAAAACAAGCAATCATGGTTTAAATTCAAATTTCTGTTTTTTTGAAAAGGTTCAAAACCATAATAATCCCCAAATTCACCATTGATGACATCACCCAAAAAATCCAAAATTTATTTTCTAAAATACACAATTTTTTAAATTTTCAAATATACCCTTTGATGCCAAAAATGCACAACAAGATGCATTCCAACTCACAAGGGATTCAAAGAATTTTTTTCCATAGTTGCACTTTTCAAAATAAGTTTAAAATCCATAAAAATAAATTCAATCTACTTCTAATCACATGCACTCTACTCCAATCGCTCTTATGATTCTATGAATGAAGAAGCCATATGCATCCGCCTATCATGGGCATGGCAAGCATACAAATTACATTTTAAAAGCATGATTAAACCAAGAAAATTACCTCTCCAAGCAATCTCCCAAAATGAAGAATCCCTCCTTGAGAGGGAAGAATGCAACAAGAAATCTTTCCCAACTTCAAAGCAAATCTCAATTCCAAACTAATCCAAGACCAAGCCATTCCAAAAACACCTTGTTCAAAATGTAGAAAATTCTTTTCAAAAGAGGGAGAGAGGTTTTTCAAGCACACAATGAAAAAAGTCCTCCAAAATGCCTTTCCTTTTCTTTATCCTTAATTTCCTTTCTCCTCTTTCAATTTTTTTTGTACGCTAAAAAGAAGGGACTTGCAACAATAGATATTTTACTCAAAGGTATTTTCTAAATAACATATCCTTCGAAAATCACTAACATTTCCTATTACATTCAATTAAACTAATTATTTTCTCCAAATGAGTCAACACATTCAATTTAATCAATTTGGCTGAGGCATAAAACCCAAGCAATCTTTTTAAATTTCAAATGCTTTTAAAAATATCACAATAATAAATGCATGAAACCATTTCATGATAGTAATTAAATATTTAACTTTCACAATTAATATATAGATTGGAACATTCCATAATAAGTAAATGCGCAAATCAAATAAATGCAAATGGAAACCAAGAGACAAAATAAACACATGTAATAAAAACACACACATTATTGGTTTATTCACAACACGTGGACCTAGAATTGACTTCGATTTGGGTCATGGTTTCACAGATGTCACAAGATATGTCTCACAACTCAAGCTAGGTGAGACGGGGAGATACACATCACCTATTTGCACAAACCAAACTGTCTCTAAATAACCACCATTAGGGCTAAAACCTATGCTTGCACACTCAATAAAACATCAAGCATACTTGCTGCATACAAGATAGCCAAAGCACAAAATAAACACCCAATGTGAAATAATATAAGGGAGATATATCAATAGTTGCATTAATTGATAATCATTCTAAGCTACATTATCCAAAACATAAATACAAATTTTGATAATTTATAATGCATATTGTGCTGAACTAGATATCATAATCAATCACATATATCATATATAGTGAAAACAATGAAACAAAAGCATTGAAATAGTCCACACACACAAAGTTGCAACATACGCATCCCATAAGACAATTAAATACCAAATGTCAATACAAAACATCATCGATAAGGTACATTGATGGTAGTACCAAATCTCATTGAGTAGTACAATATCAAAAAAAAAAAATTTATATACAAGTAGTCGTACTAGACACATATGTATTGACGTGAGTGTTGCACATGCACACCAATAGACAGATAAATTCTCACCCAAAGAATGCGGGAACCTACCTTTCTTGAAAGATCCATCGGGAATACCTAAATCTAAAGGCAATCTCAGTTGATCCCAAGGCTCAAGAATGTCAAGTTTTGACGCATTAGGTTCACTTAGGGTTCGTTGTGTAGATTGCTATTAATCATGAGGGGTCTATGGTTTCTTAGGCTTATTGGTATCCAAAGGATCATAACAAAAGTTCTGTTGAATCAAACATGTATCTCTTCACAACTTCATGAAAACAAAAGATTTGCACGAAATATTTCATGAAATCAAATTATTTGCAAAGAATCAACAAATTTAACATAAATTGCTCTGCAACTTCATGGAAACTAAAGATTTGTAAGGATACTCCATGAATTTATCATTTTTAAAACATTTTCTGGAAATATTTAACATTTATTCTAAAATAAATTAAAGATCCTAAAATTTAAGGTTCTCCCAATTATTATCCACGCATACACCATGAAATAAACTAAATCAAAGCAAACCACTCTATACTTCACTAGATTGCTTCATAGCTAGGCATAAAATGATGCAAGAATTTTAAAGAAACATGAGATCATTTGCCACCGGATAGTGTCAATGTGCACCCAAATCTAGCGCAACACATAGGCTTTTCTGATAGGAACAAACAATTAGCTACAAAAGATTTCGTATCAGGAGATAGCTTCAAATTGGCTTTGATATTAATAAACTTCAAATGGAGCATACAAGTTTTTATGTTGGAATGGTACAAAAAACAGGAAAAAGAAATAAAACTGGCAAGAGTTCCAATTTTAAGTCTCCGTAATTCCACAAATTTTGAACTTCTAAAAAAAGAACAACTCCCAACCTTTTATAAGAACAAGGCACCCAAGGAGTTCCAATCAGAACACATGAAAGAGAATCAAGGGAATGAATCATAGAGTAGCACGTGGCACATGACAATTGGCACAGGAATTTTCTGGAATAAGTCAACAAACATTTTGACTTTCTTCAGCAACTAAAACTTTATGGACTCGAGACCCAGGACACAATCGAGATATCAAATTGGATTGAACAAGTCATTAACCAAACCTTTAAACAAAATGTAGAAACTTGCTGGATATTCAAAGTGATTAGGTGGATATAGAAATTATAGAAATTTTAATCTATTAGCCTTGTGTTCCTGCCTCTAAGCTGCAGCTTTGGGAAATATGCATATTAGCGTAACACTTCAAAACTCGGCGTCACACTCATCCCTATGGAAAGACCCGGATCTTCGGTTCCCCGATTACCTGTGCTCCTTCATTGTACGCTTTTCCTACATATGAGTTCCAAAAATACACATCCTATCCTGGGCAACGTTGTTTGATCTGCTCGCAGCCTTAGTTTGCCTGACCGTCCATACTCGAACCTTGTCCAACAACCTATTCCTCCTACACATAAAATTCCATGTGTCAATTCCTTTTTAAAGCCATCAATAGGAACACTATTAAAATAAAGCACTCCTTAACACAAGTTCCTCCAAAACACCAATCTAGAAATAACATGCTTTAACATTTTCACGAAACTACCAACTCAAAGCGGGTTTCTGGATACTTGATGCACCCAAGAAAAGTTGAGTGGCATGTTTAAACATTTGCCAATGCATCATTTACCCAAGTACCCGACACCCGATTACCCGACTTTCTTTAAAACCTGAATGGCTATAATTTTGTGCTTTCCCATAATGAACTGTAAAAACCCACCATCGCCTTTGCCAGCCATTTCATACCCGTGGGCTTTTAACTTCCGGCTGCAACAACCTATACAACTTTCTCAACGAACTTATCCCAGTTATACACCTGAGTCCAAACTTCCCGAAAGCCCGACTATCCGGATTCCTGGCACCCGATGTACTTGGACGCGAATCATTCTAGGACCTCCAACTTCCCCTATGCTTACCCCTTGAGGCAATTAGCCAGGCAACAACTTCCAAAAGTAGTGATCTTTTTCAAATTGGGTCCCCAAGCCTTGCATTCTTGGGGTGTGTTGTGAGACCACACAACAACTTGCAACTAACAAAACCAAATTCAAAAGAAACCCAAGGATCAACCACCCGAAGTAAATCAAAATTTATGCATATTTTCCAAAATAACTCCTTACCCTTACCTGCATCTCAGCATAAGGACCATAAAATATTATAAAGAGTACTAGTGTGTGCATTGATTAATTACCATCCCAGTGATTAGACTAAAGAGATCAGTCCATTTACACTGAGCTACATAATTTGGTAATCCTTCTTAGCCGACCTGGACATTGCCTTGTTGCCAATCAAGCGTCTATAGCCCCGACAAGGTTATCTTTGCAATTTCCCCAAACATAGCTCTACTGCCAATTAAGCGTCAATAGCCTCGGTAGAGATATTTGGATAGCCTAAAGAGTTGAATTCTCTCTTTTGATATTTCTTTTATATTCATTTTTATTTGATGTTTCTTTGTAAGCTCTTTTGTTTCAACTTGCAGGCAATGAAGCCTGCTATTAGGTTGGGAATTGTAGTGGTAGCAAAGGTTACCTTTTGATTTTTCATTCAATGAAAATGTCCTTCACTCTTTTCATCAAACCCCAAAGATTTGCTTAACAAATTTCCTGTATGTGGGACTCTTAAGCAAAATTTTATCACCCTTATACCAAGTGTCAAATAGTTGCAACTTGTCATTTCAGGGAAAACAAGCATAAGTTAAAATTTAGCTATGAGCTATCGAATCACCTGATTACTTCTAAATCTGGAAACCTTAAGTTGCCACCCATCCAATTTGCTATTTCCTGGCTACCTTCTAAATTAAAACTTCACTAACAAACTTGAATTTGGCAACTCTACCTTCAAATTAATTCACCGGTCATGTCATAATGATGCCTTAGCTTAACATCATAACTTCATTTAATTCTCACGCATGATTACACATGCATTAACTCTCCTCAAATTTCTCAATATCCTGACACATGCTAACCCACCGTTCCAACTCTTCTTCTCAATTGCCCATCTGGACAATCTCATGAAAAATATGGATCGATCAGATGAATTGAAAAGACTGCACTTTAATTCCCTAGTCTCAAATCTACCTGGTTCTCGATCTTTGTACATGCCACCCTCAAACAACTACGTACTAGCTTCGTGAGAATTTATTTGATTTAACCTTAATTCTGAGAAAAGTGTACCTTCACCACCTCAACTTGCGTACCCAAGATTTTCACCTCAAGGCAACCTTATATTGTAGATTTCTCACTGCTTTTTATAAATGTAACACTCTCCTCCAAATTTCTCACTTCTACATCCAAGTTTCAACACAATTTTTTGTAGTTATTCTCATCTAACACCATGGATACCCCCATCTACCTTACCAGCATTCGTTGACAAACTAGCTTCCTGGGGCGAATTACCGGCCAGCGACTTGGAAAGGTGTTTTTCCTTGGGACACCATCCACCAAGGTGGCCTTGTGCTCGGTCTTGGGCAAAGCTTTTATGAATTCAAGGTCTTATTATAGGGTGAATTTCGACTTGGCTTCCCATTTTGTCGCTTCACTATTAGATCTTGGACTCTTGGTAGCCGAAGTTCACTCTGCCACTATGATGATAGTGCGAGTGGACTATTTGGGGAACTTGGACACCACTCTAGCAGTTGCCTAGCTTGCAGTGGGAATTCCAACCGCTAAAGATACCCTCGATTTTTGAACCAAGGAGTTGTGGTTCCTCTTCTGCCTTTCTTTACTGCTCTGCACACCCTCGACCTCGACAAGCACAGGGACAATGCTTACCTAGGATACGTGCTTCTTAGGGATGAGGCACAACAAATCGATTGATCAAAAGCCATGCCCCTGTTTCAACAAGTGCTTCACGAGCAACTAGCCCCCTTTTTGCCTTTTACTATCGACTTTTAACGAACTTTGTATTTCCATGTACATACGGGATTATTAACCATAAATATAATGGAAATTTTTCTTTTGTGTTAAAATGGCTTTGCTTTCTATTTCGTTTGTGCATGCATGCACTTGTTTCAAATGGTGTTTACCTTTTTGCTTTGCTTTGTGATGGAGCGGTTTACTTGACTCACTCGCAATGTGCTCTTAATTGGGACATACTTGCCAATTTTACTAGACCTAACCTAAAAAGCAAGAAAACTAACAAAACAATTTACTCTAACAAAGCAATTTACCCTAACCTAACACTTTCAATGACATGGCGGCGGGAAAAACGCACCTCGCTCAAAGACTAGTGCTAATTTTACCCTCGATTACTAACTCAGCAATGCTTTTAGTTCGAATTTTAGCAGGTTTATCTTTAAACTCACTCAAGCATTCCTTAGACAACCTTCCATAATTATGCATTGTTCCCATAGTTGCCAGGAGACTGGTACTGGTACTGGTACGGGAGACTCGTACCGGTATCGATACGACTTTTTTTTGAAAATAGGAGACGGGGGTACTTGGAGATGCCATTTTTTTTAATATAAATAAAAAATTAAAAAATTAAAAAATAATAATTTATAGAAATTTGAAAATATGATGACATTGAACTTTCAAAAAACAATAATTTAATCACTCTTAGATGCGTCAAATACATTATGCTTTAATTTTTAAAGTTTCAAATGTTTAAACTTTAAAGCTTTTTTAGGTATTTTAGCAGGGGACGTCGTTTTTTGCAGTAGGAGACGACAGGGTACTCGAGAAACATTGGCGGAAGTCTCTAGCCTCCTGGAGGCATCTCCAAAGACGGTACCGGTCTCCGAGACGTGTCTCCGTCTTCGAGACGTGTCTCAGAGGGGGGGGACGCGTCTCCCGACAACATGATTGTTCCAAATTGTGTACTTAATGACCGGGGATTCAAAAGTGTACTTACCCACTATTTCACTAACATGTACGGAAACGACCTAAATGACGGTTGATTGCACACACCTTTTCCGTTGCTTTGAAACCATACCTTCATCCAACCTTCACTTACGAAGCTCAGTCATCCTTTGCTTTGTTCCAAGAACAGGCATATCATTACGAAGTCACTTCTTCATTCATAGCTATGCTCGCCGCATGCCTTGGCTCCAATCCTAACATCAATATTCAACTCATTAGATAAGACCTCAGCATGATTTACATGATTATCAGAGAAAGGGAAAGTAAAAGTCTGATACTCTGTCATTTGCACAAAATCAAACGCTACTTCCCTTTTAAACTGTGAATTCACAATTCATGTTGGAATGATAGCATCGTCCGCTTGTTTCGCCAGTTCCTTCTCTCCACAGCTGTCCACATATGCAACACGCGACAATTACTTCCTTCAAATTCATTCTTTAGGTGTGAGTTTCCAAACCCTCATGACTCTACTCCCTTTCCTACAAGAATTTCGGAGTTTCCACATAATGCTCAAAGTTAGTTAATCTACCTAATCTATCTTTTGAATCGATAAGGACTCCACTTTCACAGGGGCTACACGTTCTTCTAGAATCTAAACAAAATCCTGGTAATTTCTCCCTCCTTTTTGCACTTAAAGAAGCTTCAGTTAGCGGGATTACCTTATGGATAGCTAAGCTTACCCTAGTTAAGAAAACTTTATAGTCAATTTCACTATGATCAACCGTGTTGTGAATTCTGCATTCTATAACCCGACCAAAAGTGAACAAATTCAATGGTTAGAGCTTTCTGTTAAGGGTTTTCCGAAGGACTTCAATCTCTCTTTCTCTCTCCATCTTAAGCTTACTAGAACCTCTAACTCACGGTCATAACTCAACCTTATGACTAGGATACGAACACCTTCTAAAAAGAAAGGGATAAAGAGTCCTCCTTCTAATGCCAATTCTATTGATGTGAGTGTTGCACACGCACACCAACAAGCAGATAGAGAACCTACCTTTCTTGAAAGATCCACCGAGAATACCTAAATCTAAAGGCAATCCCAGTTGATCCCAAGGCTCAGGAATGTCAGGTCTTGAAGCAGTAGGTTCACTTAGGGTTCGCTGTGTATATTGTTGTTAATCACAAGGGGTCTATGGTTTCTTAGGCTTACTAGTATCCAAAGGATCATAACAAAAGTTCGGTCGATCAAACATGTATCTCTTCACAACTTTATGAAAACAAAAGATTTGCACAAAATATTTTATGAATTCAAATTATTTGCAAAGAATCAACAAATTTAACATAAATTGCTTTGCAACTTCATGGAAACTAAAGAAACATGAGATCATTTGCCACCGGATAGTGTCAATGTGCACCCAAATCTGGCGCAACACATAGGCTTTTCTGATAGGAACAAACTATCAACTACGTAAGATTTTGTATCAGGAGATAGCTTCAAATTGGCTTTGATATTAATAAACTTCAAATGGAGCATACAAGTTTTTATGCTGGAATGGTACAAAAAACAGGAAAAAGAAATAAAATTGGCAAGAGTTCCAAGAGAATGAATCATAGAGTAGCACGTGGCACATGACAATTGGCACAGGAATCTTCTGGAATAAGTCAACAAAATTTTTGACTTTCTTCAGCAACTGAAACATTTTGGACTTGGGTCTCGGGACACAATCGAGATATCAAACTGGACTGAACAGGCCATCAACCAAACCTTCAAACAAAATGTAGGAACTCTATGATCAAGTGGGTATAGAAATTTTAATCCATTAGCCTTGTGTACCTGCCTCCAAGTTGCGGCTTCGAGAAATATGCATTTTAGTGTAACACTTCAAAACTTAGCGTCATACTCATCCCTCAGGAAAGACCCAGATCTTCGATTCCCCGGTTACCCGCACTCCTTCACCGTACACTTCTCCTACTTATGGGTTCCACAAATACACGTCCCAGCCTAGGCAACATTGTTTGATCTGCTTGCAACCTTAGTTTGCTTGACCATCCATACCCGAACCTTGTCCAACAACGTATTCCTCCTACACATAAAATTCCATGTGTCAATTCCTTTTTAAAGCACTCCTTAACACAAGTTCCTCCAAAACACCAATCTAGAAATAACACGCTTTAACATTTTCACAAAACTGCCGACTCAAAGCGGGTTTATGGATACTTGATGCACTTGGGAAAAGTTGGGTGGCATGTTTAAACATTTGCACCAATGCACTATTTACCTGGGTACCCGACACCCGATTACCTAGCTTTCTTTAAAACCTGACTGGCTATAATTCTGGGCTTTCCCAGAACTAGCCATAAAACCCCACTGCCGCCTTTGCCAGCCTTTTCATACCTGTGGGCTTTTAACTTCCGGCTGCAATAACTTGTACAACTTTCTCAACGAACTTATCCCAGTTATATACCCGGGTCTCGATGTACTTGGATGCAAATCATTCTAGGACCTCCAACTTCCCCTATGCTTACCCCTTGAGGCAATTAGCCAACCAACAACTTTCAAAAGTAGTGATTTTTTTTCAAATTGAGTCCCCAAGCCTTGCATTCTTGGGGCGTGTTGTGAGACCACACAATAATATGCATAGTCAAGAACTAGATGCCAATATAAAACATCATCAATAAGGGACATCGATGGCAATACCAAATCTAATTGAGAAGTATAGTATCAAAAAATATATATACAAGTAGTCACACTAGGCACATATACCTGATGCCTTACATCTTAATCCAAGCTGGAAAGTATATTACTTTAACAATTTTGTATTTGTGTTTCTCCTACTTTACTGTGTGCACACAGAAGATATGGATTAACCTAATTAGCACAAAAGACCACAAGATCAACTCAGGAATCAACAAAAACTTTCATTCTTCATTAGCAGTCAACTACTATGAGATCAACTTCATCTCAAGAAGTGTAGAATAATATTACAATGCAAAGGACATATCTATAGCCAAAGGAGTTAAGAACTTTCCTGCTTATACTTAATCAATGTGAGAAATATGCTATAATCACAAAAATATACATTATACTAGGCTATATAACTTTTACACTCAATAGCATAATAATTCAAAATGTTTCACACCTCAATAGAAGCTATCAAACACCTCATGCTTTTCAATCTTAATGTGTTTCTGTCATTATAATTCAGTTCTACCTTAAAAGAGTGAATCAAATCCTCATTATGGCAGAGGTGCAATTTTCCTGTGTCAGTGAATCTTGCTATTTTCCATTAGTGTCTGTTGTAACTTGTAACGTCTGTCCAAGTAGAATGATTCTGTGATGTTTTAGACTATGATCACTGAAACAATTTTCATGCTCTAACCTGAAGACTAAATATTTTTCATACTTAACCTTATCTTCAATGACGTGTTTCTGAAAGCTATACAGAATTTTTCAGATCCCAACTATGCAAGTCATCTTTAAATATGTAGCCTTTATGATATCTGTTACTGTTTCTGAGTAAACAAACTGTTAAAACTTGGAAATATTATCTGCATTCTCAATTTGATATTTGTTTATTCTATTTAGGAAAAATCTGCTAGTCTTCACTTTGGTAAATCAATATATTTTTCCTATGTATACCAGGTTGACATGAGCACTTATAGTTAGTGATTTTTTAATATGAATTTGCAGGCGCTTAGTTCTTGCAAGTGGTATGCAGGGAATGGAAGGATTCCGTCAACGTTGGAGTTTACACGGTCGCCTTCAAGACACAAAGTAATTTCTAGCTACAATATATCTCTATCTTCCTTCTTGGAATATTTTAATGTTTTCTGTTTTTTTCTGCTTCAAGCCTTCAACGCTTCACTTCAATTTATTATCCACATATGGTTGTCTTCAGAAAGTTCCATGCTGTGATTTTTGAAGATGACTCAGTATTCAGGGCAGAGGAATGATAAAAAAACCGCTTGAAAAACTAACAGGTTACTTTATAGATTTCCATCTTAACCCAAAACAAAAATAGTTTTGAGTTTCTGAAGCACTGTGGTATTTGATGGTGTATAGTGATGTCTATAAAGTGCAGCACTGGATATCAGAGCATGATCTGTGTTACACTATCAGTTGACATTTGTATTATAGAAGTTACAGGAAAGGCACCATCTTTACATTTGCAAAGATAGCCAATCACTCAAACTAATGCTTTGGGCGTTCAAACCATAGGTTAAAAACTCAAACTCAGCAAAAACTTGGTGAGCCTAACATTTGACTTTGGACTTTTCCAAAAATCTTAAAAAATGCATAAAACTGAATTTAGAGAACTGATAATTAATTTTTTATTCGTTTATAGATAAAAAAAGAAGTTCAATATACATCATAGTGTCATTATCATAAATTACAATTCCATATTAATATTTTACAAATTCCTTCTATGAATAAAACTTCTAAGTGACTGTGTGGGTGTCCTCGAAGTAGATGGTAATGATTCCTCTTGAGGAAAAATATATTCCTTAGGCATATCATGTGCAGTTGCATCCAATGAAGCCTCAACTAACGCCTTAACTTCTGTCCCCTCTTGTGCTGCTACATTTGTTGCCTATTTTGTTGCTTCTCTCTCAAGATCAAATATCACATCCATGGAAAAGATGGGCTCCACATCATCAGTGATCCAATCTAAATATGGATCTATGTCATCAAGGTCAATGGCTTTGTGTATGCCCCTTTCCTCCACCTTTTTGGTTTATAGATGAAAGTCGCACCACACAAAAATAAGGTCATTCATGTGCTTTTGAGTCAACCTTTTCTGCTTCTTGATATGAATGGCCTCAAATGTGCCCCAATTGCACTCACACCCATAAGCACTACAAAGCTGAGACAAAATGCGGATGGCAAGTTTTTGAAGATTAGATGTTTTTGTACCATAATCTTCCCACCACAAATCTGCAAGGACAAAATTTAGTAAAATGTTGTTCTTCTTCAAATGCAGAGGTGAAGAAAACAACCACCCTTCCATGGCCTTGTAAACTTACACTTCATCTCAAATCACATCTCTAAGGTTTTCATTAGGACCATTCTTTCTATACACGTGTCGAGGCCATCTATGGCCTCATCAACTCATCAACTTTGAAGGAATTAGAGAAGATAAACTTCTAGTTCAAGTTGTAGGCAACAGCATGAATGTGTTGGTGGAGTTTTTTGTTTTATCTCTGATCAATAATGTGCCAAATGGGTTCATATTTTTTTTGTTTGACCCATAAAAATATTGTATTGCCTCATTGGCCTTGTCAATGGCTTAATATAGAAAACCCATAGGGTTGGGGTTTTTCTTTCCATCCTCCTATGGTAGAATCCTCCCCAAAGGTTCTAACATCGAAAACAATAGAAAATAAAAACATAATTTTGAATGACACACACAAAAAGAGATAACTAAAATCATAAAAGCTTATTAGGGAATATCAGGTTGATAATTTTGTAAGTTACTTTGAGGATCTTGTCTATGTGTTTGACAAAAAGCTCCTAAAAATAGTTCTTACTACCCTCTCTCCTTTGAACTTTTTTGAATAAGGAGAGTCCCCCCACCTAACACTTGCAAACATCTACTTAAGAGATGATAGTGAGGCTGCAATAGTCTATGAAGATGAAATTGGTGGCAAACTATGTGACACCTGGCTGCACAGGCTCCTTACCATTGGTTTGCTCTTTTGTCAGATTAAGCATCCAAGTGTAGTTGTCGATGTATTTTGTTATGTTTCTTGCATCCTCTAGTAGGGTACTAGGATTTGACCTACCCAAGTTTCTGATATCTTTATGGAGTAGATCAATGCAATGGGTGGGAATGAGGGCTCCAAAAATTAGTATGCTGCCTTACCTCTTGTAGCCTACTAGATATCCTAATGCATAGCCCATCACAACTTGGATAATATTCCCCACACCCTCCTTGATCACCGCAGCATCCAACATGTTGCGTGGTGTCTTAGCATTTTTTATTTCATTAGAGGCATCAATTGACTTTAGGAACACCAACTGTCCACTTGAAGCCATGAGGAAGTTAATTAGAGTATGACTCTTGCCATTCGTTCACCAGTCAGACAAAATAGTTTAGTCCTTTCTTTGCCAAACCGTCTTTTCTTTGCTCAATGCCTACACTACTAGTCTTGTTTGTGCCCCTAGGGTTCCATGCTTCCAAGTAGGGTCCCTAAGTTTGCCACCATTTTTGTTGCTTCCTGATGCCATATGTCAAACAAAAAACTGAATTTGAAACCCTAGCTTAAACAAAAATAAATTAATATTGTAAAAGTAAACCCTAGTAGCTAGCTAAATAAGAAACAAAATAGAGTAATAACACCTTATAATGAGAGGGAAAAACAAAACAAAAACTTGAAAATCAAAAAACACAAGCAGGGACATTGTTACATATCTTTCAAATGCTGCCAACTAACTCATCAAATCAGATCAAGTTAATGCAAAATCCATTGAAATCACTTGTAAATACACTGAATGTTGTCATCATGTTGAAGGAGGGAAAGCTAGAATAAGAAATTGTGAAAAAAGATAGACGTGTTTTGATGCATTTTTGGCCATTGACTATCATTATACATTTGTGGGCAAGTTTTTCCCACCGACTCAGGAGTTCTAGGAAGTTTTTGAATGGGTAATTCATTGAGAACTCACCAGAACCTTGCTATCAAGTTTCTAGGTGAGTGACTTGCCTAGGGGGTTTGCCTTGCAGTTACTTGCAAATCAGTGAATTTTTCTGTGAGTTTTTAACTTAGGGTTCAGACTGATAAAACACAAAGAAATTGCAAAAAATTATTTGGGGGTCTAGATGGTACATTATACTCAAATAATTATTAATAACCATTTCTCACAATAGAACTCCGAGCCTTGAGATCTACAAGCTTTCTTTTAAGGATGATTCTTGGCTATATTTCCAGCTATGAGTTGTAATCTGCAGCAGTTGGATATTTGAAGATATCTCTAGAGTAAAAGCTCTCCATGTAAGTACATATACATATATGATTGAGCTAACAGCTCTAAGGGGGTCTTTTCTTCCCGTCTAGAACAAAGAAAAGGAGGGAAAACAAAAAATATGACAATGCACCAATAATATCACTCTGAAAATCAGATAAATGTCAACTTTTCAGAATAATATTTAAGGCTATGGGAGGGGATGTGGCGTTGCAGCAAACTCAAATGATACAAAATTGAGAATTAGAAATAAAAATAATGTTGTGGGTTGTAAGAGGCATAGATCAGACAGAACACTTTATCTCAAAAAAGAAATCTCAGAATAATTAAACAGGCTCTGCTGTTACCCCAGCAAATTGGGAAATTTAAAAAGTAGACATGTAAGTTGGCATATTGTTTAAGCACAAAATCAACCAACAGAACATGAGGTTCAGTTTTATTTTGGAAACCAACAAAGTTGTTTCTCAAATCTTAAACCAGAGACCAGTGGGAAATTCCAGGTACATTCTTCTCACATTAATTCAATATAGAGTTGTCTGTTGTCTCAGTTTACACAGCTCCATATTGGCCAATCAAGATTGACGCTTTCAAAATAAGGAATGAAAGAAAGAAATGACAAGAAACATATGATCAAAGTAGGATAATAGGAATCCGAAGTCAAGAAGTCGCTATAGCTAGGAGTTTCAAAAAGAATTCCAACAACCAAAACTAAGCATTGAAAACTAATATTAGGAAGCAGAACAACCTAACAAGAGTAGGATAAACCCTAGACAAGTCAATATAGACAAAGCCATCAAACAGAAGTAATCTGACAGATGATTTTGCGAAAGCAGATTTCAGATAAACCTAACAAAGAAAACTGCTAATTCTTGAAGGGAAAAATATGAGAATAATAAGGCAATATTCTTTAAGAGACTTACACTTCTTCTGTGGCCTGTATGCTTTGTGCAACAAACAGAGGGCTTGGCATTGTATAGCTGAAAAAATGGATCAACTCCTTGCCTTCGAGGATTGGAAAAATAACAGTGGCAGTTAGCAGCATTAGTGCCCATAAAACATCATGAACGAAACCTAGAAATACCTGACTAACAATGTTTTCTCTTGGTTAATTGAAGCATGCCACTATACAGAACTCACAGTGCACAACCGGTGTTGCTGCCACATGTGATATCGTTCGGTACTAACAATGTGCAGAAGGAACATGCTACTAAATGATCATAAAGGAAGAGTGGTAGGATGAGTGTGAAGGAAAGATAGGTGGTATTCATTGCCATGCAGCACACTTGAATTGCAAAAGGAGAAGGCAAGAAGGGGAAAAGGTGCCAGCAAGGTAACCAAACTCAATTATAGTCATCAAATTTCCATAGTCCATAATATTAGAAAAAAGTGTTTCTGAATTTTAACTATGTAATAATTTTTATCATCAATGTTTTGGATCACACTCCATGATCCATCATTAAGATGAAGAGAGCAAGAGAAAATAATTTTTATCATCAATGTTTTGGGTCACACTCCATGATGCATCATTAGGATGAAGAGAGCAAGACGAGAATGAAAAACATGATAAAGGCAAGTGGAGAGAGAGAGAGAGAGAGAGAGAGAGAGAGAGAGAGAGATTTTTGATGCTATGCCAAGCTACACAACCTACTAAGATGCAAATTTCAAACATAGAACCTGTATAAATCTCTACTCTGTTCTTTATCTTTCTTTTGCAAAGTAGACAAGCAAAGTGTGTGTGAGAGAGAGAGAGAGAGG
Organism: Sequoia sempervirens; assembly: GCA_007258455.2. Lineage (NCBI taxonomy): Eukaryota > Viridiplantae > Streptophyta > Pinopsida > Cupressales > Cupressaceae > Sequoia > Sequoia sempervirens. The sequence goes on from VDFB02271358.1 coordinate 973,594,527, forward strand.
AATCCTTACCTTTTCTGATCCTATGCGATTTTGCAAAATAGTATATTTCAAACATTTAGATCGCGTAGTTTCCATTGTACCTTTTTCTTTGCTTCATTTAATCTAAATCCAGCATAATGTATGAAATTAACAAGAAATGCATACAAGTTCAAAGATTGTCAAATCAGGACCAGATTGTAGCTTTAGGAAAAATCCGTGGTCTTTAGGGTTGTGGCCTCATCTCAGGCAGATTTCAAAAAAATTCTGTGGTGTCTTGAATTGCAGGACCCCAAATTTTCTAATACTGTGTGTTCTACAACATTGCTGGATTTTTTATGAGTGTGGTTTTGACAAGTTTGACACTCCAATTTGCTCATTTCCAAATTTCAACACTCAAGTCTAAACATTGGAAAATTGTTCATGGGGATCATAATTTAGTAAATTAAGTATGTTTTGTTCACAATGAAAAGAAACACACTAACATACCCAAATTTTTTTCACGGAGCCTCCTTTTTAACTTGATCTACAACTCAAACATATATTTTAATATCGAACAAATACCAAAGGGGAAAAGAGAGGGTTTCTCACACCTGACGACTTTATTCTTTTTTGTACATTGTTCAAACAAATTAACATTTATGTCACAATGGCACATTGGTTTAATATCACAGTTCAAATTTAATTTTTCATCTAAAATAACATCTAATTAGATCTTATTACCAACATCTAAATTGGTATTATAATTAACTTATACTTAAATACCATATAAATTAATTAAATAACTGCATATCATGTCTAATTAAATGAACTATCTGGCATAAGTCCTGAACCGTAATATAAACATCTACAATTATTACATAGAAAGACAAGAAATAATTAAATAAACTAACATAGTCAAATTGAATGGCACATTAGAACCAAAATAGGTGTTGAATAATGAATCACTAGGTACAATGATTGTTATAGGGGTCACAAGATAAATAAGACATGCATTCATTAAACAAACACAATAGTTTCACACCAACATTCACTCTCAAGCCCACATCCTCATCTAAACTGAACTAAGATCTTTAACATTGCATAATGATTAACCAATTGCAACACAAAGGATGTAACTATGATGCGGCAATTGTGGATCTTGAAGAAGCATAATATCAATTCAATCACAATCAGTCATCTAACAACTATAAGGTAAATCTATATCAACAATGCAAAACTGTAATATTTTAACCATTGGTAGCAGCAATTGGTATGATCACGATGCAAGTGTCTTCCTGTTTCAATTGTATTTCACATGCAAAATTTACCATGGCCAATATAAGAACATAAAGGTGCCAGAATTTAACCAATGGATCTCTAATCTACCATTACAAGACTGAATCAAAATTTGTCAAATCAAAGCAATTGCAAGTAAACATGCAAAGAGCCCTAATGCATACATACTAAATATACTCAAGTCAACAATTCATAGAATTGCAGTTATAATTACAACGAGGAACTATCACTATCATCAAAATCACATAGAGTAAAAGCAATGCAATATCATAATCAAGAAACTAATTCTGAGTTAAGAATTAACATAGGTACAATGTCTCTGATATGTCTATGCTATGCAAAATTAGAAAAGACAATAGAGTGCATCTAGGGTCACAAAAGTTGGGCTTTACAATTTGCATGACAAAAAATTGAACTTCTAGCATATTCAAATGTGAATCATGAACAACACTTAAAAGGAGGAGAAAATCATTCAGACTTGAAAATATCCAGAAATTGTGTCCTGCAATGAACCCACTAATTTTGAAATGGTGCAAGGAGAAAGGATCTAGGGAAATAAGATGCATATCTTGTAGGGCTCTCTTAATCATTAAACAAAACCCCAAGGGCCCACAATTTGACAACCTTTACCAATTCTAAAATATCAAGGAAAGACAAGAGTACTTAGCTGGCATACAAAGTAGTTTAACAAATCTATACTTTAATTCATGCACATGCTGGTACACTCAATTTATACAAGGTCCATATCCCTCTGCAGTACAATCTAGAAGATGATCTTAAAAGTTATAGCCAATAAATTTAGCCTCTATTGCAAATAACAATATCCCCAGCTTAGACAACAGTAGTCGAAGGAAGTTGAGTTTTTGATAGCATAATAATGACCAAAGAGAGGCTTTCTTCCCTAAATAGTAAATACAAAAACAGTTTCCTGTGCTGCTTATCAAGTTATGTGTCCCAAGCATTTGATCAGAGTCGTTGAAAATTAACTTTGGCCACAATGGTAAGGTTTGGCTCCCATGTGAATATATTACAGTGGATAAACAGCTGCATATGTACGTCTACTCTCTTGGTGCTGGTCAATGGAGTCCCAAGACTTCTCTTCCATTCCTCGAGAGGAATAAGTCAGGAAGAATCAATGTTGCTCTTCCTATTTATGATAATGGCAGAAGTGCCAAACAGGATACTCTATATACAACAAAACAGTAAAGTGACTTGGATTATCAGGTAATTTCAAATGGTAACAGGTTCTCATATATTCAGTTTGAGGATGATTACATTGCAGATGACTACAGTGCCGTTGAAAGAGTAAAGACCCTAAGGCATGTTCTAAAGGTGTATCAGGCAGCCTTGGGTAACAACATAAATATTTATGGATCTCAAGTTTTCTTCCAGAACCCCAATATGAAGAGAAAGTGGAAAATGCTGAGAATAGTAGAATTTTAAGAGGTTGAATTGTCGAAGAAATTACCTTGACTTTCCACTAACTTAAAAGAAACAGTGATCGGCAAGCTGGATAGATCTAGGAAACCAATATGCAAGGAATAAAAAAAATAAATGACAAAGTGTATGTTCCTAGCTGGTAGAATTAATCTAATGTTAGTGTTTGCAAGCACTAGTAGTATACCGATTTTTCTTAATTTCCATTGCATATAATGATTATGAGCCAAGGTATAAACCTGCTTTAACTGCTCTACCCTCATGGAAAACTAAAACTGAAACCGAAACTGCTATAAAATTTGAAATCTCAAAATTTGCTGTAGAAACTGAAATTTGAATTTAAGGAAAAATCTGGAAGACTGAAACCAAACTTTTGTATCTCTTTTCAATGACCTGAAAGTAGATTATCTATTAAAACTAACTTCAGCTAAATGGTACTCAGACAGCTAAGTTGGAAAGGGATTAGAATAATAGTATCATTGAAAAATATATCATACAATGCATGGTAGAAGAGAAATGTTTTTAGCATTAGTTTTAATGTCAACTCAAGCCAAAATTTTCTCCAAGGACTTTATTGATTATACACTCTGCCCTTGGACCAGACACAGTCTTCTTAGACTTGGACACAAATCACTTACATCCAGAACATGGAATCTATTTCTAAGACTTAAGGGCTTATTAGTTATTTATAGATACTTTCCTTTTAGAATTTGTTCCTTTTGTGCATAGTAGATAGTTAACTCTTACATAAAACTTCATTAACTAACAACAAAGATAAAAAAATTGCTTATGGCAAAACTCCAACTAAATGAGGTTTATCTTTCTATCTCATAACACAATCCAAACAAAATTGGCTAACATATGCATTTTTTGGTACAAATAACTCCCTTCATTTTGTGTTGGAACATCTTGTTGGAATGAGAGCACACAATTTGAACAATGGGCCAGTAGACAACATAACGTGCTTGATTTGAGCTCAAGTTCAAAAGCACGGTGCTTTTTCATCAAAGAAAACACCCTTTGGTGTTACTAACTAGTTAAATTCTTGGGTATACATTTCCATGGCAGATACTGCTTCCCTGTTAACTTTTCTCTACCTAGATTCACTGTACAGTGTACAGCTAGGTTTCCCTGGTCCTATAATATCCCCTTTTTGGATAACCCTAAATCTTGCCCTAGAATCACAAATATAATGTAGTTAGGGTTTTTAACTCACCAATTAAATGCCTTAAGGCAGATAAATCTTGGTTTAGATCTCGCAATCAGGTTAGATGCCATTGGAATATACTTCATATGATCAACATTAATGACTTATCTATTTAAATCATGTAGATACATAACTATTTCAAAACCATCTACACATTATCCATAATGCATAGTGGAAGTCTTAATCATAATAGGATTTGGATGAGGAACATGATAAGTCTGCCTGAAGCTATCCATACCAAGCCCAAGAGCACGAGCGTCCAAACTAAGACAACCCACCCCTTGGAAATGGGACACACCTTTTCTATCACTTATTGCTGCCTTTAACATCTTGTTATTGTTAATTAAAAAACTTTTATAGAAGTCGCCGCTCATGATGTGGGTTAATCGACCCTTGTTAATAATAATATAGGCAGCAATTCTTTGAGTGCTGCGATTTATGACTGCTACAGGCTTATTTGCTTACGTGGGGCCTAGCAGTGATTAATTCCTGAGAGGGCTATGATCGGGACCATGACAGGTCCCTACCTTCACACCCCTAGTACAAGCTCAATTTTGATTAGGCCAACAGTGAACCTGAGAAGGGCAGGCGTAGATGGGACAATTAGGGACCACAAGGGAATAGTTGTAAAAGATTATACAGCAAATGTAGGCATGGAGACAAACAATATTCCAAGGCTTGCAAGATGTACAGACCTACTTGGCTTAGGAGCTTGAGAACACTCTCATGTTCAAGGGGAACTCAAAAACCATAATAAACATAGTTAGCAAAAGGAATAAAGTTGTATCACCAAATCAGGGTGGAAGCTAGAAAATGTAACGGAATGCATACTTGTAGAAACCAAACACTTTGCAAAATTTAAGTTGGCATGCATTTCATGAGTGGCAAATGGCAGCACTGATTCTTTGGCATATTATGGATTTGGAGAGTTCTAATTGATGGCATGTCCATTATCTTCATCGTCTTTTGTATTGATCTATGAATGAAGGCAGGAGACACAATTATCATTACAATATCAAACCAAAAAGTATTGAGTCTTTCAGAGTTTGGACTTTTGTCACTGCTAGGTTTCCAAGAATCTGTTTCATCATGATTGAAAATCACAATGAACTTACTGTTACACAACACCCAATAGACCAAGATCTGAAATAAAACCAAAGTACAGAGGGAACTTGGCTTAGGAGGAGCTTGGAGATTGAGATATTTGGCTGAAACGACAGGACAAAAGAATTTATCTTGCATAACTTTTGGGGAGAACAGAAGATTTAAAGACATGTTGCAGTTTGTGCTCTCCAGTGGTCTCATGTAATTTCCTCTCCTACAAGTTGAAGTTATAAGCCCTGCAGTCACGTCTACATGTAAAAGTTTTGTTATTTTACACCAGAGAGGAGCTCGAGAGTGGAAAGTTGCTGCTGGCCAAGTCCTTACCCTATTGTCAGCCTTGTAGCTTCCTAAATAGCAATGTACTACTATGCAGCAGCAATGGGCTTCCCACAGAACCATATAACTACTGGTGCATGATTGAACATCTACGAGGGATCTATAGAGATAATAGTTTTACCTACACCACTTTAGATTTGTGTAAGAAACCCAGTACAGATTGCACAGTAATAACTGGCAATGATAAACAACTTAACACCAATTAGGCACAGTAACAGTTAATGATCCCAGAGCAATTGAAAATCTCCCAACACCAATTATGCACCACAATAGACAATGAACTCGGAACAGAAGAATAATTCATTCGCAGATCCCTATACTCAGAATCAATTATCAGATAGCGACAATGCTTGCACTGGACACGGAAGAAAATGTATGTTTGTTCGCAGTGTACAGGAATACAATAGAACACTCGCTGATATTAACTCACGGCACCATTATAACTTCCAGATACGGAATTAATGCGATGATCGCCAGTGATCGTAATTTCCAGGTCGCCCAAGTATGCGGTAGGAATTTGCCAGTCGGGCAGTCAGCAGTAGTATGGCGATTGATCATGGTGGATTGAGACTTGCTGTTTAAGATGCTTCGTTACGCGTGACCAGGATCACACTTTCCGAATGAGTACTCCCGTATGGTATCACGATACAGCGCAGGAGACTCGGGCACGGTTCAGCAATGTCGGGAGTCTGGGCTCAATCCCGTAGCTACAACAGGAATATTTCCCGTGATCGCGGGTCTTCAGAATATTATTGTTACTCCCGTCGCACGACCTCTACACTGCAAATTCTGGCAGCGCAAGTGTCTGGTTTGTCTTATTTCCTTGTCGCATGAAAGTGGCCCAGACACGATGGTGATCCCTTGCCAATGAAAAGGCCAACCTTCAGAACCGTCGCTTTAGCCAATGGCTGGTCGCAGGGGAGGAATCGAGCCTGAATATTCCTTTGGCCAGAGCCTAAGCTCGGCCAAAGTAGTTGATTGCCTCTTTCGCCAACCTCCACCGAAGGATCTGAGATACACCGGATGGCAATTGGAAAGTATGCGGAGTGAGAAAGCAACACACGAGAAGCAGGGTGAGGAATGGCGAAGACTTATGGAAGAGCTGCGATGGTGGGTGAGGGCTATGTCCCACCTGGCTCGACTAACAGAGGGCTACGTCTCTGCAATTCCTGATTCACAACTCCGTTTCCATGATACCCCGTAATGAACACGGATCCAATATAAATAGGAAATATAAGCGCTTTCCTCAAAAGAGGTCGGCCAATATAAATTTAAATATTATTTATTATAATTTAAGTTTATCATTTAATATTATATTTAAATATTTATTTATTATTAAATTCAGGAGTGTTAAAAAACACTATTTTGCCGCCATTATTTGAAATAGGGCCTCATCAAGTAACGGGGACATGACAATTTGTTCCGGCACACAGAGATGAACTGGAGAGGCAGATTAAAGGAACTCCCATCTGAGATTCAAAGGCTTCAAGAATATCATGTGCAAGTCCGGGAGTAACTCTCCAACATGGCCATCAAGAGTGATAAGTAAGCCAGAGTTCTCAATTCTGCACTAAAAAACTAGCAGTGGGTCCAGACCTAATCATCCAAGGTGGGGCTCTCTTAGCATAACGTAGCACACTTGGTAGAATGCATATAAATTTAGCCATGCTCAGTCAGATTGCTAGCTATCTGCCTAGTCTCCAAAGCCTTGGATTCAGGCGAGGCTGAAACTTAGAAGAACAACCATAGTTACTTTCCCAAACCTGCTTTTCTGGGACTTGATAAATAAGTATGAATCTGCTTTTCCTACATTTATCGTTTTGTAGCCATTCATGCAAATGTACATTTTTGACCATTATGGTCATCGTCCCAAGTAGTAAATGATATTTTTTTGCATACATAGCAGTACTTGATTTTTCAAAAAGTTAACGGTCATGTTTCTAGCAACGGTAAGTATCACTGGGAATGCTATTGCAACAAACTGATTACAATGGCACCAAGGGAACAAACAATATGCTGAATTAAATGTTGGCAGCAATAAAGGCTATTTAGTTTTTATTAAGGATACAGAAGATACTTGTAAAATTTCCTAGCATCCTTGTGCTGTACTATTGTTTACCAAATTTCTAGTCTGTCTTTGGAGTCGATGTCTAGTCAATCTAAGTAGCTCCGGTATAGGCAGGCTCAGAATGTATGCCTTTTTTATAACATATTTTTATATCCATACAAATGTTGCTTATAAAAAAGTAAAAACTCTTACTGGTACTGCATAGTTGATTAAAATGAACTCATAGCTGAATTGGCAGGAATCAATGTTACCTAAGAGACCCAAACAACAATTAACCAGGAAAAAAAAAGAAATTAAAGCAAAAATAGGGAAAGGATCAGCACTTTTAAGAGGTGTAAATTGCTAATGAAAATTGGAAAGCAAGAATACTACCAAAATTGTGATTCATTAGAACAATGTGATTAATCGGGGATTTAACACTGGTAAGAACACGTTGGGAATATTCAGGACAAGAAAATTTATCACATAAATTTGAGAGTTTTTCTGTACCGGATGACTTGTATAATACTATTGCAGCATTGCGATCAAATTGTATTGCACTGAAGCAAACTCCCTCCGTTGTATGCTTTGCAGACGAGCTCTTTGAAAGTCTTGAATTATTTTTTAAAATTTATCATTTCATAAATTCATATGATTTTATAACTAGAAATTAAAGAAACTTGTATTTTGTCTGGTGGACTTTTTATGGCCTAAATGAACACACATCTTTAGGCACATCTTCCTCATTTTCCTTTTGTACTCACAGGTGATCTCTTAAAGCATTGCATTTTCTTATCATTTCAGGCATCAAACTTATTGCTGAACCTTAAGTTGATTTAGATTTTAACTTATTTATAAATATTCAAAAACAAGACATGTTGCCTTCTCTTTAATCCCTTTTCCATGTTATGCCTGCTATCAGGGTTAGAAATTGATGGCCTTTCACATATTTTTTGTGTTTTTTACCATAAATATTAAAATACATAAAAATTGTTGATTGCCTCGTCTTTGCAGTTTCTATAAATGTCAATTTCTTATATCAAATATGTATACAATTTATACATAACATATGCAAAAACGTACTCAACAAATTATTAAAATAAGTGGTGACTACTCTTTTATTTCTATCAGTAATTAGAACTGGTACAACTATATCGACAACTAAGGGCTATCCTCATAACAGCTCACTAAAAAATTGTTTGAGCTGACCGTCAAATTTAAAGCCTACCTTGCTTTATTCTGCAGGCAGGAGACATATACCTATGGTTGTAACCTCTACATATGCATCCTTGAACGTTGCAAGGTGGAATTGAGCTATCTTTCTAAAGATATTAGTGCCTTGATTTGTCATTAAATGAACAAGAAAGTCTTACTGCAGAATGGGATTAGAAAATTGGAAGTGAATAAAAATAAATAACTGAAATTGGCTTTATATAAATGTAATTGAGCACACCTTTTATGGTGACAAATGCTTGCTATTTGTGTGTGCAACAGTAAGTGTTGATTCCTTATTTTTTGCAGGAAAAGACTAGAAGCTTTGGAGCAGGGAGTGGAAAAGAGGAAAAGTGGAGAGGAAAGGAATATTCAAGAGCCACAAACCAAAAAAACGTGTCGTTTTTGGCAGTAATCAAACTTTCTTAGAATGAGAGTCTATCTGGCTCTAACAAAAGTGAAAATTTGGTTATGATGGATTCCATTACAAAGTTAAGCTACACTTATATCTCATGACCTAGCACATTAAACTCCATTGCAAAGTTTAATGTAGATTAATATCTGTGGGGAAAGAGTAAAAGCTTTGGAGCAGCAAATAGACAAAAGTAGGAAGAGGACGGAATATTCAAAAAATGCAAGGCAGGAAGGAGGGTGTTATTGGCAGTGGTCAAACTTCCTCGGAATTGAGCTCAAACCTATCAGCACTCATTGCTTATTTATCAATTCTTATATACAAAGCTTATTTTATAAATATATTTAATTCAATACCTCTTTTGTTTATACTTGCTCATCCCATACTAACTAGAAACACAAAAATCTTTGGAGTAAATCGGCCGAGCTTACCGGTTTCATCACTATACAATTGGATTTTTGTTGTAATGATGTAGAAATTATATGAAAGAAGCCAGTCATATCCTCCCTGACTGCTGTTCAGCATTAAGTAGGTGACACAGAAATGTTTGGAAATGATTTATAATCTCTCCAGATTAAATCAACTGAGCTTAATCCAATTAGATTTTTATCAAGTGCACTGTGCTCTTCTTTCATGAAGTAAAAAATCATGTGAAAACTTACCAATCTCCTCCCTGACTGCAATTCAGCATTATATTGGCCAGGCAGAGATGTTGGAAACAATTGTTTAAAATTAATGTATCTATCTACTTAACAGGTAGAAACTGCGAAAAGATTATCATTAATGGATAAGTAATTTAGGATTATTATGCTAATATATTTTAAAAGGTTAATAGTTGGATTGGATAAGACTACCAACCATACTTCAAGTGCTGGGTAAAGATGCCCAACAATTGGATATACAAGCATATTAAATCTTTAAAAATAAATCAATTAATGTATGATAGTTTTAATGGAACTCAAATAAATTACAAAATTTGAATTAAGATTCAAATTTTTTATTTTGATTTATTTTTTAGTGGGATTTGAATTTTGAACGCTCATTTTGAAAGCATTCTAATGTCATTATTTCATTACCCAAAGAACAAATTAATGTTAAAGCGTATTAAATTGAAATATAATTAACTTTTAAATATCTGTAATAATTATAAATTAAATTATATAATTTTAAAAAAATTACGTAATGACTATCATTGATATAAAAAATTCATCTGCATTTCATAAAGATTAAAACATTAGTTAGTCACAAGTTTAATTATTAGAATAAAAACATATATTTTTTTTAATTTGATATAAAACACTCAATGTAAAGTTTGATAGCATAGATACTTTAAATATAAAACTAATCTAGTATCTAATATTAACTTAATAAAAATATTAGCCATAAAATTTAGTATAAAGCTTAAAATTTACAAAATAATTTACTAGTTAACATTATTAAAAACTAGCTAAAGATTTGATAGGGTAATAGTTACAAGAAGAAAATAAGGGTTTGTAAAAGAAACAACATCAAATGTGAAAACAAGAGATTTGCAAACATGAATATGCGTGAATTTGTCATCATTCAATAGGTTTTTTCCCCATGTTTTAAGGTTCTTTAGGGTTTCTATTTTCTCAATAAGTATAACTTTTGATTTTAAAAGCAATAACAATGATATGATTCTGGCTAACCAAGCCAACATATTAATTCATATATGATGCGGTCCATGTACAACTTAGTATTTTGATGTGGGTGGATATAATCTTCATGTTTAACATTTGTTCATGTGTATTGCATGTGGTTATCCATGTTTGAGCAAGGAATATCGTATGTAGTGACTTTGGTCCATGCATAGGGGTTACAACAATTCCATCTTCAGATAAACCCATCAACAATGGTTCTTCATGTTAGTTTAGTAGAAAGAAAACATACCATCATATACATGTAAATAAGGTGCTTCTCTAATATCTATGGAAGTAATGAGACCACACATCTACCTATTGCCTTACATGTGCTTAAAATATATAGTTTATTAAACTTGTTTTACCTATGTTATAAAGATTTAATTAACACAATTGTTTTGAGATATAAGATATTTCATATGAGGGTGATTTGTATATTCAATGTTCGGTCAACTTAAGGAGGTTTGACATTGTTGTCACTTTGCATGCTTGATGAAGAAAGCCCAATTCATATTTTTTTTATAAGTGCAATTTAAACTCTTTGAATTTGAGGTAGGTAGTTTTGAGAAAAGCAATCACAAATAGTGAGGAAAGTGTTGCTAAGTAGATGTACTATGAATGCATATTAATATTATTTTGGCTACCTCTTGATTGCTCTCCTTTGGTTCAAGTATGAACCTACATACAAGTGCCACCATACAGGCAATATCATCATACTAGATTAATTTAACTACTAAAAGCTTCCAACATGCTTCTTGAACGAAGTAGTCATAATATTAATGTTAATACTAGGTGTTCTACACCTTGCAAATGCTTGGTAAATTATAATTAATAATTGTAATGTGTTGCAATATTTGGGCTTTCATGGAATCCATTACCATATTTGGGAGAAATATCAAGATTCCTTGGATGACACACTACTCCACTTGGCAATTGTATCATGATGGGTAGAAGAGAACATTAAAAATTAGGTACTAGGAAGAGCATCTTTGACTAGCCAAAACTAGAGGTATACGAGTGTAGTTAGTGCTTCTACATGGAGTGCCTAGGAGTTGCATTAGACTCCCTTAGTCATATGAGTTAAAGGCCTTTGTTGGTTGTTGCATTCTTTTTTGGGAGGAGGTACTTTTGTAATATGGCATATTGGTTCAACTTGGAAATAGTTGGACCAAGAATTGGCTCTTGGTTTTGATCCCATGATTTTGGAAATCCATTGGCATTTTCCTAGATCTACTTGGCCTATATATTGGAGACTTGGGATGAAGATTATATGGTGATTAATTGTAGGCTTATACAATTGGATTGACTCTAAAATTGGAGTGAAGATCTTCATTGGAAGCAATGGACTCTACATTATATTGTAACCTTCTTAATAAGATTAATACATTTAGTGTGCTTTTGTTCTTGGATTTTTCTTGTACGGGTTTCCCTAGGATAGATTGTATGCTCTCTTAGTTATTCTACAAAATATTGTATAGATTTGTTCTTACTTGCATTGTTTCTCTCACATAATTATTGTTGACTTACTCTGGATTTTTTCAACTAAGTTGGCACCTAGATTTTGATTAACATCATGTAGGTGATTGTTTCCTTATTCCTGCTAAAATTCAACAAAGTCAACTACATACTTGGTCACAAATAAATATTACACCCTCTAACTACACTACTTGCTTACCAGAAAGTTAGTCATCTTAAAATATCTTCAAATTTTCTTTCAAATTGTGTATCAAAGTACCATCTCTAGCAACAATAAAATCATCTACTTAATGCACCACAATCAATGTGTGCCTGTCTACATGAATTATCAATAGATTCACACCTTTTTGAAGCTACTAGATACAAAGAACTTATTAATTTTCCCATAACATGTTTGAGGAAATTACTTGAATTAGTAGAGTGACTTCTTAAATGTGCACACAAGTGTAAAATCCATGTTAATATTTAACAAGTCAACTGCATACTTAAGTGATCCCAAAAATTAATAGAATTAAATCATTCATCTTAAAATATTTCTTCAATTTATTCTTCAAATTGTGTATCAAGGTATTTTCTCCAATATTAATAAAAATGTCTATATAAAGCAACATAATCAATAAATGACCATATACATGTTTTACCTATGTATAGGAGTGAATTTGTACACCTCTTGCAAATTCCCCTTTTACACCCCCTACTTTAGAAAAATCAAACCCGACTAAGAAATTTTGCATCACCTACCTGCAGTGCATCCACTTGGTGCTTGTCCTTTGTGTTGGTGGGGGATTTTTTGTCGAGGACGCATGCATAGCGCGCAGACGTCTGCACGGCGCATTGTCGTCCCTAATAGATTCCTACCTCAAGAATCTACAAAGACATTACGTTCTCCATTAGCGATGAAGCATAACACCTTTGCACCTTCCTATCAACCTGAGAATGACTCTTTCCCTCCTAAATCTTCTTCAAATGCATATCTTTCATTCTCAATCTTCTTGGCAATTCTTGGACATCCTCTTCACAATTTCACATGCTAGCTTGATCTTGTTGGACAATTCTTGAGCCTTCACACAACTTCTCTACGTCATGCTATGGTTTTGCCACAATTGGAGTTGTGACTTGGTGTCCCATGGGACTGCTTCTTCGTTGTTGCGGCAACATAGACCTTACCAAGCTTGCATCCTCCTCTATGTGCTTGAGGGTACCTTGATTGAGAAGGTGATATTGTTTCATTCCTCTATTTCCATAGCATTGTCACTTGATTTACGTAGCATAGTGTTATCGTTACTTGTTCGGTATCTTTCCCATTACTCTCTTTATCATATTTCTATCTTGTGGATTTTTTGACCGTCCGTGGAGGTGGAAACACCAAAGCGGGGATTTGATTGCAACAAACCCCTATACAACCCCAATATTTTTCCTCTCTTGGCTGTGTGTAGGTATGTGTTCGACTAGAGCTTGCTGGCGAGTTGGACTTCTCGTGAGTTCATCTCCATCACCTTCACTTTTATCATCTTCTACATCACCTTCCTGGTTGTCTTGTTTATTTTTTTTATTATCATCCCAGTTAGTGCTTTAGACCTTAACTGCTAAGTGGTTAGTAGGCTTTTGTTCCTTTTATTGTTCCTTTGTACTTTCTTGCCATGCGGATGCCAGTGCCCCAGAGAGATGCCAGTGTGCCATGCTATTGTCCCTGACCTGCACTACTGTCTTTTGACAGAGAGGTGTTTGAGGTACAATTAGAGTTCCAAAAACCTACTCATTTAGCCCCATCAAATCTCCTAGGTTAGTAGAGTAACAAAAACACTTAAGAGTGCTCTTCATTCTCTATCCTTGACCTAAAAGCTCTTATCTGACTTGAGGTAGATTAGGGCAGCCTTCCACTCTCGGCTCTCCATGATCTACAGCCTTGGTGTGGTTGGTCCCCCTCTTCTACATTTTGGTGAACCTAACCTGAACCATTTTGGTTCCATTTAGTAGTGTGATATAGTGTTCCTAACCTATTCTAAATCATGCAAAACATAAAGAAATGCAAAAAGAAGAAAAAAATCATGCAAAACATAAAGAAATGCAAAAAGAAGAAAAAAAAACTAACACCTCAAGATAGGGCTATGTTAAACTTAAACAAAATAGAGATAAGCAAGTGGATTTTACCTTGTTCAAGTTGCTCCTTGGTTGGCCCTTGGATTTTTGATGTTTTGTGTGCTCCTTTCATGGCAAGGTGGATGAAAATGGATTCAAAATGTTCTAAATGATATGAGGGATGCAACGAACTATGTGGGTAGTGGTATGGATGAGTGCAAGCACAAGAAACCAAAGCTTCAAAGCATGCAACAATGGAGATTCAAAAATGCAAGTGTTTTAGAGCTAGAATGCAAGAGTGTGTAAATGCCTAATGTTCGAATGAAAGAGAAATCCTCTATATTTAGAGGAGAATTCTCTAGAGGATTGAACGGTTGAGATCTTGCCAACATGGTCAAGATGAAGGGCTATGGTGATTTGAGGACTCACAAGCCCTCACATCTTGCCATGTGGAGGATGAAGTGTCAAGAGGACACATGAGGTGGAAAAGGACATATGATGTGGAGGTACTTGCAAGTACCTTGGGATGTGATTGATGTGACCTCTCAATGATCCACATGGGGAAGAGGAGGGCCTTGGAAGAATAAAGGTGAATTTTAAATTCACATGATTGGGGATATCTTAAGGATAAAACAAGGTTCCCAAAAGGAAGCTGAGAAGTACCTTGGATAAGACAAGGTGCTTATAATAGAAGGTTCCTGACCCATGTGACTGATGTGAATTTTCAATGATCACATGGGGAAGAGGAGAACTTTGGAGGACTAAAAAAGAATTTTAAATTCACATGGGGAAGATAAAAAGGAATTAAAAATTCCTTGGGGGATGAGAGAGTTGACTAAGATGCTGATTAGACTAACTAATCAATGATTAGAAGACAATTAGTGGCTAATGAAGATTAGGAGCCAACTTGTAAAAGTTGGAGGATGTGACACATCATAATCATGGATTAGACATGTGCACATCCCTAATGATGGGATTAGGAGGTGGATTAGGATTAAGAAAAAGTGATAGAGGATGTGACATGTGAAGAATTAAATAAATTAAATAAATGTATTATTTATTTAATTCTTTTGAAGAAAAGGGGAATAAAGGGGAATGCATTTAATTATTAACTAAATACCTTATGGATTTAGAAGAATTTAATGGTATTAATTAAATAATAGAAATACTACTTAATTAATGTAAATAAGAGGATATTTAAACGACAAGGAACAAATTTGGATAAATGTAAGTGTCTACATTTTTCCCCTTTTTGAGATGGTGTTACGAAGTAGCATCATTTCAAAGAATATTAAAACATAGAACCTGAAAGAAGATAGTTAGATTAGAAAAGATGCCCCAGTCATTCAAAGTAGTGACTAGGAAGAAATATGATAGGAGTGAAGATGAAGATTAGGGATGGATGATGCCCCCTCGAGAGAACATGTGGGTTCAAGAGAACACGGGTGTGCTCTCAAAATGGGTGAGATGATGCGAGGGGTATATGAGGAAGATGATGCAAAGTGATGGATAGAGAGGAGGATAAGCGATATGAGAGTGGGAAGCACAAATGGATTCAAGGACAAATGTGATGTCCCAGTCAAGCTACAAGCCAAAATGGGTTGATGATGGATGGAGTGTTGTCGATGAGGGAATGTGATATCCCAAAACAACACAAGAATAGGGAAGGATACATCCCGATGATGATGATGATGAAAGTGTTGTTGATGAGGGAAGGATACATCCCAAAACAACACCAAAGGATAGGGAAGGATACATCCCAAAGATGATGATGACGATGATGATGATCATTGGATCAAGGCTTGTAGCAAGGCTAGGAGCAAGACCGAGGATGTGATTAGAGGATTTGTGCTAGATTTGATTAGATGAGGATTGGATGGAGATGTGAGATGGTTGAAAAGATGCTTAGAATAACCCATCTATATCATTCTAAGAAGATTGAAAAGAGGATGAAATGATTAGGATTGATGAAAAGATGGATGAGAAGAGATGGAGGATACATGAAATGCAATGGAATGGAAAATGAAATGCAATCCTAACACGATTTTCCATTTTTGAAGCACTAATTTTTGTTATGGCATAAGACACAAGATGTTAGGGTATGTGGGACTAAAGCAGATTAGTGTCTAATGCATGAAACAAACACAACATACAAGAAGGCTATTCCAACGCCCCAAAGTCACGAAGACCTTGGTCGGGCCAGGCATTAGAATAACCACAAGCACAAAAGGATGCCCTAGCGTAACACAAGACTGCATGAGTTTTGGTGGGTACTATGCGGGGCAACTGAGAGGAAAACAACAAAGAAAAGATCAAGATACACCCCTATGTTTACCAGTCAAAGCACACCATGATATGATGGATCAAGGTGACCATGACAAGTGATGATAGGGAGCTCAAATGATAAACAAAATCCAAAAGCATCAAAAGATCACAATCAATTTCAAATGTCCTTTGCCACAGGATCAAGGGGATGGATGGGATTGATGAGGTCGGTTAGGAAGGATGCATCCTGTTGAGACCCAAGATGGATACTAAACTAAAAGATCGACATGACACAAGATATTCAAAACTGATTGGATCTGATGATACTAGTGGATCTCATTTTTTAAGAACCAGCTAGATAGGGGCATAGCTTGACAACATGAGACTGACACACCCTAAAGACCTAGGGGCTCAGGGGCCAATCAAAGATTACCATTGCCTACGTGAAAGTGCATAACCCTCATAGTTTGATAAAAGGCTGACGACTGACCATGGATAAAAGTGGAAAGAGGACGATGGAGACCCCAATGGATGAAAAAGACTGGATGGAGAAAGCAGAAAGAGGACGATGAAGACCAATGATAGATGATAAAGATAGGATGGACAAAAGGAGCCTCAGGGGCAGATCAAATGATCGACCTTGCCTATGTGAAAGTGCAGGGGCAACATAGTTCGAAAAATGACTGATGACCAACCATGGATGAAGGATGATGAGATGACCAGGATAAGTAGATAAAAAGATGAAACCAATATGATTAGATAAGATAGACCTAGTGGATTGGATAGGATGATGGCGATTGCATGAAGCTCGAGGATGGGATAGTTATTCAAATCATCAAAAGATGAATTGGGAGGATGATATGATGGAGAGATGTGTGATAAGAAGTGATAGGAGATTGGAAAGATGTGTGAAAGAGGTGGGAGTGATGACGATGAGATAGATGGAATTGGATTGCATGGGGAGTAGCCTATAGCTAGATACCAATGACAAGGGATTATGAGATGGGATGAGGATAAAGATGAAGGGATGGATAGATAAAGATAAGGATATGGAAAGATGCTAGGATGGATGGATAAAGGGATTGTTTGGATTGGTAAGGAGATAAGGATAGATAGGAAGATAAGGATGGGGAGATGGAAGGGATGCTATGATGGATGGATAGGAAGATAAGGATGGGGAGATGGAAGGGATGTTTGGGATGGATAGGAAGATAAGGATGGGGAGATGGAAGGGATGGTTTGGATTGGTAAGAAGATAAGGATAAATAGGAAGATAAGGATGGGGATATGAAAGGGATGTTGGGATGGATGGATAGGAAGATAAGGATTTGGATGAGGAAAAGGTTACCAGATGGATAGATGAAAAGGGATGCTATGATGGATAGGAAGATAAGGATGGTGAGATGGAAGGGATTGTTATGATGGATAGGAAGATAAGGATGGGGAGACGGAAGGGATGCTATGATAGATGGATAGGAAGATAAGGATGGGGAGATGAAAGGGATGTTGTAATGGATGGATAGAGGGAGAAGGATTTGGATGAGGAATAGGTTACTGGATGGATAGATGGAAAGGTAAGGATTTGGAAGATGGAGGGGATGACATGATGGATGAATGATATCACCAAGGACTATATCACAAAGGAAGATAGATGCCCCCACTCTAGATATGTCATGTGTGATGCAGAAAGAGGGATGGGAGATGAGTGGATGGGAAGATAAGGGAATGAGATGGATATCGATAAGATGCCTGGATAAGGAAGGGAGATTGATGGTAACATGATGGGTGGACAAGGAAGGTAGATGGATGTGGATAAGGATTAGGATAGTGTGTAGGTGGGGGAGATGTATGCAAAGAGGTGTCCAAATAATGTATATATGTTTGACCCTATTGATATCAAGATCATAAGGAGGATGGAGGGGTTGGGATAAATGGGATATGACAAGCAAGATGTGTAAGATAGGTTGGATGGAGGAAATGGGTGAAGGGGATACAGTTGCCCCTAAGTGTGCAAGTAAACTGGATGGGGGATTTACACATGATGTCTATTTTCTAGGTTTTCATCATGGTACTTATCCAAGGTGCTTGTTTGTCAAGTTTTCACCATTGGACAAATTATTTCTCTTTACTTTTTTTTCTCTTTTTGGATTTTTTGGATTTTGAATTTTTGGATGGAATGTGGATGGAAATGGATAAGGATAGGGATATGGATAAGTGGATTTAGAAGACATGTGATAAGGAGATGGATGAAGGACTCAAGCATCAAGTTCCATACAAGGTATTAAGAGCCCATGTGTGAAGTGACTATTTAATGTTGGTACAACCTTATTAGGATAAATGGATTATGCAAGAGAATGGATTAAAGGGATTTGATGGTGGAGATATGCAGGATAATGGATGGGATGTTGGAAAGTGTATAGATGGAATGATAGGGTAGGTGTGATGGGGTGATGAATTCAAGACCAACATTGGCACATATGGTGGTGGATGTGAAATGATGGGAGGATTAGTGGATGGATGATGTGGGGATAATGGAGGAGATGGGATAGTGAACTTTGAGACATAAGGACCCAAAACAGATTTAGGAGATGGAAGGGGTGTATGATTAGCTTTTGGATTAGCAACTTTGGACGTTATTACAAATTTTTCATTTGAAGGCATTGCATCTTTTTTCTTTGGGATCCACATGGTTTTTATCTTTGCTTTGGTGGGCCTTTGTGGCTTGTGGGTTTGATTTGGATTTTGGATTTGATTTTTCTTCTCTTCAACCTGTCTTTTTAAGGGGACATGAGGAACTTTAGATTCATGTGGATGTTTATATTTATGCATTGTTACTTTAGCATCCAAAGTGCTTTTAATAGAAATGGGATGGGTGTGAGCAGATGGATGATGTGGAGGAAATATGAATGGAGTGATGGAGGTAGGATTTTGAGGATGATATGTGGATGGAGGATGTGTAGATATGTTCCTTTGTTGATCCGAATTGGGGAGCATGAGAGTGGGATGTTTATGATGGGTGACATGGATAGGTGATGGATGGATGAAAGGATGAATAGGACGAGATGGAGGGGGTGATTTTGAGATATAAGGGCCCAAAATAGATGTAGTGGGTGGAGGGACATAAGGACCCAAAATGGATGGAGTAGATGAAGGATGGGAGATGGTGGATGGAGGGATGTAAGGACCCAAAATGGATGGAGCAGATGAAGGAGGAATATGGATTGTTGTTTTGAGGTGATACGATGGAGGAGGGGGGATGGTAGCAAATGATTTGATGGAGTGATGGGAGGAGCCTCTTATTCGTTTATAAGAGGATTGTTGAGGGTGTGTGGAGGTTGTACCAACATTTTTGGATTGCGATTCGTGAGCAATACATTTGAGACCTCACATATAGGAGTGTTCTTTGACCTGGATGGGCTCCAAAATACCTTGCTCATGAAGGCCTAAACCTTTTCCTTGATAGTTCATGTTCTTGAGCATTCGATCCATGATAGGATTTTTGTTATTCTAGAAGAATCATGTGAGTCCATTATTAGGTGGAGGATGATGGGTGGTATATATGCTTTGTTTTTCTTCTGCAAGGAGACTACCATGGAAGAATGTGAGGGTACCAAGGGGGTACAAAAGTCATGTGGGGATAGTAGGTTTAGGCGACGATGGAGGATCATGAGATGGAGATGATGGGATAGAAACATCTTGATCGGGATGAGTGAGTGGTAAGTGATCAAGAGAGAGATTAGGTGACATGATAGGATTTGGATTTGTGGAAGCAAGTGATAAGGGCTCATGTGATGGAGCGGTGGGTCTTGAGTGACAAGGGGATCATGGGATGGAATGGATGGGGGACTATGATCTTGATGTGGACTAGATGGGATGGCAGGATCATGATCGAGAGGAAGGGATATGTTGGTATCCTTTGGATAAAGCTCTTGGAATGAATCATCTTGTGTGGGTGGGATGATGATGGAGTGTTGGAGGGACTCCTCAAGTGGGGGAGATGGAAGGATGGAGGATTCATGAGGTTCATAGGAGGGGATTTTGGTGAGACAAGGACTAGGGGGAGTAGATTGGATTTGAGTGTCTTCGAAGGATTGGGTGGATCTAGGAGTAAAAGATGGTGATTGGGTTTGGTTGTCTGTGATAGATTGGGTGGATCTAGGAGTAGGAGGCGGTGATTAGGTTTGGTTATCTTTGACGAGTTCAGTTGCTCTCGAGGTAGGAGATGGGGGTTCAATGGATTCAGTGGATTTGATAGTCTCAACAGTTTGAGTGGTGCTAGGGATGGTGACGACAATGATAGGTGTGGGATGGAGAAGGGTCTCGTCACTAGTGATTGTGGATGATGGATTGGGATGGCATGATTCCACAACTTCAAGTGGTGGATTTTGGGACATCTTCTTTGTCATAAGTCCTTGGAGAACTTCTAGTGTGAGGATTGTGCATACTCTAGGCTTAGATGGCACGCTAGGAGTGGATGAAGGATTATGAATTGGTAGAGGATTAGGATTATGGATTGGTGGACTAGGATTAGATTGAGGAACGAAATTGGATGGAAGGCTAAGGGTAGGTGGAGGATTAGGATTGGATGGAGGGTTAAGGTAGGGATATTAGGATGGTGAAGTTTGATAGGAGGACATGTATGGTGGATTAGGACAAGAGGATATGGGTGGTGTATTAGGACAAGAGGATGTGGGTGGTGGATTGTAATAGAGGTATTGGTATAGTGGATTAGGATGGGAAGATTAAGATGGTGGATTAAGATAGGAGGACGTGGATGGTGGATTAGGATAGGAAGATGTGGATGTTGGATTGGGATAGGAGGGTGTGGGAGTTGGGTTAGGATGGGAAGACTGGCAAGGAGGATTAGGATAGGGGGACATGGATGGGGGATTGTAATAGGAGTATTTGGATGGTAGGTTAGGATGAGAAGACTAAGATAGTGGATTAGGATAGGAATATTGGGATGATGGATTGGGATAGGAGGGTGTGGGAGTTGGATAAGAGAGGGATGTAGATGAAGGATGTGATGAATATGCAGATGGGGAAGATAATGGATATCCCTTGTTAGAGGTAGCATAAGGAGTGTTATTAGTTGTGGATGAAGACGTGATGGGATAACTCAAAGAGGTAATTGGATTGTGGAAAGCGGTTGGGGAAAGCTTACTAGAAATGATAACATCAAGGGGATCTAGGTCATATTCTTCTTAATCCACAAGACTCTTGTTATCGTCGTCAACGTAATTAGGATCCCTCTTGACTACTATTATTGGTTGTATTGGTGAAGGATAAGGATTCATGATGTTAGATTAGATGGATAGGGATTGAAAAGATGGGAATAGACAATTAGAAGGAAAGAAAGGGTGATGAAAGGATAAATAGGACGGATTGGAAGATGGAGGAATGGATCTTAAGATTTGAAAAAGCTCATATTAGGATGATTGGAGGATGCGATGGTATTGATTCTACACCAAGTTCAGGGATTTTAACTAGAGGATGTAAGGTGCTGACAATCAGATTTTTCCATATTTGGCAGTTTTCAAAAATTATCAAATTTTGCCATTTTAGGTAACTACACAAGCATATCTTTGAGAGTCCAATTTTTTACCAAAAAATTCCTAAAACTAAGGTAGGATGAATTTCCAACTAACATCCTAAATCTGAGACATGCATTCCAAGTTATTAACGAAAACGATTTTTCAAAAATTAGAAAAAAAAAACACTAAATTGCGATTTTGAGGGTCAAGATGAAAGTTTGAGGCCCCAAAAATGTGCCAAAATGGGGATCAACCAATTGATGATCAATTGGGAATCCACATGCCACCTCATAATGCAACCACCCATAAAATTTCAGCCCAAACAGACACTCGAGTCAAAAGTTATGGCCTCTGAAAGTTTCTGCGTCAAAATCAAAATCCCTGAAACAAAGTCTAGGTGATTGGGATAGATGAACCGATGATAGATATGGAATCTAATGATGTTCTAAGATGCACCTATGTGATTTGGTCAATGAAACGATGAATTTCAGAAAGTGTTGATGAACAGAAACGACGATGACAAGAAGATGAATCGAAATGTAGATTACAGGTGAATAGAAGATGCAAAATGGCTGGATAAAGATCAGACTCGACTAATCAAGGTGCAAGTCGGCCAACTAGGGGAAAGGTAGCCCAACTAGAGATCAAGTTCACCCAACAGGAGGTCAAGTTTCCCTATTCGGAGGTCAAGTTCGCCCAAATATAGGCCAAGTTCGCCCAAGACAAGGTCAGGTTCGCCCAAGTATAGGCCAGGTTCGCCCAAGTACAGGTCAGGTTCACCCAACACAAGGTCAGGTTCACCCAAGTATAGGTCAGGTTCGCCTAAGTACAGGTCAGGTTCACCCAACTTAACTTTCAAACTTTTCTAAACTAGAAAAGAGTAAAATAGACTATCAAAACGGGTGAATGAACATTCTGAACAAGGAAACAAATACTCAGAACATGCAAATGGATGCTCCTAACAAGGAAATGAATGGTTGAAACAGGAAAAAAGGTGTTTGAAACAGGAAAACAGGTGTTTAGAACAGGCAAACAGGTGCTCAGAATGGGCAACGAATGCTTGGAATGAGCAAATGGGTGTTCGGAACGGGCAAATGAGTGTTCGGAACAAACAAATGGGTGTTCAGAACAGGCAAACGGGTGCTCAAAACGGGCAATGAATGCTCAGAACGGGAAAATGGGTGTTCGAAACAGGCAAACGGGTGTTCAAAATGGGAAAACAAGTGCTCAGAACGAGTAACGAATGCTCATAACAGGAAAACAGGTGTTCGAAACAGGCAAACGGGTGTTCAAAACGAGCAAATGGGTACTCGAAATGATGAAACAAATGCTTGGAATGATTGAATGAAAGGTGAAAATGGTTTCCTAAGGGGAAGGTTCGCCCAAGTTGGGGCAAGTTCGCCCAAGTAAGGGTAGGTTCGCCCAAGTATAGGGTAGGTTCGCCCCTATTAGGGGCAGGTTCACCTGTTTGGTGAAAAGTTAGACAATTTTGACAGGAACAGGCTAAAAAATGACTGAGACAAGGGGCAGGTTTGCCCCTGTAGAGGGCAAGTTCCCCTATTTGGTGAAAAGTTAGACAATTTTGACAGAAATAGGCTAAAAAATACTGAGATAGGGGGTAGGTTCATCCTTGTTTAGGTTAGGTTCACCCTTGTTAGGGGCAGGTTCACCTGTTTGGTAAAAAGATGGACAATTCTAATAAAACAGGCTGAGAAAAGTTTGGGACAGAGGGCAGGTTCGCCCATGTTAGAGGCAGGTTTGCCTCTCTGCACTTGACTTAAGTGAGAATAGCTATGGAAAATGACTAAAAATAAAGCAAATAGCAAGCAAAAAGGTAAGGCTGACTTGACTGACAGAAATGCATCGGTTTAACACAATAAAGATAGTTCAGACAACACGATCCTACAATTAGTATGAAGGGTATGGCCAACACGGTCCTCTAACTAGGCTAAAAAAGGAAACTAGGGAGTCCTCGATATACACATGGTACGTGAGGCCCAAATCGTGAACACCAACCCATCACAAGCATGAGGCAGGAACCCTAGCAAGATACTAAAGGCTCAGACCAACTCTTCATGTCTGTCTAGGTATCACCCTAGCTTCAACGCTCCACTAGAAATGACGTGAGTGGATTGGGGTACAACTTTGGCTCTCCCCGTTTTGTATACCCCGCCAGTACATGTGGTTGGGATCGTCCCTTGGGGTGATGAAAACCCCAAGCAGGTCTCGCTAAAAAGAGAACACTAACCCCATTTTCAGCTACTCACCAGGCTCACACGAAGTGCAAGGGGAAAGTTTGAATGAAATAATGCCCTCTTGGGTGACACAAAGGACTTATAGACATGACAAATAGTAGATTTGACTCCCCCTTAATTAAACTATGTGCCTAAGTAATGAAAAAATGAAAGACAAATAGCCAACTAACAAATGAACCCATCCACCTTGTAGCAAATATGTTAGAAGTTTTCCTTCAGATTTTCAACAAGCATCAATCAAGCTGCACAAACGTTAGTAAAAATATATCACAGTCACCAACAAGACGAGTTAGGGGCCAATATCGATAAAAATGACAAAAAATAGAGTTAGAAACTAACTTTTATACCTTTGTTTTACCTTGCAGAAGTCTTTGTCCAAGGCAGGTTTGCCCCTCTATAGAAAACAGTGAAGAAAACAGTCTGAAACTGAACTTTAAACTATTGTTTTACCTTGTAGAAGCCTCTGTCTAGGGAAGGTTCACCCCTATTAGGGAAGGTTCACCCCTGTTAGGACAGGTTCGCCCGTCTATAGGGCAGGTTCACCCCTCTATGGGGCAGGTTCACCCCTCTACAAAAAACAATGAGGAAAACTTAGGTTCTGCTACTCAGAAGGGTGACTCTGGAGGGCAGGGTCACCTCTGTTCATATCGGGGTCACCTATTGTTGGGAAGGTTTGCCTATCCTTGGGCAAGTTCGCCCCTGTTAGAGGCAGGTTCACCCCTTTGCAACCTAAACCTGCAAAATATCGAAAAACAAGAAACGTAAAAAGAAAAAGTACCTGTTTGTGGATCCCACCAGGAATGCCAGAAATGTGATATAGTATTCCTAACCTATTCTAAATCATGCAAAATAGAAAAAAATGCAAAAAGAAGGAAAAGTCACTAACACCTCAAGATAGGGCTACATTAAACTTAAACAAAATAGAGATCATAAGCAAGTGGATTTTACCTTGTTCAAGCTACTCCTTCGTTGGCCCTTGGATCTTTGATGCATTGTGTGCTCCTTTCATGGCAAGGTGGATGAAAATGGATTCAAAATGTTCTAAATGATATGAGGGATGCAACGAACTATGTGGGTAGTGGTATGGATGAGTGCAAGTGCAAGAAACCAAAGCTTTAAAGCATGCAACAATGGAGATTCAAAAATGCAAGTGTTTTAGAGCTAGAATGCAAGAGTGTGTAAATGCCTAATGTTCGAATGAAAGAGAAATCCTCTATATTTAGAGGAGAATTCTCTAGAGGATTGAACGGTTGAGATCTTGCCAACATGGGAAAGATGAAGGGTTGTGGTGAGTTGAGGACTCACAAGCCCTCACATCTTGCCATGTGGAGGATGAAGTGTCAAGAGGACACATGAGATGGAGAAGGACATATGATGTGGAGGTACTTGCAAGTACCTTGGGATGTGACTAATGTGACCTCTCAATGATCCACATGGGGAAGAGGAGGGCCTTGGAAGAATAAAGGTGAATTTTAAATTCACATGATTGGGGATATCTTAAGGATAAGAAAAGGTTCCCAAAAAGGAAGATGAGAAGTACCTTGGATAAGACAAGGTGCTTATAATAGAAGGTTCCTAACCCATGTGACTGATGTGACCTTTTAATGATCACATGGGGAAAAGGAGAACTTTGGAGGACTAAAAGTGAATTTTAAATTCACATGGGGAAGACAAAAAGGAATTAAAAATTCCTTGGGGGATAAGAGTTGACCAAGATGATGATTGGACTAACTGATCAATGATTAGAAGACAATTAGTGGTTAATGAAGATTAGGAGCCAACTTGGAAAAGTTGGAGGATGTGACACATCATAATCATGGATTAGACATGTGCACATCCCTAATGACGGGATTAGGAGGTGGATTAGGATTAAGAAAAAGTGATGGAGGATGTGACATGTGAGGAATTAAATAAATGTATTATTTATTTAATTCTTTTGAGGAAAAGGGGAATAAAGGGGAAGGTATTTAATTATTAACTAAATACCTTATAGATTTAGTAGAATTTAATGGTATTAATTAAATAATAGCAATATTACTTAATTAATGTAAATAAGAGGATATTTAGATGACAAGGGACAAATTTGGACAAATGTAAGTGTCCAAATTTAGGTGTCTACAAGTAGTGCTAAAAGACCCTTTCCTTGTATCCTAAGAGTGTTGTGGGTGTGAGTGTTGTGAGGCACTTAGCCTTGTAATCTGACCTACGACCCCTAGTGGTGTAGCTGGAAGGTTTTGTAAGCATCACACAATGAAACCTTAGTTGGGTCACTGTATAGTTGCAAGACCCTTGGGGGCTCTATGAAAGTTTTGTCTAGTATATGTAATGGCCTCCTTTTACATTTTCCCATCCCATCTGCGTAACTTGTGAGTGGATCCCCTAGCATAACTTTCACCTCACAGGACTTGCCGATGAACTATAACAGAGAGCCATCTCCTTTATACATCCTCGCATGAATCAACAGAAACATTGTAACATGTGTTCTTGTTGACCAAACATGTCGAGTGAATGTCATCGCTAAGGAGATTATGTTGATTTACTTCTTGCACAAAGATGGGTATGACGAATCTAGGAGTACCATCCGTACACACGATGAGCTTTTCATACCTCCCATCGACTGCATCACCTTTTCCATCTTAGTTAGACCTAAATCCGTAAATGCACATTTTGATATAATCCTGAGGTCTGAACTCTTCAGGGTGAAACTGGGCATCCCCTGGTTGGTCGATATGAATGCAATTCCCCCAGTGGTTCATAAGTGTCTAAAGTTTTCCCATGAGGGTTCGGTGAATGTAGTCCATGACACCGGCTAAAAGTTGTCGATTGCGCATGGGGGATACTCATTGGATCACTTTTGGCCTGTGCCCATTGGTTTGCTTCCTCCTAGGATAGACCTCTTGTACAGAACTTACGTGAAGTACAAGAGTAGGGGAATAAAACTTAAGGTGAGATATCCTCCTTCTCCCTATGCTATTTCACATAGGGCTTATCTCAAGGTGAACAATGAGGCTGCCTTGGCTCATAAAAGAGAAGAGGAGAAGTGTGCTCAACACTCTTCTTCTACCATTGTTTCCTCGCCTATCACTTTCTCTCGCCCTGCTGTGACACCATCGTCATCTACTCCTAGGCATTTTTTGGAGAACCCAATGGTGCCTACTTGGCGAAAGCCCAAGCGTTTGGCATTTGAACTTCCCGTCTTACCCATGAAGCCTCAACCTGTTCGATATGGTAAGGGGAAGGGTCCTCATGGGGAGTCCTCTATGTCTCAACCTCTGTGGCCTCCTATTGCTCCTTCCCCTAAGGCAATGAATGGGAAGAGGCTTACCGTCAAGGCGTTAGAGCCAACTCCCCTTCTTGTTGTTCCTTCATCCTCTCAACCTCTCCCTCCTGTTACTATCTAGGAATCTCTCCCTCCATCGAAAATGGTTGTGATGGACACTTTGATGGTCGAATAGGAGTCTTTCATTCCATCTCAACTTCCAGCCTCTAGCTCTCGGAGTCATAGGAATCGCCTTGTGCATGAGCGCAAGTGTTGGAGAAAGGCTCTGGTCGCTGAGCAGGCCACCCTACAAAGGAAGGAAGGGGAGTCGACAACCCCTGTCTCAACATCTGCTATTATATCCTCCTCTCCCATCCCCTCTGCTTCAATTCCTTCAACTTCGATTATGCTTTCGGCTCCTGTTGTGAGTGTAAATGACCCTCACTCGAAGAGGGTGTAGGTGTTTATTGCTCCTTTGGTCAAACCACCCCTCTTGATGTCCCTCTTGGACATCCCACCATTTTAAAACCCCATGGACATGTTGAATACCTTGGTGGTGTCCGCCACATTTTTCTCCTCCTTTGCGACTTCTTCCTCATCCATGGGGATCTCACATCCTTCGACAAAGCAAAAGATGGAGGATGGTGCTACTAGTGATGGGGGTCGAAAGAGGGGTCCACCTTCGTCGGAGGGTGGTTTTACATTAGCTTGTGTCATCCTTGTGACAAAAGAAGTCCCAATGTCCCTGAAGTTTTTCGTTGCTCGTGAGTCTCTCGGTGAGCCTAGCAATGAATCTCATGCGCTACCTCCCTCACCCGTTGAGTTAACACATGGAACCCCTGTGAAGTGCATGTTTAATTCTCTAGATGAGGTCCCAACCTTATCAGCGATCTTTGTGAAATCGTTGAATTTTACCCCATAAGAACTGAGTGGAGAAGACCTCAAGGGGCCTCCTTCCTTGGCTCTTGTTGTGGGGGGCTCGAAGGGTTCCCCCCTTGATATTCTACCCTTGCAGGCTCGTCCACCTTCCCCTTACAATGATCTATATTGAGAGGCTAACGACCTCTTAGTTGATGAGGACTAGGGGTGTGCCTCTTTTTATCTATAGAGTAGATTGTGTCTGTGTGTTTTTGTTTCCACATGCTTGTGTTATATGTTCCTGGATGACCCTTGTCACCCTCGTAGGTGCTTGGATACAAGAGTGTTTTTGTGTCGTAAAAATTCATCTATTTGTTACATCATTCTTCCTCTGTTGTGTATTGATTTTTGAAAATTAGGGATGATGCAAAGTGTTGGAGGCATTTAGGCTTCCCTTCCATGTTCACCTAATTTTTTAATTTTTATTTTGTCTTCTCGTGCATTCTTCATATGGTCTGATATAGTAGGGGGTTGATGATAGTTCATTTATATATTATTATACTTATTTATTTATATTTATGAGCAACTCTAATCCCGAAATATCATATCGCCCCTGTGTCCCTTGTTCATGATGTTATTGTCTCTTCTTGCATTTTTGTTCTCTTATCTTTCATGCTTGTTTCATGATGTTGTGGTGCTCATGTGTTGTCCCTCACATGTGCGACAACATTACCATGATTACATCTCACCATGTTCTATAGGCCACAACATCACTTTTTCATTCTTGCTTTTCTCTCCTTAAGATGCTACGTGCCTCTTTGTTCAACATGCACCATCCTAAGGGGGGCTATCATGTCACTTCGATTTTCAAAAAATGCATTTGATGGCCAACAAATATTTTCTTGAAAATATTTTCAAAATATTTTTCAAAAATTGCATTCCTCAACAAGGACCCCTAGTGGAATACTTTTCCTTCATCATGGGTTCACAAAGAAAGAATTTGAAAAACCTTCCTCCAAGGAGGGAGCGCCTTCTCCTGCGGGTGAAGTTGGACCTTCCCCTTGTGAGGGGACCTTCTTCCTTTCGAATTCCTTGATGAGGTGAATAACTTTCAAAAAGATTCCTTGATGTCGATTGATTTTCCAAAAACACTCTCTTACTTTAAAACTGAGCATCCCTTGAGTGGACCCCTTTTCTTTTGAAGGGTTCTTGAGGGACCCCTTTGAAAGCCTCTCCTTCAGTTTTCAATTTTTTGTGTGACTATCTGCTTGCTTGCCTGTGTGGCTGCTTTTCATTTACTGACATGTTTTGTCTGTGGATTAACATGTTGCTTTTTAGGTGCACCTGTGAAGCTTCTTTTCATTCTGGCTTTACGAAGTCCCCTATATCAGGCTTCCTTCAGGAGAGTGTACCTGGGGGTGCCTTCTTTGTAGGTTCGAGGATCTATAAAATTCTTGCAACTTGTAGGATCTATCCATCATTGGTTCGTAGGCATTCGGTGCACTTTGATCAACTCTATAGTTATGAGGATCTACGAAGTCCTTTGTTCAATCCTCCTCAGGAGAGCACTTGTGGAGCCATTTGCCTACCTTGCACTTTTGAGCTTCCCAGATTGTGATCTTCTTCCTTGACGGTTCAGGTATACATTTCTAAACTCTTCGATCTACTTTACTGAACATTCATTGGCACTCATGCTCGCTAAAGTGGGGGTAAAATGTATAGGAGTGAATTTGCACCCCTCTCGCAAATTCCACTTTTATACCCCCTACTTTAGAAAAATCAAACCCAACTAAAAAATTCCACATCACCTACTTGCAATGCATCCACTTGGCGCTTGTCCTTTGTGTCGGTGGGGTAATTTATGTCAGGGACACACACGCAAGGTGTGGACGTCTATGCGGCGCGCTGCCATCCCTGATAGATTCCTACCTCTGGAATTCTCAAATATGTTATGTTCTCCATTGGTGATGAAGCGTAACGCCTCTATGCCTTTCTGTCAACCTGAGAATGGCTCTTTCCCTCCTAAATCTTCTTCAAATGCATATCTTTCATTCTCAATCCATCTTCTTTGCAATTATTGGACATCCTCTTCACAATTTCACGTGCTAGCTTGATCTTGTTGGAAAATTCTTGAGCCTTTACGCAACTTCTCTATGTTGTGCCGCACATTTTCCACCTTTGGAGTTGTGACTTGGTGTCCTGCAGGACTGCTTCTTCATTGTTGTGGCAACGTAGACCTTACCAAGCTTGCATCCTCCTCTACATGCTTGCGGGCACCTCGATTGAGAAGGTGATATTATTTCATTTCTCTATTTCCATAGCATTGCCACTTGATTTACATAGCATAGTGTTATTGTTACTTGTTCGGTATCTTTCACATTACTCTCTTTATCATATTTTCTATCTCGTGGCTTTTCTAGATGTCCATGGAAGTGGAAACACCAAAGCAGGGGTTTGACTGTGGCAAACCCCTATATAGCCCCAACATTTTTCCTCTCTTGGTTGTGTGTAGGTACATGTTCGAGAGGAGCTTGCTGGTGAGCTGGACTTCTTGTGAGTTCATCTCCATCACCTTCACTTTTATTATCTTCTATATCACTTTCCTAGTTATCTTGTTTATTCTGTTTATTATCATCTTAGTTAGTGCTTTAGACCTTAACTGCTAAGTAGTTAGTATGCTTTTGTTCCTTTTACTATGCCTTTGTACTTTCTGACCATACAGATGCCAGTGCCCCAGAGAGACGCCAACATGTTGCGCTGTCATCCCTGACCTGCGTTGTTGTCCTCTGACAAAGAGGTGTCTGAGGTATAGTTAGGGTTCCAAAAACCTACTCATTTAGCCCCATCAAATCTCTCAGGTTAGTAGAGTGACAAAAGCACTTGAGAGTGCTCTTCATTCTCTATCCTTGACCTAAAAGCTCTTATCCGACTTGAGGTAGATTAGGGAAACCCTCCACTCTTTGCTCTCCATGACCTCAAGACTTGGTGTGGTCGGTTCCCCTCTTCTACAACCTAAAAATTGTGGATAGATTTGCATCTTTTGAAACTACTAAATAAAAAATATATCTATTTTCTCGTACCATAATTGAGTAATCCACTTCAATCCATAGAGTGACTTCTCAAGCTTGGACACAAGTTAGAATCATCATGCTTCTCAAATGTTGATGGTTGTTTCTTATAAACCTTCTAATATTACATTGAGAAATACACTTTTCACATACACTCCACCCAAATTAGGGTGTTAGAAAGAATGATACATAGGGATTTTATCTTGGAAACTTGAATATATGCCTCCCTCCAATGCCCAAAGATTTTTCCCAAGACATTAACTGAATCAAATCTACACATATTTTTTTGCATTACAAGTGTGACATTCACATGTCACACTCCATACCAATGCACACACAAAGCATCATGACAAGCACACCAACAGATAAGAGAACCGACACTAATGCACCAAGCATGGTGGCATAGGTAGAAGACTTCATAAGTGTGGGATAAGCCACAATGACAATCATGCAAGGAGATGGAGCTTCCTCCAATATGATAACCGAACATGAGCCCAACATCTCATTTCCTTGTGAACACACAAAGAGGGATGGAAGTGATACCAACAACATTCTCACTCCAAGATAAGACTAAAACCCCCTACACTTAGAAACACCTATACAAGGGATGGGTCAAATGGGAGGTCTAATACCTCAACCAATTGAATCAATGACTAGTCAATTTCATGCCATGTCACACTTTCCAATGCAAAAGGGAATAAAGTGCAAAGTACAAAACCTTTCAACAAAGCAACGTGATATGATCTATTGAGCAAGACCAAGGAAGTAAATTCCATTTAGAAACTTTCTTCAAAAATATCTAAAAGGGCCCATGATTCAATGACAAAGGATAATAACACACCAAAAGGACACTAGCATGCCATGCTATAGTCCTAGAATTGTGCAATAGTTGAATTCCTACATTATTGTCCTTCAAACGTGTCTAAATGGGAAATTTCTAGAACTAACTTCTCAAAATCAATTTGTAGGATTCACCAAGGGTTTTTCCTATAATCTTAGTTCTATGACAAGGTATTCAACAATAATTAGTCAAACAAGTCTAGGGAATCTAACCACTAGGATTCCAACATGCCTAACAACCTATACAACATGCATGACAAGGGAACACATCAACAAGGTTGTAAATTGTCAAATGAAACAAGTTTCAAGAGCTAAGATAGCTAGATAGATGAGAGGAAACCAAGGACACAACCAACTCAATCTAGACTACTTGTCTTGATATAAGACATGAATCTGAGTTAAAAAAGAGTGTCCAACACTCAAGACAACACCTAATCCTACAGTAGGACAAATGAAATATTTACAATAATTCACTGAACTCAAGGACACAAACATCTATCCTTTTGCATACATGGATACACATATGACAAGAACAATAAGAAAGTTGGGACACAACCACCCTAGGGATATTGTCAACTACCAAATCTAAATATAATTCATTTTTCTCATTTGACATGGAATTACATTCATCTACTCTAGAAGCAGGATCATTTTACCAAAATAAGACATTAAGTGCTTTAATCCATTTTACCTCCCTATAGAAAATATGATAAAAGCAATTACAAATTTGTTGGGGGAATATGCATCAACCTTGATCCTAATGTTAAGATTACAAAAGGTGCAATTTTTGGATATAGAATGGAAAAACTCAATTTATGAGCTATAGTATTGGTTTTCAAAAAAATAAATATTCTTAATTGCTCAACACCACCTACAAGGGTGCTTGTTGCATAGATCTCTTCGAGTACTTCAATTTAAAAAAAAAAGGCCCAATTGACCCATTGAATTAAAAGTTATGACCTCCAAAATTTTGCATAGGAAATGTAAGAAGTTGTTGGACACATAAAAGAGATGTAAAGGGGAGTTATACCTATTGACATACTTATAATATGTGTTATGACAATTGTTAGCAAGATAACGAGGGAACACATACCGAAGTACTGAGCCCCAAGTAACCTCTATATGGTATATTCATACACCAGATCCAGTAGTAAGAGAGAGATAAAAGATTAACACAAACTATGAATAGACTAGTTAGCAGAATGACATACAAACATAAAACTAATTGCCTTCTACTATAATGCATATCATATATATATATATATATATATATATATATATATATATATATATATATATATATATACACTTGGATTGTATTTTTTCTTATACATATATCTATTTGATGGGACGTGTCCCTCACGCTACTATTTTCTCGGAGGGTGTCTCTTCCGCTAGGAGCTCTACAACCTCTTTGCGATGGTTTGTGGTAGGGATTCTGTTGTTGTTTTGGCTCTGGTCAATCCCTTGCTAACATCATCGACCCTTTCAAAACTTTGTCTTTTTCTTAAGAAAAATTTATGTACCAGGAGTTTGAGTTGGTAAGATGGATTTGTAGATTTCCTTGAGGTTGTCAAAAGTGCTATCCTATTAGGATTTGACAAGCTGGAGTAGTTGGTTCTGTGTATTGATGTGTAAAAAGGAGTTCTACTTCAATAGAGTGGTGGGGATTTGAATCAATCGAGTTAGTTTCTGTGCTTCTTTAAGGACACATGTGACATGTGCCAGCCTTAAACCCGAAGTTTCTTGGAGTTGATGGAATTGATGTCGTGTCTGGTCCCTCTGGTCTTGTAACTACTGAAATTGTGAATGTAGTGTCTCCATTTGTGCTCTAGTTTGGCCGTGGTATTTGCTAGTGCATTGTAATATTGTGCTATTTGTAGAATGCGTAGTTCAATTTGATCCATCTGTGTTTTCAACTTTGCAGTGATTGTGGGCCATTGGAGGTAGAATTGATACAAAGCATTAATGTCTCCCTCAATAATATTTAGTGTGTTGATGTGATTCTCCAAGGTGGGGTGGGTGGTTGTACACTTTTTCCTCTCTTCATCTATTCTGGCCTCTTCTTGCATTTCGGCAAGTTTTCTTTGCCACATATTATTTTTTTGTACTTTGGAATCTTGAAGTACCCCATCTACCAAAATATTTATTTGAGTAGCCAGAGGTTATGAAGTGTCCTTTTGTATCTGGGGGAATTTCTTCTAAATATCCTTCACAACTTCTAATTGTTCTGTGTTGTCAATATGCTACTTTAAGATGTTGTCTCTTGCTTTTTATTGTAATATGTCTCCCAATTGAAATATTTGGAGGGGGGAGATACTAGCAAGGTCAACTTGGGATCCAACTAGTGGTATTTGAAGCAATTGTGGTTAGGCTACTGGCTGGAGCTGCTTTTGTTTTACCAAAAAGTCCTTAATGGACTGCATAGGAGAAGTGGCGAAGGGGGATAGTATATGGGAATAATGTGGAGGGGAGGGTACATGTTGGTCAAGGGACTTGCTGGTTTCTCTGAAAGGAGAAGAAGGTATCTTTTCATATTTTTCTTCTTCCTCGTGTATCTCTTGACAGACTTTCTTTATAGCCTCCTTAATCTCTTCCTTTATTTGTTTAGTGATTTTTGGTTTTCCTAGCATGAGCTTGTCCAACCTTTTCTTAGTTCAAAGCTCTCTAGCTTGGATTTGAACCAATTTTTCTTTTTAGGCCCTGGTCACTATGGGAACTACTTTAACAATGGCTTCCTCGAGTTCTTCCTTTGCTTGTGCAGATTGTTCCTGTTTCTTCTTTAATGCGACAACTAATGACCCCGGTAGTTGGTCCATTAGTGACTCCAATGTGGTATTATAAGCCACCATATACTTGGTGAGTGTTGCTTCTATGATGGCTTGATTGGTTGTGCCAATTTCTTCATATACTTTAAAAGTATTTTGTAGTATCTGTTCATTAAACAACCCATTATAGAGCTGATTTTCATTCATTAACACCTTCGGTTGTTCTTTCTCTGGTTGCTCTTTTTCTTTGCTTACTTCTTCCGAGGGGAGGCCTCTTTTTGTGCTTTTTGCTTCTTCCTTTTCTGCTTCTTCTTTGCACTCATTTGGAGGAGTGCCTCTGAGGCTGCATGTAGTGGTGTGGTAGGTATTTTTTTCTTGACTTTTCTTGTACTCCCTTTGGATTGAGTTGGTTCCTCCGAAGGCATTCCTACATGTAGTTTTCCCGACCTTCATGGAGTGGTGGTGCTCTGTTCCTTCGATTCTACTTTTTCGACACCCCATCTTTCTTTGAGTTTTTCTTTATTCTTCTCCACCTGCCCCTCCACTTTTTTCTGTGTTAAATTATCCATAAAATCCCCATAGGTTGTGTTTGTTTTTGCGTTGGGGTCTTTTGGGAGTCGAAGTAGTATTGTCACATATGAATCAATTTCTTCGTCGAAAACCTCATATGGCAATTTGGGGACCCAAGAGGTTCATGGTTCTATATCTTCCATGAAGGTGTAATCCTCATCTACCAAGAACACTATATCTTTTATGTAGCGGCGAACAACATCATAAGAGATGTGTTCCCTTTCTTGAAGCTTTTGTTGCAGAGATTTGAAAAACCCAGTAGGTATCCATATAGGATCCTTGAAATGTTTAACATGGTTCTGGACTTGTGCAACTACTAGCCTATTGCTTTCCCAAATTTTTCCCATGAAGGTTGGGAGTTCATGCATGAAGTAGAATACAAGGAAAATGATTAGGGCTCCATACCTAAATTGGCAGTGTGACTATTTGGTACGCTCCACATTCTCCATTAGTTCTTTTTGCAATATCACATAGATCAATGCCTTTACCTTCTACCACCATTTGATATGTTGTGTGAATAGAATTTGTGGTGGTAGAGTCTTCCTATTTTGTGTAGTATACTTTATATGTGATACCCATGGTGGTGTATCTCATGACTAGATTGATGATCTTTGTGACATCCAGGCTTTGAATGTTGTATGTGGCTCATGTGAGTTCACTAGGTTTGTCCAGGTACATGTATTCATCATGGATTTGGTTGAGGATAATATGAACCCATCCCTCCTCCCATGTGAAATCTGGGAAATCCTTCAAGATGTCTAACCTCTTCTTCTAGATGCGGTTGAACTATGGAAGATAGCTCTATGTACAAGGTTGGAGTAGGGAGAGTCGTAGAGCTTCAAAGTTTGTATGGTCTATCTCTATGAGTGGGGCATGGATATACTTACAAATGTATTCTATGTATGAAACATTCATTAGTACTTTAGAAAAGGCTTTTTCTGGGTCTTTCTCCATTTCCTTATATGATAATTTCTTGTATTTGATGAGGCTTTTGGGAAATATCTATGAGGATGGGAGCTTCCATGACTGGGATGCTTTGTAGCTAGGATTTATATTTGCAATGGAAAATAATGGCAACATGGGAGTAGTAGAGCGTTGTGCGAAATAGAGAAAATAATTTTTGTAATGGTGTCATTGTGTATTTATGCTCCTTAGCTGGTCGATATCACTAGCATACATATATTAAATATTAATATATATAAAATACGTCGAAAGTTATCTTTTCTCGAGGGACCTATTTTCATCAATTTATTCAAAACAACAGTAAACTGCCCATATGCTATCACCGTTTCAATCAATCAAATAATATATGAGCAAAATAAATCAGATGGAAAGACTCAATAGTGAAATAAAGCCAGAAAAGACTCAATAGCACATTAGAGGTTAAATGCAAAGGTGTTTAGTTGTCTTATGAGTTCCCTGTGAAATTTGAATTGGCTGATTTTAATTATAATTTGATTTTCAATACATATGTCCAATTTCTTCTTTAAAAAAACATGATACAGTTGTCAATTAAGATAAGATCAAATATTAAATTTATGTATTTTCTTCACAAAGATACAAGATAAGGTAACCAAACCCTAGTTTTGATTCTAGTGCATATTAAGAAAATGTAACCTTGCCAAGTTTCAAACCAAATGAGCCCTATCAAGTCCAACATACTCAACTTGGGAGACTTTCCATCTTACTCAATAATAAAACAACCACAAATAAAAAACAATAAACCTTACGACTTCTTGAATCTTTGTTTTGTTTTATTGCAACAACAGATTATAACAATACAATTGGTTTCAACAAGACTAAAGCCAAATTTGCGATAGCTAAACTCAAGTGAATCCAAAAAATGTAAAGCCAAACCTGCGAGAAATCCAACTCCAGGGGAATAAAGCCAAACCTGCAACCACGAAGTTTTGAAACGATTATGATTCAACAACCTCTTTTAATAGAGGTCTTCATGAATTCAAAGATAAGAACATCTAAAGAAAGTTGTGAATAAAACAAATTTAAAATTGCTTTAAAAACAAAGCAAAAAAACTATTGGGAGGATTCTTGTTTTGAAGCTATTGGCAATTCCGTTGGTAGCTTTCTAAAGGTGGATTCCACATCTTGGGATCTTGGGC
This sequence comes from Sequoia sempervirens, assembly GCA_007258455.2. Classification (NCBI taxonomy): domain Eukaryota; kingdom Viridiplantae; phylum Streptophyta; class Pinopsida; order Cupressales; family Cupressaceae; genus Sequoia; species Sequoia sempervirens. The sequence goes on from VDFB02271358.1 coordinate 973,632,289, forward strand.
ATACTACAGTGGCTCGTATTTTAATCAATTTGGACATCTCCAAGCCTCTCCATGGTGATGTGGTCTTGATGGTGGAGGACAGACCTTGGAAACAACTTCTGGACTATGAGGGTCTCCCCTTTCGGTGTAGGAGATGTTTCTCTGTGGATCATTTGGCCTCTTATTGCCCACATGCCCGTTGCAAGGGTGCTGCTACTTGGTGGAAGGATGCTTTCTCGGATCACCTCACGGTAGGTTCTCCTCCTTCGGAAGCTTCTTCTGAGGATGTTGACTCTATTGTTTCTCCTCGGGAACCTTTGTCTGCTCCTATTTTGGCTAACCTCTTTGTGGAGCCACTGTTAGCTCGATCTACTGAAACTGATATGTCTGAGCCTACCCGAACTTCATTGATTGTTGTTGATGGTCCTTCGTTCATTCCTATTTCCTCCCCTGCGCTGTCGCCTCCAGTGTTGTGTGGTGTCTCTTTGCCCTTGGTGGCTTCGGTTGATCCACATCTCTCGCCTTGATTGGTGGACTTGGATTCTAAGTCATCCTGGTCTGTAGTGCTGAGAAAGGACTCCCTCGATCTGTCGCAAACTCATGGCCTAGGGGTAAGGGAGTTAGATTGGTCCCCTCTAATTCTGGGGTTGTCTAAGTCCTAGTCTGTGTTCCAACAGCTATTTGTAGTTTATGTGTGTGGTTTGTCCTCTCTTCCTAGTTCATTCTTGGTTTGAACTAGCTTATTTTTTTGGGCCTTTGAGCTTTTTGTGTAAAGGGTACAACACCTTGTAAATGTTGCTTATCTTATAAAAAACAAAGCAAAACACTAAAAACTATTGAAAAATAAAATAAATACACTATTGAAAAATAAACAAATTTTTTTACAAATAAGTATATTGAAATTTCTTATAATTATAAAAAGTATATTTGTGTTACTACTATAAATAAATGTTCACTCTAAAAACTTAAAAATTTATTACATGACACTAAGTATTTAGTTTTAATTTATTTTAATAGAGGTCTTCATGAATTTGTGAATAAAATAGCTTTAAAACTGCTTTGAAAACAAAGAAAAAAACTAAAAACTATTGAAAAATAAACAAACAAAAAAAACACTATTGAAAAATAAACAAAAAAATATAAATAAATACATTGAAATTTGTTATAATTATAAAAAATATATTTATGTTACTACTATAAATAAATGTTCACCCTAAAAATTTAAAAATTTATTAAATGACACTAAGTATTTAGTTTTAATTTATTTTTTTAAATTAAATTGATTTTAAAATCTAAAAAAACAACATTACCACTTGCGTAATTACCTCTTAACTTATAATTATTTTTATTTTACTTTAATTTATCTTTTTAACATTCAAAATAAAAATAATGTATAAATATATATTATAAAATAAAAAAATCTTTATAATTATACGAATGATGAAATACTATTGCAATGAGAAAAAATGATAAAATAAGTGCCTCAAGAAAGATAACTCTCAGCGTTTTTTATATAAATAATAATGTTATATAAATAATAATTTATTATAATAATTACTATAATTAAATTAATTATAATTATTAATATTAAATTTAGTATTAATAATAATAAAAATGAAATCATTATAAAATTGATTATGATATAAAAAATAAGTATTTTAGAGTGAATAAGATATCAAATTGATTTAAAACCGTTTTAAAATTTGCTTTAAATGTACTTTAAATCTGCTTGAAAAAATGTCTACATACAATGAATGTAGTTATGCTAGCTGCATGTATTTGAATGCCAAATTCAAACTAAAGAGTTTTTCCTTACATTGAATTTTGCTTTTTGATGGATGCCATTGTAATATGCCTCTCGGCGTAATTAAATGATATGGTTGTTTACTCACCTTCCTGAGCTTATTTTCCCATTATTTTCTACCTCTTTTCCATTTTTCTTTTCTTTTTAGTGGCTACTATATTCTATAGTACACTAGTGTTACAATATAATATGATAATCAAGTTATTATGAGTTTGTATGATAGTGTTTGAGTCTGGTTCCATTGACATAGCATTGACGGTCATACCATACTTTTTTCTCCTTTCTATAAGCTAGTGGTGTACCACAAGATGTCTATCTTCATCCAGTTTATCCAAGTCTTTCAACCTCTATTTTATTGATTCTTCATCTATTAACCTTAGGGTGAGTGTGATGTGAAGATTGTGAACAATGAAGTTAATGAGTAGGCACACCTCCATCCCATAGACTAATTTGAAAGGGATAAATCTGGTAGATCTTTTGTTGGTGGTTTTGTAAGCCTAGAGTACCACAAATATCTTGATATCCTAATTTGTTTTATTTGTGTTACACATCTTTGTTAGGGTGGTCCCTATAATCTTATTCAATGCTTCACTTACTCCATTAGCCTGTGGGTGATAGGGTGTGCTCCGATTATGGGTTATCATAAAGTTTTTGAGTAATTTTGTGATAACGTTATTCACAAAATGTTTCCCTTAATCATTGGCAAGTCTTAATGGGCACCAAAATCTTGTGATAATATTGTGATATATGAATTTTGTGGCAGTTTGTGCAATACACTATTTATTTTCTTTTGTCTTGACCTATTTGGTCAAGTATTCTATACCAATACATGATAAATATAGCCTTAGATAATTTTTCCAGAGGATCTATGAGTCTAATGAGATCAATCACCTATTTTTCAAATGGTATTTGAGCTAATACTGGTTGCAAAGGTATCTCATCCCTTGCGGTGGGTCTTCCAGTACTTTGAGGAATATCACAGTTTCTAGCATATTGTCTTACATCTTTGTTTAATGTAGGCCACCAAAGTCTTGCCAACTGAACTTTCTTGGTAGTAGCTTCTTCAGAGTTATGTCCACTAGACATCCCTTCATGCACTTCCCTTAATATATCATTCCTTTCATGTTCATATACTACTTGTCAAAGAATATCATTTCTTCCTCTTTTGTACAATCCTCCCTCTATTAAGGTGAAGGAGAGTGACTTCCGCAATAATAACTTTGTCATGCAGTGACATATCAGATGGATATTCTTTGGTAGATAGTAGTTTCCACATCGTGGAGTTCTTTTGGTACTATAGTTACCCTAAAAAAGGTTGCACCAAGTGGGTCTTCTTCATACAAATTTGGTTCCTCACTTGTGTTGATTCTTGATAGATAGTATATACCCTGATTATTCTTTTCAGGTTTGAGCATAATGGTGAAATTAAATTCTTGGAACAACAACAGTCATTTGCGTATTCTCCCTTGAATGATTGGTTTGTTCAATAGGAATTTCAAGGGTTCATGGTCTGTGTAAAAAGTAAATGGTGTACATAGTAAATAGTAGCAAAACTTAGGTAAGGTATACACTAGCTAGAGCTTCTCTTTTTGTAGTTGTATAATTTATCTCTGCTTGGGAGAGTTTTCAACTTACAAAGGCAATTGGATGGTCTTTTTTGCCACATATTTATGCTAGTACTTCCCCTATGGCTATTCCAGAGGCATCCACATGTATGTGGAAAGGGATTGTCCAATCAGGGAATATCAATATGGGTGCCTACATAACCTTTTGTTTTAGTGTGTCAAAGGATTTTTGACATTGTTCTATCCAATTGATAGTCTTGTTTGTCTTTTTCTTTGGGAGTTCTTCCAATGGTGCGACTAATGTTGTATATCCTTTAATAAATTTTCAGTGATACCTGGTATAACCTAAGAATTTTTTCACTTTCGGTGTTGTCTTAGGTTGTGGTAAGGTCATGATAAAGGCTACCTTCATAAGATCTACCATTAGTCCTTCCTTGCAGACAAGTCCTAGTAGTGTTCCAAAAGGTATCACAAATATGTATTTTTGATATTCAATGATATTTGCATGCTTATGCATCTTTCCAACATTGTGTGGAGTGTCTGGATGTGATTTTTAATCATCCCATAAACTATTCAATCATCCAAATAGACTTCCAAGAAATCATGAGTAAAATATTTGAATTAATTGACCATTATAAGACTAAATACTATCGGGGCATTTTTTAAGCCAAATGGCATGACTATGTACATAAGTGATCCCCATTCTATTGCAAAGATAGTCTTTGGTTGGTCTTCTTCTTTGATTTTGATTTGATGGGTATCCAAAGAATCCATTGGTGAATAAGTAATTTTCCCTTCCTTTGATAGATCTAGTATTTCCTCTGTGATTGGAGTTGGAAAGGGATCATGAATACTATCTTTGTTTAGTTTTTGGAAATCAACACATATCCTTATTTCTCCCGTCTTTTTGTTTTAGACCACCATGGGGCTAATTCATTATGAATCTTCAATTAGTTTATTCTAGTTGCTAACATATTATCCAATTCTATTTTAACTTTCTTTTTGATATTGGGATTGAGTTGGTATTGTCTTTTTCTTTTGTGATTCAACTTCTTCTTTTAATTGTATTTTCATTACTTCAGCTTCTTCCTTAATCCATTTCATCTCTCTTAATGTTTGAGGAAATAATTGTTCATACTTGAATAAGAGATCAATCACATTTGCAACTACTTGTTCATCCCCACAATCTCCAATTTTAGCTAGTTTGGGATTAGCAATGGATGCTATGTTTTCTTCCTTCAATTTAATAGGTTGGTTGTAGTATTGATCTTTTGAATTGTTGCAAAGTTGTAGTTCTCTTTCCCCTTATGCTATTGGTATTTACAATTTAGGGTTCAAATCTCCTTCCTCTCGATGTATGTTATAGCACCGGTTCTCCATATAATGTGTTTGTTTATCCATCCACTCTATTAGTTTCCCTATGCCTTTACTCTTGGGTGGATAATTTTATGGTAATGGTTGTATGTTAGTTTTTGTAGCTAGGCTAAAGATAATTTCCTTCATTCACCTTAGTGTATTATAAATATTGTCATTTTCATCCCAAAATGAGAAGGTGTGGATGAAGTCTATTTGAAGTTCTTGCCAATCCTTTGTTTTAGTTCTTCTCTCTTGATTTATGTACCATGTTTGGACTATTGGTGTTAATGTATAATCAATGATCATACTCTCCACATCCCTACCATGCAGTTGTACTTATTTGTAAGTGTTCCTCAAGGGTGATTGAACCCTCATATTTTAAAATGATGGAATATTCCCCTTCATCTTGCATGCATCTAGTTTTGATCAAGATTTTAAAATCCCACCAGTGGGGAATGTTATTTTTGTATGTTTTCCACCAACATGCGATATTACAAACCAGTGTGTCCTATAGTGTGTAAATCCATGTTTTTCATCTTCAAATGTTTATTCCATATCCTTTATGTATTCATTTAGGTTACCAATTCCTGATAATCTTAGGTATCTTTTTCGGGAGGCTTTGTACCATAAAGACCCTTTTGTACCATATCCCATATACCTTGTGGGAGGTTCACATTGGTTATTATTGTATCCACACACTTAGTTCTTCTTCACTGTTTGTACTTCCATTATTGCTTTCTCTCAATTTTCCTTTACCATTTGGTTCTTCTTCGGTATTTATATTAGGTAATACAAAAATTGAATATAGTAGTCATTTGTGATTTTCTTCATTTTCATTTGGGGCCACCTCTTCTACATGTTGATTGCAATTATCTTCTCCTAGGGGGATATGGATGACCTCAGTGTCATCTGCAAATGAGATCTCTTCCTTTTTGGAATATATTATTATATTTACATTGAAAAACCATTTGGGCCCTAGTAATGCCCATAATGTATTGAAAGGTTCCTTCATTTCCACCACTTCCAAGTCTACTGTCAATTTGAGGCCCCACACATTAACCTCAACATTCTTCCAAGTACCCATTTGCATTCTAGATCCATATGCTAGGTTGACATGAAAATGAGTTTTTGCTAATTTAGGCTTTCCTAATTTCTCCCAATTTGTTGCTGGTATTATGTTGATGTCTACCCCTAGGTCTATACCATGATGTGCTTCACCTTGAGATGATTAAGGTGATAATTTATCAACAACGTAATTATTGTTTATTATATTGATTTGTGTTTGTCTATTTACTTGTTTATTCTAGTACTTTGTAATTGCTTTAATTGACTAATAGATTTTTCTATCAGGTTAATGAGGCAAATTTATTTAATATGGCTACTACTTTTGAAAACAACTAATTTCCTCATTTTATTGTTGAATAATTATTATTTTTGGTGCTTTCCACTATTTTTCATGTTGTTGCCTTGTGGGACATAAATATTCTCAATAGTCTTCTTTCGGATCCAATTCTCACTTGTGCACTTGTTTATTTTCTTCTTATTCTTAGCGATATTTGTCTCCTGGTGGGTAAGTACCACAATTTTATTTTTTTGGTTTTGAGATTTCTTACTTTTAAGTTTTGTTTCCTTCGGGTATTCTTCCCTAGAGGTATCATCATTTACAAATGTGTCATATGACCAAACATCAAATTTTTGGCACCTTCTGGCACCTTGCAGAGGTGTCTTCCTGACAACCATAGCCCCCCAATTTGTCCCTTGAAGCTCATCACTATAAGATTTAGGTTGGAAATTCTAGAAGTATTATTGTGCCCTTTCACATTTATATAAAACATGATCTTTGTTACAGCAGAATGCACAATTTTTCTATTTTTCCAACCAACATTTTGTAGCATAGTGACCATGCTTACCACATTTGAAACAAGTGTGTCATCACTTCTACAATTTTTCCTTCCATGTCCTCGACCTCCTCTATAATGGAATGGTCTAGTTTCCTCTTGATGATTATACGAAGGGGTATTTTGCAATGCGTTAGCATTTCTATTGTTCCTCCATGGTAGTTGTCTATACTCAGTGCCTTTTGTGTACAAAGGGCGTTCCACAAGGATTTTACATATGCCATGTTTCGGTCTATTCTTATGTCATAATCTTGGCTTAGTGGACATCTAGGGTCTAGATGAGATTCCACATTTCTCAAGAGGAATACTTTTGTGGGATAGTGATCTATCTCGTGGTGGACTTATTCTCTGAAAATTCCACAAAACACCGATTGGAGTCTTTGCGGTGTTGTTTGTAGTTCTACTTTTATCGTTGCTCCTCTTTTTTCACTTTGTTCCTTAGGGAAATAATTTCTCAGATGTCCTTCTCATGAGTAGTAAGAACAGTTGACATATGATTTATTTTCCTTTGTTGGGCTCTTCTCTGGCCATTATATCTTGATGCAAAGTGAGTTATTCTATCGCCAATTGTAGTTTCTCAATCATCTCACTGTCTATCCTTCTCGTCCTTTTTTCATGGTTGTGCCTCAATGCGGTAGGCCAAGGCCATCGCATCTAAATAGGTTTCAGATAATCTTCCATCCAAAGCTGCCCTGATTTCTTTGTCAAGTCGAAAGATGAACCACTCAATTTTTTTCTTTTCTATCAAGGATTCTTCAAGTTTATAGGAGTCCTATTTTAATTTCCTCTCATATTCTTAAACTGTTTCTCCTTTCCTTTGTACCAACTCCTGAATTTTTCTTAACACTCTTAGAGGGTGCTTTTGGATTATCAAAATTTTATAGGAATTATTTTTTACTTCCTCCCAATGTTTGTCATGTTTTGGGTAGGTTTTCTTGTACCAATCCAATGTATATTTTCTTAGTGACACTACAAAATCTAGTAACTTGGTCTTATCTTCTTCATTTTCCTTCCTTTTCCATAATGATTGAGGAGAATATTTGTTCTATATCCTCAATAGTGTCTTTTCCGAACACCAGAAGTTTGATAGACTCCATTTTATGTTTGAATTTATCTTGTTTTGGTTTATGGATATGTTGAGGTTCTCTCTTCTCTTATTTAATATTCCTAATCATTGCAGGTTTGTTTTCTCTGCATTTATCTCTTGTTAACCTTGTCTCAAAATATCCTTTTCCTATAACTTCTTCACAATTTGTACCAAATGCTCTTGTGAACTCTTTTATTCTTCTTGCAGTGTCTTTTAAAATGGGTTTCTTCTTGTTTTATATGACATGGGGGATGGATCTTGGTATGGGGTGTGTGACTCTTCATAGCACTGTTTCATCTTTGATGATATATTTTTGTTTTTAAGTGACGTGTTATTTTTTATTACTTATTTTTTATTGTGTTTGTGAAAACACACACAAAGAAAGATCAAACAACAAATGAGAACACCTTCCATGCATGAGAGTTACAAATAATGACTTGCTATTTCCTAAAAAATAAAGAACTTATATAATGAAGGATAGTGCTTATAAGAGCAAAATCTAAATGATAAAGGGATTAGATCATGACAAGTGTCATCATCCTATGTGATAAGATAGAATGATCTAATAATAGCTCACTCTACTAACAAGAAAAAACACTCCTAAGTTTATCTTAAGTGCATGAAGTGAAATTAGCCTAATAATCAATTAAATATTAATTAATTATTAGCTAATAAATGATTACTCTAACACCCCATTAAGTGTAACTCAGGGATTAGCTAAAAACTCTAAAAAAATAATGCATAAAAAGCAAAGGAAGCATGAATGAGTCTCAAAAACAAGGCCTGGTGAGGTACCCATATACAATAAAAGAAATATCACATAACTGTCCAAAAAAGGAGAAAACCTCATTGGAAAAAATTGTCTCCTAAAGAGAGATGAAATCATGTGTAAAAAAACATAAAAGAGGACTCGTGAAGAACCCCCAAGGACAAATTCCTTCACCCCAAGCAACTGGAGGTAGTGAGGTGATGGTAAAAGTTTTGTGAAAAATTCAGTAGCTTGATCCTCTGTAGGAATGTGCTTTAAGATGAGAAAACCATCCTAAATCAACTACCAAATGAAGTGCAAGTGGATGTCTATGTGCTTAGTACACTAATGTTCCATTGGGTTGTGAGAAATGTGAATGCCATTTTGATTGTCGCACCAAAGAATAGTGGGACTGTCAGGAGGAAAATCAAATTCAGTTAATGACTGACGAAGCCACAAAACCTTCAGGGTAGCTAAAACCACTGCACGATACTCAACCTCTATGGATGATAATGAAATAGAAGATTGCTTCTTACAAGAACACATAATGGGGCTAGAACCAAGGCAAAAAATAAAGCCAAAAGTGGAATTCCTATCTTTGAAATCACTAGCCCAATCTGAGTTAGTGAAGCCAACTATTCGAGAATCTCTTGATGTATAGTGAATACCATAATGTGAGGTGCTCTGAATATATCTCAAAATACATTTGGAAGCTTTCCAATGACTCTCATGTGGATCATATGAGAACCAAGAGATAAGACCAACTATTGGGACAAAACTGAAGATCTTAGTGCTCTATTTAGACTTGGGGTATTTTGCTATATTTTATGATTCAATTCACCCTTGTGTCATTTTGGGATGTAGACTTATGAAAGACATTGGAAATAAGATCAAGGGCCCTATAGGTAGTAAGATTTAAGTTTTAGATGAATGCAATTTATCTCAAAGATGAAAAATTAACTATCAAAAATTATTTTATTTGTACGTTTAATGATATCACAAATTAGAAATTCAAAATGAATAGCATACTTCAAAAACCATGATAAAACAATTATGGTGACATGAGCTATTATTCACCACTGGAGCAATGACAATTGTATAAATTATTATTAACTCTAGAAACAATTATAACCAATTTTGAAACACCAAAATTATTTTAAATATTTACCAAACCATATAAATATCACATAATCAATTGCGGAAATCACAACGCACCAAAAACACCTCATAGACAATAATAGAAAGGAAATGTCTACAAACAATGGATGAAGAGTGTTCCTTGCCTCCTAGCTGACCGATTGAAGGAAACACTAAACAAATTCTTAAAAGCAACATGAATGACAATAATTCTTCGATAATGATATTGATATGTATTATATTATTATATGTTTGTATTACATAAGGTAGCTTATATAGCTTTAATGCAGAAATAAAATATCTAAAAATATATGTTTGCAGTTTTACAATTTAAAGACTGAGATACATTTGATTAGTTAAGAAAGAGTGATATAGCCTATGAACACTCTTTCTTAAGGTACTAGATCGATTATCTAACAATATACTAATTATGATTGATGAAAAGTTAAAATAAAATGATCATGACAATATTTTCCAAAGAGTCATCACCCTTCTCCACATCTTTAGGAGACCTATTTTATTACACACAACCAATTAAATTAGTACTTATAAATGATCACTTTCTAAGGAATATTTTATTATTTTAATCCATATCATTCATCTTAAATTTCATAAAATTATTATGGAAACCTAGGAGGAAAGGTTAAATTATGGGTTAAAATCAATAATAGGTTTGGGAAAACTTTTAACTAATCATTTTCCCCTAGCTAAAGACATTGCATGTTCTCATGCATATTACTTACAAACTTAGGTTGTTTAGTTGCTAAATTTTGCATAATTGCCATGATTTCCTTTTCCTAGGAAGCATTCAAATTTTTAATTATCTACTGATGTTCTACCAAGGTGATATAGGATGTCATGTTTGGTTCTTTCTCCTTGACCAATTGTTTGAACTGTTGTTTCAATTCTCCTAACTCCTTGGATTGTTGTTGACTTTTCTCATATACTTGTTGTAGTTGTCTTCAAAGGGGACGAACTACCATTTCCAACTTCTATAATTTGATTTGAAGTGCCAAAATTTCCTTTTGCTAATGGGTAAACCCACAATAGTGGGTTAAAATTTTTCGAACGAAGAATAATTAGAAATTCTCATCAAAAAAATTGAAATGGTTTACCCCTTCTAATGAAGGGGGTTCGAATGAACCACCCCACTTCTAATGAACCCTTCTATTGAACCCCTCCTTCTAATGAACCCCTTTAGGGGGGTTCTAATGAACCCCCACGAGTTTTTTACTATCAAAGCTTGGGAAGGAGGTGCAAATGGAGTCAACTTGATAAACCAAATTGGATGATTTAGTGATCGAAATGTGCTTTCCAGCAACTATAAATTTAACATATATATTTTTTATTTTTTATTTTATTTTTTAGTTTTATTGTACATAGGTTTTTCACCAAATGTCAAGTTTGATGAAAAATCATTGTGGAAAAATAGAAAATTTGCGGAATTTTTTTTTGAAAAATATATATCCACTAGGTGTTGATGTCCTCGTTCTAAGAAAAAAAGAAAAATTGAATTTCAATACATACCAAAATAGTTATGCGTGCCGAAGTGCACCTATGTCTAAATTATAAATGTTTTGACTTCAAAACTTAATTAAAACAAAATTATTGAACAAAATGCTATGAAACAAAATGAAAGCCCTAGATACTTGTGTTACCAACCTAAATTCAAAAGAACTATAGTTTTATCCTTTGTAGAAAAAACGTTATGCTTGCCGAAGTACACACCACTTTTTAAAAATGTTGTTTACTATTAAAAACTAGTTATCAAGGGAGACACAAAAAAATTACAATTTAATTTCAATTTTTTTCAAAAAAAATACATTTAAAATCTATAGAAAAAATCTCACAAATCACTAGTTTACATCATTTTCAAATTCCTAATAGTTTACCTACTATAAGTGTGAGAAAGTGAAGTTTTCTCTAAAAATGTTGATTTCAATGTCAAGTTTGTCCAAAAGTGTAACCCATTATTGTGGGATGACCCTAATTATCAAGTAATTCTTCTACTTGAATTTTCTCTATTAAAAATGAGTCTCCACGAGATGCTTGTTCTCTAATGTTAGCCATGAGAATATTTATGTTCTATTCAAAAGAGAAAATATTCAAAGTGGTTATGTCATTTGGGTCCTCTTCACCATGGTTGCTTATCAAAATAAGGAAAGGCATGTAAAATATTATTATTTTGTTGAAATAGGTCCTTTTCTTCCTCGTATAGGATAGGGAAACAAGTGTAATAAGCTTGTTAGATACATTTGTTTCATGTTCATGAGTAACAAGGGAAAGATTATTTTGAATTTCTTCATTTTTATTAGGGGAAACAATATATTTCTCATTAGAAACAAGGGAAACACTATTTTGACCATGAGAAATAGGGGAAACATCGTATTGACCATGAAAAACAAGAGAAACATTGTATTGACCATGTTGGAAATTCAAGGTAAAACTTGCAGCAATATGAGCTTAAGTATGTGTTTTTAAATCTAAAAATATGTATCCAAGATTACCAATATTATGATATGTGATTAACAATTGCAAAAATGAAAAAAAATCAACAGTAGCACAAGTTGAGAATCCCAAGTGACACAAAATATACGTGGAGAAACCCTTGTAGGAAAAATCTCCACACCCAAAGAGATCCAATGTTTGTATTAATATTCAAATGAGATACAACAATACAATACTCCTCTTTGAATTATGGCAACACTTCATTACTCTGAAAACCTGCAAACAAACTCTACAAACCACTATCTCAATGCTCCAATTTGTGAGAGAGAATACCATAAATCGTATCCCAAAATAACAAGAAAAACCACCTAGATAAACCCACTTCCCCCTTAGTGGACAACCTAAAAATACTGTGAAAATATTAAATGCTCACATGGCCTTCACATGGGTTCCTAACCCATAGCCAATTAAAATTGGTCAATATCGAGTGCTCCATAATTCTTTGATGGCTTCAATGGCTCAAACCAAGAACATGCAAGCTTGGGAACCCAACCCAGGATAACATGTAAATAACATGCAAGAGTATGCACTTTTGGGTGGTCCCCACCCAAAATTTGGATGCCCACAAGGAATATGCTCACATGATGCTTTGTAACTATCACCATAGTGGGTCCACCTCTTTGAATGCAATCACAATTTGTCATAGGAAAATAAATAATAAATATTTTCCCCCTCATGTCCTCTAGAACACTTTCCAAAGAACATGGAGACACATAATTATCAACTTAGGATAGCAATTATAATGTCACCTATCCTAATAGACCAAGCATGTCTTCTTCTTGTAGCTCATTGGAAATAAAATGTTCAATTTCCTCAGTGTCATCATGAATTCCCCATTCATTTTCTTCATCAAGAAGTTCAGTTTCCAAGCCATCCTTCATTTTTTCCCTTCTTTGTTCTTTTATCTTTTTCCATCTTTTCCTCCTTTATTCATGCCTTTTCCTATCTTTACTCCTTAAGAGTTAAGTGGCTAATATCTCTATATTTGATTTTGTTTGTTCTTTACACATAGTAGTCACAACATTGGCTAAATTTTACAACTTCGACATTGAGTGTTCTTCCACATTTGTTTCATTTTTTTCCTAGTGTTACAAGAAGGTCCTATTTTAATTTGAGGGTTAGTGGTCTTTGTAGACTTCTTGGTTTTACCCTTTCTAGTAGCACGAAATCCCATTTCAACCCTATGGCTAGTACCAGTTCCCTCAATGTTATCTTTTGTACATTTTTCTTGGTCAACATGATTAATTGAGGAATTTTTGGGCTCAGTATCTCTATTTTTAGCTTGGTGAGCTATAGGTTCAATTCCTTCATCATGAAATTTTGGATCAATATTTTTGTCTTCATTGAGCCATAGCTTCATTGTCCTTGCTCTTGTCTTCATGAGCCTTTGACTCAACTTTTGAAGCCAAGATATTGGAAGAGTTTTCTTCACTCACAAAAACTAGCTAACTAATTGTGGAAACAACCTATTTTAAGCCCTAAATTACAAATAGATTGATTAAACCATGATGTGATAAGGAGCAATGATTCCCTTTCTAAAATTCTTGACACATTCTTTTTATTGAATGAAATAGATAATGCAAAAAATTACCAAATCCTCCTAGCATAAATGGCATAACAATCTAAAGCGTTGGGCGAAAATATATGCATACCTCCCCTTGCATGTGATGTATTGAATAGTAATCTTTGAAACATTATCCTCAGGGTCTAGAAGTGAGCTCCATAAGGTGCCCTATCCTAGAGCCATTTTTAATTTCTCCTTTTTCAAAAATTGTTGCTTGAGATGTTGTAGGTCAGGCATTTTAGTCGTAACTATAGGAAAGTATGCCTCATCTATTTGAGGCAACCTTGTGACATCTACAATGGTTTGGATTGTAACAAGAAAGGAAAGACCCCACATTATCACTGGACCTTCACCGAATACCATGGAAAATTCATGAGTAACTTGGTCATCATATCTACACAAGTTCTTGAACAAGACATTCCATTTTTCCTTTTTAAATATTTTATAAACCTTCTTGTCAACTTTAAAATCTGCCATAGTGGTGGGCTCCTATAGATTATGAGGGCCACCCATGGAGACCGTGTAGAAAAAAGTGGCCAGAAAGAGGTAAAGGTAAACGAAAAAATGGGGGATTGCAACAGTTAGAGGAAGAACATGGTGACCAAAGAAATAAAAATTGATGGTAGGAAAGAAAAGAGATAGTAAGTAAGATTAATAATTGGTAATTAATATTTGGCTATCATATTTATGTAAAAAGCTTAGCATCATGCTAATTAGTGATTAAGCCAAGTTAAATTCACATAAGGCGAAAAACCTAAGTCATAATGGAGGACTAGATTCTTTATAGGCTCAATATGACTAACATGACAATTTTCCCTAGCTTAGTGTACAATGCCATCCTCAGTGATGCCATAATATATTTTATAAAAGTAAAGATATTTTCATGAATTAAAAAAAATATCATCGAAAAGTTACTGTCAAATTTGTACTTTGAATTCAGTGGTGAGAGTAGAAATCTAGGGTGTATGATTGGCAGGTGAGGTGTTCCTACTAGGGTGATGTGACTCGTCCAACATTGAAGTGTCTCAAACAAGGGTGAGGTTTCCCGTCCAATGCTGAAGTATCTCATTCCTGGGCAAGGTGTCTCATCCAATGCTAAAGTACATTAAGATTTTAAAGTGAATACCACAGGTGTACCAATAGTAAGCTTATCCAAGCAGCTTTAATAGGGAGCATGATATTGTAGTAGTTGCAAGACTTCCAATGAGAGGACACCTATAGTATAATAAAATGGTTAATGACATAAACTCTCTTGTCACCCCATAGAAAAGGTAGCGATAGGAACTCCTATGATGAGTTTCTTGTCTAGAAAATGGGTGGTGACATGAGACTCAATAACACTACCATTCCCATTTTGATAGAAATTTTTTTATTAGTTTTTTCTTTTTCTTATTTTACTTTATTTTTTATTTTACTTTTTTTCTTCTTTTTTTATTTTCTTTTGTCAACACACAATTGTTAGGAACCTAGTTTTTAGTCATGTACCGCCTAGGGGCATCAAAAACCCAGTCTTCACCTTTGGGAAATTTATTCAGTTACAATTTTCTAGAAAACTAGTTTTCAAATTGTAATTGTCTAACAATTTCCAAAGGTTTTCATTGTTAGATTTTATTGCAATTTTTTATTTATATTTTTATATTTTATTTTTATATTTTGTTTTCTTTGGAAGTACCTATAAGGTACTTAAATAGGTAATAGTAACTTTATCAAGAACATGGAGTTCCTTTCCCAAACTTGAGATAAAACAAGCCTTTGTGGTAGGTTGCTTGTATAGCTTTAGATGGTGGTCATTAACAATAAGGGTAGTGTGATTGGAGTCCATAGTGTGAAGCTTAACTGCACCATTGTTGTAGACAACTTCAATCTTATAAGTTCTAAGCCACTTGGTATGGAATTTTCCCTTGAAGTCTTGGAATTTAGAGTCACATAAAATTTACCAACATCCTGGCTGAAAGGACCATTGACGAATGGAACAATCATGCCAAAGGGCACATTGTTCATTTTTTATGAAAGAGAGCTCGTTGACACATTTCATCTAAAGAATGGAGTTGCTCAATTCTTTCCTTTTGTGCATCAGTAAGATTCAAACCCAATTTCAAAGTAATACATAAAGTTTTAATTTCAAACTTAATAGGTAATACTACCTTCTTACCATAGACAAGCTCATAAGGTGTAAGACCAGTAGTGGTCTTCTACCAAGCCCATACTGCTTCTAGAAGTCATGCTACCTAATCCTTTCATGAAGTGCTAATATTTTGGTAAGGATTTTCTCAAGTTCCCTGTTGGTGACCTCAACTTGACCATTGGCTTGTGGATTATATGGAGAAGACTTGAATCTCATATTCACAAACCAAAGTAGAAACTATCTTAGGTATGAATTATGGTCCTTGATCAATTACAATTTCCTTTGGTACATCGAACCTTGAAAAAAAAATTATACAAAAAATCAACTACCGTAGTATCCCTTGCATATGTGAGTGCCACAACTTCAACCCATTTAGTGACATAGTTAGTACAAACCAAGATGTACTCATTCCTGGATGGAGGGTTGATGGGTCTCACAATGTCTAAACCCCACATTTCAAAGGGTTCAATAGATAATTATAGTTGTTGAGGCATCTCATCAAAACATATGGGTCGAACCATGCTTTGACATTATCACAATGTTGAGCATACCTCTTGCAATCCTTATAAATTGTAGGCCAATAGTACCCAACAATAAGAATCTTGGTGGTGATCCTTTGGGTTGTAAAATTTCCTCCACGGGGTTCAATATGACATGCTCAAAGTATATTGAAGACATCATCTTTAGTTACACAATGACACATGACATTATCAATGTCGGTTCAAAACAAAAGTCCATTGATCTAGGAGTATTGTTTATTGAGTCTAACAAGTTTTTGTCAATTCTGAGGAGAGAAATGAGGACACTTACAAGTGAATAAGTAATTAGCAATTTCAGCAAACCAAGGAATCTTTACATATATGGAAAAAAGATGCTCATTTGGAAATATATCATCCATTGTTATAGGTTCATCATCATGTTGTAACCTGAATAAGGAATTTGCAACAACATTCTCACATCCAAGCTTATCAAGTATAGTAATATCAAATTCTTGTAACAATAATAACCATCTGATAACTCTTCCAATAAAAACATGCTTATTCATTAAAAATTGAAGTACATAATGATTAGTATGAAAGAACACTTTATACCCAATGATATAATGAAAAAAATTATTATTTCATATACTTGATAGCTAAAATTTCTTTTTTAATAACAATGTAATTTGCCTCTGCACTAGTGAAGTTTTTTCTTATATAGTAAATGGAATATAAAAGAGTGTAGCATCTCCATGTCCTAACACAACCCCCATTGAGGTATTTGAAGCTTCAATATGAATTTGAAATGGTAATTCCTAATTTGGATGCAATTATGACCAAGCTTGTGCTACAAAGTGGTAATGAAACTATGACTATGCTTTGGGATTTGGATATGCAACTTTGAACCTTAAAAAGGGATGTTAAGCAAACTATGATGAACCAAGGTAAAAAATCTAAATTCCAAGACCTCAAGATGATAGAACCAAGATGATGATGATGATGATTGGATAAAAGATGAACCTAAACTAGACACATGAGTTTTAGGCCCAACCTAAGGATAAGATAGATGAAATGTGACAAGGTTAAGACACCCAAATATGTGACTATAGTCTAATCAATGGTTTGATAAGCCTCATAATCTCAAGACTCAAAGATGATGATTATGGATAAGCTAAGATGAGAAATACAAACTAGGAGATGCAAGCTAAGGTGAATGGTAAAATATAATGGAAGGATTGGCTAAACTAAACAAGTCTCATATATGAGTGTGTAGTCATTGTCTGGAAGTAAACTAAGAGCCGGATGTACATGTATTTCCCCAAAATTTTGAAAACTAATAGATGTGATGCATAATGCCACAAATGTGGTGCAACACCAGTCAATTGTGGCTTAGTATCAGTCAATTGCAGTGCACAGGAAAATGCAAATTTTTGGCTTACTAGGGCTTCTGATAGATGTGGTATTTTAGCTGACAATTGTGGTTTATTGTCTAACAATTGTGGTGTACTATTTGATAGTTAGAGTGTTTTGGTTTTTGGTCTCAATTTGATGTCTTCTAAGTGGTTTTCATTTCAGGAAATTTCCAAATTTGATCATAAAACACAACAAACACTTTGAAAACAAATTTGGATAATTTTGACTCTTTGACTTCTCGGTAAGTATTTTGCAAGTTTTCTTCCACAAAAATCGCTAGGCCTTGGTTCGTAAATAGTGTAAGCAAGCACAACCAAGCTAGTAGCAATAAGGTTATCTACTAAAGTGGGCTTACCTCACCTTTTGGGTGATTTTAAATCTGAGAACAAGGAGTGGGTAACTAAAGTATGCCAAAGTCATCTAACACATTGACACCCTCACCTTGAAAGGATAAATACCAAACAAGGAACAATGTTACCTCAACAAGCATCAAACATGGTAAGTAACTTCAAGGTATGATCCACATCCATTGCACCACAATAGCAAATGACCAAAAAAGTCTTAGGCTTCTAAAATAATGGTTCATAGTGGAGGAACTCTGAAGAACACCATGGCCTAGTAGTGATGGAAGACCGAAGTCTCTAACCCTCATCCAGAATCACTTAGGACCACAAGGCCCACCCTCGAGGGCTCAAATGGATTATGATCGCCTTTCAATTTTTGTGTTTTTATATAATTTACTAGAGGTTGTAGACACTAAAAATGTCCTAAGTCCGCGAGTGTCATTTTTCTTGGTTGTCGTCCTCTAATAATTGAATAATTTTAATTATTCAATTATGTTTGATCATATTCCTCTATTAATTAAATAATTTTTAATTATTTAATTAATTCGCTTTCTATTCTTTATTCTTCCTAGATCAATTAAATAAAATTAATTGTGTCACTAATTCCCCTTCTTCAATAATTAAATAATTATTATTTAATTATTTCTTTATCACCTTTCGTCTAATATAGTTAAATAATTATCATTAATTATTTATCTATTCATGGTCTTTCAATTCTATAGTTAAATAATCATCAAAATTATTTAACCATCCCTTGTCATCTTCTCCTCATTAAATAATTAATCTAAGTTAATTATTTAATGCCCCTTCTTGCATTTTCATCCCATTTGATTAAAATGGTTGAATAATCATTTTAATTAAATGCTCATTTTTCATTTTTCTCCAATAAGTAATTTGAATGAATTATTTATCCTCCACTTGTCCATCTCCTCTATTTTCTTCCATTCTCAAATAAATGATTTAAACAAATCATTTATGCCTCTTTTGGTCAAAGATGCCTTGTCATTTATTTCTATCATAGCCTTCATTTTTGTCATAGTCGTCAAGCATCATAGTTGTTGGCATCATAACCCTTCCATGAATGGCATATTCTTGGTGCATCAATTTTGGACCATTGATCTTAGCATCTTTCTGGAGGCTTGATCTTAACCATCCATTTCGTAACCTCCCTCTCATGCATCCTCCACCATTGATCTTGGAATCCTTGTAGAAGATTAATCTGGACCGTCCATTCAAATGGTTGTCTATAAAAGAAACCTTCCTCTCCCATTTTCAACTTAATAGCCATTATCTCCAACTTTCTTGGTTACTATTTGCAAGTATTTGCACAACTTCAACAACAAATCTAAGATCAATATTGGCATAAGAAGAAGAAGGAGAGACAAGAGAAGTGAAGCAACTACAATGGAGAGTGTTTACTTTGGAATGCTTTCATGTTTTGATTCCTTATTGTTTGTTTTCTCTTGTTTGATGTGGTTTGTAGCTTAGAAGTGTTGGTTGTCACTTGTTCTAGGCTAGGAATTCTCTAACCCCATCTTACATTGGTGAACCCGATGTGAACACTAGTTTTGAAAAAAAATTGTATAGTTTTTACTTTTTTTTGCAGATTTTAGGTACAAAATGATGCAATTGATAGACGCAACGACACATTTGTCAAGGAGTGACGCATTTGACAAACTCAACGACACATTTTATGATAAGAAACACATTTTCCATAGACATGATGGGTAGGAAAATTTGAATTTGAAAGTGAGATGCATTTTCTCTAGTACGATGCAACACGACACAATCGTTGCACGGAATGACGCATTTGTTTGCTCGGTATAAAATTCTAGATTTTATATCTTTTCATTTTTTTATTTTGGGTTTTGCAAGTAGAATAGTGATTTTTGGTTGCTAATCTTCTATTTTTAGTGTGCAGCTTTGGAGTGGAGCTCCCAAAACTGCTTCTTTTGAAGCAACAAAAAAATCGGGCTCTTAGTTTAGTTTCCTTAAATTTCTTTTTAAGTTAGTCTAGTTTCTTTATTTTTTGATCTAGTTTAGGTGTTAATTTGAGTTTTAGTTTATCTCTTAACCTTTTGTGCTAATTGGGTTTTTTGTAGCTTTTTGTTGGTCCAAGATATCTTTGTGAAACTACTAGTACGTGGTTTTGTAGGTTTTGAATGTCTAAGGATTTATTTTGAAACCAAAATATTGTTTGCTTTAGATTAGACAACATTTCGTTTGGTGCTTTAAAAATAACGATTGTTTGTACTCTCACATAGATTTAACTAGGGGCTAATGAACCACTGTTTTAGTGTTTGAAGGATGGTAGGTATTATGCTCTCACCTTGTGCAAACTCAATGATTAGAAAGCTAGACCCTTTTTTTGTGTTTACCCATTAGCAGGGCCTACCTTGGTGGGAAAAGTACTCATCCCAAGGGAACAACCCAAGTAGTAATGAGCTAAAGCCAAGTCCTTCCAAACCGCTATATAAATTCATCATTGCAAGGAAAGTTTGCAATCAACGGGAAGTGGTACGTGATAGCCCTACCCCAATATCTTTATGATGAAAAAATCCCTTGTTCTAAGGGTTGGGAGGCCTCTTGAGGGAGTTTATCACAATACTCCCTAAATCAAACGCCATTACTAGACACCTCTTATTTTTAGAAGCCAAAATCCTTCTATTTACTGGCGTAGGGGGTCGGACCTCTGAAGTCGTGCCACATTTTTGTGGTTCACTATAGAGATGGAAAGTTTCTTGAGATCCTTGTGGTCTTAGGGAATTTAGAACTTGGTATGCCCATAGAAGTGAGTGTCGTGGAGGGGAGCTAGTGCTACCAAGTTCCTAGGCTATCCACTTTGAATAGGCACAGCTGGAGAAATCCAAGTGGGAATCCAACGAATATTGTCCTTGCCAACCATAGGATTGTGCTTTTTATCTTGAACTTAAAACGTTTTCACGTATAAACTAGACCAACAACAAGTGTTTGATATTGTATGTTGTGTTTTCCAATTACATTTTATTAGAAACAACCGAAATTTCATCATAAACCAACTCAAAAACATCAAAACTATCAAAACAACATTTTGGAAAACTACAACTGGCAAATATAGCGTTACAACTGTTATTGTGAACCACAACTGTAAGTTGGAAAACTACAATTATCTGGTTGGACCACACTTGCTGAAAACAGAGCTACATTTGATAATCTAAACTGCAACTATGAGACACATTTGTTGAAAATTGAGCCGCAACTTTCTGCTAAACAAATTTTAAAAAAATTTGTGTCCAAATTTTGACCAAAACAATTTCACAGTGACCTTTGAGTTCACTGTAGAGATGGAAAATTTCTAGAGATCCTTGTGGTCTTAGGGAATTTAGAACTTGGTATGCCCATAGAAGTGAGTGTCGTGGAGGGGAGCCAGTGCTACCAAGTTCCTAGGCTATCCACTTTGAATAGGCACGGCTAGAGAAATCCAAGTGGGAATCCAATGAATATTGTCCTTGAAAACCATAGGATTGTGCTTTTTATCTTGAAATTAAAATGTTTTCACATCTAAACCAAACCAACAACAAGTGCTTGATACTATCTATTGTGTTTTCCAATTACATTTATCATAAACTACTGAAATTTCATCATAAACCAGCTCAAAAACATCAAAACTGTCAAAACAACATTTTGGAAAACCGCAACTAAAAGATACAAAGCCACAATTGTCTGGCTGAACCACAGTTGCTGAAAATAGAGCTGCATTTGATAATCTGAACCGCAACTGTGAGACACATTTGCTGAAATTTGACTACAACTATCTACTAAACAAAAATTTCTAAAATCTATGTCCAAAATCTGAGCAAAACAATTTCATAGTGACCTCTAACTGATAAAGTAGAGACTTGCAAGATTTACCAATTCATTTTAGGCATTCCCATTAGAAATACATTGCATTAAATAGGTTGCATTCCTCAATCCTTTGCATTGCACAAATCAGGCTTTGATTCTTAGGTTGCATCTAGACCTTCAAATTTTGAACATAGGGAGACCTTTGAGCTTTTGGAAATTCTTGGTTACATATTCTATTTGTCATTGACCATTGTCCTTTGTCATTTTTTTATCATTGTTACCTTATCAAGTTTGAGTCATAGTCTTGTGTCCTAGTCTTGGCTCTACTTTGTCAAAGTTATCCTCTTATGGTCAATGACATGTGGAATTTGTTTCCTTGGGTTCACATTAGCTTGATTTCCACCCTTTTTAAAAAAAATTAGAATTCCTTTGCATTGTCTTGCTCTTATTTAGACTCATATTGCTTAGATTGCACTTTTCACCCTTATTCCAAAAATACAAAAAAATAGGTCACTTTACCTTAGTCTTAATCATTTTTCACCCATTAGTTTCATTATATTTGCATCCTTACACTCCAAGAATACAAAAACATAGCTTAATTTATTTTTAACCTTAGTTGCTTTATTACCTTGATCTTCAATTAGCATCATCTAGTCACCTTATCATTCACCATTGAACTTGAATCAATATTTAGTATCCTTTAGCATTCATTATCTCCCATCCTTTGTGCATTATCATCCTTGCATTAGCATCCTTGCATTTTCATATCCTAAAATCTAAAACTCCAAAAACATAGCATACTTTCATTGCCATCTTGCATTATCTCCCAACTTGCAAAAGTCTCATGGTTGAAACAAGGCCCCAAACCAAAAGAAAGAACATAGAGTTTTCAAGCAACCCCTTTCATGATAGTACCCTTGGAACATATTCAAATCATTCTACACCTCCAAGAGACACACCACCAAGAGAAAAAACATGGGAAAACATGAGCCAAGAAGATTCCAACAAACAATTGACCCAAGAAGAGATTGAAGAAGCTTATAGTGACCCAAAAATTTTGAGCATGATTGATCAACTTGTTAGTGTAGACCCTAACAGTTACTTTTATGCACTAGCTAAAAAGGGGGCCAAATTACCTCAAGGTTTTGACGTATCAACCATTGTGGAGAAAGAAACTAAAAATTCATTTGTATTTGGAATTTCCCTCATCACAACAAATGTCAGACATACCTCTTGGTACAACTACACACATGACTGCCACTACTACACACATCCCAAGCATCTCAACATTTGGAAACAAGGAAACCAATATCACTACACAAGGACAAAGTTTCACACTTGGAGGTCCCTCAAATACCATGGGAAAGACCTTCACAAATGTCATTTTCCAACATACCAATCAAAGTTACATATCACAAGGTCACACACCTTTGATCAAAAATGCAAGCCAAGGTCCTAAACTCACACCAAAAAACACCAATTAGGGTTCCACATCATAAGGTCCTACCCCTTTGACTCAAAATGCAAACCAAGATCCTAAAACCACAAATCAAGGTTTCTCATTCCAATTTCAAGGTGCCCCTTCATCAAGTCAAAACCCACTTGTATACACCTGAAAACAGTCATCCCATTCAATTAATTAAATACAACCTATTTGATTAATACTTCAACTACATAGAAATAAGGTCTTAGGTTATTTATATTGTTCACTTTCCTTTCAATTCTCCTAATTCACATTCCTCTAAATTAAATAAACAAAAAAACCCTAAACGTGTTTATTTGATTAATCTTCCCTAATCTTGATTAAGAATTAGAGCACATTTCTATAACTTTTTATGTGCCACCTCATAAAGGTCACATGAAAATAAATATGCCTAATTATTAATTGGAATTATCCTTACACACTTCCACCAATAAGAAAAAGCACATGGCTTTATTCCCCCACACGTCCAACAAACTTGGAGCACACGGGTCTTTGTTTCACACACTTGGAATCTCATACATTTGGCATGCTTCCAATTGGTCAAGGGATTCTCTTCACACACATGGCATGTTGCTCTTGGTCAAGGGGACAACATCTTGATTCCTTTCATCTCCACTGTCTATCTTGTCTCCTTTGAATTTGAACCATTGATAGGTGCCACCTCACAAAATACTTGCAAAACTCTATAAATACACCCGTTATCCTTTGTATTTATGATCCACCTTTTGAGTAATGTTAAAATGCTATTTTGAAATAAAAATTGGAATAGTGTTATAATGCCATTTTCCATCCACACTTTGAGTATTGTTACCATGCAGGTTTTTCGTAGGAGCTTGGAGCTTTCATGGAGTCTTATACTTAGCTTTCTTATCATGTGTTACTTTGCATTCTCATCTTAGATTAATTAATTTCTTCATAGTTACATTTTATCATCCCCATTGCATCATAATTACATTTTAGGTTAGTTTTCTTTTTTGTTGCATTTGAGCATATGCATAATCATGGATAGTTCACTATAGTTGCATATCATTTCACTCATCTTCACTTGTTCATCTATCATCAACATCATCCTATGTTTATCATTGCATCCATTATCCTTTCCATTATATTGTTTCATTTAGGAGCATACAACTAATCATTCCAGCACACATTTGCATACCACTATTCCTTCCACCACACATTCACACATAGAAATCATCTTAGCTTGCATACTAAGCATCAAATCTCATTTTCTAAGTAGTCATTTTAACAACCTTTGCGCCCATAGAAATCTAAGGGCCAAACAGTTTAATAAATCCCTAGAATTAGAGAACAATGATACGTATTTGAAAGGTTTTATTGTATTACGAATAGATTAGTTTTAATTGTTTCATAATTTGAATGTAAACCATCTCATTAAGGTTTGTGTTGATATTAGAATAACTCACTCTACACATTTGACACATCCACAAAATGGTCCCCACCATGGGGCCTTTGCTTACTTATTACTAACTTCTTTGATGTTTTCATGATTTTAGGTTCAAGGTTTGACTTGGGAACGTTTTGCATAGGTTTGGAGGCAATTATGAGCTGTTTCAAGGCATTTTTGGGATTTTTTTAGAGTTTTTGCACCTCTTGCAAGCAGTACAGAGACCATTTTCAACTATTTTGAGACCATTCTAGCTTGTTCTGAGAGTTTTGGCGCCTCTTGCAAGTTGTTCTAAGACCATTTTTCCTATTCTGGATTGTTTCTAGAGTTTTGGCGCCTCATGCCTCTTTCACCAAAATGGAACCCACCATTGCATAGCTTATGAAATTCTACCCCATTTCAAAAAAAAATCTCTGAAAAAGACCTTCGTATGACCAAGATATGACCATTTTTAAGAAACTTTTCAAAAAATCAAGTCTATCTTTGTTTTGGCACCTCTTGTCTCTCTTTTGGCGCCTATTTCCTCTATTTTGGTGCCTCTTGCACCAAAATGGAACCCACCATTCCATAGCTTATGAAATTCTACCCCATTTCAAAAAAAAATCTTCGAAAAAGACCTCTGTATGACCAAGATACGACTATTTTAAGATTGACTATAAAAGTGTTTTGGCATGCAACTCTGAAGTGGCGCCTTTTGTCTTTGTTTTGGCACCTTTGGTGTCCCAAGTGGCACCTCTTGTAAGGCTTGATTTTCATGTTTTGACATACTTACATTTTTTTTGTGCTTCTTGTCTTTATTTTGGCACCTCTTGTAGTTTTTCACCAAGTCATAAAACTCACATTTTGTGTTTGTGCTTTGTAGGTTTTCCCAAAAATGCTTGTCAAAGATATTCTTATCAAACTACTAACATATTGCAGGCGTTGGATGTTATTCACTTGTTTCCTTTGGTTAAGATAGGAACGTAGCTTAAGTAAAGAGATAATGAATGTCATGTTTCCTTTTGGATAAGTTAGGAACATAGCTTAATTAACAAATTAATGAACACCATGTCTTTTGTATGTGATGGATGGTAGGCATATGCTCTCCCCTTAACTAGGTGATCCAAAAAGCTAGACCCATTCTTGTTTATGTGCGATTTTAAGTTGATTATATGGCATGAATTCTCTCTTTATTCATGCGAAATAAAGATCGATCGAACTATGGGTATACTTGCTTTCTTTTGTTTATCCTAGAGGGTCTTCCTTGTGGGAAAAAGTAATCACCCAAGGGAACGACCCAACCAGTAACACGCTAAAGCCGAGCGACTTCCAACTGGGATATAAATGTGGATACTTGAGGAAAGTTCAAGTATCACGAGGATAATTCCGATGAGATGGATCGAAAGGGACTCTTGATGTATGGATTATCCCCCATGAACAAAATTCCCACATTAAAACCCTTGTAGATTTTCCAAAATCCTTTATCTATTCTTTGGTGCAGCAACGGTCATTGCCAAGGCATCCACATTCTCACAGTTTTTAGTAGAGGTGATCAGTTTGCTATGGGAGTTTCATGGGGACTAGAAGCTTGGTTGGCCTGAGAAGAGAGACTGTAAGGGGGAGACTATGTAGCCAAGCTTCTGAATTCACCCGCTAAAGATAGTGCGATTGGGGTAAAACCTGCATGGAATCTAAAAGAATACAATCTTACACAACCCTAGGAGTGTATATTCTACTTAATGTGTCTTCAAAATGAAACTCAAACAAAACACCATAAAAAATGTTACATATTGAAAGTGAGCATCTTGATTTAGAACTACATTCATTGAGGTAGACAAGTCAGTAACTTAGGGCCATCCATCTTCAAAAAATTAGTCCTTTCAGCAGTATTCAACCTTTCCTTAGTCAAAAAAGAGTCAAAACATGCAGTCTACACGATGATTTCCCAAAATATTAAGGTTAGAAAACCCAAGATCAAACCTCGCACCAAAACAACATAAAAAATGCTTGTCTATGCTCTATGGCTTTAAAGAAACGTTAACCTTCAAATTTTACAAGAGATCTTGAAAAAACAATCTAGAGTTATACATGATGTACTATTGTCAAAATCCAAGACTTTTCCAATGTTTTGAGTACCTTAATTACACATCTTGAATCAAAACTCCAAATCCAAGATCATTCCTTAGTTTCCTTAGAAGTCTAAGCGTGTCAAAACTGACCTCTACAAGTGTGATTGTCCAAACTAAACTTAGATCTAAAACATTCTAAAGTGCCTACATCATCACTATCTATCACATCTTTGAATGCAAAACCTAGTTTCATCTTCGGGATTTTTCATCCTTCTATCAACGAAATGACGTCACACAATAAAATTAAGCTTAGTTTTATCAATAGAATTTGTCATTCTATTTGACTTAGTTGTAATCCTTAGCACTATTTCAAACTTAGATCAAAGCTTAGTCTAAACCCTAACACTTGTATGTTCATCCAAATGAGGTCACAAAAGAGGAGACTTAAGGACAAGGAACTTGGAACACCCAACCTTGAAACGGAAAACATAGGAATTATGAGTAGTGAAGCCTTTGATATCAAAACTCCCAACATTGAAAATCAACACATTGAAACTCAAAATAGTGAAATCCAAACCATCATGGCTGAAATAGATGAGGATCAATTGAATGCTTTAGCTCATCAAATGAAAAATCTTCAACATCAAATCTGGGATATGCAAGGGGAAACGACCATAGAAGGATATTTGCTACCACACATATTCTTATTCATCTGATAGAAATATGGACATGACACCTTCTCCACCAACAACTGCATCATCCAAGTTCAATGTCTTTGAATTTTTGAAAAAGTTAAATGATAAACCCAAATCAAAGTCCTTAAACACAAATGATATTGAACAATCTTACCATGTCATGCATCTATCAGCATCTCCCATAAGCCAAAATAAATCTCAGGATTCTTTCACCCAAGTCAATGATTCCATACAACCACCTTCTTCTATCATATCTTCTACATCTGATGATTCATTTCAATCTCTTAGTCTAAACCATGTTATCATAGACCCCTTTGCACCTCAAGATCAAAGCATTCTTTCCAATTCATCCAATGATACCAAAATTCCATAAGTTCTTCCAATCTTTGACCAAGACCAAATCTCTCAAGAATTCTATGATGATCCCCTCCTTTAACTTTTCATCTGTGATGACTCTCTTCCATCTCAAGAGAGAAGTATCTTTCCAAGTCCTTCCACCACATCTAATGAATTCATATCATCACATGATTCCATTACATCCCAAGATCATAATAATTCTTCCAGTTCATCTAGTGATTTCCTATCTTCTCATGATCAAAACATGCTTTCTACAAAATCTCATGATTCCCTTCCTCATCAAGATCAAGATATGCTTCCATCCAAGGATATCCCTTCATTCCATGAGGATGTTCATCCTTCTCAAGATCAAGATATTCCTTCCATACCACTACATGATGATTCCATACCTAATAAAGAGAAAGCTACTCCATCTTCTACACCTCGTGATCCTCTTCCAAGTCAAGATAAAAACACCCCATCATGCCCATGTCAAGAGCCTATCACACCTATTCAAGCTATCCATGAACCCCACACCTACAAATTGGGATCCTCCACCTTTATCCACTCTGGTTTACTTCCAACACCTATCCTTTCATCCATGACATATCCTCCTCAAAATGGACTCGCATCTTGTTTCAAAAACAACACATATCCCATTGGTAAAATAATTTTTCAAAGTATGAACTACAAAGGCAAAGGATTAGGCCTTCATGAACAAGGTATCCTAGAACCCTTTTTTTCTCAAGAAAACCCACATTACCATGGCCTTGGTTATACACCTAAGTTTTCTAGTCCATCAAACCTACCATCTATCTTAGGTCCTCATCCTAATCCACCAAACCTTCCATCTATCCTAGGTCCTCGTCCTAGTTCATCAAGCCTTCCCTCTATCCTAGGTCCATATCCTATTCCTCAACAACAACAAAGGCACACATCCTTGATTCCATTTCAAAATTCTACCACCAACAACTCATCCATGGTACCTCCATACCATTCATCTACATCCATCTCTCCTATTGCTCGTGGAAGCAATTTGGGTGCCAAATGCCAAAAGCTTCCATATCAAAATTCGCATGTATCAAAGGATCAACATTTCTTCTCGAAGAGGCATGCAAAAATAAAAGAAAATTTGATCCAAAATCAAAGGAAAAATCAAAAAGGCCACAAAGGCCCATCAAAGCAAAAATAAAAATTTCCAAGACCACAAAGGTCCATAAATCAAAGAGAAAAATCTCAAAGGCCACAATGGCCCACAAAGAAAATATCAAAGTCAAAAATCATGTGGATTCCAAAAAATATCATAGAAGCAATGAAATCTAAATCGGCATCCAAATTTGCTAATCCAAAAGCTTCCTCCAATCTTCCATATAAAATCCTATCACCTTCCAAATCCATTTTTCCTCCATCACTTCATCACCCTTCAAGGTGTGTTCCAATGTTGATCTTTCTATCCTTTCCATCTATCCATCAACAAACCTTTCAACCTCCTATCCATTATCCCATCATACCCTAAATTTGCCAACATTTATGAGTCTAATCTCGATGTCCATGGTTTATTAAAGAGATATTTGGTTGTTAAACTTCATGCTTAAGTCCTTCCATCTCCCTATCATCCTTATCCTATCTTCAATATTCCTCTTGTACTCTACACTTAGGGACAAGTTTTGTCCATCTTATCATTCATGGTCATTATCCCTTTTATGCTCATTCCTTACTTTTCCACCTTTGATCTTGAAAAAGTTAAGGATCTTCTTGAACATCATATATCTTATCCTATACATGTTATCCATATCTTTTGTACCATATCCTTTTCCTTATCCATATTCCATCATTCTTACCAAATACATCCTTTCTTCCTTTCCTTGGTCTTGATGAGGAATAGGGGAAAAATATTGGGGCCTTGTGTCTGTATCTTATCTAGTTGATCTTGATCATCCCATTCATTATCATTATCCTTTCTTTCTTCCATTTCATATCTCCTAGCTTATCAAAATCCATGTCATCATGTCCCTTTGCAACCTTGAATTTTATCATGCAAATCATATTTGAGCCTAGCTGTAAAACATTATCCAATCCTCATATCTTTTTTCAATCAATTATCAACAATCATTAATCTTATCATACTTAGAGTAAATCAGTGATCCTAAGTACTTATCATCACCATGCCTTATGGAATCAATCATTCTAATCATCTTAATCAATCAACCATTATCATCTTTTGACAAAAGATATGTTGCTTGTGTGACATGTTTTGTAGTGAATCTTTCATTTTGATCTATCATTTATCCATGGTTGCATTATCTCTATTGTGGGGCATCTTGTTCCTTTAATCGATCATATCATATCATTCATCCATTTATCTTGGGCTACACGACTTGCTCTGCAGCATTCATCCATCATGCTTCCATCTCTACATTTGTCACGCTTCCATGTTCACATCATAGCTTGATCTAGTGTTTGTATTATGGTATCCCCTGACATTACTCAGCCCATTCTAAAAATCAGTTTGTCCTATTGTATCACACTAGGGGCATGTCTTACATTGGATTGGATTCTTGTACATTCTCAAGGTCAAAAAATCAAAAATCTAAAAACATTCAAAACATATCGAAAACCCAAAAACATTCAAAACATATCAAAATCCAAAAACATTTAAAACATATCAAAAAATCCAAAAACATTCAAAACATATCAAAAATCCAAAAAAAATCAAAACATATCAAAAATCCAAAAACATTCAAAACATGTCAAAATCCCAAAATAGGTCAAAAAAGTCAAAAAGTCAAAAACATAGTCTTTATTTGAACTACGTCATTTCTGAGCTTTGAATGTAGGCAGGGGTGATCTTTGATTATCCCTCGAGACATTTTAGTTTAGTCTTCTAGGTGTTCACTATGTTCATATTTTTGTCTTGTAAATCTTGGTCATGTCGTTAGTCGAACTATGTGGTCTCTGCATGTATAACGTAGGCAAAGCTAATTTGTTGATCAACCCTCAAGGCCCCTAGGATAGGTTTTTAATTTAGGTCTTGGTCGTCATTGTCGTGTCTCACTCTGGACTGGGGGGAAATTCTGCACTCACTAGGGGCAAATAAACTTTGAGCTTGAACCAACAGGAAAACAATCATTGGACCAATGTTGCAAACACAAACTTCAAATGGATGATTATCTTTATGAATCAAGGGTTTATCACATTAAACACAAAAGATCAAATTGTTCTAGTTTGATTTGTGATATCATATCTCTCGAGTCCTCAATGATGTATCGAAGTAGAGGAGCAAGAAAGGAGTATGATTTTTCTTTGTTTGTTGTCTATGATTTTATCATTATTACTATGCAAGTTGTCACAAGACGTGTGCTATGAAGTATCACTGATGACATTCCGAATTTGCATAGGAAAAATATTAACTCTTGTTTGTTTACGCAAGCAACACTCAGGTCATCTTGGTTTAATTATACTTAGATGCTTGTGTTAACTTGCAATTTTAAAACATCATGGAAGTAGTACTCAGGTCATCTTGGTCTAAAATATGCCATCAATGCTTGTACTCACTTTCAACATTTTAAAGGCCCAATGATGATAAAAAACACAACAAATTGGTTAATATAAATGACAAATTTTGAAAACGATATTTGCATAGTTAAGTTAGATTGCATTAATGTTAGCATTGCATGTGTATTTATGGGGTTTTTCACTGCTGAAACAATTTCACAATGGTGTCATCTCTATTATTAATGGATTGAGTACAATGGACATTAACCAAAAAACACATCATTCTTGTTTAGTTGCACATCAGTTGCATCATCATTTGCATATATTAGAAACCATTCTCATTTCACTTACATCCATACATTTCATCATGATATTTTCATCAGAAAATACAAAAGAAAATAACAAAGGGCATACATTGCATATCCTTTCCAACTTCACAATCATGTCATTCACTACGCCCGAATAAGTGAGTCTATTCAGATTTCCAAGAAAGTGGGGAAATATGTTAGAGTTATGAAGCTTAAAAGACCAATCTACTATAGTCTTCCCACAAAATTTGGAAGTTAGACAGACTCACTTATTTAAGCTTAAGGCCCTAAACATTTGAAGTCGTGCATCTGCATAATCATTTGCATTACATCATTCATCATTACAAAAATCATCATTGCATCCATAACATATCATAACATCAGAATCATCATTATATCATGGAATCAAATGCATCCTATAATCATAATAAATCGCATCATTTACATTACACATCATAATAAATCAAATCAAGTTGCATTACACATCATAATCATCTCAACACATTACATAAATCATGATCACAAATACATCACATTTCATAATCATTCTCATCACATAGAAATTAAATAAATTCACAACATTGCATATCATAACATGGAAATCAAATGCATCATAATCACCATTGTATATCATATATCATCAAAAATGTCATAATGTCCATGTGTATAAGGATATCCAAAAAGTAAGTTGAGATACATCAAAATCCAAAAGGGCATTGTATCATGGGAAACATATCCTCAATATCACAAAAGTTGTATATACAATGTCTAGGGAACATCACAAAATGTTATGTCGAGCTCCCACAAGATGTTGTTGCTCTCATGGAATTGGTACCTCCTCTACCAGGTAGACCTGCACCTAGATCTCTTCTATCCCCAGGCAATGGTTATGTAACACCCATGCTAGCAGTCTAAGAATGATAACTACCAGAATGAGACTATACAAAACTCTCTCATCGCACAGGAGGAACCAACTCATGATATCTACCTTTGTAAAACTACAACTCCTAAGAAAGGTGTCTGATCTCTCTGAAGAAATTTGTTGTACCAAAAGATGGTATCATCTACTGTATCCTCTCAGCAATAGCCTCAACCTACTTTTTCTAGTGTCTAAAGGCATCCCTCTATCAAGTATAATCATTTGTGCCTACAACTATTGTATCTGTTACCTATTTGTCCCTCTATCAATCCTCAAAATATCAATTTGTGCCCAACACTGCCCTAACTCATCTTGAAGGGACACAATTTGTGCATGAGCCTACACTATCTCGCTCTGAAATGACTGAATCTCTACCTATAAGGATGTTATCTATGTTGACTATTGTTGTGAGGGTATCCCAATCCAAATCCTGGGAAGCATTGCCTGAGCTATGACGATGCTCCTCCTATGCCTCATAATTGCAAAATCCAATGGATGACTATCATTTTCCCCACCATCATCACCCACTGCACCACCATCACTCTCCCCACCGTCATCACCTTTGCAACCACCCTCTACACCATCACCATCTCCTTTGCAACTTCCCTCGGCATCACTCTCATCACCCTTGCAAGCCCCCTGTCCACCATCATCACCACCCTCGTCCTCTCCTCCCTCTTCATCAACTGGTGGTATTGGCTCCTCGAGATGAGTAAATCTAGGAAATGGATGCATATGAAAGTGTGATAGGGTGAATATAATCGTTAAAAGGATGAGCAACAAACTAAAGAGAGTGCAAATAACAACTAAACAACACCCTACACTTCAAGATTGGGCAAATGATGAACTTAACAACATAAAAATGGAACCTTTTACCTTGTAGAGTTGTTCTTTGGTTAGCCCTTCGATTGTAGATGAGATGTATGCTCCTTGATGGCAAGTAGATGCAAGATGGTTGGACAAATGGATGCAAATGGCTAAGTGCGGATTGAGAAACAAAATTGCAAGAGTTTGGCTAGAAAAATGATCTCCCTAAAATGAGAGAAAGGGGGGTATTTATAGAGATTTTGGAAATCTCTAGGGAAATGGATGGCCAAGATTGAGCCAGCAATGATCAAGATGTAGGGCCAAGGTGAGTTGAAAACTCACAAGCCCTCACATCTTGACATGTGGCATGTGATATAGCCCTAAAAGGTGAAGTGGACATGAGGTGGAAGGATAGTACATGACATGGAGAGGGGTACAAAGTACCTTGGGATTGGACAAGATCTCCTCATAAAGGAGGTACTTTTCCCTATGTGGGTGAGAGGACAAGTGGGGAATTAAAAATTCCTCAAATATTCTCATGGGGAAGACGGAAGGAATTTAAAATTCCTTAAATGCATTGGGGGATTAAATGTGAATTAAAAATTCACATGGGGAATGGAGATGCCTTGTCAAAAAAGAAAAGCATTTAATAGGGTTGACTCAATTAAGTGATTAGGATTGTGCAAGTACTTGATAGGACTGATTAATGAAGATTAGAAGAGTTAGATTTCACATGTGACTGGCGTGACAAGTCAAAGATCACAGGGAAGAGTAATGAAGGATTAGAGGAGGGTTAGGTGGCTAAGAGAGATTAGAGGCCAACTTGCAAAAGTTGGAGGATGTGACACATCCTAATCAAGGATTAGGCATGTGCACATCCTAATGATGGGATTAGAAGATGGATTAGGATAAGATAAAAATGATGGAGGATGTGACATATGAGGAATTAAATAAATGTGATATTTATTTAATTCATTTGATGAAAAGGGGAAGGTATTTAATTATTTAACTAGATACCTTAGGGATTAGAAGAGCTTTAGAGGGATTAATTAAATAATAGTGATATTATTTAATTAATGCGGATAAAGGGATATTTAGATGAAAGAGGATAAATTTGGATAAATTAAGTGTCCACATTTAGGTGTCTACAGAAAGAACTCTAAATAATCCTCGGTCATCCTGACATCTGTAATATATGGAACATAATTTCATAAACTAGGGGTCAAGGTATAATACTCAGTATAGGCTATCTCATATGGTACACAGGGCCCCCACTCTAACACATCATGTTGTCGCTGTGCATAATGGGAAACTCCTAGGGGCATCCCTTGAACCCATCCAAACTGTCGACATACTCGCAGATACAAGTAATGCTTAAGCACGACATGTGTCCGCCCAATCAGATAGCAAGATAATAACATATATGGCATCCCTAGTTGATCCTCTGGCCACTGCTTGCAATCCAAGTACGACTGCCACGTGATAGTCTCTAAATCATCTAGAACCTGCCTCCAATAAGCAACCTTTCCCAACTTATGCTAGACATGTGGACCACTATAACTGAAGACATAAGGTCTCCCTGCTGGTCAATGTCTCTCTCCCATGGGTTGAGTGATGGCTATATGCTCCCATGCCCAGGTCGTCAATAATGTGATGCCGCATGACAAAATTGTTGCCCCATAATAGAAAACCTTGTGCAAATCTCTATATAAGTGGGATAACATACATGATCCATAGGAATACCTCGTACCATCAAGTGTCATCCATGATAGTACACGACCCCAACCTACTGAAAATCCCTTTGACCTACGATTAGGACAAAGCAATCCACCAATAAATCTAGAAAGTACACACAAAAAAGGATCATATCTGCTAATCATCTTAGTCCAAGGGATCCATCAGCCCATAACATAATCATCTTGACACAATCTCCACAATGGAGTTGTCTCACCTTGCTCTATCTTATCGTACACTACTATCTCTCCCATCACTAGGATCTGTAGAATACGATAGATGTCCTCGGAAGTCACGGTCATCTCTCTTGTCGGTAAATGAAATATATTATGATCACTCTGCCATCTCTCTACCAAAGTTGTCAATAAACCTTTGTTGATTCTATATTGTGGAATGTCTAACAAGGAATTCAATCCACACCGAGAGATAATCTCTAAGTCGGTTGATGACAAATGGGGGACCATGTTCTAATTCTTCGGGAATCGCTCCCAAGACTAGAGTACATCTCCATCTCCCTAATCATGAACAAAAATCAATCAATGTCATGTTCAATCAAGATTATCAGTCAATCACACTAATATGCAGTCATTCAAATCCAATCAAATCAGAACAATCAACATCTCATTCAATAAAACTATCATTCCTCGCCTATCATAATGACGATCTACTATCAATCCTACTATTATTCCTTGCCTATCATGAGGACGATATGCTATCAATCCTATTATCGTGCCTCGCCTATCATGAGGATGATCTACTATCATTCAAACTCATCATTCCTTGCCTATCATGAGGATGATTTGTTATCAATCAAACTATCATTCCTTGCCTATCATGAGGACGATCTGCTATCATTCAAACTCATCCTTCCTCGCCTATCATGAGGATGATATGTTATTAATAAAACTATCATTCCTCACCTATCATGAGGACAATCTGCTATCAATCCTACTATCGTTCCTCACCTATCATGAGGACGATATGCTATCAATCCTATTATCATTCCTCGCCTATCATGAGGATGATACAACACTGGTTCTATCACTTGATTTTTGCTTATCATGAGATCAAATCCTCATGCAAAACATCAATCAAACATTTCACATACCACAATCTGACTGAAATCAATCCAAAACGTGACAAATCAACAACTCTTAGACTTCAAGGACCTCTTGCAAACATCACCCCAAAGGATTTCCACAACCACACCTCGCAAAACAGGTCAAATGACAAGCTAGACCACCTTAAATCAACAAAGATGGAAACTTTCCAAGGCAACAAGAGGCACCATTTGGGACCCCAAAGGCACCAAAATAGAGTATGCAACTCAAAACAAGGTTTTCAAGGCTTACAAGAGGCACCACTTGGGACACCAAAGGTGCCAAAACAATGTTGGAGCACAAAACATGCATTTTCAAACTTACAAGAGGTGCCACTTGGGACCCCAAAGGCGCCAAAACTCTAAAACCACTCAAAAACATGCATTTTGACCCTTACAAGAGGCGCTACTTGGGACCCCAAAGGCGCCAAAACTCTCAAAAGGCTCAAAACTCCAATTTCAACCTTGCAAGAGGCGCCATTTGGGACCCCAAAGGCGCCAAAACTCTTAAAACACATGAAAACTTGAATTTCAAGCTTGCAAGAGGTGCCACTTGGGACCCCAAAGGACCAAAACTCTTAAACATGCTCAAAAACACTCAAAAATGACAAAAACATCACCCAAAAGTGCATAAATGACAGCCCATAAGCTACAACATCCATCTATGGCATTTAAAAGACCATTAAAAGGCAATAAAGTGACTAACAAAGAGGTTTCTCATAAAGCGTACCGTAGGTCCAAAGGCAACAGGCTGATCAGGTTGGTGAAGATGCTCAAAACGATGCTTGTGGTATGGGATCACCATCTCTCTCTAAGTTCTCCAATCTTCAACTTATCCAAACTCAAAATGCGCAAATGAATCCCATTTTACCCCTTTTTACCTTTTAAGGGTAAAATGGAGGGAATTAGGGTGGGATTTATTTCACATTTTTACCAAAAAGGAGGGGTAATTAATCACCACTATTCAAAGAAAGAGCTTACAACTCCATTTCAAGAGATAAATCATCTCTGACATCAAACCTTCACTGAATCAACATTGGATCATCATTGCGGCATCATGGCACTTATCACATCATTCAACACTTCCTTTTTACATCCTTACATTCATCGATTTATCTCTCGAGGGGGCATATATCCATCAATACCTAAAATTCAAAAGTTTGGGGCATCGAAATCTTGTATCATCTGGGGCATCCAAATCTCACATCATCTGGGCATCATGTATGGAAATCTCATATGACCCTACCTATCTCATGAGACTATTCCCACAAAGCCTCACAGGACCAACCTTAGATTGGTTTGCACACCTTCCATCAAGAATCAAAACATGGGGTGAACTAGCCGAAAAATTCATCAACCACTTTTCCTTCAACATTAAAAATGATGTCACCCTTGCAACATTGAGCACAACCAAACAAGAAGATGGGGAATCACTTACCTCATTCTACTAGAGATGGTGAGGCTTGGTTAGCAAGTTCCCTTGTCACATTCCTGAAAGACAACTTGTCACCATGTTTATAGAAAACCTTAACAAAGAATTGATGAGTCGAATTCAAATCCAATGTTGCACAAATTTTGAGGAGATTCTTGAGAAAGGTGTCCTTATTTAAAAAGGTCTTATTGCAAAAGGGCTAGTCAAAGTCAATAAAGAAAATACCAAACCTAACAATGACAAGAGAAAATACTGGTCCTGAAACAAAAATGTCACAAATGATGGAGTTGTTGATGCCAAAATAATAACCAAAAGTCCCATCATTCAGCTTAAAGGTCCTTCATCAAATGCATCAAATACACCAAACACATAGACAAAAGGTCAAAACCAAATGCTAAACGTGATCCAAAACAATCAACAACGTAGAGGTCCTCCCCACACCAAGAGAACATACACCCCTTTGGGTGAACCCATCAAATCAATTCTTAAACAACTTTTACAAGCAAATATCATCACACTACCAGACACCAAAAACTGTGAACCTTCACTGATCAAACCTAAGTGGTGGAAGGAAGAAAAATACTGTGAATACCACCATGGGAAAGGACACAAAACAACTCGATGTTGGACACTCAAGAATATCATTCAAGACCTTATTGAAGATCAAACCATTTCAGTTGATAATTCACAAGCCAAGACGAATGTTGATCATACCATATTCAAAACACCCCTACAGGACCATGATAAAGGAAAAGCCTCTAGTTTAGGAAACAACAATAATGCTAATTATGCAGTTGTCAAACATGATTACAACACTATCATCCTTAATGTGAGACTTGTTGATGATCCCATTGCCACTATCACTATAAACAAGCCAAAATCAGATTGAGTTGTCACCACCTGCAAAACCAAGATAACTATTCCAAGTCCTTTTGCAAACCCTTAACCAAAGGGTCAGTATAACCTCCTAGAGCAGCTAGGGAAAACTCCCATGCAAATTTCTATCTTGGAGCTCCTTTGTATCTCACCACAACACAAAGCCATCCTTGACAAATCCTTACAAGAAGCTTCCATCCCCACCAACCTAGATGTCAATGAATTTCAGGCCATTGTTGGATACTTAGCTATGCCACACCATGTCACCTTCTATGAACAAGACTTCACTACACCAAAATCTGATCATAATGACCCTCTACACCTCGAAGTATGTGTTAATAAACACAAGATTAGACAAGTCCTAGTAGACGATGGAGCAGGTTTAAACATTTGCTCACTAAAAAGTGAAAGTGTTGGGATACTCTAAGAATTATATTGACCAAACCAAGAAAATTGTGATCAAAGCTTATGATGATGTTGCACGTTCTTCTGAAGCCACAATTTCACTTCCTATGAGAGTTGACCCAACAATACAAGACATAGTATTCCATGTCTTGGATCTAGATTTACATTACAATCTTCTCCTTGGCTACCCATGGATCCATGTCATGAGGGCTATCCCTTCAACTTACCATCAATGCCTCAAGTTTCCACACAATGGCACTGAAATCACTATTCCAAGCCACCTTGATCCTTTTCAATATCGTTCAAACCCAAAAGGAATTGATGAACATCAAGTTCCCATCAATTGAGAGGCTTCATCAACCACTCCATCTCACTACATTGATCCATCCACTCTCGTCAAATCTCCCACTTCATTTGTCTCACCTTCCACGGCCAAGATCCAGATTCAAGATAGGGGATGTGGAGAATATAATATGAAGTCTCTTTTTCATTGGAAAATTACCAAAGTCACCAAAGTCATATGGAAAATCACGTCCCATGCAGCCCAAAGTTGTCATCCACAATCATCCTGCCACCTTCACTAGATGGGAGGAGCTTGCTAAATAATCTATAGATGACCACATTCTCACATGGTTGTACAAAGAAGAAGAAAGTGAAATTAAGAAATTGCCAATTGAGCAGTATCCAAAAGGGTTCCAAATAATGAAACATGGATATGATGGACATAGCGACCTTGGTATAAATAAACAAGGAATGTTGGAACCTTTACAACCTCCTAAACTAATAAGTCATCAAGGGTTATGGTTTGTACTAATAAAAGTGACCATCCAGGGTATCCGGTTACCTTTGAGTGAGTCTATTGATGCTTTAGATGAGATCAAGACATATGAGGACTTTTGGGATTATGATGTTGACTCCAATGAATATGAATGGGATTCCCTGTCCTTCACCATTTTCACGGACCTTGATAAACTATTTGAGGAATTTGATCAAATGCTTACCATAGATTCCTCGTGAAACCCGCCTAGTACCCGTTCAAAAATGACTTTGAAAAAAGAAGAGTGGATCAAACACTATTTTAGGCAATCCATTTATCCTACCTCTTGGGAACCTGATGACTCTACTTTCGTCTTTACCCTATCTACCTACACCATGAACCTTGTCAATACCAATGATTGCTTACCCCTTATCTACCCTCAACTTATAGATTGGGATCAACAAGAACCACCAAGTTTGGACACTTTTGAAAAGAATGAAGCAATTACTGAGTTTATGGGACTTCATGAAGGAATACCAAGTGGGGATCATAATGTTGGATTTTTCAATAGAACTCAGTTATGCAGCACACTTTGGTGAGGTCATCCCATCCTCTAGTCGCAAAAGTGAAAATGAAAAATGTAAAAATGAAAATAATAGGTCTTTAGGTGAAAACTGAAAGGCGCCTATTAACTGTGAAAAAGTAAAAATAAAGAATGTATCCGAAGGTGAAAACCTCTCTAAGGCACTTGAGGATGGAGATTGGACCATCTCCCAATAGACCAAGAGAGATCGTCATTGCTTATAGAAGAAATAGAGGAAGTTGACATTGGAACATCAAATAACTCCATAATGATACATGTAGACACTGAAAAAATGTCCTAAGTCTACGAGCAACATTTTTCCTTGATCATCATCCTCTAATAATTAAATATTTTTAAATTATTTAATTAATTCACTTCCTAATCTATTTTCTATCCTAATCGATTAAATAAATTAATTGTGTCACTAATTTCCCCCTCTTCTTCAATAGTTAAATAAATTATTATTTATTTAATTATTTTATCACCTTCCATCTATAGTTAAATAATTACCACTAATTATTTAACCATTCATGGACTTTTAATTCTTCTATGGTTAATTATTTAACTATTCCCTTGTCATCTTTCTTTATTAAATAATTAATCTAAGTTAATTATTTAATGTCTCTATTTCCATTTTTCCTCTTATTTAACTAAATGGTTGAATAATCATTTTAATTAAATGCCCATTTTCATTTTCCTCCCAATAAATAATTTGAATAAATTATTTATCTCCACTTGTCATTTTCCTCCATTTTTGAATAAATTATTTATGCACCACCTAGTCAAAAGAGCTCTATCATAACATTCATTTCTATCATAGCCTTCATGTCTTTCATGTCTATCATAGCCGTCGACGTCATAGCTTTTCCATGCATGGCATATTTTTGGTGCATCAATTTTGGACCATTGATCTTGGCATCTTTCTAGAAGTTTAATCTTGACCATCCATTTCACAACCTCCCTCTCATGCATCCTCCACCATTGTTCTTGGAATCCTTCTAGAGGATTAATCTCAGTCGTCCATTCGAATGGTTATCTATAAAAATAACCTTCCTCTCTCACTTTCAACTTAACAACCATTATCTCCACCATTCTTGGTTACTATTTGTAGGTATTTGCACAAATTCAACAACAAATCTGAGGGAAAAGATTGCATAAGAAGAAGGAGAGACAAGAGAAGTGAATCAACTACAACATGGAGAGTGGTTTATTTTGTTTTCTTTCATTTTGATATCTCTATTTGTTTATATTCTCTTGTTTGATGTGGTTTTATAGCTTAGAAGTGTTGGCTGTCACTTTATCTATGCTATGTGATTTTTAACCCCATCTCATAATACAATTAGTAGCATCCTTGACCATTGAGGAAAAGTTTGAGTTTATAACTTTCTTTTCAAAAAGATAAATCAATTTTGCATGGTCATATGCTGATATGCCTAGATTGGATCCTGAAATTTTTCTACATCACTTACATCACTGCTACCTAATGCAAAACCATATAAACAGAAGTTAAGGAAAATGCACACCCAGATTGCACTTCTTGTCAAGGTGGAACTCAAGAAATTACTAGATGTTGGATTTATTTACTCCATTGATTGCGCAAAATGGATATCAAATCTTGTTCCTATCACTAAGTCGAATGGTCAAATTAGAATTTGCACGAATTTTAGAGACCTCAACAAAGCTTGTCCCAAAGATGATTTTCCTTTGCCAAACATTGACATCATAGTAGACCTCACAACTAGGTATGAAATGTTATCATTGATGCACAGATTCTTGGGTTACAATCAAATAAGAATTGTCGCTAAAGATCAGCCAAAGACAACTTTCACATGTGCTTGGGCAAAATTTTGTTGGAATGTTATGCCATTTGGATTGACAAATGATAGAGCCACCTATCAAAGAACCACGACTACAATTTTTCATGACTACATGCATGTCCTTATGGAAGACTATGTCAATGACCTTCTCTCTAAATCTCTAAAACGAAGTGGACACTTAACAATATTGAACAATATTTCCACACAACTGGAAAAGTATCAACTTAGGTTGAATCCAAATAAATGTATCTTAAGGGTCTAATTAGGTAAGTGTCTTGGATATATTGTCTCACATAGAGGGATATAGCTTGATCCCTCCAAAGTTAAAGCCATCTTGGAAATGTCACTGTCAACCAACATCGGTCAATTGAGAACATTACAAGGATGACTACAATCCATTTGTAGGTTCATTGCTCAACTAGCAGACAAGATTCATCCATTTCAACATCTGTTAAGAAAAGGCATCCCTTTTAATTGGATAGAAAATTGTCAAGAGGCATTTGATCAAATCAAGAACTATCTATTGACTCCACCAATTGACAGAAGGCATTTGATGCTCTATGTGATGGCTACTACATCAATATTGGGGGCACTCTTAGCACAAAATGACAAGGATGGAAAGGAAAGAGCAATATATTATATCAATTGCACTTTGGTCGGGTATGAGTTAAACTATAGTCCTATTGAGCTAGCATGTTTAGCAGTGGTATTCACAACATAGAAACTAAGACACTACATGTTGAATCACAAGATAAAACTGGTTGTTAGAATTGATCCTTTGAAATATCTTCTTAGCAAAGCAGCATTGACAGGAAGACAAGCTAAGTGGGTTATGATTCTGAGTGAATATGACATTGAGTATGTTGATCGAAAAGCAATAAAGGGAAAAGTAATAGTTGACCAACTTGCAGATGCACCACTAAAAGTAGACCATCCTTTGATATCTAATTTCCCAAATGAATCGATATTTTTCATAGACACACCAACAACATGGTAGTTATACTTTGATGGATCTTATACAAGTCATGGATTAGGAGCTGACCTACTTTGTTCATCACACCTCAAGAAGATGTCATTCCTAAGTCATTTTGAATAGCATTCCCGTGTACAAACAACATGGCTAAGTATGAAGAATTATTGATAGGACTCCAAATGGCAATAAAATGGAAAATCAAGGCCCTTCAAGTCTATGGTGATTCCCGATTAGTGATAAAGCAAGTTAATGATGACTATGACACCAAAGAGAAATTGACGCATTACAAGTGCATGGTAGAGAAGCTTCTGACTATACTTTGATAATATTTCTTTTGAGAAAATTCCAAGAATCTAGAACAAAGCAGCTGATGCATTGACTACAATTGGATCTCTCTTGGACACTCCCAACAATGCCTGGCAATATGAGTTCTTGGTGGAAAAACTCTTGATCCTCGCATTCAATGTCTCCAAAATTGAACTTGTGTGTGAACTTGTTGGTCTTGAATCCCCTTCGTATATAGACATCTACACCTATTTTCATGACCAAATTATCCCTCAACTTTTCCCTTAACCAACAAAAGACCTCTATCCAACAAGCATCCAAATATTCCATCATCGGAGACACCCTTTACCACCGCAACTTAGATAGTACTCTCCTCTGATGTATCAACTCAAATGAAGGACAAACAATTTTACAAGAGGTACACTAGAGTATATGTGGAGCTCACTTTGTTGGTCCAACCTTAGCTAAAAAGCTCATGAGAATAGGGTATTATTTACAATGGAATGTGATGCTTATCACTTTGTGAAGAAATGTCACCAATGTTAGATTCATGGAGATCTTATACATGCAGTAGCTCAGGAACTACAACTACTTACTTCGCCCTGGCCTTTTCCCAATGGGGACTCGAACTTGTAGGAAAGATCCATCCCACCTCTTCTAATGGACATAAGTTTATCCTTGTTGCCACTAAATATTTCACAAAATGGATTGAAGCCATCCCATTGACTTATATTACTAGAAAGAAGATG
The DNA here is from genome assembly GCA_007258455.2 of Sequoia sempervirens. Lineage (NCBI taxonomy): Eukaryota > Viridiplantae > Streptophyta > Pinopsida > Cupressales > Cupressaceae > Sequoia > Sequoia sempervirens. Next base: position 973,676,330 of record VDFB02271358.1, read on the forward strand.
GCCAAGTTCATCCTGGATTATATCATTTTCCGCTACGAAATCCAATAATCTATCATTACCAATAATGGTCACCCTTTCAAAAATCAAGATGTTTTTGAGCTTTGCTTTGTGATAAATTCCATATCTAACATCATTTTTATACTCTGTATTACCCCCAAAGAAATGGCCAAGCTGAGGCATCTAATAAGACCATCCTAAAAATATTAAAAAGATTTTCAATGACGTTGGTCGTGACTGGCACCTACAACTGAACCCAACTTTATGGGCTTATCATACCAGTGTCTATACTCCTACAAGAGCTACCCCATACTCCCTTGTCTTTGGATCTAAAGTAATACTTCCTATAGAGATCAAGTTACCCTCTTTGTGAATCTCTATGCAAGGCTTGATTGATCAAGAAGAATATCGTGTATCTCGTCTACATGACCTATATTTACTGGATGAAAAGAGATAAAATGCTTTGACACATTTGCAAGCCTATCAAAATCATCTTTGACATAGCTATAACAAGAAAGTATGACCCAAAAAAATTGATATTGTTGACTTAGTCCTAAAAGAAAATTTGAAGAATCAAGCATAACGAGAAAAGCCTGGGAAGTTTGAACCTAATTGGTTGGGCCCTTATGTCATTATGACATCATATGGATCAGGTGCTTATCAAATTTCTACTCCTAAAGGAGAGCCATTGTCTAAAACTATCAACAAAATGCACTTCCGCAAGTATTACACTTGATTCTCGAAGTATCCCTTTAAAAGTTAAAAAAATACAAAAAAAAATCAAAACTCAAAAAAATGGTCACCCTGATGAAAACCTGGCAAATAGGCGTCTTGGTGACAACAAAAAAATAAAATAAAAAGGAAAAAAAAATTAAAAAATAGTAAAGAGAAATAATTCATCCAAAAGTGAAAACCACTTCGGTGGCGCTTTGAATAAGTACCATGGTGAAAACCTAGCAAACAAGTGCCATGTGTATTCAACCTATGCTCCTTTGTCTATTGTCACTCTATCTATTCCTTTATCCTTTCCACCCATCCATTCATGCATGTCACTCATTCATAATAAACTTAGTTATCCTTCCATGGCCTGGGAACCACTAACATTTAGTATCTTGATCATCCCTCACATTCATTGTTATCCTTTGTGCATAATAAATTGGTCCTACACCTAACTAGGAGAAATTCCTTGAATCACATCTTCATGGGAAATAACACATGGTATCAGTGTTTTAAAACATCAAAAATTCAACAAAAATCAAATAATCCAAAAAAATCCAAAAAATTCAGAGAACATCAAAATCCAAAAAAATCATAAAACATTAAAATCCAAAAAAAATTAGAAAACATCAAAAATCTCAAAAACAAAATCTAAGTCCAAGTCTAAGTCAGTCTTTATTAGAGTAGTTGAACTATGTTGTCTTTGCACATTTTCTACGTAGGCAAGTCTCATCTTAAATGGGCCCTCGAGACAGTAGGTCAGTCCTCTTAGGTTGTCCAAATAAAATCATGATTCAGTCTTTTCTCGAATAAGGAAAATTCAAGTTGTGTCGAACTATGAGGTCTCTACATGTATAATATAGGAAAGGCCATTAATTGATGAGCCCCCAAGGCCACCTAGGTTAGTCCTTTAGGGTTTTTCAATTTTGGTCTTGTTTTGGGTCCGCAAGAAATCATCACTCAAACCAAATCATGAATCAATAGACAAACATAACCAACAAAATCCTTCAATCAATCAATCATATTATCATCAATCATCTAATCTAGTCATGGGGCATTATGTCATTTGTCTCATTTGGTCCTATCTCTTGTCTTTTATCAAGATGTGTCCTTCCTGAGATTAGAATTTATCAATTTGGTCATTCACCTTAAGCAAGATATGTCTTTCTTACATTTAGGTTCCTTGTCAACACTTATCGCTTGGTCAACTTTATCAGATGTGTCCTTTGCCTTAAACAGGATGTGTCCTTCCTGAAGTTGGGTATCATCACATCACTTGGTCATATTCATCAATATCTTTCAAACAAACGATCAATCTTTGTCACAGTCAATCTTGTCAACCTTGTCAATCAATCTTACCTTAATCAGGATATATATTTCCTGAAGTCAGGCACAATCAATCAACTTTGTCAACTTTATCAATCAATCTTTATCAAATTGATCAATCTTGTCAACCTTGTGAATCAATCTTGCCTTAATCAGGATATATCTTTCCTGAATTCAGGCACAATCAATCAACTTTGTCAACTTTATCAATCAATCTTTATCAAATCGACTAATCTTGTCAACCTTGTCAATCAATCTTTCCTTAATCAGGATGTGTCCTTCCTAAGACTAGATGTGGGCAATCAAATCAATTTGACAACCCTTTTCAACTTATCAATCAATCCTTTTCAACTTTTCAATCAAACTTGGTCATCTTGGTCAGCCTAATTAATCAATCAAACAATCTTATCATTAACATTGGAAAATACTATCTTGGAAAACACTTTGTTAGTTTGGATTTGTCTTATCTTTTCGAGTGGTTTTGGGTCATGTCATTAGTTCCCTCGAGGATGTTCTATCAATGGATTTAGAGGGATGATGATGGATCGTGGTGTCTTTTCTTTGTTTGTTGTTTGCAGTTTGTCTTGGAAAAAAGACTGGGACAATTGGGTCCTTAGTATGAGCTGGGGCATTCCTTGTCTTTTTGACTGCTTGTCTCTCCCAAATGGCCATCATGCACACCTTGGTTTATGTCATACCATGGTGTTTATGGTCCATTTGTGACATTTTTGACGCCCAATGATGATAACTATAAAAATGTAAGTATGAAAGTTGGTTCCCTTATCATTCCTCATCTAACTTTCCATCTCCATCTCCCTTGTCTTTTGCCACACTAACATTCATCTCTTCCATCTCCTTCGCACTAACATTTCTTCCATCCGCATCTTGATAGAGTTTTGTGACACACAAAAACATATTGCATCCATAATCATGTTAGATTGCATCATAGAAAGCACCATCATCATAGACATCATTTTCATATTAGGTCACATATATTTGCATAAGAAAATTCAAAAACACAAAATGCATCCATATATCATTCATATCTCATCATCATGTTAGCATCATTTTCATTATACATTTCATCATAGCATTACATCCCATAGCACATAGTATTACATTCCATATCATGTTGCATTACAATCCATTTGCATTACATTTCATATAACATCGCATTTTACATTATGATTCTTCTCATCACATATTACATTGCATTTTACTTTACATACCATACATACTATATCCCATTATCACATATCACATTAAGTGTCACATTTTGAATTCACATTACATATTTTCCATCAAACATTTTGCATTATCATACAAACATTTCATTACATTAACATTAAGATGGCATCTACATATTATATCATGCTCATAACACAGGGTCATTTCCATTTCATTCATCATCCATGCATATCATAATAAAACTATTCATAACCATAAATGCATAACATCATTATATTTCACTGTAACATAATCATATAGATCACCACATTATCCACATTGCATTTATCTTCCATATAGATCATACAAAGCATAAACATAATCATCAAACATAATCATAAAATCATAGTATACTATCACATCGTCAAATAAAATTCATCAACAACCACCATGATCATAGCATGAGTATATATCACATAACATTTCCTCACCAATGCACAAACACATCATAATACATATCATCAACCACCTCCAAAATCATATCATATATATTGCTCAAAAAATAAAGTGTCATAGAACAATGTCAAGATGTTTCCAATAAAAGTGGAGCTTGTAGGCTCGATAATAATAACATATCAGTATCTATATAACAAAAGAAATAATAAGGGACCCTAGCCCAAACTATCCTGATCGCCTATCCCTAGGGCATCCTTGCCCCCCTGTGTGGTGCATCCCTAGTCGAAGGAGACATGTCATATGGAGTGGCCCACCTGGCATCTGACGTCTCACCCTGGGACCTACTTTGTGTCTGTCGGCTATGAGTCTTGTTGTGCCCTCTACCCCATCAACCACTATCTATCTTAGAAAATGTGGGCTCCCTCCTCTCTAGAGGCACCACTCTCTCATATAATCCCCTATAGTACTGGTTGCACCTACTCACCCTGGCATACTCTCGTGCAACATCGACCACTGACCCACTACATGTCACAGTGAAATCAATCATCCGCTAGTCAGTCTATCGTCGGCTAATGACTGCCAGATCCCTCTCTACCTAAAAAGCATCCCTCTTGGCCTTAAGGTTGTCTCTCTCAGTAGTGACTATTATCAACTCTACTTCTAGTGCCTATACACGTGCCTGTAGCATGACTATCCTCTACTCGGTAGTCCCATCATTTGCTTGAACCTCCTCCCCCATGTCCTCATCTCCCATGATGATCCTCTCATGAAGGACCCACTATGCCTCGTTCATCTTAGCCTCCTCTCCTCTTGCTTTCTCTCCCTGCCCCCCATCACCACCTACCTTGACCTCCATGGCCTTTGGTTGTGCTACCTCCACTATAGGACCTTTGCATGCTACTCTACTACTTGAGTTGCCACCTCTGCTACTACCCTAACCTCTGGTCGATCCTCCTCCATCTCTACCCCCTCTCAGATGGGTGGTAGCTTCCTAACCTCCCATCATCCTTTGTCCCTTCTCCTCATCCTCCTCGTCCATCACCCCCATCATCCCCTCACCTCCTCCATCCCACCATCCTTCGTCCCCTCCACCCCTACCTCCTCGTCGACCTCTCACACACCTAACTTTGTGCTCTACTGGCGTTGGCTGCTATGGATCTATGAGTGGAACAAGTTTGTGTGCTAACCAATAAGCATCATACTCTGGTGTGGCCCATACATCAACATCCTCACCTCACCACTCCCAACCTAAGGCCTGCATGGCATCCATCTCCTACTTTGTAGTGGTAATCAAAATTTGTGGTCCCCAGGGATGCGCCTCTCATGATGACCAACCATACTTTGTTGTACCCACTAGCACCCCCTGTCACTCACCAAATTTTTGCCTGACCCTCTCTGGTAAGTACATCTCAATGATGTGTTGTGACTACATTTTCCACCCGATCAGATACCTGGGTTGTTGACACCAAGGCAAGTGGTCATCCTCATCTATCCATAGCTAGCAGGTCATGTAAGGTCTCCAAATGAAGCTCACCAATGTGTCTATACCATGCCTCCAATAAACTACATCCCCAACATGTGTCTGGGTCAATGCTCCCTGATAAAGATAAGCATATGGCACACTACCCACTACCTATCAAACCATTGGTGGTCGGAACATTGCTATGTGCTCCCATGCCCAAACTGTCAACAAGGTCACACCATGGCTCAGGCTTTTCCCCTCTCTATAGGTGATATCATGTAATTGAAAATAGAGCATGGCTAATAGACATGGCCCCCAGGCATATATTGTCCTGTACCGAATCATCGATCTGAGCATCTCCCCCTAGCCTACCGAGAAACCATGACCTCTCTAGTTAGGAATCAACACTCCTATTATCAACGCACAAAGAACACAATCATATATGTCATAGGTCTCATCCAAGGTCTCCCACCGAATCTCATAACCCTAGATACCGAGCTCTGCATCATCATCAATCTCATAGTACTCATATAAAGCCTATAGCCCTTGAGTGGGGTCGTATCATACCCACTCGCCACAAATGGGTAGCCTCAATATCTTGTATACATCCTCCAAAGTGACTATTGCCTCCCCTATCAAAAAATGGAATTTGCTCATCTTTGAGACCACTGCTCTACTAGTGTTGTCAGCATCCCTTTTTTTTCCCTAATCACGGGCATATAGGTCACATAGAATAAACCTAAGTCCAAAAGCGCTTGTCACTTCTCCTCACCCTACTAGTCTTGCAGTTGGAACACATCTGGTCTAGACTCCCATGTATAAATAGGAGGAAGACACACCTAAAATCATCAAGCAACCACTCATGTCAATCCTAGACCTTTAGTTGACTTATCAAGCCTAAATTGACCAAGTCAAACTTTCCTAGTCTGGGGCAAAATTTTAATTAGGCAATTACTTCACAATTTTACCAAATGCGTCACACAAATTTATAACCGGCTCGCAACTACAATTGCATCACTCACTTAACACATGTGTCTCACCTAGTCATTTGCATCCTTCCCGACCACATATGCGACTCAAAAAGTCAATTGCTTAGAAGTGTTGGCTGTCACTTGTTCTAGGCTAAGAATTCTCTAACCCCATCCTACAAAGGTATATATACTGGGGGTCATTCCTTGGGGTGAAACTCCACAGGAAAACCCACCCTACTAAAAAAAAGAGGGGGAAAGCTTGTGTATTTTTTTTGGTCGGTAATCAGAATTTTATATTGCTTTTTGAAAAAGAGATTACATCTTCAATCTAATTTCACCATAACCAAAAAACTAGTAACTTTAAAGCCAGTTTACAACATCTTAACATGCAAAGACTAACTCAGTCCCCTATTCAACTACCTCAAAATTTCTAACTTTACTACAGAAAGTAACCCCAACAAACAACACCTAACACCAAAATGGCTAACCGACCTTTTACAATTGTTCAACTATACTTCTCAGAACATAACATCTGAAAGATAGTAAAGACACAACAAAAAGGACCTAAGGTCCAGCTCCATCATCATCCGGATCCATTATTGCGCTATTCAGCTCCACCACCTTCCGCTTCCTCTGGTGCTTCCCCTTTTTCTGCAACCTACGTTTTCCTCTCTTCCTATTTCCCTCAGCCTCTTGCAGCTCAGCCTTTTCCCGAGCTATCACCTCCTCCACTTCCATGAGCTCAATGAAGAGCTTCAAAGCCTTCCAACCCAAACAAGCTTCCTCTTTGCATCGTCATTTAAACCTTCCTTCAGGCCATCGGATGAAAAACATGTATCCATCTGCACCAAAAATATTTTCCAACTCCTTGTCTACTACTCCCTCGCTCACATCTATCCCAACTCCTGGAACCAGCCATTCTAGGATTGATTCCATGTCGACCAGAAAGTCCTTATGAACAATTTTGTTCATCAAACTTCACACCGTCTCAACTTGTTCACCCAAGTCCAACCCCCAAGCAACTATCAATGCATAGAAGTCCATGTTCGTCCTATAGTGGTGCCTCAGGGTTCCAAAATCCCCACCCAAGATCATCCGCACACACTGCCTTAGCCTGCCATCCTCCACCAAAAACAGACCCATTAAAGATTTATCCGAGATGTCTCCTTAGAAAGGCCTAAGTTGCCTTCGGGAGTGGAAAGTGAAGTTTGCCTCCATAGTTTAATTTCATTAACAAGGTCATCACCACCACTTTTTTCCATTGCTATTGCAAACCACCCAAACATCAAGCATGACAATAACAACGTTTACCTCTACTTGGGGATAAAAAACAAACAAGCTATCAAGCTGCAATCAATTTGCATTTATTCCTTTGAGTACTGGAGAGCCACCAAACTCCATCTACATGTGTTTTGATGTCATTTCAGAGTGTCTCGAAAGTCCTAAATCCCTACACATTAAATGTGACGTACCCATTTGAGGCCACCATTTATGCCTCCAAGTTTATCTCTTTGAAAACTTCTAAGGTTAAGTTGTTATCTTTGAACTTTAGAGCCCACTTAGATAATATGTCAGCCTCCTTATTTCCCTCTCTTTTAATGTGACTAATACAAAATTCTTCACAATTTTATAATTCCTCCTAAATCCTCTCAATTGCATTCTAAAGGTGCTAAGCACCTATATTTCCCTTCATCACTGCCTTAACTATTATTAACAAGTCACCTTCCAGATGGACCTTCGTTGCACCTAGATGTTTTCCACATTTTACTGTTCCACATTTTACTGCTAATAAAGTTGTTGTTTCTTCAACTTCATTATTTGTGCCTTCCAACAATTTCTTGGCTCCTCGAGCTAACACTTCACCATTCCAATCCCAGATTATAAACCCTGCACCTAATGGACCAAGGTTCCCCTTAGAGGCTCCATCAAAATTAATTTTCCACCTTCCTTCTTGAGGTCTTTCCCAACACACATTTTCAGGATCCCTAGTAGTTGGATTCACCCAACCCAGCCCCTTAACAGGTAGGGAAATCTTGTGTATTACTCTTTCTCATCACCCAAGAATCACACGTAGTGTAAGGGGAGAAGATACTCAAGACTATACTCTATCACTATTTCTCATCACCCAAGAATCACACATAGCGCAAGGGGAGAGGATACATTAGCTAAAATTTCTTACGGTATTTGACACACATGCATACAAGTGCACAAAACACGAAAGACACTTGTTCTTTTTAAGCACCAACTCCAAATGTTCCCAATTTAGAAATCACAAACACATAATGGAACCCTACAAGAAATTGGATTAGTAGTTTAGTTCAAAGTCTTCTCCCAACATTTTCCCCATAGTTGGAAATTAGATATTAATAACCAAAAAGCTCCACCCTAGTGAATGCAAAACAACATAAAAGTGGGAAACTCAATTTTATACTCCCTTTTTTCTTAACAGCCAAATGTGGTGCATAGAGTATCAAATGCAATGCATAGATGCATCACATAATCTAACAAATGCGGTACATGGAATGACGATTGCAGCTCTATAAATGGCAATTGTAGTTAAGTGATGATTGTGGCGTTTGAAGGAACGATTATGGTGTAGAAACTTGAAGCTAGAAAAACACAAAGATCTAGCAAAAAACAAAAAATCTAATGATGTAGATGATGTAAGCAAATTATTAAAATGTCAGAAACTAACAAGAACCCTAGAAAATGATAAAAAAATAGCAATGATTAAAGGTTTTTGATTTTTGTAAGGTAATAGTCAAATGTGTCATTTTGGGCTACAGATACGATGTGATAGACCTTGCATGCATAGCGTCATACAACGATTGTGGTATTTGAAGGCACAAATGCAATGCTGCACAAACCAATTACATAGCACACCTAAAACTCAAAATTTTCTAAAATAAAAATATGGTAAAATATAATGGAAGCACTGGCTAAACTGAACAAGCCTCCTAATCTCAAGACTCAAAGAAGCTGATGATGGATAAGCTAAGATGAGAAATGCAAACTAGGAGATGCAAGCTAAGGTGAATGGTAAAATATAATGGAAGGACTAGCTAAACTAAACAAGTCTCAAATCTGAGTGTGTAGTCATTGTCTGGAAGGAAACTGAAAGTTGGATGCACATGTATTTTTGCAAAATTTTGAAAACTAATAGATGTAGTACATAATGCCACAAATGTGGTGCAGTACTAGTCAATTGCGACTTAGTATCATTCAATTGCGGTGCACAAGAAAATGAGAGTTTCTGGATTACTATGGCTTCTGACAGATGAAGTATTTTAGCTCACAATTGTGGTTTACTGTCTAACAATTGCAGTGTTCTATTTGATAGTTGCAATATTTTGGTGTTTTGGTCTCAATTTGATGTCTTCTAAGTGGTTTTCGTTTCGGGAAATTTCCAGATTTGATCATGAAACACAACAAACACTTTGAAAATAGATTTGGCTGATTTTGACTCTTTGACTTCTAGGTAAGTAAGTATTTTGCAAGTTTTCTTCCACAAAAATCGCTAGGCCTTGGTTCATAAATAGTATAAGCAAGCACGACCAAGATAGTAGTAATAGGGTTATCTACTAAAGTGGGCTTACCTCACCTGTTGGGTGATTTTAAATCTAAGAACAAGGAGTGGGTAACTAGAGTATGCCAAAGTCATGTACCACATTGACACCTCTCACCTTGAAAGGATGAATCCTGAATAAGGAATAGTGTCACCTCAACCAAGCATCGAACGTGGTAAGCAACTTAGAGGTACGATCCACATCCCTTGCACCACAATAGCAGACAACCAAAAAAGTCTTAGGCTTCTAAAATAATGGTTCATAGTGGAGGAACTTTGAAGAACACCATGGCCTAGTAGTAATGGAAGACCGGAGTCTCTAACCCTCGTCCATAATCACTCAAGACCACAAGGCCCACCTCCTAGGGCTCAAATGGATTATGCTCACCTTTTAATTTTTTCACTTTTATATAACACACTAGAGGTATATATGTTGGGGGTCATTCCCTGGGGTGAAACTCCACAAGCAAACACACCCTACTAAAAAAAGAGAGGGGGAAAGCTTGTGTATTACTCTCTTATTACTCAAGAATCACACATAGTGTAAGGGGAGAATATACTCAAGACTATAGTTTGTCGCTATTTCTCATCACCCAAGAATCACACGTAGTGCAAGGGGAGAGGATACAATAGCTAAACATGCTTATGGTAATTGACACACATGCATCCAAGCGCACAAAACATGAAAGACACTTGTTCTTTTTAAGCACCAACTCCAAATGTTCCTAATTTAGAAATCACAAACACATAATGGAACTCTGCAAGAAATTGGATTAGTAGTTTAAGTTCAAAGTCTTCTCCCAACGTTTGTTGCGCAATTGGAAATTAGATATTAGTAACCAAAAAGCTCTACCCTAGTGAATGCAAAACAACAAAAAAGTGGAAAACTCAATTTTATACTCCCTTTTTTCTTAACAGCCAGATGTGGTACACAAAGGATCAAATGCAGCACATAGATGTGTCACATAATCTAACAAATGTGGTACATGGGATGATGATTGTGGCTCTATAAATGGTGACTGTGGTGCATGAAGCGATGATTGTGACATTTGAAGGAACAATTGTGGTGTAGAAACTTGAAGCTAGAAAAACACAAAGATCTGACAAAAAACAACAAATCTAATGATGCAGATGATGTAAGTAGACTATTAAAATGTCATAAAATAACTAGAACCCTAGAAAATGATAAAAAAATAGCAATGATTCAAGGATTTTGATTTTTGCAAGGTAATAGTCAAATGTGTCATTTTGGGCAATAGATACGATGTGACAAACCTTGCATGTGTAGCGTCGTACAATGATTGTGGTGTTTGAAGGCACAAATGTGATGCTGCATAGAACAATTACATAGCACACCTAAAACTCAAAAATTTCTTAAATTTTTTCACAAAATTTGATTAGATTCACATCATGTTCACTAATTTATCGATATGGAAAATTCAAGAGGATGCATGAATCAATGATAGAAACCACAAAACTACCTATTTCAAGCCATAATGACCCTAATCTAACAATGAAGCACAAATGACAATAGAAATCCAAATAATAAAGCAGTAAACCTTAATTCTTATGCCACAGTTGAATCACCTTCATTGCTCTTCTCCATTTTGCTTTATTTGCTCTCAGATTTGTAGTATGCAATGTATTTGATAAGCTTGATGTGTAGTAGCAAGATCTCAAGATAGTGATAGCAAAACTTCAAAGACTATGGTTAACCTTAAAATGAAATAGATGGGTTGCTTTTATAGAAATCCCAATTTAAATGAAGGGTGAGAATTGAATGATGAGGCATGACAATCAATGGATGAGATTAATTGAGAAGAAAAAAGATAAGAATGAGAAAGATGGACCAAAACTCATGAAATTAGTTGAGATTTAGGACTTGGCTAAAAATAGGTAAATTAAATAATTACAACAATTATTTAATTTATGAAATGGTGGATGAATAATTAAATAATTAAAAATAATTATTTAATTATAGAAGAAAGGCGGGATGTGAAACATTAAATAATTAAAAATAATTATTTAATAAGAGATAGAGAAAAATGATAAATAATTAAATAAATAATTATAGAGGGAAAAAGATGGTGAATAATTAAATAAATAATTATTTAATTATAGATGGAAAAAAGGATAAGCAGTGACATAATTTAAATAAATTGACATTTATTTAAATTAATCAAAAGAGGAATAAAGATAAAATGAATTAATTAAATAATTAAGTTATTTAATTAATAGAAGAATATTACCTTAGAAAATAATTAAATAATTATGCATGGAAGATGGAAATTAGTATGAAAATGTAGTGCTTATAATATTTAGTCTTACCACATATTTATACTGCATATTGTAAATAAATAGTCCATATGTAAATAGAAAAATAACCAAATGTTGGTCAAAATTGACCTATACTTGAAGACATGAGAACCTATATATATATATAAAGAACAACATTAATACACTCATGAACAAGTGAAATAAATATTTTTTTCTCAAATAAAATATCATAAAAAGGATGGAGACTAACGATCGACTGCAGGTGACTGTTGAAGCTAGAGTTTATCTTGGTACGAGTTTGGGTGGGGCTTCATAGGGAAAATCTCATGGATTTCAACTCGATGGTGGATGTCGTAAGGAGAACATGGAATAGAACAACTGAACAAAGCTCGCCTTAAAAACTACAAGCAACAATAGAGAGGGCTCTAGGCTTGACGGTGGTGACTTGGCTACGCAGCAGGGCTGAAGGAGCAGACAACTGGATGCTCTCGCCACAAGGGGTGTTGGACCTGCAAAGGGGTCCAAGGTGCCTGAAAATGGGGGACAATAGTAAAGTCCCTCTCAGCTTCGAAGCTTCATCACAAAATAGTAATAGAAAGGGGCGGGGGGGATTCTAGCTTTCCTCCTTCAGCTAAAACAATCACAGTGGAGCTGGATGGTGAGCTTGAGCAAGAAGTGGTCTTTAATGTGAGTTTTTTCTGGGTTGGGCTTGATTGGGAGGTTCAGGGGATTGTGGCCAAGCTTGTCTAATCTTCACTAGTGGATCTCTGCCCAATGGAACCCCATTTTGGAAGGGTATTGTTGATGCGTGTTTTATGACACAACAAACATTCTAGAATAAGTGTCAAAGATGTTATATCCCCTCTTGAAAAACTACCTTATATGCTAAGATTGCAAGTAAGATCATATGGTAATTCCAATGTTTAAGATGAGTGTGGATAAGCTATGTGGTTTTGATGTGATTTGTTGGGGGCACAATTGGGATTTACTTTTGCAAGTTACTCGGGAAAGCAAAGACATAAATATAGTATCATTTTGGATTTTCTGGCTTTATAAAAAAAAGTGAAAAAGATTAGGGTTTTAGAGATCCTATGCTATTCCTAAGAAATCAAGAGACGATGAGGATTGAATGAAACCAAATAGACAATACTCTGCTTCGCCATGTTAGACGACAACTACACAAAGCAAGTGCAATCTTCTAGGAATGTGCTTATGATTTTCACGTAATGAATAACTACCATCAAAATCAAACAATAATTATCCAAACATAAGTTAAACATCCACGATAAAGCTCAGTCTAACTTTACACATTGAGTGAAAAGCATCCATGATAAAGCTCAGTCTAACTTTACACATTGAGTGAAAAGCATCCACTCAAAGAAAGTATGAGTGGGTTTCACTAGTCTTCGTTATCAATCTGTCATTCTTTTAACATACATTTAAATTCTAATTCTAATTTACTGAATGAGAAAGAGAATATGCGACCATGCAACCATTTGACAATCAAGGATTCAAGGCACCTCATGCATGATGAACTTTATTATCAAAATAGTGTTTTCACAACAATCTCATAAAACTCTCTCTTTTATTCTCTACAATCTAATTCTCTTCAATTTGATATAACTTCTAATGAATCTCTAATCTCTAATGCCTTCTAATGATTTCTCATCCTCCCTTGAGAGAGTGAGGGGGGGGGTTTATATAGCACTTCTGAATTACAATGAATGGCCAAGATTGAAATGAGATCAATGGCCTAGATTTAACATGACTAAACCCTAATTAGGGTTTCAAAAACATCAACCAGTTAACTGGAGAGAACTTCAGGCATCTGGAGTTGGATCCTTATCCACTTGTGTGGTATTGCATTTGGTGAATCTAGACACGATCAAGCTGACCTCCTCCATGGCAATGTCCAGCAGCACGTTGACATTGTATTCCAGCAAGTCCAAGCTCTCAGCACATTCTGCAAAAGTGGCCGCCCATTCTGGTTCATGTAGCAAGAAAGTGTTTTTGACGGTCATGAAGTTGAATACCCTGGTGAAGTTTTCTTTCATGATTGGCCCAGAGATGGTGGAGAAAATTCTTTGCACTTGTTCTTTTAAATTCTTTGGCCGCAAATGTTTCTTTCGAACAATATCTCGGTCAAGTATATCTGCGGCCATCTGGTAAATTCTGTTCCGAATCTCCTTCGCCATCTCTTCAGCTTTGATGCTATCTTGCCTTACCTTTTCCAAGACTCCTTTTCATGAAATCAGAGCATAATACCATCCACTAAAATCATATGCAGCTTCAGCCTCAATGATCCCGTCATCAATCAAATTTTGCTTCTAGATGCCCTTCAATTCTCGAATACATGGGATAATCCTACTCTGAATATCCTCGAGGCCACCCCATGATTCCGCTAAGTCTGCAACTCATGATAGTAGAAAGGAAGCTTGTTCGTACATACATGCTAGCTTTTTCGCGAATGCCATTGCCTCTTCTTTCCTTCCATCCATCTAATCCTTAGCCTCTCTTGCTGTAGTCAACTCTTCAAAATTTTGGATTGGTTCTAGTGAAGAGTTTGGAGGTAGAAGCGTTGCTTGGTCACCTTCATTTAGCGGCTTGGTCAAGTGCTGGATGTAATTTTTTAGGCGGTTAGTCTCTTTTTTATATTACTTTTTCTTGGCCACTTCCCTTTCTAGCCTAGACTTGATGGTGGCAACGGAATTGTCTAAGTCCTCAACTTCTTGCTCTTTCGTTGTTGGACCCATGTCAATGGTCGAGATGGCATATTCATCCCGGGCAATCTCATCTTGGAACTTATCAGTTGTAGGTATTGCAACTTGCACTATGCGATTTCCAACCTCATCCCTTTGGATGGTAGAAAATTTTCTGGCTTTCTTTCTTATGGCAGTTTACTCTAGCCTTGCCAAGAAATTTGTGGCATCATCTTCTTCAGGAACCTCTATTGGGGCCTTTCTTTTTAATCTTTCTTTTAGCCACTCTAGGATGGTTGGCTGCTCAATTCCATCCTCCTATTGACCTTGGACTTGTTGAATATCCCACACTTCTTGCTCTACCTAAATCTCTGGCATATTATGAAGTTCTTCCATATTTGGAATTTCCTGCACGGATGGGTCCTCTTGGATTCCTTTGAGGGCGGAAATCATTCCTTCCTCGAATTCTCCATCCATAATATCTACATCATTGTCTGATTCTAGGATCTCGGTGCCTGTAGGAGAAGGTTGAGCATCGTCCTCTAGTTGTATTG
Organism: Sequoia sempervirens; assembly: GCA_007258455.2. NCBI lineage: Eukaryota > Viridiplantae > Streptophyta > Pinopsida > Cupressales > Cupressaceae > Sequoia > Sequoia sempervirens. The sequence goes on from VDFB02271358.1 coordinate 973,691,521, forward strand.
GCTCTACATCTCCGACTGGGGAAGGAATCCTGACATTCTCCAAAGACTCTTTATCCATGGCGAGTATTTCTTCTATATTTCTGGAAGTGGCCAACTGAAGAGGTCTGGATTTGTGCTTCTTCCGAGAAGGCCCTTCATCTATCATTTTATCCTTGTCCTGTTTTGCAGATTTACCAATTTCTTTCCTCTTTCTCAAGTTGGCGGCATCTGTTGGCCCATCATGAGATGCACTGGCATTTGAAGAACAGGACTTTGTATCGCCCATCAATTCGTATGTGAATTGCACATTTCTCTGCCTTAGATTTTCTACCTGCCGATCTATCCACCATTGAGAATACTTGAAAAGAGGTCGCATGAATGTTGCTAGGTCACCCATCTTAGGCTCAGACCACCTCACAGGGGGGAATGGCTCGTTCTCATCAAAGCCTGGCTGCAAATATATTTCGTCATCCTGTAGTTGATCAGGCACTTTGAAAAGCTTTGTTTCCCTAATCATACTTAGTGGCAATCTTGACCACAACCTCTTTCTCATGTCATATTCGTCAGCAGCATTAGCCCAGAAGTCTTCTAAGTCTACCCGGTGCTTGTATTTCTCTCCGTCCATAGTTTTGATGTGATGGAGTCGGTCAAAGTTATTCCTGGACTTGTATGATATGAACGGATATTTCTGGATCTCCAGTCGAGCACTCTTCGCTGCTTGCGTCGTTGGACATGATTCCTCCATATTGCCAATGAAAAAAGGAAAGGTGACAGCTACCTTCTGTTTTGGCCTTTGAATATTTTGATACGCCTCCAATTGCCTCAGCACTTCCACTAAAACCATTTTGTTGGTTGGACAGATGGGCAGTCTATAAGGATTTCCTGAGAATCCTTAGATCCTGATGTAAGTGAACTTGGGATATTGGATGAACCACGATCCATATATGCCAATCAAACTCTTGGCCTCATGGGTGAGTCTCTGATGTGTTCCACCTTGGAGAAGCCGAGTGATGTACATCAGAAAGGCAACATGAGCTCGTCGGAAATGTGACTTCTCTTTTAGTTGCAACTGCAGATAACAATCATATGCCTTGAGCTGTCCTTCGCCATTGCCAACCACACCTTTGAAAACCAAGCCAGAATACTTGTAATACCTCGCAAGCGAATATATGACGTACGAGCTCATATGAAAGGTCTTGGTTTCCTCCAGGTTAACCAACTGCTCATGGAGGCTATCACTGATCATTCTAGACTAGTTAAACATCTTGGCTTTGGTAATTATTTCATCAATGAAATAATACATCCAGTTTTCGAAAGGCGCACCATGAGGATTGCCTACTATTTTGTACAACAGCAAGACTATGTCGCCATATTCTTCTTTGAAATGTGCTATGACGAGTTTCTTCGGCATCTTCCCTGCAGTAGGTTTGGGCTTCAACAACCAAGTCTTGTTTATGTTTGATGCACAAAGGTCTTGTTGGTTTTGGTAGAGCTTAAGTGCATTCTCCTTGGTGCGGTAGGACGTTCGGTTGTAAACTGGAATTCCAAAAATTTATTGAATGGCTGGCTCAGACAAGTATGCAAGAACTCTTCCATCAGGAGTTTCTATTTTCCTTTCTCATGCATTATAGTGCAATGCGCATTCCACCATAAGTTTCGGACACTCTTTTGCTGGTGGAAATCCAGCTGCGTGAACAATTCCATTGCGCATCATTTTTCTCGCAATTGGTGTAGGCAGATGTCCATCGCTTCCGTACATTCTTTTCCTGAAGTCATCGAGGTCAACGTGGCCAAGATTGGTGTCCATAATATGCTCCCACTTGGATTTGATCTTTGACTGCAGCTGCACACCTTTGCTGGAAAACTTCATCTTTATCGTCTCGAAAATAAATCTGCAAGAAAAGGCCAAAGAAAATATTTAATTTTCAACATTTAAATCACTTTGAAAGATATTCTAGCTAGTTGTCAAATCAAACTCCGTAAATAACCATATTGGAAAGAAAATAAATGGCGAGATTTTTATGCCAAAATAAAGTGGACAAAGTAAATCTGCCTGGCTCTTCTAGACAAAAGAAATAGTCACGATCACAATGTTGGCTGGGATGACTTTACTTTCTTCACTTTGCTGCAAACTTTTTCAACTCCCCTTGCCTTAGACAAATTTCTTCTCACACTTTTCTTTGAAAATCGAATGATTGTAAAAAAATGAGAAGTGAATTCAATTATAGAGATGAGAAAATCGATCCATTTAGCAAATCTCCATTATTTCCTTTAAATCGAGTTTAAACTAAGCTTTTAGTTCGCTTGCGAGTGGAAAGTTTTATCCTCAATGATAGTATCTGGGAAAGTTTCCAAATTCAACGCTAGTTCAATAAAGCTCTTTTTGTCTTTTTTCCAATTTTGATTTCTTAAAACTTATCTCTTTGGGGTGTTGGAAAATAAATAATTAGAATAATTAAAATAATTATTTTATGTGTCATTTCCAACCCGTTAATTTATTATGGAAAATTATTTTTTTCTAAGGCAATTTTGATTTTCGAAATTTTTCATTTGCCTTAGGCGAATTTTCTTTTCTTCCAATTTACTTTGCCATAACTTCAATCGTCCAATTGTATTTGGCCATGATTTTCTTGTCCAATTTTATTTGCCATGATTTTCTTTCGTCGAGTTTCTCTGGAAAAATGTCAAACTTGGGAAAATATTTCAATTTCTTCTAAGTATGGCGAAAATTTCAAGGCCAAACATATATTTTTAATTTTTCAAAGCCCATACTTAGGCAAAATTTCAATTTTTTTTTACTCTTCTCTAAGCATGGCGGACTTCCTCATTAGTTTAGCCATCAAATGTGGTCCAAGGGTGGACTTGCTAGTTGCTCAAGCCATCTTCCTTTGGGGGGGACTTCCTTCATTTCTTTGCCATTCATTCTTCTTGCTAAGGGCAGACTTCAGCTTGTAACTTGCCATACAAGGCGGACTTGGCATGTTTCCTTGCCACTTTACATTTGACTAGGGTGGACTTTACCTCTTGTCTTGCCATGCTAGGGTGGACTTGGGCTCTTTCTTTTCCATTCAACTTTATGTCCAAGGGCGGACTTCATGCATCTCCTTGCCACTCATTCATTTTGTCCAAGGTGGACTTCACATGCTCTTATGCCATTAAATCTCAAGCTGGGCGGACTTCATCAAATGTTGAGCCATTCTTCCATGTGGCTGGGCGGACTTCAACTATTTCCTTGCCACTTTCATTGCTTGGTCAAGGGTGGGCTTGCCATCATGTCTTGCCAAGGGTGGACTTGGCTAAAGTTTGTGCCATCTTCACTTGTCAAAGGCTGGGCGGACTTGCTTCCATGGCTTTCCACACTAGGTCGGACTTGCTTCCATGGCTTGCCATTTGTTCAAGGCTGGGCGGACTTGACCTTCAGCCATGCCATTAACTTTTTCTGGTTTCTCCCTTCATCATGTTGGTTAGACACCATACTTACCATGAATTTCAGTCTTCTCCATGAATTTTCAGTCATACCTGGGCCATTTTGCCATGATTTATCAGATTTATCCATGATCCTTTCAGATTTCTTGATGAATTTCTCATATTTTTACCAATTTTCTGATGATTTCATGACTAATTTTTCAGATTTCTCACCATTTTCTGTGATTTTCCAGAATTTCTCCATGAATCCAAAAAATTTCAAATCAATTTTCTGAGAGTTTCGTTGAGTTTTTCGGACTTCTGAGTGGATTTTCGAAATCCAGACCCCTTCCCAATATAGAAACTTTCTAAAAATAGAAATTTTCCAAAAATAGCAACTTTCTAAAAATAGACCCTAAAAAATAGGGATCTCAGAATTGCTCAAAAGTGCCAAAAAAGTAGGTCCTAAAAAATAGGGGGCTAGAGTGAAAAACCCTAAAAAGTAGGTGTCGGAATTGACCAAAATGACAGTCGATCTTCATCTCCCAGGCCTCCTAAGCATGATGGCGATGTTTGCACAATGATTCAGGCTAAAACTCTTTTGTTTGACTCAAGTAACCATTCAAAATTTAGACTCAAATCCCCCAAATAGAGACCAGACAAAACGAGACGCACGACAGCAAAACCCTAGAAAAAGCAAACCACAAGGGTCCCAATTTGCAATGGGGTGAGGTGTGAATTAGGTCACAACATCTAGCGACTCCACGTGAGGAATGTTCCTGAACATTCCAAAGATAAAGACCTATTCTGAATCTGGAATCTCTGACTAAATCAAACTAACTTACCTCTAGGTTAAAAGTGTATACTCAAAAAGGAAAGAAACCCTAGATTGGATCAAGACACTTTTCCCTTCAATCACAAGTGTGTGCAAATGTGTTTATTCCATCTCATGAAATCAATATGACTCTTTGGTTCTGTCATGGCAGGCTTTCTAATTTGGCCTAACTCCAAAAGCATCCTTGGATAGAGCCTTGCTGCCAACGAGCGTCTATAGCCCCAACAAGGTTATCTTCTATAAACTCACGAAGATTGCTCTACTTCCGGCGATTTATAATTTCTTTTGATTTTCTTGTTTTTCTCTTTTGATGATTGATCGATTTGAGTGCACGCCTGTAGAGATGTTCAAACACCCAAAAGCCAAATGCTTAGATTTTTCATTTTTCTTTTATTCTTTTGATAATTCCTTTTGTTTTCATATATTTCCACATTTTGGCTTGTAAGCAATGAAGCTCACATGGGTTTGAGTATTATAGTGGCGCTGGAGTAAGACCTTTGATTAGCCTAACCTTGACTTCTCCTAGGAGACCATAATGACTCAAAGAAATTATTAAATGTGTGAAAATATAGTGATCTTCAATACTCAGTGTCTAGATACAATATACAATTCCCCTTCTAGCCAAGTACAAATCCTAACCTAAAGTTAAACTAGAAGGATTCAATCTCGAATTCCAAGATTCCTAACGAGTATTTATCAATGGAATGATCTAAACATTACTTTGCGGAATAAGACCAATGTGCACGTTTGGAACACTTTTCCTTCTTGCAAATGCGGATCCTCCATTTATTCAAAATCCTAATCTAAGGGAAAGAAAACGAACGCAAGCAAACTAACAAAGCAAACTAATCTAAGAAAGCAGGAAAACCAAAAGCAAAAACAAACCCAAATAGGAAAAGGAATCTAATCTAACTATGTACAGGACAAGACCCACTGGGAGTCCAGGACTGGAAGTAATGCTTTAGAAATTGCCAGTTGACGGGCAATGGAACTTCTTCTCTAGTTAGTGTCTTTAGTTTAAAAGCATTGTCTCCCAAAATTTCCGAAATCTGAAAGGGACCCATCCATAGGTTGTCAAATTTATTGTGGTTGCCTCTTCTCTCGTGAGCTCTGTCCCAACAAAGGACTAAATCGGAAATTCGAAACGCCTTAACTCTCGCTTGTTTGTCAAACCATCTTTTGACAATATCTTGATGTTTGGCAAATTTCTCCAAGGCTTGGTCTCTTTTTTCTTCCAATAACAATAACTGCGACAATATGGTTTTGACTCTCCCTTCTTCTTCCAAACACTCTTGCATGAACTACAAAATTGGAATCCTCAGCTGTATAGGAAATATTGGATCTTGCCCATAAACCAGGTGGTAGGGTGATGTACCCAAGGAACTCTTTACTCTTACTCTATCCGCCCAAAGAGCGAATCTCAATTGTGTGTGCCAGTCCCTTGGATTTTTGTCTAGCAGTTTCTTGATGACATTCAATAAATTCTTGTTCGTGGATTCGGCTAATCCATTGCCCTGGGGATAGTAATTTGATGAAAATTTCAAAGTGATACCATGCTCGAAAGCCCAGTTAGAAAATCTCAATGAAGAAAACACAGTACCGTTATCACACACTAAAGCATGAGGACAACCAAACCTGGTGATAATGTTTTCTTCCAAAAAATTGATTATAGTATCAGAAGTGCAAAACTTCAAAGCCTGAGCTTCTGACCACCGCATGTAGTAGTCAATTGCGGTTAGAATATACCTGTGTTGTGTCGAGGAAGGTGGATTAATCATACCAATGAAATCGAGCCCCCACTTCGCGAAGGGTCGCACCTCAATCATAGGTTGCAGTGGCATAGCTGGGTTCTTTTCTCGTGTGGCAGTGATTTGGCATGTGTGGCAAGTCTTCACGTGATCGTATGCATCTTTAAATACAGTCGGCCAATAATAGCCAGCCATCAAAATTTGGTGTGTTGTTGCAAGCGCTCCTCCATGGCCAGTTCCAAATCTGGAATGGAAATGCTCAATTGTCTGTTTAGCTTCTTCTTTTCCTAGGCACCTTAGAAAAACTCCTTCATGATTTCTCCTGTATAATACTGCTCCTTGCAACATGTATCTCTGGCTCTTCATTCGTAAAGCCCTCTTTTGTACTGGATTTAAATGGTTTGGGCATTTGTGATTGAGAAGGAAGTAAACGATATCATCATACCATTCGTCAGGGGATACTCCTCGAAGTTCATACACTTGTACAAGTCTTGGTCTGGTGGCAATGGTCTGTGTCAAAGCTTGGCCGCGGACAATCTTCATTGGCTGAAATTTGACATCATACTCCTGAATGATTGTGACCCACTTTCCTCTCCTTTCTCCTAGTTCGTTTTACATTAGGAGAGTTTTAACTGTCACATCTGGGACTACAACAAAGACTTTACTTCTCAATATGTAGTGTCGAAATTCCTTTATTGCTTTGACCAAGGCATATGCTTGCTTCTCAACATCCAGGTATTTCAGTTTTGCATCTTTGAAAGGTGCACTCACAAAAGCAATAGGATGTTCATCCTTTTCTTCTGTCCTTTGTGTTAACATTGCGGCACATGTATGCTCTGATGCGAAAGAGTAGAGATAAAGAGGCTTTGTATAATCAGGACTAACCAAGACAGAAGCATCAATTATGGCCTGTTTAATTTCTTCAAAAGCTTTTCTCGCCAGTTCCGTCCATTCTATCTTTGCATCCTTTTTGAGCATTTCATTCAGGGGCTTGACTATCTCAGCGAATCCTGTTATAAATTTTCTTACAAAGTTAATCTTTCTAAAGAAAGACTTCAATTCCTTCTGACTTGACGGCAAGTCGATCCTTGAAATAGCCTCTACTCGATCAGGGTTGATAAGAATACCCTTTTCTATTATCACATGGCCAAGCAATTTTCCTTTAGTCACCCCGAATACACATTTCTTCGGCTTCAAGGATATTCCGTATTTTCTGCATCTTTCAAATATCCTTATCAAATCTTTGACATGAGTTTCCCTTTTCTTTGAAAACATAGTAAGGTCGTCCATGTAGACAATGATGCACTTCCCTATGAGATCTTTGAAGGCAATATCCATAGCCCTTTGAAAGGTGGCTCCGGCATTGACCAGACCAAATGGCATCCTTTTGTAAGCAAATGTGCCCCACTTTGTTGTGAATGTCGTCTTAAGCCTGTCCTCAGGTTCCACAAGCACTTGATTGTAGCCAAAATATCCATCGAGGAATGACATCATTTGGGATCCATTTACAATTTGAATGACTTCATTTGATGAGGGCAGTGGATAATTGTCCTTTTCTGAGGACTTGTTAAGATTTCGAAAGTCTACACACAACCTTATCTCTTCGTTCTTTTTTCGGACAGGTACCAAATTGGTGACCCACGTTGAGTGGCGTACTGGAAAGATAATGCCTGCTGAAAGTAACTTCCTTACTTCTTGAAAAGTGAGGGGCTCTAGCAAAGGATTCATAGGCCTTTAGCGTTGTCTAAATGGTTTAGTGCCTGCTTTGAGGGGAATAGTGTGTGTAATAATTGAAGTATCATATGTTTTCAGACCCTCATAGCTCCAGGCAATAATGTCTTTAAATTGTCTCAAACTCTTGATTATCTGCTCTTTTTCTTCATGTGTGCATACTTTACCAATGAGAACATTTCTCACTTCTTCCTATGTTCCAAGGTTGACCGCTTCATGTTGGCCTCCTCTCTCTCTTTGGTACTTGATGGCATTGATCTGATCTTGATTGAAGATCCTTTCTAGTTGTATCATTCCTTTAGGAATGTTATTGGTCTTTAAATTCATTATGCCCTCGGTATCAAATTTAGCTTCCCCTCGGTCTTCCTCCTCATCAAAGACTTGCGTGAGGAGAACATCTGAATTCGTTAAGAAATCTAGGATGTGCTTGTTGTCGTCAAACACTTGGAAGTTTGTAATGTTATCTAGAACTGATGGTGTCGAAGTGATTTCTACTATAAATTTCTTCACGGCATCCATCTCCAGCGGCTCTAAGGAACTTGTTGATTAGGCTAAGGAATTTGCCACTTTGTTTTGAGAACGATACATTGATTTGATGTTGAAAGCGTCAAAGCTTTCGATGAGATCCCAGACACGGTTTCTGTATCCTCTTAGTCTTTTGTCATGGCAAGCGTATTTTTTCCTTCCTTGCCTTACCACAATTTCTGAATCACCATAAACATGTAGCACTTTGACCTTTTTACGAATTGTGTGGAGCAATCCATGAACTAAGGACTCATATTCCGTAACATTGTTAGTACATGAAAACTACAATCTCAAGGCAGCTAAATAGGTCTCGCCTGATGGACTAATAAGCTCATACCCAGCTCCGTTGCCTTTTTTAGATTTTGAACCATCGAACCTCAAGGTCCAAACTTGTTCTTGCTTTGGCAATTGATGAGGAGTGGGAGTTCCTTTCTTCTGAACTGAATCCTTTTGAACTTTGTCTACTTCCTATGTTATCTCTTCTCTTGATGATAACTCTCTGTTAGAATCACTGTCTTCATTTCGCATTGTCAAATTAAGACACTCAGCTTCTAAAACTTGGGAAATTCTTGCACGTACTTGGTCTAGAGCCACTTTGCACATTGCACAAGAGAACTCAGAATGAAAAGCATTACGGATCCGGCACCAGTTGGGTAATAACAAGTCTTGCATAAAAGCATGACTCCCCAATTCTTTCTCTTGTCTTGTACTCCTGAGCACAAATCTTCTAAAATTCTCAAACATGCTCTCACTTTCATCTGGTAAAAGCTCTTCATCACTTTCAATGGGATCTTCTGCAGGATCTGCAATTTCCAGTGAATCTTCCCAATTATTCGAGCATTTCAGCATCAAAACCTCTAGTGACTTTGGCCTATATTGTCCTAGGTCTGTCTCACAGAAGAGAATTTCATTATTTTCTCTGTTTTCAGTAATCATTAGCTTAAGTCTCGGTGTGCTCTCAACTCTAATTTGATTGGGAATACCCCTCCATGGTAACCACATGTGTGAGAAATCAGTGGCGAAGTAGTCGTTCAATCTGCGGGTCCAGTCTCGTCCTAAGACCATTCCGTATCCATCTGGGATATCGACTACAGAAATGTCGACGAAATGCTAAATTTTGGGATCGGATGATAACTGCATATGAATATTATTCAATTCTCCTATGACTAGAACTTTCGTTTTATCCAACTGTATCACTTTCTTATTTGTCTTAGTGGGTGTCAAACCCAATCTGCGACACACAGCTAATGGCATGACGTTACTGGATGCTCCTGAGTTGATTAGACAATTGTGTAAGAGTTTGTTGAAAATCTGGAGAGAAACAAGGAGAGGAGTTGGCTCATCTTTCCCTTGATAGAATATCACCGAGCTCCCTTTCTATATTTCGGCTTCTGTCTCTTTCGCTTTACTATTCTTTCCAACTTGGCAAGCTTCTATTTCTCTGGCGGAATGCTCTTCTACCTTATGCCCTTTTGAACTTTGGTGTGTTTGCTCAATTTTGGTTGTCTGTTGGCCTGGCATTTCTATGCCCTCTTTCACTTCATACAAGCCGCAAGTTGTTTTGGAACTCCGAGATCCTTGAGCGATCTTTACTATCTGGGACAGTTCTTGACACTGTTCATCCTGAACAACGTTTATATTAGTTGTAGAACTTGTAGCCTTGTGAATTGTGTTGGCTACATCTTGTGTTTGGTCCTTCAGGCTGTCAAGGAATGTGTCCTTTATCTCTGGCACTTTCATTAGTTCAAACAATGACACACTCACCTTGATCTTCCTTACCTCCTCGGTGACATATTAGCTTAGTCTCTTTAGTTCGTCCTTAGGAGGAGAACTATTAGTGGAACTATTAGCATTATTGCCTTGCCTGTATTAAGGCGCGTCTTTCGGGAGAGGTGGATTATTGCTTGCGTTTGGATGTGGAGGTGTTTGGAAATTGTGTGGAGGGACAGATGATGTCAAAGGCTCCTGATTCTTCCTGAAATAAACCCTTGGTGGATTGCTGCCTGTCTGTTGAAACACTTGAACTTCATTTATGCCTTCGACCAGCACGCTATTGTTTAATGGTGGAAAGTAATAATTGGCTGCATCTTCATTTGGTCTATCAGCCACTGTGTATGAGTATATGGAAGGTGGCGCCTCCACGAGCCCATTTGTTGATGCTGGTGGAAATTTGCCAAATTGATCAGAGGCTTGATACTATTCAAATGGCGGTGGAAATGTGAAATCTTCCAAAACTAAAGCCTAGTCATATTTTACCACAAGAACTATAGTGGTGGATGGATCATCTGGTGTTTCTTTCAACACTGTTTTATGGAAAATATCAACTGCTAGTTGAAATTCTCGACATTGCATCTCAGAATGTTGATTGGTATTGTGTAGCCAACACCATCCTGACAAAGCAGACTCGGCAAGAAGTATATTCTCGGTTGGATGGTTTTCTCGAGCTGTCGGATTATCAAGTGGAGACGACACACTGCCATTATTTGGTCTAGTATTCCATACCCTTTTTTGATATCCTTGATTATTGTTACGATAGCCTTGAGCATTGCTTGACTGACCTTGGTAATTTTGATAGTTACCTTGGTATCCTTGAGAATTTCTTTGGATACTATGGAGTTGATTGTTTTGATTTCTCAGGTGAGTTACTTCGGTAGATAATTTCTTCACTTGTTCGATCAACTCTTTCATTTCTTCCTTTTCTTTAGGGGTCCTGGTGGACGTTGTTGTACTTTGTAGATACATAGGCTGGGAAGGTTGTGCTTGAGAAATTGGTCCTCTCGGGTGAATCACTAGTTGATTACTTGGGGGGGAATGGGATTCATAATTGGCACATGATGAGCCAATGCTTGGTTGATTCCCGCTATTTGGTTTGGCATAGCAGCATACCCCAAATGGTTAAGTGGTCCAGCAACATTCATGCCTAAGTTAGAGTTAACTTTAATTGCTTCGGCATATGCTCCTTTGAGGTCAGGTGGGACTGGGTTGGCCCTTCTTACAAACATGGACGTAAGACTGTCCAAAGTGGCATAGTATATTGGCAATGTTGCTGCATCGTTCAATTCATATGGATCTCGTAACCTTGTGTATGCCTTATGAAATCTATTGTTGAAGGTACTAATCGGCTCATGTTCTGATCTCTTCACTTCAACGAATTGTCAGTAAAGTTCAGCTGGTGTGGTCGGCAGTTGAAATTTTGCCAAGAAGGCTTCCTTTAAATTTTACCAGGTTCGAATTGAATTCACTGGTAGGTTTATGTACCAATAATATGCTTCCTCTCCTAAAGAGCATGGGAACAATCGACATGCTACATCTTCATGTTGGATGTCTCGGTTCTGGAGAGTATCTTCATAAATTTTGATATGTTCATCGGCTGTCCGGTTCATATCGCCGACCTGGAATTTGAAGCAAAAATGCTCTAGATTCTTTGGCATCTCATGATAATCGACAAATGTGGTAAGAGGCAACGCATTAGCTAGTCGCCAAGCCATTGGAATGTTTGGCTGATTTATCTGAACTGGTTGAAAGGGTTGTACAAATACTGGAACTTGAGTAGTGCTTGGTATGGGAATCTGTGGTGGCGGTGTCTGGAATAGACTAGAAAAAACTTCTCTAGTTGGTACTTCTCTACTAGGTGATGGTACCTCTTCACCAGGACCAACCGCACTAGATGTTTCACCTTGTGATATTTTTGTCTTCTTTCTTTGTTTGTTTCTATAGGGTGACAACTCCACAAATTCTTTGAAAGAATTTGGTGTGGATCTAGTAATTCTTCGAAATCGATCCGCTAAGAAGGAACCAATTCGATCCAGTGTGTCTTAATCTCGTTGAGGACGTGTGGGAGCTGCTTCAGCAGCTTGCTGGTTTACTTGTCCTGGAATTTGTTGGTTGTCTTGTGGATTAACTTGTTGATTCGCCGACTGGTTAGCTTGTCAGTTCTGTTGTCACTGAAGGGCTTCAAATCTTTCCACAAGACGATCTCTTTGGATATTGAAATCAATGCGTTGTGCTCGTTCTTCTTCTTCTTCAAGGATGAATTGCATTCGAAGCCAATCAGGGGCGTTTCTTCTAACTTACCACGCGAGGCTGTACAATTCAGTGATGATATCCTCTTGTTCGTCGTGAAAACCCAAGTTAGGCTGTAACACTGGCTGAGGATCTTGATCTGGATCAGGAATGTTGGCTGGGAGCCCCAGTCTTCATTCTATCAGCCAAGTTTGAATTGGAAGATAAACTTGCGGCAACTAATCTTTCTATCTCGTCGAACTTTTGCTTTAGGCGATCAATTTTCTGTCTTATCAAATTTCTTTAAATTGCTTCTTCAAAATGTCTTCCTTTCTCTTCCTCCCTAGCCAGAACATGACTTGTCTGTCCAAACTGAGCACGATCGGTCTGTCTTCCAGGCTAGAGAGTACAATTGATCAATGATATCAGTTGGTGGTTGATTTGGTTGCTCAACAGGTATGTTAAAAGGAAATTCATGCGACAACACCATACTACATCCTGCCTACTTTGGGAGCTATTTCACTGTCGTTGTTTCGGGCCCTCCTTCTAGCGCCAATTCTATGTTGATGCGTCTATTATGACACAACAAAGATTCTAGAATAAAGTGTTAAAGACGCTATATCCCCTCTTGAAAAACTACCTTATATGCTAAGATTGCAAGTAAGATCATATGGTAATTCCAATGTTTAAGATGAGTGCGGATAAGCTCTGTGGTTTTGATGTGATTTGTTGGGGGCACAATTGGGATTTACTTTTGCAAGTTACTCGGGAAAGCAGAGACATAAATACAGTATCATTTTGGATTTTCTGACTTTATTAAAAAAAGTGAAAAAGATTAGGGTTTTAGAGATCCTATGCTATTCCTAAGAAATCAAGAGATGACGAAGATTGAATGAAACCAAATAGACAATACTCTGCTTCGCCATGTTAGACGACAACTACACAAAGCAAGTGCAATCTTCTGGGAATGTGCTTATGATTTTCACGTAATGAATAACTACCATCAAAATCGAACAATAATTATCCAAATAGAAGTTAAGCATCCACGATAAAGCTTAGTCTAACTTTACACATTGAGTGAAAAGCATCCACTCAAAGAAAGTATGAGCTGGGTTTCACTAGTCTTCGTTATCAATCTGCCATTCTTTTAACATACATTTAAATTCTAATTCAAATTTACTGAATGAGAAAGAGAATATGCGACCATGCAACCATTTGACAATCAAGGATTCAAGGCACCTCATGCATGATGAACTTTATTATCAAAATAGTGTTTTCACAACAATCTCATAAAACTCTCTTTTATTCTCTACAATCTAATTCTCTTGAATCTGATCTAACTTCTAATGAATCTCTAATCTCTAATGCCTTCTAATGATTTCTCATCCTCCCCTGAGAGAGTGAGCCGGGGGGGTTTATATAGCACTTATGAATTACAATGAATGGCCAAGATTAAAATGAGATCAATGGCCCAGATTTAACATGACTAAACCCTAATTAGGGTTTCCAAAACATCAACCAGTTAACTAGAGAGAACTTCAGGCATCTGGAGTTGCATCCTTATCCGCTTGTGTGGTATTGCATTCAGTGAATCTGGACACAATCAAGCTGACCTCCTTCATGGCAATGTCCGACAGTGCGTTGACATTGTATTCCAGCAAGTCCAAGCTCTCAACACATTCTACAAAAGTGGTCGCCCATTCTGGTTCCTGTAGCAAGAAAGTATTTCTGACGGTCATGAAGTTGAATACCCTGGTGAAGTTTTCTTTCATGATTGGCCTGGAGATGGTGGAGAAAATTCTTTGCACTTGTTCTTTTAAATTCTTTGGCCGCATCTTTCGAACAATATCTCGGTCAAGTATATCTGCAACCATTTGGTAAATTTTGTTTTGAATCTCCTTCACCATCTCCTCAACTTTGATGCTATCTTGCCTTACCTTTTCCAAGACTTCTTTTCATGAAATCAGAGCATAATACCATCCACTAAAATCATATGCAGCTCCAGCCTCAATGATCCCGTCATCAATCAACTTTTGCTTCAAGATGCCCTTCAATTCTCGAATACATGGGATAATCCTACTCTGAATATCCTCGAGGCCACCCCATGATTCCATGAAGTCTGCAACTCGTGATAGTAGAAACGAATCTTGTTCGTACATACATGCCAGCTTTTCCGCGAACGCCATTGCCTGTTCTTTCCTTCCATCCATCCAATCCTTAGCCTCTCTTGTTGTAGTCAACTCTTCTTCAAAATTTCGGATTGGTTCTAGTGAAGAGTTTGGAGGTAGAAGCACTGCTTGGTCACCTTCATTTAGCGGCTTGGTCAAGTGCTGGATGTAATTTTTTAGGCGATCAGTCTCTTTTTTATATTCCTTTTTCTTAGCCACTTCCCTTTCCAGCCTAGACTTGATGGTGGCAACGGAATTGTCTAAGTCCTCAACTTCTTGCTCTTTCGTTGTTGGACCCATGTCAATGGTCATGATGGCATATTCATCCGGGCCAATCTCATCTTGAAACTTATTGGCTGTAGGTACTACAACTTGCACTGTGTGATTGCCAACCTCATCCCTTTGGATGGTAGAAAATTATCTGGCTTTCTTTCTTATGGCAGTTTGCTCTAGCCTTACCAAGAAATCTATGGAATCATCTTCTTCAGGAACCTCTACTGGTGCCTTTCTTTTTAATCTTTCTTTTAGCCACTCTAGGATGGTTGGCTGCTCAATTCCGTCCTCTTGTTGACCTTGGACTTGTTGAATATCCCACACTTCTTGCTCTTCCTGAATCTCTGGCATATTATGAAGTTCTTGCATATTTGGAATTTCCAACACGGATGGGTCCTCTTGGATTCCTTTGAGGGCGGAAATCATTCCTTCCTCGAATTCTCCATCCATAATATCTACATCATTGTCTGATTCTAGGATCTCGGTGCCTGTAGGAGAAGGTTGAGCATCGTCCTCTAGTTGTATTGGCTCTACATCTCCGACTGGGGAAGGAATCCTGACATTCTCCAAAGACTCTTTATCCATGGCGAGTATTTCTTCTATATTTCTGGAAGTGGCCGACTGAAGAGGTCTGGATTTGTGCTTCTTCCGAGAAGGCCCTTCATCTATCATTTTATCCTTGTCCTATTTTGCAGATTTACCAATTTCTTTCCTCTTTCTCAAGTTGGCGGCATCTGTTGGCCCATCATGAGATGCACCAGCATTTCAAGAACAGGACTCTGTATCGGCCATCAATTCGTACGTGAATTGCACATTTCTCTACCTTAGAGTTTCTACCTGCCGATCTATCCACCATCGAGAATACTTGAAAACAGGCCGCATGAATGTTGCTAGGTCACCCATCTCAGGCTCAAACCACCTCACAGGGGGGAGTGGCTCGTTCTCATCGAAGCCTGGCTGCAAATATATTTCGTCATCCTATAGTTGATCAGGCACTTTGAAAAGCTTCGTTGCCCTAATCATACTTAGTGGCAATCTTGACCACAACCTCTTTCTCATGTCATATTCGTCAGCAGCATTAGCCCAGAAGTCTTCTAAGTCTACCCGGTGCTTGTATTTCTCTCTGTCCACAGTTCTGATGTGATGGAGTGGATCAAAGTTATTCCTGGACTTGTATGATATGAACGGATATTTCTGGATCTCCAGTCGAGCACTCTCCGCTGCTTGCGTCGTTGGACATGATTCCTCCATATTGCCAATGAAAAAAGGAAAGGTGACAGCTGCCTTCTGTTTTGGCCTTTGAATATTTTGATACGCCTCCAATTGCCTCAGTAGTTCCAGCAAAACCATTTTTTTGGTTGGACAGATGGGCAGTCTATAAGGATTTCCTGAGAATCCTTGGATCATGATGTAAGTGAACTTGGGATATTGGATGAACCATGATCCATATATGCCAATCAAACTCTTGGCCTCATGGGTGAGTCTCTGATGTGTTCCGCCTTGGAGAAGCCAAGTGATGTACATCAAAAAGGCATCATGAGCTCGTTGGAAATGTGACTTCTCTTTTAGTTGCAACTGCGGATAACAATCATATGCCTTGAGTTGTCCTTCACCATTGCCAACCACACCTTTGCAAACCAAGCCAGAATACTTGTAATACCTCGCAAGCGAATATATGACGTACGAGCTCATATGAAAGGTCTTGGTTTCCTCCAGGTTAACCAACTGCTCATGGAGGCTATCACTGATCATTCTGGACCAATTAAACATCTTGACCCCGGTAATTATTTCATCAATGAAATAATACATCCAGTTTTTGAAAGGCGTACCATGAGGATTGCCTGCTATTCTATTCAGCAGCAAGACTATGTCGCCATATTCTTCTTTGAAATGTGTTCTGACCAATTTCTTCGGCATCTTCCCTGCATTAGGTTTGGGCTTCAGCAACCAAGTCTTGTTTATCTTTGATGCACAAAGGTCTTGCTGGTTCTGGTAGAGCTTAAGTGCATCCTCCTTGGTGCGGTAGGACGTTCGGTTGTAAACTAGAATTCCAAAAATTTCTTGAATGGCTGGCTCGGACAAGTAAGCGAGAACTCTTCCATTAGGAGTTTCTATTTTCCTTTCTCGTGCATTATAGTGCAATGCGCATTCCACCATAAGTTCCAGACACTCTTTTGCTAGTGGAAATCCAACTGCGTGAACAATTCCATTGCGCATCATTCTTCTCGCAATTGGCGTAGGCAGACATCCATCGCTTCTGTACATTCTTTTTATGAAGTCATCGAGGTCAACGTGGCCAAGATTGGTGTCCACAATATGCTCCCACTTGGATTTGATCTTTGACTGCAGCTGCACACCTTTGCTGGCAAACTTCATCTTTATTGTCTCGAAAATAAATCTGCAAGAAAAAGGCAAAGAAAATATTTAATTTTCAACATTTAAATCACTTTGAAAGATATTCCAGCTAGTTGTCAAATCAAACTCCGTAAATAACCATACTGGAAAGAAAATAAATGGCGAGATTTTTATGCCAAAATAAAGTGGACAAAGTAAATATGCCTGGCTCTTCTGGACAAAAGAAATAGTCACGATCACAATGTTGGCTGGGATGACTTTACTTTCTTCACTTTGCTGCAAACTTTTTCAACTCCCCTTGCCTTAGACAAATTTCTTCTCACACTTTTCTTTGAAAATCGAATGATTGTAAAAAGATGAGAAGTGAATTCAATTATAGAGATGAGAAAATTGATCCATTTAGCAAATCTCCATTATTTCCTTTAAATCGAGTTTAAACTTAGCTTTTAGTTCGCTTCCGAGTGGCAAGTTTTATCCTCAATGATAGTATCTGGGAAAGTTTCCAAATTCAACGCTAGTTCAATAAAGCTCTTTTTGTCTTTTTTCCAATTTCGATTTTTTAAAACTTATCTCTTTGGGGTGTTCGAAAATAAATAATTAAAATAATTATTTTATGTGTCATTTCCAACCCGTTAATTTATTATGGCAAATTATTTTTGTCAAAGGCAATTTTGATTTTCGAAATCTTTCATTTGCCTTAGGCGAATTTTCTTTTCTTCCAACTTACTTTGCCATAACTTCAATTGTCCAATTTTATTTGGTCATGATTTTCTTCTCCAATTTTATTTGCTGTGATTTTCTTTTGTCCAATTTCTCTGGCAAAATGTCAAACTTGGGAAAATATTTCAATTTCTTCTAAGTATGGCGAAATTTTCAAGGCCAAACATATATTTTTAATTTTTCAAAGCCCATGCTTAGGCAAAATTTCAAAAAAAATTACTCTTCTCTAAGCATGGCGGACTTCCTCATTAGTTTAGCCATCAAATGTGGTCCAAGGGCGGACTTGCTAGTTGCTCAAGCCATCTTCGTTTGGGGCGGACTTCCTTCATTTCTTTGCCATTCATTCTTCTTGCTAAGTGCGGACTTCAGCTTGTAACTCACCATACAAGGCGGACTTGGCATGTTTCCTTGCCACTTTACATTTGACTAGGGCGGACTTTACCTCTTGTCTTGCCATGCTAGGGCGGACTTGGGCTCTTTCTTTGCCATTCAACTTTATGTCCAAGGGCGGACTTCATGCATCTCCTTGCCACTCATTCATTTTGTCCAAGGCGGACTTCACATGCTCTTATGCCATTAAATCTCAAGCTCTTATGCCATTAAATCTCAAGCTGGGCGGACTTCATCAAATGTTGAGCCATTCTTCCATGTGGCTGGGTGGACTTCAGCTATTTCCTTGCCACTTTCATTGCTTGGTCAAGGGTGGACTTGCCATCATGTCTTGCCAAGGGCGGACTTGGCTAAAGTTTGTGCCATCTTCACTTGTCAAAGGCTGGGCGGACTTCCTTCCATGGCTTGCCACACTAGGTCGGACTTGCTTCCATGGCTTGCCATTTGTTCAAGGCTGGGCGGACTTGACCTTCAGCCATGCCATTAACTTTTTTCTGGTTTCTCCCTTCATCATGCTGGTTAGACTCCATACTTACCATGAATTTCAGTCGTCTCCATGAATTTTCAGTCATACCTGGGCCATTTTGCCATGATTTATCAGATTTATCCATGATCCTTTGACATTTCTTGATGAATTTCTCAGATTTTTACCAATTTTCTGATGATTTCATGACTGATTTTTCAGATTTCTCACCATTTTCTGTGATTTTCTAGAATTTCTCCATGAATCCAAAAAAATTCAAATCAATTTTCTGAGAGTTTTGTTGAGTTTTTTGAACTTTTGAGTGGATTTTCAAAATCCGAACCCCTTCCCAATATAGAAACTTTCTAAAAATAGAAATTTTCCAAAAATAGCAACTTTCTAAGAATAGACCCTAAAAAATAAGGATCTCAGAATTGCTCAAAAGTGCCAAAAAAGTAGGTCCTAAAAAATAGGGGGCCAGAGTGAAAAACTATAAAAAGTAGGTGTCGGAATTGACTGAAATGACAGTCGATCTTCGTCTCCCAGGCCTCCTAAGCATGATGGCGATGTTTGCACAATGATCCAGGCTAAAACTCTTTTGCTTGACTCGAGTAACCATTCAAAATTCAGACTCAAATCCCCCAAACAGAGACCAGACAAAACGAGACGCGCGACAGCAAAACCCTAAAAAAAGCAAACCACAAGGGTCCCCATTTGCAATGGGGCGAGGTGTGAATTAGGTCACAACAGGTATGTTCAAATCTACCTCATGGCTAAAGGTTTCTTCATTGTTGTGTTTGAAAAGGAGCAGGACAGGAATAAGATCTTGTGTGATTATCATTGGGATTGGGAAGAAAAATATACATTGTTCCTAAAGCCATGGCATTCAGCTTTTAACCTAGCTATTGAGGTGTTTGAGAGGGTTCCTCTCTCGATGAGACTACCCAATTTTCCCTTGCAATTTTGGTTTGATTCATGTCTCGAGGCTGTAGGAAACTCGTTAGGAAATTTTTTAATGGTAGATGAGGGGTCCTCAAATCTTTTGCATTCAGCGTTTGCCCGAATTTTGGTGGAAATGGATGTGTCAAGGGAACTTCCAGAAGAAATTTGTCTAAAAACATCGAAAGGATGTTGGGTGCAACCCTTGGATTATGAGGGGGTACCATTTAGGTGCAGAATATGTTACAAAATCGAGCATTTGGTTGCTTAATGTGCCAAAAACATAACAAAAAAGCCTACTTTATGGTGGAAAGATGTAGCTCCACAACATTATACAGTGGAGAAAGAGAAAGAGAAGCAAGGGAGCTCCTAGAAGAAAGGCAAGGAAGAGGAAGGCTAGGCTCATGAGGTTCAGGGTCAAGAAGGGGAGGTTGTGGGAAAAAGTGTGAGAAGGGAGAAACAACAATAGACCAGTGAGGTCCCAATACAGGGAGTCTGGGTGTAAATGGTGACAATGCGATCTGGAAAGAAGGTGAAAAGGAGACAAAAAATTGGACAGCAACACCAGATTGTCGGGAGAAAAAAAGTGGGTAAGATCGCAGGAGAAAGAATCAAGGAAACAGAAAGTTGTTGAAGAGTGTCAACAGGTAACGGGTAGATTGAATGAAGCTTTGCAAAGTCCCAAGGACAAATCTTTGAAATGGTAGGAGGTTGCAAGGGTGGAAGATGGATGGCAAACAGTTAAGGGGAAGAAAGCTAAGAAAGTAGAGAAGAAATCTTTTGCAATGATCCTTAGATCTCAGATGAAGGGAGACCATGAAATGCTTCAATCCTCTGACCTGTTAAGAGGTTTCTTTTAGAGATTGATGGTTTTAGGTGTGTTTCTGTAAGGATGCCTAGGGAATTTCTATCTTTAATGTAGCATGTATTCCATGCAAGTGATTGTAATAAATTTAGGAGGTAGGGCTTGGGGGTCTGATTAGGAGTTTAGAGGTGTGGGAAAGGGATTTTTAAAAAAAATGATGATTGTACCATTTTTTTTATTAATAAAAACAACTATATTACCGACATATATCCACTATAAGTATGCCATTTGTAAAATAAAATGCTCATTAATAAACACTCATTTAAACAAGTATTGTTATCATAGTGAAAAAAATATTGTTCTTATGTGTACAACTATTGGGGTAGCAATGTACAAGCATTGGAGTATTTCCTATTAATAGTGTGTCCCACCACAAATACAAAAGGTGAGCACAATAAATACCATGTATTTTCACATTAAATGTGAAGGATTTTCAAAAAGTTTTAGTGTTCAACTATTGTTCCATTTTTGTTTGATATAAATTGTGTTTTAAATAATTATGTGTTGTTCTATAACAACAAATAGTTTTTTATGTTCAACTATTGGTCTATTTGTGTTGAATATAAAAGCTAGAGATAACAAAGATCTATGGTTACCAATAGGTATTTGGTCCATTTAGGTTGCATATAAGTTTTATTTTAAATAAAATATGATATTCTACAAGCAACAAATAATATTTTTTTGTTCAACTACTAGGGCTACCATGATTAAGTTACAATTGAATCTTTAAAAAGTCTAATTTTGGACACTTCTCAATAGATGTGTTGATGTAGCAAGTTGCATGGTGAGTCACATCTCCAAACCTTAGTCATAGATAGATAAGAGGCCAATCTACATTTCAAAAAAATGAAGGTCCTATGATATTCCAAGCAATGGCTGCATGCTCACAAAGTTAGCCCACACAACTATTGGCCCCTCTCCTCTATAAGAGGGAAGTTGTATTGAAATCTTGACGAACCTTATGACGGAGTTTGACACTTGCCATGACGCATCTAACGTATAGGAGAAATGAGGAAGAACTAGATGCCCAAGTTTATGTAGTCAAATATTTTTGGTTATGAGACTAGCATGTAAGGAATATGTTAATAATAGCATGAAGCATCTTAGACTATGGAGGGCATTGGGTTTTGAGTTCAACCAATTTGGATGCCATGCCTCCTTTGGTCTTGTAAATAGTCTCCACAACCATCCCATGGTTTCTCTTTGTAATTCTTTAAAATTTTGGAGCTTGGACTTGGAGTTTGAGTAGGTTGTTTTGCAAGTTGTAGTAACGAAGTGCTGCCAAAAATTAGACAAATGAAGTGTATTGATGTAATAATTCATTGTTGAAGGATTAATATTTTTTGGATCTCTTTGGCTGTGCTCCACAAGGATTTCTCCACGTATATTTGGTGTTAAGGTTTTCATCTCTTTATGGTTCTTTCTATTTCCATTTGATTTATCACTATTAATGAACTTGGATGCGTTAAATTTTGAATATACTTCCACTGTTTAATTATACCTTGTTCTTCTACAAATTCAAGAGATGATACCTAGTTGAAAAACCTAACGTATTATATGCAGCAATTGAATATGTAACTATTTTAACTAAGAACTTATACAAAAATGAACAAACTGTGTAGAAAAGATACCTTCTCTTCTATTAGATGTTTCAAATCCAACTATCATATACTTTTCTATACAAACAACAAAAATACTTACTAAAATAATAAATCAAAGTTTCGAAGAGATCTACAAAATCAGCACTTAGGACCCATGTACTTCTTGGAAATTGAAAATAGCAGCCAAATAAAGGCAGTGAAAAAAACGAAAAAGTTTGTTGCAATCATTTAATTTTGGTACCTCTACTTGTCAAGCTCGTCATTCCTAGCCTCTTAAAAGTTCAGACACGCATTGGAAAGCTTAGATCGTGACTTAATTAATACCCGTATGATCAAGCTGACGCTTAGAGATCAAAATAAACAAGAAAAATTTCAAATAGAATTACAGATCCGTGGTAAATAATGTTTAGCAAGGATAGAGGCATCTATAACATGATGTGAAATCTTTTAACTGACACTCATTAGGAAACGGACCTCTTTAACACGAGTTCTAATTAGATATTGGCTAAGTGTAAGTTACTCCAATGAGGTGTGTGTAGAAATTTCTAGACCAAGGAGAGACAACACAAGTACCTGACCTCTAGATATTCCTAAATTACATTTTGATGGAGCCTCAACAAGCAACCTAGGTAAAGCAAAATGAAGTTGTTTCTAAATAGGGAACAAGATGTCTTCAAAACGGATAACAAGCACCTCCATTAAAATGTATCATATAATTAAAAGTTTCTTAATGTTCTGCTCTTGATCAAGTGATTATATTATGCTTGCTTTTCTTAGTTCATTGCCAAAAAAGGCTAAGTGCGAATCTCTGCACAATCATAAATGCAGATGAGAAGAAGCTGCAGTTCATCCACTTGTAATTTGTTACTCGTGAATCTGATTTTTATCCTTATATCCATCATATTCACTGTAACTGACTGGAATTCAGTCTACTGCCCCTACTCACTATATTGGCCACTTCCCTAACCTTCTATTTCAGCTAATTAGAACTTTTTGATCCTAAAATCAATAAGCTACACTGGCATTGGCCTCAAGTCAATCTTACTGCATTAACGCTCTACTCACTACTGTACAGTCCCGGCTCATCTCAAAGCAACTTCTAGGAAAAAAAGAATTGAAGGCCAAACCTATGGCTAAGAGGCAAACACATTTGTGGTTTGGAGATTGTAGCTCAAGTACTTTGGGAGAAAATTCAAAAAATTGTCCTCCGAGACAGAGTTGTGCAGCAAGGATAGAGGCATCAGTAATATAGATGTGGAATATTGTATCTGAAAAACATTGCAGACCATTCAACTGAAGACGGACCTAATGAGACACTAGATAAACGTCAGCTGTTAACAAGGTATATGTGACAGATATAAACTAGAGAGAAAGAGATGCATACATCCACCTACAAATATTTCCTAGACATTTTTTAATAGTTCCTCGAGAGGCAACCCTGATAAACGTAAGATAGGATGTTTGTCAAGTATCACTACTAAAATGTATTTAGTAAAAGTATTCCTTTTGTTTTAATCTGACAATTATGTTATGCTTCCTTTCTTTCCTTCCTTGTTCAAAAAAACCTAGTACCAATGTCTATATATGTAATCATAATTGTAGATGGAGCAGAAGCTGCAATACCTCAACTTATCATTTGTTTCTCATGAATCTCTTTTCCCATCCCAAATTTTCCCTTCTAGATCCTAACTTTCCTGCTCAACTAATTTACATTTTCTGATCCTGTAATGAATAAGCTGCATTAAACTCGGTCTAGAATCTATCTAATGCATTCATGCCCACCTCTCAGCCTCGCATGTCCCAAGCAAAAATCTTATGGAATTATTATTTTACTTGAGAATTAACGTAGGAAATTATTCTAGCATGAAGCAACAAAATAAGAAGAATTAACGTAGGAAATTATTCTAGCATGAAGCAACGAAATAAGAAATCAGTTACCAGAAATTAAAGAAAGAGAAAATTGTGTATGGCCAATCATCCACAATCTAGTTTGGCTCCCATCTAATTATTCTTGCACAAAATCATTTTGGACTTGGCTATAAATTAGAAGCCTAAAATCAGTGTGTAATATCAAATACATTCGGTAAACATATTTTGCAACAAAGCAAGACAGTGAGCTATCATGGAGACATGTACCAAAAATTATCATGCCATTCCATGATCACATATGCCATTAAAAAATGACTGGAGTTAACAAGTGTTGCCTAAGATGACTGATCATCACTGGAGTTAACAAGATAAACTTGCGTCATGATAATAATGCATCTGAATGTTATATCAGAAAACATTATAACAATGAATTAATATTAATTGAATATCTGCATTTTCTTTCTATATTTTCACAACTTAACAACATATTGGGTATTGATCCGCGCAAAACTGTGCACATTAGCTGTTGGATTCTTCATGAAGTAAACTCATTTTTTCTCGAGTTTGATCAGCTTCCGTGTGATAAATATACAAGCAGGCTACAACAAAGATCTCAATTAAATCATATGTGCTTGAAGGTGTGGAATTGGTTTGGATGCTTACGCTTCTTTTGCTGCATTCGCCAGAAACATGCAACTGCTCCAAATCCACAGCTGGCAATGGCAATTGCAACAGCAGCACCAATAGGTACTGCTACAGCATTACTAGGAGTTATGTCCTCACCAAGATTTGATTGTGGCCTAGTATTTGCAGTTTGATCATTATCTGGTAAAGGAAATTTAATGTTCCGCCCATAAAAATCAAGAAGAAACTGGTAGACTGCTGTATTATTCCAATTAACATCAACATGTGTGTTATTATATCTCTTGCTAGAGATCCAACACGATGCGCAGAGCTGCTTTGGCGGCCATATCATTTTTGGAAATTTTGGATCACCAGTTCCTAGAGAAGCTTCTTCACCCATTAACCTCTCATTAACCTGAAAAATGGAAGTAAACACAACCTTGCATCATGCAATCTAGGCAGAAAATACAGTACATGGCACACAGAACGGTAAGCTCATGCAATCAATCAAGCTTCCACTTATCAATGGTATAAATATGCCAAATGATCACCTCATTGTGTGCACGCCAGAGCCAAAGAACAAACTCATTGCGAGATTTCATAGGTTCTCGAACCCTGATATTTCATTACCATCCAGTACCAGAACACTCGGTATTAGCAATCATTCTTTATATATGCAGAATACAGAGAACAAACTGATGCAACAGTGATTTCCTCAAACCTGGAACACATCTCAGAGAAATGCTGGCGACACTCCTCACAGATGAAAAAATTATGAACAAAGTCGCATATTGCAGTAAAAGTAGTCATACTCTCGCCATCTTCAATCCTTACTGACAACGAATGGAAAAGAAGCCAGAGGCCACAACTGCAGAGTCCAATAATGTATTATAAGTGTACAGCAATAAAACTATTCTTCTACTAACATAGAACCATTACTACTCTAAAAACTGACCTTGCATATGATACAAATTGAACCCTGAAAATAATTTTCATAGGGATTGTGTAGACCATAGGGATGCACATAGCCCTCCAAAATTCCAAATCTTGATTAATTTCCATCCAAAGTGTACACCTCAAAATCTAAGTTGCCAGTTCTAGTATGGGTCTACGAATGAGTACGAGGTTCTAGTATGCTGGTATGGCAAAAACAAGTTCTTGGGTACGACTGTATAATATATGTATGTATGTATGTATGTATGCAAAAACAAAATTATAACATACATAATTGTAAATTTGTAAATACAATTGATAGTATGATACTTCATCATTGATCAATGGTAGTGATAAAAATAAATGTCAATTGATAGTTCAAAATTTCAATATTATGTCATATATCATATAAGTCTAAGACGATTCAAATGAAAATCATTACAATTACAAATTTTGGAATAAATACAATCAAAAATTTGTATAATTGTCTTCAATCTTCATCAAAAGGATCTGGATCAAGGTCATTGTTTGGTTCAACATCATTTGAACCAAAAGCAAATGGAGAGTGCCACTCCTACTAGGTACATCATGTGTAAGAGCCTTGTCATCATCTATATTGACTCTAGCAAGCTCTACAATTGATGCATCCAAGTTGGTACACTCAGGGGCTATATCTGTTATGTCCCCTTCTAATTAGACACCTATACCTCAGTAGATTAGCCTATCATGTCGACCCTTGTAGGCTAATGGTTCTAGATAGAGGGTCACTTGGTCGAGCACTTGGTCGTCAAATTGTAGTATTGATCCCTAAAGTGTGGTGGCAGGGTGATTTGTAGCGTTTGCCATGATACTTGTGCTTAAATTAATGATATTCACCTTTTATTTCATCATCCTTGGCCTAGGGACCATGTGTTTTTAAAATGAAAGGGTCACTTTATATTTTTCAGTTACTATTCATTCCTAAAGTGAAAAAAGTTATAACTTAAGTGAATAGTGCTCACTTTATGAATAGTGTTTTTCAATGTTAAATTATAAATATGAGGAGAAAAGGTTCAACCCTCTTCAGGGGATGATTATTTTTGCTGAATGAACTTGGGAGTGTGACTTAGAGGAATAAGGAGGCTAGGGCTTCCTGATTTCTGCTGTGGGTGAGCCTGGGAGGGGCTTGAATTTTGTTTATGAGCAGCTTGAGGGTGTTAAACACTACCTTAAAGTTGCTGGTTTGAACCTGAGTGAACATTTGGGAGACTTCAAGTGTTGATTGACAAAGTTTTAGAGCTGATTCTTGAATAGGGTTTGCAGCCATAGTCTCTATTTTGGTCTGTGCTAGTGCTGTTCGTTTTTGGAGCTTTTTGTGGACTGATTTTGGGAGCTACAGCCAGCCGTCCCATCCTTGAGGGTTTAACAGCAAGCAAGAAAAAGAAACACCTCTCTAAAGAGGCTGCAATCACTTCAAAAAGAGGCACCCTTGCCCTAGGGAGCTCTCCAATTCAGTTTTTGGTGGGAGAAGTTCATCTTTCAAGCGTTGCGAGCACTTCATTGGGGTTTGGTACTGTAGCAAAACACTATTCACTATGTTGTATGGCTGTAAGTAAAATCTATGCCATAAGATTATCTTGTTTTGAATATGATGAAGTTATCCATCTTATGTAATCTATTATGTAATGAAGAAAGCATCTTTGGCTATCAAATTGAGTCATTACTTGAGTTATCTCAATAGATTAGTTTATTTAAAGTTCCTGTTGTATGTATATGCTTGTTAGTATCGTTAGCATTATTGGCATCAAACTCAAAAACACAAAAAAAAGGAGAAATACAAACTGAAATAAAACAATCAGACCTAAAGAATCTCAGTGAAAACAAATCAGCAGAGTGGTGGTTCACTACAGTGGTATCAAAGCCTTGATCCTGCCATCCTAGAGGGTCAAAGTTTCACATGAGAGGACATACTAGGTACTACACTCACAAAAGGGCAAAGCAAGTAGACAATTGGCAAGAGGGTAACCCGTTTGAAGATATACTAGTAGCAGAAATGGGTGACAAAGAAGAAGAAGGTCCACCACGAAATGAAAGAAGAAATGGAGAGAACAATGAAGAAAGAGAAGCGAGAAAGCTTATGAGAAACATGGGAACAGGACAGCAGCAGGTTGCAAATGCCTTGCGAGCATTAACAACAATGTTACAACAAATGAACCCTCTTGGAAGACAGAATCGTGAGCCGGAGGACAA
This sequence comes from Sequoia sempervirens, assembly GCA_007258455.2. Taxonomy (NCBI): domain Eukaryota; kingdom Viridiplantae; phylum Streptophyta; class Pinopsida; order Cupressales; family Cupressaceae; genus Sequoia; species Sequoia sempervirens. The sequence continues at coordinate 973,719,175 of VDFB02271358.1, forward strand.
TAGGAGTGTGGTTGGGACTCCTAGGGCTCAGAAAGTACCTTCACGTATTGCAAATAGGCCAACACGACCTACCTTTTTGAGAAATGAAGGAGAAGAGGTGAATGTTGAAGAAGCAGGTGAACTAATGTTTGTTGATGATATGATGGCTGCAAATGATGAATTGGAGTTGTTGACACCTCAAGTGAGAGAACGCCTAAGCTTTGACAGGTTTCTGAGTCAAAGAAGAGAGCATTACAGAGAAAGACCGAACCGGAGATCAAGAGGACAAAACAGAGATCAACACAACGACCTTATGCATGCCACCAACAAACTCGCATTACCTACATTTGATGGCAGTGGGACGGTTACAACTCAATCTTAGGTTCATAAGTTGGACACCTTCTTGAGCCTTCGACCTATGGCAAAGACAGATGCAATTAAGTATGCCACCTTACACTTGGAGGGATATATAGGTGATTTCCAACGGTTATCCATTATGGTTCCTAACATATCAGAAAGAAGACTAGTTGTTTTATTCATCAAAGGTCTATCAGAACCATTGAGAGGTTGGATCAAAGCTTTTGATCCCCCGACCCTACAGGAGGCTATGAGAAAAGTGAGAAGCATGGAACTGGCAGCTCCACAAAGCAAGTTCTCATCAAAAGCATCCTCTTCATACAAGGATGGCAAATCATTCTCTAAGAAGAATGAGAAATCAGATTTTAAAGGGAAATCAGCAGCCCCGTTAAACAAAGACACCATCGACGACTTGCGCAAGAAGTTGTGCTTCTATTGTAAGGGATCCTATGAGGAAAACCACAACTGTCCTTTGAGGCCTAAGGGAAAGGCTAACTGAATAATGTGGGCATTCTATGAGGATTTTGAATCTGAAAAATCAGACCAGCACACTGAGCATGAGGAATCCAAGGTGGAAAATTTTGAAAATGAGGTTGAAAATGACGCTAAAACAAAGGAGGAAGTTAAGCTTCAAGAAGCACGTCTCACTAGTATACAACGAGAGGGCTCTTTCAGAATGCGGGGGGTCTTAGCTAGGAAAAAAATCATTACCCTGTTGGATACTAGTGCCATGCATAATTTTATTGATGCTAAGCTGGTTGAGAGGCGTGGGATTCAAACTGAAGAATTCGAGGGCATAAGAGTGAAGGTTGTTGATGGCTACACTCTCAAGTGTGATAGGATGATTGCAGACCTGCCTATGTGATTATACAATTATGACTTTAAGCTAGATTTCTATGTGATGAATATGGGAGACACTGATATGGTTCTAGGGATGAAATGGCTTCATGACATTGGAGAGTTTACCCTTAACCTTCGTGATATGGAGATGACACGGTGGACAGGAGGAATCATGTGTTAAAAGCCATCCAAGATAGCAATTTCAGAATGATATCTCTCAGTAGAATGGAGAGACTCATGCGACACGACATGATCGAGTGGGCAGCTGAGTGTATGATGATGCCATCACAAGAGGACCATCAAACCCCTGTTTATCATCCAGACATACAAGAGTTGAGGATTAAACACGCTAAGGTGTTCAGTGAGATTCCACCTAGTAGACCACCAGACCGCAGTATTCAGCACATCATCGAGTTGGAGGAGGGCGCTGAGCCTGTGATTGTCACACCTTACAGGCATCCTAAGCGGCTTAAGAATGAAATAGAAAAAACTATTGAGTTGCTCACTATGGGATATATCAGGCCTAGTAAGTCACCATTCGCCTCATCCGTTGTGTTAGTGAAGAAAAAGGGTGGTACCTTGCGGATGTGCATTGATTATAGATTGCTAAATAAAAGGACAATCAAAAAGAGGTATCTTATTCCCTGGATTGATGAGCTAATAGATGAGCTACATGGTGCCCGTTGTTTTTCAAAAATAGACTTGAGATCGAGGTACCATCAGATTCGTGTAAGGAACAAGACATTGAGAAAACAACTTTCCATTGCCATTGTGGACACTTTGAGTTTGTGGTTATGCCATTTGCGTTGACCAATGCACCTACTACGTTTCAATCCACTATGAACAGGGTCTTCCAGTTACAACTGAGGAGGTTTGTGCTAGTTTTCTTCGACAACATTTTGGTGTACAACAAGACATGGGGTGAGCATATTGGCCATCTAGATGTCATATTAGATATCCTTGGCAGGGAATCTTTGTACGCCAAGGAATCCAAATGCGGCTTGGGTATGACAAAGTTGTTGTACTTGGGCCACATCATTAGTGCAGAGGGAGTGCAAATGGACCCTGACAAGGTCAGGGCTATCATCAAGTGGCCAATCCCTGAAAACCTTACTCAGCTTAGAGGGTTTTTGGGCTTGTGTGGGTTCTACCGTAGATTCTTCAGTGGGTATTCACAGCATGCAGCACCCCTTACGAATTTAACGAAGAAAGGGGCATTCGTTTGGACTCCAAAGACACAAGATTGTTTCAAGAAGTTCAAACAGCTAATGACTACTTGTCCAGTTCTTGCTTTGCCAGATTTCACTAGACCATTTGAGCTATAGTGCGATGCATCAAGTGAGGGAATTGGTGTAGTCCTTATGCAGGACAAACATCCGATAGCATTTGAGAGCAGGAAACTGCGGGGTCCGAAAAGGAGCTATAGTATCTATGATAAGGAGATGTTGGCCATTATGCATGCATTAGCCAAATTCAGGCAGTATCTTGTGGGCAGCAAGTTTGTTGTTAGGATGGATCATAATGGTCCAAGGCATTTCCTAGGATAGCGGGATCTCAACAATCGTCAACAAAAGTGGGTGAGCAAATTGCAATCATATGACTTTGACATTGCCTATGTCAAAGGGTCCTAGAATGTGTTTGCGGATGCCTTGTCTCATCGTCCACATTTGAACTCCATGATAGAGATTTTAGAGAACTGGAGACATTTGATTACAGCAAAGTATGCCAAAGACTCGGGCTTCTGGCATCATCGAGGGTTCAGTACAGGATGGTAGATATTCAGTTGTAAATGATCTTATCATTTACAAATGAAAGATTTTCTTGACCCTAGGATCAGAGATGAACACAGTATCCTTTCATGATGCGCCCATGCCCAGACATCCGGGGTATTTCAAAACTTACAAGCAGGTTTGGGAACGTTTCGCTTGGAAAGGACTTAAGTCAAATGTCCTTTGATATGTCAAAGAGTGTTTTGTTTGTCAGCAGAATAAACAAGAGCACGCCTATCCCGTTTGGTTACTTCAACCACTTCCAACTCCTGATAGGCAGTGGGAATGCTTGTCGATCAATTTCATTACGGGCTTACCGAAAGCCCAGGGTAGAGACTGCACCTATGTAGTTGTTGATCACCTCACAAAGTACGCTCATTTCTTTTCGACAGCAACTATGTATTCAGCTACATAGGTACCAGAGTTATTTTTTTGTGAGGTGTCCAGGTTGCATGGGCTACCCCGAAGCATCGTCAGCGACAGGGATAGTTGGTTCTTAAGCCACTTCTGGCAGGAGCTATTTAGGATTTGTGGGACCAAACTTACTTTGAGCACTAGCTACCACCCGTAGACTGATGGTCGGACGGAGATTGTGAACAAGTGGGTGGAAGGATACCTCCGAAACTATATAGCAAGACAACAAAAGGGGTGAGTGAAGTGGATTCATCTTTGTGGGTACTGTTATAATACCACTCACCACATGTCAATTCAGATGTCCCCATTCATGGCCTTATATGGGTATGAGGCACCCAACTTTCTTGATTTATTGTTGAGTGACAGTAGAGTGCCTAGTGTTGGGGATCTTGTATAGGAGAACCAAGATATTATGAGAGCTCTCCGTGAGAAAATTCAGAAGGGACAGAATCAGCAAAAGCAGTATGCAGACCAGAGGAGAGTTGAGCGTTCTTTCGAGGTTGGGGATATAGTGTATCTGATGTTGCAGTCCTATCACCAGTCTACCCTCAGGAAGAGTGGTGCTAAGAAACTCAAGCCGCGGTACTACGGACCCTTCAAGATCATCAAACGGGTAGGTGAGGTGGCTTATGAATTGGACTTATCAGCAGATAGCAAGGTACACAATGTATTTCATGTGTCACGGCTCATGAAGGCATTAAGACATCGTGTTGTTCCTTCCATAGTTGCAAAACTCGCCAATTGCAAAAACTCGCCAAGCCCAAAAAATACGGTACGGAAAAAACTCGGCAAAAACTCGGAAAAAACTTGGCAAAAAACTCGGCAACTTAAAAAATTGCTTAAACTTCATTATAAACGCATTTTTTTTGCAAAATTCAATGATAAGATGCATCCAATGAGTCAATAAAATGAGTACATAGAAGAAACAAGCTAAGTCTAGTTATATTTGATTGATTTGAAAGAAAATTAGATACAAAATCGCATCCTCATGTGGAATGCTCAATACACTGATACTGATAGTCTGAAACAAAATGAAAATAGCAAATTGTTTTTGTAAAATTGAAGGTAACTAGTGGAGAGTACATAGAAAATCAAATGAATTCAATGGGAGTTTGTGGGCAATGCCCCTAATGGGTTTGGGAATGCTCAATACACTGATACTGGGAAAATAGCAAATTGTCCCGGGAGTCAATCAGAGGGCGCTATAAGTCCGGGAGGTACGCCCCCGCGGATCGGGTCGAGGGGCGGAGCCCCCGCCGCCAAGCCCAAATTAAGACCTCCAAAACCACACAAACCTTCATGGTGTACATCATTTTGCATTAACAATAAAACACAAATTAAGACCATCAAAGCCACACAAACCTTCATGGAACACATCATTTTAGTGTTTTTCTGAAGCAGAGCACGCAAATGAATGAAAAAAATAACTCAAAATGCCTTTTTAGCTGGCTACCTGGGCATCTTCCAGATCGCGCGAGTTTTTTTCAAAAACTCTCCATACTTTTTGGAAAAACTCGCCAAAAGTACGGCGAGTTTTTCCAGAAAGTACGGCGAGTTTTTTCGGCGTACAATTGCCTGGAAAACTCGCCAGCCAAAAAAACTCGCGAGTTTTTGTAAACTCGCCGAGTTTTTGGCGAGTCTTGCAACTATGGTTCCTTCCATAGCCTTACCACCCCTAGATGATGAGGAGAAATTGATTCTGGTACCTGAGGCCATCTTAGATGTCAAAGAGAGACAATTGCGAAGATGGGTCATCAGGGAATATCTAATTAAATGGAAGGACTTGCCTATAGAGGATGCTACATGGCAGAGCGAGGACATTCTACAGAATCTGAAGTTGAGATTGTTTGGGGACAAGCAATTTTAGGGAGGGCGGACTATGATGTCCCCTTCTATTTAGACACATGTACCTCAGTGGATTAGCCTATCATGTCAACCCTCATAGACTAATGGTTTTGGATAGAGGGTCACCTGGTCGAGCACTTAGTCGTCGGATTGCAGTATTGATCCCCGAAGTGCGGTGGCAAGGTGAATTGTGGCGTTTGGCATGATACTTGTGCTTAAATTAATGATATTCACCTTTTATTTCATCATCCTTGGCCTAGGGACCATGTGTTTTTAAAATGAAAGGGTCACTTTATATTTTTCGGTTACTATTCATTCCTAAAGTGAAAAGTTATAGCTTAAGTGAATAGTGCTCACTTTATGAATAGTGTTTTCCAATGTTAAATTATAAATATGAGGAGAAGTTTAACCCTCTTCAGGAGATGATTATTTTTGCTGAATGAACTTGGGAGTGTGACATGGAGGAAGGAGGCTAGGGCTTCCTGATTTCTGCCATGGGTGAGCCTGGGAAGGGCTTGAATTTTGTTATGAGCAGCTTGAGGGTGTGAAACACCACCTTAAGGTTGCTGGTTTGAACCTGAGTGCACATTTGGGAGACTTCAAGTGTTGATTGACAAAGTTTTAGAGCTGATTCTTGAGTAGGGTTTGCAGCCATAGTCTCTATTTTGGTTTGTGCTAGTGCTGTTCGTTTTTGGAGTTTTTTGTGTACTGATTTTGGGAGCTACAGCCAGCCATCCCATCCTTGAGGATTTAGCAGCAAGCAAGAAAAAGAAACACCTCTCTAAAGAGGCTGCGATCACTTCAAAAAGGGGCGCCCTTGCCCTAGGGAGCTCTCCAATTCAGTTTTTGGTGGGAGAAGTTCATCTTTCAAGCATTGTGAGCACTTCATTGGGGTTTGGTACTGTAGTAAAACACTATTCACTATGTTGTATGGCTGTAAGTAAAATCTATGGCATAAGATTTTCTTGTTTTGAATATGATGAAGTTATCCATCTTATGTAATCTATTTTGTAATGAAGAAAGCATCTTTGGCTATCAAATTGAGTCATTACTTGAGTTATCTCAATAGATTAGTTTATTTAAAGTTCCTATTGTATATATATGCTTGTTAGTATCATTAGCATTATTGGCATCAAACTCAAAAACACAAAAAAAGGAAAAATACAAACTGAAATAAAAAAATCAGACCCAAAGAATCTCAATGAAAACAAATCAGCAGAGTGGTGGTTCACTACAATATCCCAATGATTCATTGCCCCTTCCATGTAGTCATCTTGCCTATATGATAGGAGACACAAGTTGGAATGGATATAAACCAAGTCTTCTACTTTATTTGCAGCCAACCAATTACACTTCACTGAGTGGATAAAGGAGTATGTACTTCAATTCCGTTCAGCCAAAGAAGAACTTGCATCATACTAAAATTGGAGAGAAAACCAACACAACTTAAAAATAGAAAATAAAAAAGAAATTAAAAATGATAATTACTAAAGTCTACAAATTTAAAAAAATAAAAAATGCTTACTTTGTGATAGAATCTTGATCGCAAGAGGTTGGAGGAACAAATAATCTTGCCCATGGGCGTACCACCATGTACAAGCATCTTCCTTGTATTTTTCTCGAAGAGCACAAATACTATGATCTTGTCCTAAGATGAACCTACCAAACTCTTTCCAAGCATTATCCACCACTTTTGGATTTGAGAAGATTTTTCAAAATGTCAACTTGTACACATTAGCAACTTCACTATCTCTTTATGATGTGATTCTCCATGCCAAAGAAAGTATCTTTGTGCTATAGTATTTGGGGGATAATGCATATGCAAGGAGATGCAATGATGTGTTCACCTTGTTGCAGCGATGATGAATGATTTTTTCCACACTTCGTAAATATATTTCTTCAGGATTGTTATCTTTTGTGCTATTATGACCTTTATTTTTTCTATCATGGAATCAAATCATACTAATGATAGGCTCAATGAGACTCAAGGCATAGTCCACACAAGGCCACCAATCATCATCTAGGATCAATGACTTGACCTTCTAGGCCCTCTCTAAATTTAATTGCTTCCAAATACTCCATTGGTGGCTGATGACCATGGTACCCAATGCCTCTCACCCCTTCACAAGTCATCTCAAAATGATCGTGTGTGACGTGAATCACATCTCAACAACCTAATGTTGTGCAAAAAATAAGTTAATAACACAATAAAATATAAGTAAACATGGCATAAATAAAATTTACCTTCAACAATTCCAAATTCGAGAAAGTTTTGAAAATGCCTTGTGACATATGATGGTTTGTCACAAACATTTGGATCTCCTCACTCTTAATGTATATAGCTTTCAACCACTCTATTTTAGTGCCAATTGCTTCCATCGCCAATTTAAGGGAGTGTATGGTACGTGGTGTCTAAGAAATGTGTGCATACCTTTCCTCAACCAATACATTTCCAACATTGCAATTTTTGTATTGTCCATAATAACTTGGACAACATTTTCAAGACGCACCATCTATGGACATGTTGTGACCTATTTCACACATCGCCCATTGCAATGGGGACCCTCAGTGGTTTGCTTTTAGGGTTTAGCTTTGAGTGGCAATTTCATAAGCTTCGTCGCTCTAAGAGTTTCAAGTCAGAGTCTAGAGTCATCACTCGAGCCAAGTTGAGAATTCAAGCCTAAAACTACATGTAAATGTCGTAGAAGTGCTCAAAAGACCCTGTAGATGAGGATCACCTATACTTTCGCTTAATTCTGACACTTCCTATTTTTTAGGGATTTTACTTTTTTGCTTTTTTGCTTTTTCATTTTTGGCACTTTTAGACCATTCTGGAATTTACTATTTTTAGAAAGTTGCTTTTATGCTTTTTCTATTTTTAGTAAGTTTCTATTTTTAGAAAGTGCTAGGTCCCACCAATAGAGGAGTCAAAGTTTCCATCTTTAGAATCAAAAGGCATTGAAAAATCAAGTAAAAATCAGAAAAATCCAATAAAAAGCATGTGAAAAAGCAAGAAAATCAAGCAAAACTCAATCAGAAACCATGCAAAAATCTGGAAAATCAGATGAAAAGCAGATAAAAAGCATGAAAAGCAATGGAAAAATCTGGAAAATCAATGCAAAAGTCATAAAAAAGGCAATGAAGAGGCAAGTAAAAGGAAAGAATGGAGATCACATGTGGCTGAAATGGCATAACGCTGAAGAAGTGCGCCCGACATGGAGAATGGCGAAAGTTTCATGAAGTCTGCCATGCCTAAGTGGAACTGGAAAGACATCTTCCAAGTCCACCCAAGACATCAAGAGGATGGAAAAGAATTTATAAAGTCCGACCTACCTTGTCAAAGGCATAAGGAATCCGCCCAACCTAAAATGGAGATGGAAAAACTTTTTCAAAGTCCACCATAAGGAATGTCTACTTAGCCACCAAGTCCATCATGCCAAGAATGGAGAATGGAAAGTCTTGAGAGAAGTCCGCCCTCACATAGAAAAAGAAATGGCAAAGAGTTTGAGAAGTCCACCCTTGGCAGAAAGTCTCCAAAGTCCGCCCTTGGACACGTCAAGGCCATTGCCAAGTCTGCTTGGAAGAGAGATGTAGTATGGAGAGTGGAAGGAAATACGCCAAGTCCGCCAGCCCATGAAGGAGAAATGGAAAAACACTTGTGAAGTCCGCTCGCCCACCATATGGAATAAAATTGATCAAGTCCGCCTAGCTTGTCCACCATGAAGTCCACCATCACTTGAAAATATGGCAAGAACACTCTAATATCCGCCATAAGAGGAAAAAGGAGAAAAAATCCATGGATTAAATCAAATTCGCCAAGATAAACATAAAAAAAAATAATACATGGATAAAATAAAATATTAAAGGTTGAAAATAAAAAAAATCATATATTAAACCTTTAATAATTCTCCAACACTAAGGAAAATTCGAGCTTCAGGAAAAATCTAAGAATTTTGGATAAAGATGAAGAGTGAAAAAATTAGAAACTTGCCTCGATAAACAAGAGTCTAAGTTCGATGAGTTTGAGAAACTGCTAAATTAATCAAATTTCTCAACCTTATAAGGCGTTTCAAGTCATTTTCAACTCACAAATTCGATTTGAGAAGAAATTAAGCTCTCTCAAGGAGATGAGAATTTCAAGAGATAAAATTTTTGTGAGATAGAAATTGAGAGAGATAGAATATTGAAGCTAAGTGATTGATTTTATTTTTTTTTCAAGGCGAAGAACCAAGGAAGAAGAAAAGTTTTGAGGTGAAAGTCAAAATTTTCAAAAGAATATCTTGCTTTTTCAGCAACAGAGACACAATTCTCGAAGTTTCAAATTGCCAGCCAAAGAGTATAATTCCAGAATTTGATAGAATTCCTCATTTTTATTTCAGTCTTTATCCTCACAAAATTTACGAAGTGTTCTTACTTTTGGCTTGCTTTTTCATAGAATTTAACCTTCAACAAGCTGAAAGTTGAAATTTTCGAAGAGAAAGGTTAAGTAAAATTAAAATCAAGGTTTTAAAATTAATATATTTTCTTTTCTCACAGGTTGATGACAACCCCCGGAGAATCGTCAAACAAAGCACCAATGAAGTTCACGAGCAAGGGAGTTCAATACGAGTAAAAAATCAATTCCAAATGGAAGAACGTCACAGATACAAACCTCAGACACATAGACTTCGAGGAATTCAGAAAGCGGATATACGGACTAAATGGACTTCTGCCAACAACAATTGCCCGCTGGATGATGCGGAATGGAATTGTCCAAGTTGTTGGATTTCCTCCGGCAATCGAGTGTGCTGAGTTGATGGTTGAATGCTCCAAGCATTACAACCCACAAGAAAGACAGATTGTTGCTCCTAATGGAAGAATTTTGGCACATCTTGGAGAAGCTGCAATCCAAGAGGCATTCAGCATTCCTCATTATGTCTAGACTTCATATAAAACTAAAGAAGAGGCCAAAGGAATCTTCGAAGACTAAATAGATCAGTGTGCCACTGTCATCAACAAAACATGGTTGGAAAAGCCAAGGGCTTCTGCAAAGAAAATGCCTAAGAAACTACGTCGAACAGACTTCAAGGAGGACTTCGGCAATATAATCTTGCTTCTGAATAGGATAATGGGCAGTCCTCAAGGCGCCCCATTCGAAACATGGATGTACTTCTTCATCGATGAGATCACCTTAGGAGTCAAAATGTTCAACTGGTCAAGGATGATCAGTGACAACATCCATGAGCATTTGATCAACTTGGAGAGGACTAAGTCATTTTATATGAGATCCTGTGTCATCTATCTATTGGCAAGAGCCTATAGATATTTCGGATTAATATGCAAAGGTGTTGTGGGTAACAGAAAAAATGAATTCAAAGTGTATGAATGTTACCCCCAGTTGCAATTGTCTGCCAAGTCTCATTTTAAAAGAGCGCCTGATGCATTCTTGATGTACATCATGAGGATACTACAAGGAAAGATGCATCAAAAGCTGACTCATGAAGCCAAGAGCCTTATTAGCAGATATGGATCCCGGTACATCCAGTTTCTGAGATTCACTTATATCAGAGTTCAAGGATTCACTGGAAACCCGTACAAGCTTCCAATCTATCCCACCCACAGAATGATTCTGCTGGAGGTACTTAGGCAACTGGAAACTTATCAAAATTTCCAAAGAGTGAAGAGCAAAGCATCCATCACTTTCTCGTTCTTCATTGGGAACATGGAAGAATCTTGCCCATTTGCACAGGCAACTAAAGGTGCAAAGCTAGAAATGCAGTGGTATCCATTCACATTGTACCGGTCTAGAGCCAATTTTGATCCCCACCATCACATCAGAGCAGTGAAAGGAAAGAAATATAAAGAAAAAGTAGACCTGAAGGACTACTGGGCCAATGCCGCAGATGAATTCGATGTAAGGGAAAAGATTATGGTCCAGATTGCCAACTAGTCTAATCAGAACAATAGAACTCTTCCATGTGCCAAACCAACGTGAAAATGATGGCAAGTATACACAGCCAAGTTTTGATGGAAGTCAGCCTCTTCTTCCCGTGCGATGGTTAGAACCGGAAATCTCAAACTTGACCACCTTCATGAGACCTGTCATCAAGTATTTGCAATGGTGGGCAGATTAGCAAATTAAGGAACTACGGCGGAAGGGTATGCCTTTGACATACACTCTGATGGGCGAAGTAGAATCTTCCTCCTCAAATGCTGGTGCATCCCAAGGAGATGAGCCAATTGAGAGTTCTAACCACAATAAAAGGAAGGAAACAAAAGGAAAAGAAATTGCAGATGAGGAACCTACCAGGAAGAAGCAAAGGCCAAAACCTCTTCATTCTGTTGTGTCCACAAATGGAAATGAAATTTTAGACATTGATGAATCTCTAGAAGACATAAGGATTCCTTCTCCTATCCCTATTCAGCCAAAAAACGAAGAGCCTCCATCTCCTACAGGCATCAAGATTTTGGAATCTGATAATGAAGTTGATATCCTGGATAGTAGATTTGAAGATGGAATGATCTCCGCTCTCAAAGGAATTTAGGAAATTCTAGATGCATAGGATATTCAAGAAGAACAAGACATAGAGCAGCCTACTATCCCAGATTCATTGAAGGAGACGCTGAAAATAAAAGAGCAAGAAGAAGTCCCAGAGGAAGATGACATGACCGATTTCTTAGCCAAATTGGAAGCAGTCAATGCAAGGAAGCCTGCCAAAATGTTCTCCACTATCCAAAGAGATGAAGTCGGGCATCGTACAATCCAAGTTGCTATACCGACAATTGACAAGTCTAGGGAGGAAATTACTCCTCGGGATTATGCCATTACCACTGTTGATTTGGGCCCTACCACGAAAGGACAAGAAGTGGAAGAATTGAATAATTTTGTTGCCACTATCAAAGCAAGGCTAGAGAAGGAGGTAACAAAGAAAAAAGAATATAAACGAGAGTTTGAACAACTCAAGGAGTATATTCAACATCTAGCTAAGCCTCTCAATCAAGCCATCTCAGCAACTCCTCCATTAATGAACACTTCTTAGGAGACTTCCGAAGAGGAGAAGAATACAGCCAAGGAGACCAAGGAATGGATAACCAACAAAAGTGAAGAAGTGGTGTGTTTGCCGAAAAACTGGCATTGGCATACGGGAAAACTTCCTCTTTGCTCTCAAGGATTGTTGCATTGGCAGAAATGTGGGATAATGCTCAGGATATTCGAGACAGAATCATTCTATGTCTCAAAGTGTTTAAAGGAGTTCCGAAATAGGAACTAGTTGATGGAAAGGTGATTGTAGCAGGCGCATCTTATGATTTCAGCAACTAGTTCTTGGCATTGATCACACGAAATGAAGTCCTGGAAAAAGTAAAGGCTGATACTATCTGAGTTGAGGGAAAGATGAAGGAAATCTAGGAGAAGATTCTATCTATGGCTACAAATGCACTGGAAAAGGATATTGTGCGAGCAAATGACATGCAGCTAGAAAGCTTGAAGTGCAAGGTTCAAGGAATTTTCTTCGCTACCACTGGGTCAATCCTCAGACAAAATTTGACTAAGGTAACTAATTTCCTATCCATCTTCCATGCCTTACAGCAGCAGGAATGAGAGTGGGAGGATGCCTTCGCAAAATGTTCGGATGATTTGGATCTGCAAGAATACAAGGTCAATGCGCTGCCACTTGTCACGAACGAGGAGGTCAGCATGATAGTTTCTAGATTTATCTAGTACAATGCCACCAAAGAAGATAAGAATGCGCCTCCCCACAGATAAGCTCTCCACTTCAATTCACTTGTTGTTAACTCATTCATCATTGACTGTATTTTGGGAAACCCTAATTAGGGTTGTTTACCTTTAATCTCTGCCATTGGTTTCAAATTGATCTTGGCCGTTTATTGTATTCTTGAAACTCTATATAAACCCACGCTCTTTCATTTCATGGATATAGAATAAGTGGGAGAGAGATTTATGAAATTGTTGCGCAAGACTACTTTGAGAATAAAGTTCATATTGCATGAGTTGCTTTGAATCCTTATATTTTCAAGTGATTGCATGGTTCCATACTTTTCTTCCATATAGAGTAGATTAAAGTAGTATTTGATTTGAATGCAAGTTAGATGAATGATAGATTGATAGTATAGATTGGTGGAATTTCGCTCATACTTTCTTTGGATGGATGATTTCCTTTCAATGCATAAAGTTAGACTGCGCTTGATAATGTGGATGCTTCAATTGCTTACTTTGAATAATATTGTTCTCTTGATGGTATCATTCTTGGTAAGAAAATCTTAAGCCCAAATCCTTGAAGATTGCACTTGCTTTGTGTAGTTGTCGTTTTTTTGTGGCGAAACAAAGTCATGTTCCTTAGTTTCACTTAGTCTTACCGTCTCTTGATTTCATAGGATTAGTATAGGACTCCTAAACCCTCATCCCTTTTTCCCTTTTTTAAAAAAAAAAAATCAAAAAATAAAAAAAAAAGAGCATTCAACGTCAAATCAACCTAAGTCCTTACTTTTGGAGTAATTTGCTGACAAGGTCCCTTTGTGATACCAGCATATCATATCATCCATTGAGCTTATCCACACCTTACGAAACATTAGAATTACCATATGATCTATCTTGTAATCTTAGCATACAAGGTAGTTTTTCAAGAGAGGATAGAGCGTCTTTGGACTCTTTATTCTAGAGTGTTCAGTGTGTCATAAAACACGCATCAACAGGACTCAATTAGGATTGTAGAAATGAATTATGCGTCCTTGATTTGCCCTTCACAATCAACTACCTTCACAAACATTGCCCCTTTGGGGGACACTGCAATAATATTTATTAAGGTCGGTTTTTGCAATCTTTCTGTCCATAAAAAATATTACACTTTGTTTCAATTTCAAGAATCCCTAATTAATTTGAGTGATGTCTCTACAAGAAAAAAACTTTTGACAATAAGATGGTGCACACTTTTTCATACCGAAGGCCTAGGAAATCAAAAGGTGCATCATTGATTGTTGTCATCATTTCCCGCCAATATGATGATCTCACCAAGTTGAAAGAAAGACCATTGGCATAAATGCAACGTGCATTTTTTTCCTCTACAACATCTCTTGTTTCATTTTGAAATACCTTAATCAATGGGCCTCTTTTGCGGGAATGAAAGGGATCTTCTTCTTGGATAAAGGGCATCTCCAAGAAAGGATGTTGGGAGGCTATTACTAAATCTATAGGTGTCTTCGTTGATGTTTTCCTTGCTAAAAGGATGAGATTTTAGTTTTGCTCCCACTCATAACATTAGCTTCTTCCTGTTTTTTAATGAATGCCATATGTTTTTCTTTTGTCAACCCCTTCTTATTTGGACCTTCATATATTTTAATCCCACACCCACTTATAGCACATAAGTGAGCTTTCACTCGACTCTATGAACTCTTAAATTGGACTCCACTCTCATCACAATTCAAAATAATTGTCACACCTCCTAGAAGTTGATCAAGCATCATAACATATTTCCATAAAGGAGATGCTTGATCATATTTTAATTGTTTGTTTGTTTCAATACCCACTAAATTTGAAATAGTGGCCATTCTAAATAGATTGTAATTTGTTGTTATAAGAAATTATAAAATTTTAAATTAAAAAAATAAATAAGTAAATTCAACTCTACAATATGTATAAACTAATAAAGTTCAAAACAAACCCCAAAATACATTATAAAAATTCTGGAAACTTGTTTTTTCTTGAACATGAAAAAATTCATCAAAAACTCGAAAAAAATCATTAAAAAACTAAAATAATCAATTAAAATACTTACCTTAGATGACTATATCTCCTCTGTGCAAGTTATATTCACCCCTTTCGCACTTTGTGATGAATCTTCTTTGAAAAAAACCAGCTACCTTTCAAAATATAAAAATGGCTTAGCAAGGGTGTGTTTGAGAGAAATGATGTTGTGTTTAGAATGTGAGAGGTGAGTTTTAGGTTTAAACAACTTTTTAGGGGCTTTTTGTTTATTATTTTTTTTTAACTGCAACCTTTCAAGGTTTGGTGCCTGCAGCAATGCCTGAGATCGGCCAGTGCGCATTTTAACCGCCCCAAGTTCCCAATGGGTACACAAACAGCGTATCCATAGGGAACCCAGGGTGGCCAAGACACTCCCTGGCCACTCCCATTGCCACTCCCACTCCTGAGACAGCTCGACTAACTTAGCTCAAAATCATAGCCCACTGAGTAACCTATTTATGTTAATTTTTTGAGTTTTTTTGGAGTTTTGGCTTCCACTAAAATAGAAAATTGGGGCTTACTAAATGTTTCCTGCATTACAAATTAGAAATTGTCAATGTTTTGAGAAGTTACCCAAGCATTACAATTTTCAGAATCTTTTGAAATAGTAAGGTTGGATCACCTATAGGTTTCCCGCAACATAGGTCCAGAATGATCAATGCTAACTAGTATTGTAGTATGCTATAGTTGTTTGAATCATTAAAAAATGTAGTGACATCAATTATTTCAGTACAAGAATAGAGTATGAGCACCTTATAAACTCCTTATTTTCTAATTCTATAGTCATACATTCAATAACTTCGTTATTTAAATGGCAACAATAATTTACACTAATAGCTCCAACTTTTTGTTCAATTTCTTTTCATTTCCATGACTAAGAGGCATTTTTAGCTTCATCCTTGTCTTTATAATCTCTAATTCATTTGACTAAACTGATGAAGCTACTTTTTAAAGAGATACCTCTCCAATCAAAAGGGGGATGTTGTGCTTTCTTACAAGATTTGGCTTTGATTTTACAAACTAAGCTTAAGGGCACGCAACTAGTGATTTAGGGCATGAGATTTGGGATGCAAATCTATAGGTTTTGGCTTTTATTTTTGTCATTCCCTTGCTTGCAAATTGATTGAAAGAGTGTCCCAAAAGAAAAGAAAAATCAAATATCTAATTTGGCCCTTATACAATAATATTGTGAAAATGGTATGTGCGATGAAGATTTGTGTGGTTTCAAAGACCTTAATTTGGGCTTGGTGGTAGGGGCTCTAACCCTCAACCTTGACCTATATTGCAACAAGATACATGTCAGAGGCATTGCACCCAACCCCCATGAGGGCGCTACACTTTGACCCCACTCAGGGCATTGCTTGCAGCCCACATGAGCAATGTTGCCCTTGAACCCCATCTAGGTCTCCACTCCCAAACCCATACCAAACCCGATACCAAAACTAGCAACTTAGCTATCAACATAGAAGTTCATATGTATTTGGAGGTTGAACTTGTTTTTTGGTTGTATGAGATGTATTAAACTCAAATTTTGAATTAGACATGATGGAAATCAATAATATGTTCTACAAATTCAATATATATGTGTTTTTGAAGAATATTTGTAAAACATTATATATTTTCAAATGTTCAGTAAATTTGCTAAGTTTTTCTCTGAGTTGTTACTAAGTCTCAAGTTTTTAAAAAATTTGGGCCTACCGAATTATTGTCAAGTCTAAGTTTTTCAACTATGAATGTCAATGATGAAATAATGATTTTTGCTTGCCAAAAACATTAGAGCAACATTGTAGCAAAATCCAAATCCACCACAAATCAGCACAATCATGATTCACGGATGGGATCACCCAAGATTGGAAACAAGATTTTCATCCTTAATCCCAAATGTGGAATTCAAGAGGGTTTTCGTCCTCTCAAACCCCAAACAAACCAAAGGTTTTCATCCTTAGATTCCCTATATTGACCAAATTGCTCAAATCTAAAAATTGGATGAAAAGAGGATAACTTGATTGATGAACACCTTCATTTATAGCACTCAAAAAATGGGCTCTTGAAATCAAATTCCAAAAAGTATTTGAAAATACTTTAATTTATTCTTTTTAGCATCCAAAATTTCTTTTTTCAATTTTAAAATTACTATTTAAAAATATTATTTTATTTTTTATTATAGTAATATTATAAAGTTGGCTTTAAATTTGAAATTATTGGGTCCACTTAAAAGTATTATTAATTATTTCCCTTTATTTCCTCTTTAGCCTACAAAAAATAAGGATATGCTAAGAGTCTTCTCCTTGGATCTACTTGAAAAAAGGGGATATAAGATATGTTCACCTACGTCATTGAAAAAAGTGTATACATTTTATACATGCTATTTGAAAGTTCAAACTTTACATCATGCCCATTTCACACTACATATTATGGAAGGCCAAAATACATTTGTGAATAGAGACTAGAAAATTAATTACGAAAATAGTTATTGGAATCTTATATGGCAAACCTTTAATGTAAGTGTTGAATTTGTTTAGGTAATGATATAAGAATTGGTCTCAAGTTTATTAATAAAATAAGATATGTTACCAGGTTCTCTTGTTGGAGGCCTTGTGCCCACTCCAAAACAACTTGAGAGCGAGAGAGACAACGGGAACACTCCTGGAGTGCCCAAAAAGCACCCCAACAACCTCAAGTTCCCTATGGGTTCACATATCAAAACTCAGGGTGATTGGGGCACTTTCACAAAATTCAACGCAATGTAGGCATAAAAATTTATTGAAAAAAACACTTTTTTTAAGCAATAACCAAATTTCACACCTTTCATTGTACACACAACTTCATTTCTCTCAAACACACCCTTTCTTAGCCATTTTTGTATTTTGAAAGGTAGCTGGTTTTTTTGAAGGAGATCAATCACAAAGACCAAAGGGGTGTAGATAACTTGCACAAAGGAGATCTGATCATCTAAAGTAAGCATTTTAACTTATGCTTTTAGTTTTTAACAAAAAAAAACAAGTTTTTGATAAGTTTTTAAAAGTTTACGATGAATTTTTTCAAGTTTTTTTGTTTTTAAATATTTTTTTTAAGAAAAACAAGTTTCAAGATTTTTTATAATGTTTTTTGGTGTTTGTTTTGAACTTTGATTAGTTCATACATATTGTAGGATTGTATTTATTTTATTTTATTTTAACCTTAAATTCTATAATTTCTTATAACAGAAAAATCAAATTGCAATCTATTTGGAATGGCCACCAATTCAAGTTCAATGGGTAATGATAGAAACAAAAAAAATAAAGTATGATCAAGCATCTCCTTTCTAGAAATATGTTACAATGCTTGAACAACTTCTAGGAGCTGGGGGCATTCATTTGGAATTGTGGTGAGTTAGAGTCCAAATTAAGAGCTTGTATAGTCAAGCGAACACTCACTTATGTGCTATAAGTACGGAAGGGATTAGAATATGTCAAGGGAAAAATAGGAAGGGGTTGCCAAAAGAAAAAATTATGGCATTCATTAAAGAACAAGAGAAAGTTGTTGATGTGAATGAAAGAGCAAAATTAAAATATCATCCTTTAACAAGGAAAACATCAATGAGAACAACTACAAATTCAATAATGGCCTCCCAACATCCTTTCTTAGAGACGCCCTATATCCAAGAAAAAGATCCCTCTCCTTCTCACTAAAGAGGCCCATTAGATAAGGCATTTCAAAATGAAGCAAGAGACATTGCAGAGGAAAAAGTTGCACGTTGCATTTATGCCAATGGTCTTCCTTTCAACTTGGTGAGATCACCATATTGGCGGGAAATAGTGGCCGCAATCAATAGTGCACCTTTTAGTTTTACAGGTTTTGGGTATGAAAAGGTGTGCACCACCATATTGGAAAAGAAAAAAAATGTAGAGACATCACTCAAACCAATTAGGCATTCTTGGATTCAAACAAGAGTATTATTTTTGATGGATAGAAAAATTGCAAAAAATCAACCTTTAATAAATATTACTGCAATGTCCCTCAAAGGGGCAATGTTTTTGTAGACAATTGATTGTGAGGGGCAAATCAAGGATGCAAAATTCATTTCTAAGATCCTCATTGAGTCCATAGAGATGATGAGTCGTGAAAATGTTGTCCAAGTCATCATGGACAATGCAAAAAATTGCAAGGTTGAAGGTGCTTTGGTTGAGGAAAAGTATGCACACATTTTTTGGACATCATGCATCATACACTCCCTTAACTCGGTGATGCAAGCAATTGGCACTCAAATAAAGTGGGTGAAAGCAATATACCATGAGGGTGAGGACATCCAAATGTTTGACAAACCACCATATGTCACAAGGCATTTTCAAGACTTTCTCAAATTTGGAATTGTTGAAGGTAAATTTAATTTAATTATTTAATTTATATTTAAATTTGGTTTATGCCATGATTACTTATATTTTAATGTGTTATACTGTTATTAACTTATTTTTTGCATGATCCTAAGTTGTTGAGACCCAATTTACATCACACACAACAGTTTTGAGACAGGTTGTGAAGGTGTGAGAGGCATTGGGTGCCATGGTCATTAGCCACCAATGGAGTACTTGGAAGCAATTAAATTTAGAGAGGGCCCATAAAGTCAAGTCATTGATCCTAGATGATGATTGGTGGGTTTGTGTGGACTATGTCTTGAGTTTTACCAAGCCTATCATGAGTATGATTAGGTTTGTTGATACAAATCGGTCATGTTTGGGGAAATCTATGATGGCAGTGACTCCATGATAGAAAAAATAAAGGTCATAATAGCACAAAAGATAAAGATCTCGAAGAAATATTTTTTTGAAGTGTGGAAAAAATTATTCATTACCACTAGAACAAGATGAACACACCATTGCATCTCCTTGCATATGCATTATCTCCCAAATATTATACCATAGAGATAATTTCTTTGCCAAGGGGAACTACACCATATAGAGATAGTGAAGTTGCTAATCAGTACAAGTCAACATTTCCGAAGACTCTTCTTAGATCCAAAAGTGGTGGATAATGTTAGGAAAGTGTTTGGCAAGTTCATCTCAGGACAAGATAATAGTATTTGTGCTCTTCAAGGCCAATACAAAGAAGATGCTTGTACATGGTGGTGGGCAAGATTATTTGTTCCTCTAGCCTCTTGCCATCAAGATATTATCACAAGAATTTTTTATTTTTTATTTTTTAACATTTGAAATGTAGACTTTAGTACTTTATCATTATTTAATTTATTTTGCATTTTTTATTTTTGAGTTGTGTTGGTTTTCTCTCCAATTTCAATAGGTTGCAAGTTCTTCTTCTACTGAACAAAATTGGAGTACATACTTATTTATCCACTTAGTGAAGCATAACCAGATGATTGCAAAAAAAAAAAAGACTTGGTTTATGTGCATTCCAACTTGCGTCTTCTATCACATAAGCAAGATCACTACAAGGAAAGGGCAACGAAACATTAGTACATAGCCCTTGATTGTACTGGCTTGGATGCACCTATTGCAGAGCTTGTTGGAGCCAATATAGATGATGATGATGAGACTCTTACACATGATGCACATAGTGGGAGTGACACTACATTTACTTATGGTTCAAATGATATTGAACCAAACAATAACCTTGATCTAGATCCTTTTGATGATTGATGAAGATTGAAGACAATTATACAAATTCCTTATTGTATTTATTTCAATTTTCAAGTTTTGTAATTGTAATGATTTTCATTTGAATCGTCCTAGACATGTATGATATATGACACAATATTGAATTTTGAACTATCAATTAACATTTATCTTTATCACTACCATTTATCAATGATAAAATATCATACTATCAAATGTATATACAATTTTGTATATTTAAAGGGATGGCCACCAATAGTCTGTGTGTTGAAATTAATGGAGACAACCATGCAAACATAAATGATAACCTTCAAGCTCTTTCGCTTCTTGTAAGTAGATCTACCACACTTGCTTGCACCTATGCAAGTATTAATGTAAAGAAAGCCATGGATATACCTTTATCCATGCCCACAATGGAAGGATGCAAAGGTTACAATGCAAAATCTTCTTTAGTTGGGAATTGGCCCTTGGTGGCTTACAACAGAAATTGTGTCTCTACGGCTTAATCCATTTGCTTGTAATACCCAAGGAATTAGCTCTTCATAAAATAAAAGTCATAGTTGTCATTGGGTCGGATGGTAGGGTATGCCTGCCATTCTGCCATATAGAAACTCTTATGTATATTTAACTAGGAGACACTAAACAACGGAACATGCAGATTATAAATATATACATGTGTATGTAAATGATCACTTGAGCATATATTTACAATATTTCTCCAAGTTTCCAGGACAGGGGGGGCAGGATGGCATAGGAATGGGAATTCATTAAAAGTATATAAAAATAACCATAAGTTGCAAAAAATATGCAAAATTAAAATGCAAAATAGAGAACACAGCCAACAATTGATAATTCAATGTCAATCATCAAATCAAAAATGTTAATGATAAATCAAAATGAATTTTATATAATAGTAGCATTACTCTGAATTGGATTGACTTGGCAAACCAAGAGTATAAATAGAATTTAATTACTTAGGATTTAACTAGGAAAAAATCGATAATAAAACTTTATTTTCCATCCAGCAGCAGATTTCTTTTTTTTGGGTTTTTAAAAACCAAAGTGGGGATCTGGGGCAGCAACTCCCAGTGAGGTTGGGGGCAGCACCCCTGGTGCACTCTCATGGAATTTGGCAGGTCAAGGGGTGCCCCTTTCACCAAGCCCAAATCAAGGCCTTAAAGGCCACAAGGACCTTCATGACACATTCTGCTTTGAGGTGTGAAATAACAAATTGCTTTTTGTTCATTATTCTTCATCTTTCATTCTTCCTCTTCCTTCTTCCTCCTATCTTTTTAGTTTTCCTATTCTTCCTTCTTCTTCCTCTTTTTTCAGTTTTGATTCTTGCTTGCAAAAGTAAATTTCAACAGTGCAAATAAAAAAAGAGGAAAACATAAAACTGAATGTGGGCTAGGGATTTTGGGGTGAAATAATATGTTTTTATGTTGGGGGTCCTTGTGGAGCCCCATAAAGGATTAGGGCTTTGTAATTTTATCTTCAAGATTTCTTTTTTGATGGGTAGGATACATCCTGACATCACAAGGACATACATCCTGACATCACAAGGACATTGGGGACACCAAGCCATCCCATGCAATGTCCCCCAATTTGAGGAGACATCCTAGGGACATTCCCTAGATTATTTTCAGATTGGGAACAAGGAGGGGATGTTTCATCCCCATTCCCCAAACATCTCGGGATAGGAAACATGGGTACAACCATAGGGTCTTGTCCCCAAGGTACATTGCATCTTAACATTGTCCTAACTAAGAACCATATTTATACAAATTATGCATGACAATCTACTTTTGTTATTGGCCAGCTTGACTCAAATAGTCATTCAAATTGTCCCTATCCCCCAAACATCTCAGAACAGGAATCATGGGTAAAACCATAGAAGTAGAAATCACAAAAGAAAACATGGTTAATCGCAAATCACTAGATTTTCCAATTTCTCCCCCAAAAAATTGCAACTTTTTAAATAAATCATAGTCAATGTTACTTTAATGATTTTTTTTCCTGCATAATCGTGTAAAAACCATGATAAAATCACCAAAATCATGGTTTTAAACAATTTTTTAACCATTTTCTTTTTACTTCAACCTGCAATTGTTGTTCACTTAGGGTTTTCAATAACAGATGCAGCAATTAGGGAAAAAAATCCCTTCAACTGTTGATGTTTTTAGCTTCGGGAGGTATTACTCCAGTCGGTCAGAAGTCAAGTCAGATTAATTATAAACATTTATTCAATTGCTGGGTCGGCTCAAGTGGAGTATGACGCCTGGACTTGTATAAATAGGAGACTCTCCTCATTCAAACATCAATTCATTCATTCATTCTTTTGTGACCAAGAAAAAGATTTGCTGCTCAAGAAGGAGATTTATTTCTGCTCAGAAATTCACACTACTTACAGTGCTGGATTACATTATTCATTATTGTATTCTGCCTTTTTGGCTTTATTCTCAAGTGCGATTTTCTGCACTATTGTACCTGATCTTTTATTAGTAAAGTGTTGCTGGGTTTTTCTCCCTTGAGTAGAAGGGTTTTCCCAAGATAAAATCTCTATGTTCGCTGTTCTGTGTTTACTTTTCTCCTTACTGTTCATATCTGATCCAAAATTAACATCAACCCCAAAGAATGAATGATTTTCCAAGCAGGTGTTGCTCGTATGCAGATACAACTAGTGTTGCCCATGTAGTTGATGCTTTGGGAATGTTGTGCATTATTTTAGGTTTCGTACATTTGTTTGCAGCTGCTGCCACAGATAAGGTAGCTTTATTTTATTTAAACAAATTATGCATGGCAATCTACTTTTGATATTGGCCAGCTTAATTTGTATGGTCATTCTGGCAAATTCACCTAATCTAATTTTATACTCAACAATAGATGCATAGGGGGCCCTCCCAGCACATGCCAAACCCCACCAAACCATCACATACAGAAATTCCATGCATATCCTTGTGTGCATGCATAGGGATTCTATACATATCTCTTGGCACCTGCAACATTCAGCTCTTTACAGGAGCTATCATATTATATACTCCTAACTTATAAAGAATATAGTAATACAGATAGTTCACATTTATATTATCTGCGCTGTGTTCTGGCACTCTTTTTTCTAATAGTCTGTTCTATTTGCTTCAAATTGAATTCTGCAAATATCTATACCCCACAATTGTTGTTATGCTTCCTTCTTCCAGGAACATATTTGCCAATTAAGAAAGCTGAATTCCAGATCACTTCTGGGATCCAGATCAGAATTTCTGAGATCAAAGACCTCATTTCTTGGTTAAAATTCTACAGAACACATGCAGAAGAGGTATGCTAGCTTCTAAGCTTATGTCAACTCTAAAAGGATAGAGATTGGATGTACCAAGGAAACAGAAAGGGCAAGTTGAGTGGACGTGGACGTCAAAACTATCAACTAAAAAATTTAAAGATTAGCATACATTGTATCATCCTAAATCTTTCTCAGTATGTACTTATAGTCTCAGCACAAATACAATGTACTATCAAGGTCCATTGAGATTCAAATTTCCAAATCTTAACATATTCCCTCAACTTTAAGAAATTTGGAAGTACAAACTGTTTTCTGTTGCAAATATTACTAATTAGCAACTAAACTTATTTAATGCAACATTATATAGGTCCATAAGTAACATAATATAAATGCCAATTATAAAACAATAAGCATACCTAAATCCTCGAGTTTCATTTTTGCTGCCACGGCAAAAGATCTGTAAGAAAAAAGTGGAAAGATAAAAGTCCGCAGTAAGAATATGACCAATAATTATCATTGTTTCAAGCACAACTAATGCTGAAGATTAACAAACTACAAAAAAAAACTAGCAAAACATTAGATGACCTAAGAAAACCAAAATAGCCAAAAAAATATTTGAATACTATGCAGATTCCAAGTCTAACAGGTATTTCTCAGATGAAGTGCTATCTGTGGCTGACCAGAGGGCTTGAAGGGCACAGATTGATAGAGCATGCAGAAAAGACGTTAGTGAGAAAGAACACAATCCTCTGTTATCAAACCTCTAAAAAAAGAACTTTAGGTCACCATTTTTAATTGGAGCAAAAACAAAATATCAAGGCTACGAACCAGCAAAAATGAATGGAAAAAATCCAGCAGTCAATCAAGAAAGACTCTAATGCCTGTAAATTGGCTTGCTTTCTATTTCTGCACTAACATAGGAAGGGATAACATCATATTCAGTTTTTTGCCAAAATGTCTTGCCATATGAAATTGTTAAACTTCTGCACATAGAACACTGCTGTGTATAACAAACTCTCCCAAAGTTACAGCATTGTTTAGCCGAGTTTCTTACCGAGAGTTGTCTCTCACCCATAGGGTTTCTCTACCTACCTACCTTTTGGTTACAGGTACTGGTACCTGTTTGTTGAAGACTGTGAAAGCTTTTCCTGGGAGTATGACGTGGGCTACCCCAGTGCCATCCTGAAACAGGCATAACACTTAAGTTATAAGCAGGAAGCAAATGTACTTTCTAGAGTCTCAAGTATTGTTTTCCTCCAGCACCTTGTTCCATTTAATTGAAATCCCTTACATCACTATTTGTGCTTGTATTTAGAGCATTTGATCGAGGATTTGGCCACATTTCACTGATGGGATCTCAACCAAGAGATTATTTTTGCTTGTATTTAGATCATATAAATAGGGCTTAACTGTTCTAAACTTAACGCCTCATTTGTGTTTAAGCAGAAGCACCCAACAATCTGAAGCTTCCAGCTTGCTTACTCCTAGCTCCTTAGGCTCATTCCTTTAATGACTATTAGTCTATTTGTTCTTGTATATAAATCATATAGTTTGTGGTTTAACCAAATTTAATTGAAACGGATCTCTCTCCAATGATTGTTTGTGCTTGTATTGAGGTCATATAAATGGGGTTTAACTGCTTTAAACTTATCCCCTCAGTCATGTTTAATAAAACTTGCAAGACTTTGGTTAGACTTTCACAGCTTTTATTAGATAGAATTTATTAAGCCATGCATAAAGCTTTACTAGGCTTTAGTATTATCCTTCCCTCATTTTTCTCAAATTAGTTTAAGTATCTTATGAAAATAGTTGTTCCTATCTTAGAGCCACCCTTATGTTATTATTATCCTGCTTGATTGTGGATGGATAAGAATCTATTTAATCAAAGTTTGTGCAAAGCTAGAAGAATGCTTTGGAAAAATCTGCTTTATGGTGAGACTACTGTAACAAATTTTCTTTGCCAAATACACCACTGATAATGCATTTGATATTTATCAGAGTTAATGTTCATACATTACCACAAAATATTCTTCTCTTACGTAATTTTCTATATATTTTCAGTTCTTTTAAGTTTTTTTTTTTTTTTTTTTTTTTAATCTTACCTTTTTAGAAAAAATGAATAGTTAAGTTCATTTTCTTCAACAGATACAGATTTCTACTCATTGCAAAAAAATCCAAAGGTCGTGAGACTTTTCTATTTTAAAGGGTAAAATATATTGATAAGGTAATATAGGATTTACAAAAAGTCAGCACTCTGCAAATTCGCAAGGGGGGCTGAAAGTGATACAGAAGGTTACAAATTGCCCAGCAATATCAATTCATTGCATCAGCAGAGAAACCAAATTCTATATCAGATAAATCATAAAACAAAACGGAAACTGAGAAAAACATATGCAGGGAACAACAGAAATTAAACCCAAGTAAGCATAGTATGCAGTAATATAGTTGTGACTATAAGATGAGCTATGTTACCAAATTGACTGTTTCCGTCTACAAGTTGTACTGGAATCAGATACGTCATGGAATTGACTGTGGGTTCAACATGTTCAGTAGAAATACATTGGCAGTGACCTCTATGTAAGCATAATATGCAGTACTATAGTTGTCACTATAAGATGAGCTCTATTAACAAATTGACCATTTCTGTCTAGGAGTCATACCGGAATATGATACAGCATGGAACTGTGGGTTCAATTAGGGTTCGGTTTGGAGCAGTTAGATTTGCCTGGAAACATTGCAGCTCAAACCTTGATGATTATAAGGTCAACGTGGCAATTCTAGAATGAATTCAAAACAATTCCAGCAGTTGGAAAAGGTCTCAATGCATTTTTGTTGACTCTTTGACCACAAACCCTAAACAACTGTCACAGCAACATTAAACTCGCAGCAATGTTAAACTCTACACATGCAAATTTTTCAAGGTGTGTTTGCCTATTTCATGTGTCAAGCACAGCATGAGGGGAAAATTAAAAATGTAATTGCATTTCTTGTGCAAGTCATCACAATAATAGATGGAAACAAGGAAAGGAGAAGAGCTTGAAGGCATGATGAGTTCTAACAGTTGAAAGCAGTTACAATAACAAGTGCAAATAGGGAAAGGAGAGGAGCTTTAAGGTATGTTGAGTTCAAATAGTTGAAAGCCGTAGCAGTAACATGAGAGGCCGTAACAATTGAAAGTTGTTTTAATTTGAAACAAATGACTTTCCACCTAGCTTACAGCAAACAGCTAACTCAGCCACCTACACACAGTTAGCCAGCAATAACCATGTATTCCATTTAATGACTTATAACCCATAGACCAATTTTGAGATTTATAAATTATAAACCATAGCAATAACCAGGCAGTCAACTGTTTGCAACCTATAATTTTGAGATTTATAACTCAATGACTAATGTAATTTGTATATTAATGATAATGTAAATTAAAAAATTGCATATTAATCAGATAATTTTAGAACTTTAATCATACTGCCACCGAATTTTAGTGTAATCTATGTTGATGTTTAGTTCAGTCTCAAGCTACATGACAACAATAAATATAAAATATCTTATGCTTTGTCAAGCAGGCCACTCAAATCTACATGTTAGATATACAATTTTAAAATTTTAATCATACGATCTACAATTTTTAAAACTTTTAAGATGCAAACTATAGATTCATAGAAGCTTTCACTTTCTCAACAAGGATAACACCACAAATTATAAATCATTTCTTTTAGACAAAAATTATCAGCCCATAAACTATCTCATACGTTTATTTGTTTGAGTTCTCAAATGTGTTGTTCAATGCTTGTTTTCCAAACTTGTTGCTTTAAGGATTACAACAGAAGCTAGTTCTAGCTCCATTGGTCAACTGCCCCTCAAAATTGGCCTAAGTTCACCTTTGTGGAGACATGTAGAAATGATACAACAGGTTCCATGTGGTGAGACATGTTTGAAAATGCAACATGTGTGGTTAAAGGTATACAAGTTCATAGAATACAAAGCGAGACTTGCTTCTACCCAGGCCAACATTCAGGAAAATGACAAAGAAAATGCTCCCAACTAGGATAAAGATAAAGGCACTATCATAATTTTTTGTTATATTTTCCTATAGGTTTAGAAAGTAACTTTTGTTACTACTTTGTAATAAATTAAAAGTGGACTTTATTCAAAGAAAAGAAAAATATGAATAAAGTTTATTTTTAATATGTTTTTTCAAGAAGCAATTAGATATCAAGAAACTGTTTCAGTTGTAAAAAGAGAAGGATTTTTTTGGAGGCATTCATTCCAGTTTCTATTCTTTGGCAAGGGTTATCCCTTAATATTTTTCCTTTCACTTTGAAATATCTACACAAGCATTTGTAAAGATTTGAAGAAGAGAATTTGAGTTCTACAAATTCAGAATACAGAAATCTCAAAATAACTTTGGGCCTATGATTTCACAATTGTAAAAAAAATTTATAAGTTTACAACACTGTTTGAAAATTTATTTCATGAATGCTATGTGGGGTATAAAAAGTTATCTATAAATCTTAGAATCATTTTTCATCTAGGTATTCTTATTCTTATGTCTAAGTAATATCTGGTGATTATCTTTCTATAATTATTCCCTCCTTCACATGTAGCTATATATGTTGCAAGACTTTGTGCTCATACTTTGTGTTTTTCCTCATTTTTTAGTTTAGTTGTTTACCTTTTCTGCATTCTAATTAAAAGGATACCCATAAATTTAAAAATCTATCATACAAGAGAGGTGCCCCACTCTAAAGCAGAGGAAAATTATTCATTCATAGCAACTTATCCAACTATTGGAATATTTTATGTTGCTCTTTGAGTAAGTCAAGGATTTTAAAAGAATACCAAAAGCAATAACAAATCTATTTACCAACACCAAGGAACCATGGTGTACATGTAACAGCTCATCAAATAGCAGAATATATCTAAGAGCGAGATTAAGCAAATACAAGAGTTCTCCTTAGAATAGAATATCCTTTGAGGAGAGGAAGGGATTCATGAAGGCCCCTTGCTTCTCTGTCTCATTAATGTCACAGTTGATGTTGTTGTAGAGAGCTACTCATTTTGGGTAAGGAATGAAGATGAGCCCATTAATGTTAAGAGAATGAGGGGATCATTGAGCAATGGGATAGGAAGGGGTGGTGATTTGTGAGGGTCTGAGGATAATGCCCCTAGCAAGGTCAAGGGGAAGTGTCCCTTGTAGGATTCTAGGCAAACGCCCATAGCAAGGTTGAGGGGCCTTAAATTAAAGCCTTTAACACCATAGGAACCTGTTAGTTTTAGATCAGAAATGTAAGCAAGCAGAAAATACACCGCAAGAACAATGAACAATAGATTACCCTGGGAAAACCCTCCTACTCGAGGGAGAAAAACCCAGCAAAAGATGATCTCTTATATATCAGATGAACAAGTGCAGAAATTCTGCATACAAAATAAGGCCCTAAGCATGGCCGAGTCTCATACAAAAAGATATGTCATTACTCCTTGCATCGTATCTTGAGTGCACTAAGTCTTGGATGATAGCACTACTTCTAAAATTCATATCTGCTGCTGCTAGGAGGTGTGAACTGCTGTAAGAAGGTGAACTGCTGCTTGTAGATGTGAACTGAATGAATTGATTGCTTGTGTAAATGGGAGGACTTCATCCTCTATATATACAAAGCTAGGCAACCTCCTCTCTAGGTCGGCCCTTAAAAAATATAATTTATATATGAAGCAAAGGCCGACCTGCCTTTAATTAAGGGAAAATAGCTCCCAAAGCTATAAAATGCTAACACTCCCTCTTAGCTAGGGAGGTATTTTCTAGATATCCTCGTCATGGAGTTTCTCAACATGATGCCCACAATGGCTACACCCATTTGTGGAAAACACATCTCAGGTTCATCAAAGAGTCTCTCAACGTGATGTCGTCATGGAGTCTCTCAACATGATGTCCACAATGGCTACTCCCATGTGTGGAAAGAAACACATCTCAATCTCAGAGATGTACAAGGGTTCATCACGGAGTTTATCAACGTGATGTCGTCATGGAGTCTCTCAACATGACGTCCACAATGGCTACTCCCATGTGTGGGAAGAAACACATCTCACTCTCAGAGATGTACAAGGGTTCATCACGGAGTCTCTCAGCGTGATGTCGTCATGGAGTCTCTCAACATGATGTCTCATCTTAGTCTTAGAGATGAACAAGCTTTCATCACGGAGTCTCTCAACGTGATGTCGTCATGGAGTCTCTCAACATGACGTCTCATCTCAATCTCAGAGATGAACAAGGTTTCATCACGGAGTCTCTTAACGTGATGTCGTCATGGTGTCTCTCAACATGACGTCTCATCTCAGTCTCAGAGATGAACAAGGTTTCATCACGGAGTCTCTCAACGTGATGTCATCATGGAGTCTCAACATGACGTCTCATCTCAGTCTCAGAGATGAACAAGGGCTTGCACCTCATATTTCTCCATCTCAAAGAAATATACATTACAAGGGCTTTCACCTCATATTTCTCCGTCTCAGAGAAATATACATTACAACAAATCTTCATGATGATGTGACTCCCTCTGAAGCTCCAAGTACTTGCATCAACCTCCTAACCTCCTTGTCCAAGATTGCTTGCAATGCTTGCCTTAGAGGAACAGTTTCCAATGCACACCTTTGGCACTACTGACTTGTGAGAGTTCAAGATTGTCCTTCTCAACCTCATCCCAAATCACCCTATTCTAAATAGGTTTGCAAAGCTTGCGATTCTGTTCTCGACAGCTAAAGAGGTCTTCCAAGGACTTTAGCACCTGGCCTTGCAACACTGCAACCCACTTACCTGAGACCTTCACTTCTTCTCAGTGAGTCACAGAACTCCCTCTTGATCCCTGCCTCAGAGATTGCAAAGAAATCCTCTGGAAGTGAACTCCCCTCCATTGACTGATCTCAGAACCTTAATCCTATTCCTGGACATGCTCTCAACTTATGTCTTGAATTCTCGGAATTTAACTCCCTCTAAATGTCATTTTCTCCTCTTTGAAGAAATTGATCGTAATGACAATTTGTATAGGTTCTCTGTTGTTTAGTGTCTTCATCTTTCTCAATCTTCTTTGTTGATGTAAACTCTCCATCCAAGGCTGATCCAACCTTGTGCCCTCAAGAGATGTCTCCAATGAAGATAAGTGCCATCAACTTAGTCTCATGGCTGCAAGCTATGTCTCCATGTTTGTTCATTTCTCCAATTGGCATGACTTCCTCACAGGATGCCTCAAGCTCTTCCTCCCTTTGAATTCATTATGCAATCTCTCATCATCCTTCTGCGCCTCAATCCATCCTGCATTTTAGAGAGATTAATAATAGTTCATAGAATCAAACTACCCCGATACAAACACGTAGACATCTAGCAAATTTCATTAGATATAATAATTAAGGAGAGATAATAGAACTTATCTTTGTAGTAGTAATTGCAGGCAACTCTTCTGGTATGGCAGTAACAGCCAAAGCCACAGTAAACAAACAACTCCAATAATGGAAGTGAGTGCCTCCCCAAACTCATTCAACTTTTTCCTTCAATGGTGTATCTTCATCATGTTGAGATGCCTCATGGATCTTCATCTAAAGCGGACTCCTTGATATTAATTCACATGAATATTGGCAATTTTGTAGCCTGACACTTTATTTGCTTGAATATTAAACTTCAGATGTTAACCATAAACTCTCCCAAACAAGTACCAACAGCAGCAACCACCAAGATAGACATTTCATGTCTTCACCAATCACCTTGGTGAATCGACCACATGTGCAAATACAAACTTCATAATCACAGTGTATGTCAAACTCCTTCAGACTGCTTAAACAAATCTGATCAAATCTTTTCTTAGACCCGCTTTGATACCATGTTAGTTTTAGATCAGAAATGTAAGCAAGCAGAAAATACACCACAAGAACAATGAACACATAGATTACCCTAGGAAAAGCCTCCTACTCGAGGGAGAAAAACCCAGCAAAAGATGATCTCTTATATATCAGATGAATAAGTGCAGAAATTCTGCATACAAAATCAGGCCCTAAGCATGGCTGAATCTCATACAAAAAGATATGTCATTACTCCTTGCATCGAATCTTGAATGCACTAAGTCTTGAATGATAACACTTCTAAAATTCGTATATGCTGTTGCTAGGAGGTGCGAACTGCTGTAAGAAGGCGAACTGCTGCTTGTAGATGTGAATTGATTGCTTGTGTAAATGAGAGCACTTCATCCTCTATATATACAAAGCTGGACAGCCTCTTCTCTAGGTTGGCCCTTAAAAAATATAATTTATATATGAAGCAAAGGCCGAACTGCCTTTAATTAAGCGAAAATAGCTCCCAAAGCTATAAAATGCTATATATGTTGCAAGACTTTGTGCTCATACTTTGTGTTTTTCCTCATTTTTTAGTTTAGTTGTTTACCTTTTCTGCATTCTAATTAAAAGGATACCCATAAATTTAAAAATCTATCATACATGAGAGGTGCCCCACTCTAAAGCAGAGGAAAATTATTCATTCATAGCAACTTATCCAACTATTGGCATATTTTATGTTACTCTTTGAGCAAGTCAAGGAATTTTAAAAAATACCAAAAGCAATAACAATTCTATTTACCAACACCAAGAAACCATGGTGTACATGTAACAGCTCATTAGATAGCAAAATATATCTAAGAGCAAGATTAAGCAAATACAAGAGTTCTCCTTAGAATAGAATATCCTTTGAGAAGAGGAAGGGATTCATGAAGGCCCCTTGCTTCTCTATCTCATTAATGTCACAGTTGATGTTGTTGTAGAGAGCTACTCATTTTGGGTAAGGAATGAAGATGAGCCCATTAATGTAAAGAGAATGAGGGGATCGTTGAGCAATGGGATAGGAAGGGGTGGTGATTTGTGACGGTCTAAGTATAGTGCCCCTAGCAAGGTCAAGGGGTAGTGTCCCTTGTAGGATTCTAGGGCAATGCCCATATCAAGGTTGAGGGGCCTTAAATTAAAGCCTTTAACACCATAGGAACCTTCATGGCACATGCCATTTTCATAATTTTATCACTATGTTTTCTCTATCACCAAGTCCTCCCTATATCAATATTTCTAAAAAAATATTCACTCTTTAGAGAACTAATAATGAAGCTGAAGAAATCTTCACTCTATGTTTTTTAGTTAAAACTCAAGCCTATGGGGTAGGAGTAGGTGAAGATGGGATGAGAGAAGCATCGAAGGAATCTAATGGTTGTTGTTGTGGGATTGGCAAAGGTTGGAAAAGAGTGCATGAATCAAGCATAGCAAATTACAAAGGGGTTTCATCAGCTTGTACTATAGGGTTGATATTAGGAGGAGAATTCACATCTATTGGATTTTGAAGCTTCTTGATATCCAACTTCTTTCTGAGAGCATTATCCCAACCACAAGGAGCCATAGGAACTTGCCTCTTAGTTAGATCATCATCATCTCTGCCACTTGTTGACCTACTCTTTGCACAATTAGTATAAAAAGAAGTAAATTGAGAGACTGGGCTAGTCTCTACCTATTTTAAGCTTTGTGATGGCCCTTCCCTACTTGTATCCTTATCGATGTTTTATATTTGCCAATCTTTTTATTAAGCCATGCCTTTGACCTTTGTAATACATACTCAGTTCTTTCTTTGATATTAGGCATTTCCTTATTGGTCCAGTTAATGGGTGGTCATGGCATCATTTGGATCGATTCTTCATAGATAAGATCAATTAGATCACTCTCATCATCAGGGATTCCTTGAGTTATCCATTTGGAGTTGAACACTCTCAACTAGCCCAAAGTCATCTTCATCCAATCTCTTTTTCTAATCTCAAAATCATTCTCACAATCTTCTCATTAGTCTTCCATATGTGTGATGTGGTGATATTGTGGACCAAGTTTGAGATTATTCTTAACATAGTCCTTGCTATCAAATGGAAAAACTTTTCTCATAAAAATGCAATGTTATTTTGACAAGAGTCCTCTCAATATCTTATGTATTAGATGAAGACTTGCACAACTAATAATTGAGACTAATTAGAAATGAAAATGCAACCACCTTTTCTTTACATCTCTTAATAATTTCCCTAATTTGTATGCATAACTCAATAAGGACAATCTTATCATTCATAAAGCATGGGAATTTGTATGGCACACCTTCAAAACCTCCAATCCCATACTTTGTTATTAGAGAAGTTACTTAAGCAAATATTCTAACTCCGATATCTTCATTACAATTAGCATGGTGAATGCATCGTTCGCCCTCCTAAATTTTAAGTTGCTCTCCTCTAAAACCAATTGAGTAAAATAATCATAAATTTGAATTGTTCTATCAAATACTCCATGAGTCTTATGACCAAGCCACATCTTAGTACTTGCTATTGCATAAAATAAATATGAAGTGATGTAAACGAAATTGGTTCTTTTCAAGATTAACCAACTACTCGCGAATGTTATCACTTATGATATCTACCCAATCAACAAATCATTCTCCTTGCCATATAACATTGATAAACAAGCACATCCAAAAATTGAAAGTATTTGTTTCATTAAGATCCACGATTCATTTCAGCAAGTGATTGTCTAATATATCTTCACAAAAGCTCAACTAGTTTGCATCAAGTAAAACAGAGGAGCTAGTTTATGTGCATTCCAACTTGCACCTCCTTACTCACAAACAAAATGAGAACAAGAGGCAACAAAGTTGTGAGATGTGTTGGAAATCATGTTAGTGTTCACATATTTAATTATGTGTAACAAATACTATAATGTGGGTAGTTGTTTGTGATAATAATAATGTGAGTTATTAATACAACTCACGTAGAGTATTTGTAAGGATTTGAGTTGTTAAAACAACTCATTATATTTAGAAGAGTTGTTATAGGAGGTTTCCTATAAAATAGGATAGTCCAATCCTATAAATATGTAATATGCTCGAACAAAAAAGATATGAGAGAGTATTATTTGTGTGCAAAATCTGCTCATCAAATCTCTACCCATATTTCTAATATGGTATCAAAGCACAGGTCGCCCCTAAGTTGTTCTAATATTCTTGGACCCGCGTATTTACATTAGCACTCTATAACATACTCAAATCTGAGTCAAGCTATTCAAATGTAAGCACAAAATTTGGGCGCTTCAATGTCTAAGAACTTGAATTAACATAGAAAACATTACAGATCGATACTAGGCATTGTAGATTGTAACAATTTTTTATCTATCACATGGATCTAATCTATGGTGTGGAAGTTTGAATTGATATAATGTATGCTTGAAGATTTGTTTGTCTTCACTTGTTGATGCTTGAGGAGATCATTGACTTCCTAGAGGATATGAGCTTTGTCACGCATTGAGGGGCAGAGGGCTAGAGATGAACCCGTGAGCGCTGCACATATACTCCAGTTCAATAAAGACTTCCACTGCTCGACCCCTTTATTTTGTTTGACATTGTAGACTTGAGAGATTGTGATTGTGGGTGATCACATTGGTGGATCTGTTTATTTTGGCTTATGGAGACCGTGCATTGATCGGTGGATTGTCTCTAGTGGCGCATTGGCATCGACATCAGCATCTCCATAATTGGCAGGGTTTATTGGAAGCAATCTCAGTTTGCTTGTGCCTTTCTTCATTGCATCGGCCCACTCTATTTCCAGAGCCCATAAAACAAATGAAGTGAACAATAGAAACCCCACAATGGTAGCAGATTAGTGCCACAAAAAGGAACGATCAAAGGAGGATAGTATAAAGATAGTGGAGTTTGTTTGGAGAATCTTTGAAACACAGAGAATGCAACGATGAAAACACAAAACTTTGGCAAAAACAAAGTCGAGATCTGAAGTTATCTGAGCATTTCTCTATATGTCTAGTTTCTAGTTCTGCTTACTAGCAAAGATCTGAAATCTAAGAGTTTCTATGTCACTTATCTTTGACGGTGTGTGGCGGAAAAATTGCAATAATTCCATGTAAATGATATCCATTATGTGAGTCTTATGTTGTGCTCAGCTATTGATATGCATGCATCCTTATCAACTTTTACAGTTGGAGGAGGAGCATCTAATGCATGTCGTCCAAACTGTGATCTTCCATCTTCACCACATAGGTGTCAAGGTCTTTTTTTTAATCTGTTTAATTTTTAATTATATAACTTAATTAGTATTGTGTCCAGTCATTTAAATTTTAAAAAAAAATTATATAAAGTCTATGTCTAAATTTTGTGTTTCATGATAGTCCTTCTATCAATATCAAATTGTTATCATAGATATTGTAGTGTGAAAGTCTAGTAAAAATGTAGTATATAGTCAAAGTCAAGTTGTGTTATTTTGTTGAGAATAGGATCTGTTAGCTCTCAAAAATGCAGGCGGGATGCCTCAAGAGGTTGCCAATCTCTTGATACGTTTTAGGGTAACAGACAAGGTCAAATGAATTAAACCTTCTACTCTTCAGGTGTTGCCAAACCTAGGCGGGTGTACCTATCTGAATTAAGCAGACTTGACTTATGATTATCCTTCTTGCAGTGACTTGTCCACAATGGCAAATGGAAGTGAACAAATGAAATCAAACTTGGTACGAATAGCAAGAGCAATCTTCTAATCTAAATCCTAAAGTGTTCAATTAACAGATATAAAGAAACTGAATGAATCCAAATGATGAAGTGCAGAGACTAGTGCCTTATTGGGTATGCGGAGTCAAATAAAATCAAGATGAGCAACACTTCTCTGGAGAAATCTTAAATTATCTGGCATATATTCTGTTTACAACTTGTATAAACATGCAATATTGTAACTACTAAGCTCTTCTTTAATAATCCAGATGAATCTCTCTAATCACTATGATCAACTAAAAGGATTTAATCTTTGCTTGAAAGAACCAATCGATTAACCACACAGATACAGCAAATGTGCACTGATAAACTGAATATAATCTTGTTATATCAATTTAAACAACCAGAAAGCATCAATCTTGGAGACAGCTTAGCAATATTTTCATTAAATTCAACAGACAATTGACACCAGAAATGAGCAGCAACATTAATTGACTTTCATAAATACCTCCATTTTGAAAACATATATCATAGTCTCTGATCTGAGAATGTTTATTCTATTGTATCCATCATCTACCTACTGTATATTGAAAATCTAATAACTGCTTCTTATTTTACAATCACAAAATGCATATTTATACACCAGCATGAGAAAATCATAACACTTCGAGATCCCATGTCGGCCTACCACTGAATTCGGGCTCGTATCATATCGGCGAGCAACATTTGAATTTTATTAATCAACACTGGAACAATCACTGAGACACATCGTAGTCATGCCGAAGGCAATAATATCGCTGTCAATTGTCCCCAAGCTCTTTGTGTTTCGCTATGACCTATCAAAGTCGGAGAGATGTCATATAGATTACTTTATGTTTCCCTGAGATGTGTTCTTTCGTTTTACATGTGTCGTTGTAACATCCGATATCAAGGAGAAGTCTAATCGGTTATATCCTTGTCTTATCGAAACACCCCGAGCTCACCTTAGATTGCCAAGACAATATTAATCTCACACCGATGGAAACCCTTTGTTCTATCGGTGAGACCCACCGTACTCGCCAAGACCATACTCCGAAGTCACACTAGTCTCACCGAGGTGTTCATTTTATGTTGGTCGGTGAGACCCCTTTAAATTCACTATGACTTATTCCGAAGAAGACATCTCTCACCGACGAGCCTTTTGATAGAAACCTTTTGTGTAATGTCGGCGAGACCTACGGTCACTCGCCAAGACCTCGCTCCGATATTTGCTTAGTCCGGCCGATAAAACTCCTCCCGATATGTATTTTCCTATCGGCGGTCGGCAAGACTAGGTGAGTTCGCCAAGACGTTTAATTGAAGGAAAAACTCTCACCGATGCATCACCATATATGCCGGTCGGTGAGACATAAAGCACTCGGTGAAACGATATACCGAAGACCAAACTCCTGCTGAAATGTTCCCTTTCTGTCGCCGAAACAATGAAAATGTCTTGCCGATAGCTGCCGGTAGATGAAATCCAATCGCCATGATATCAGAAACATCTTGCCGACAGGCAATACAGACGTTTATAAGCAGAAAACGCAAAATGGATCGGGGAGACCCCGGTATTCTCATGCCGATACGAAACTAAAATGTGAAAATGCAGACTCGATGGATTTTATGGGGCAAATATATGCAAAGTGTGAGCAAAATGATATGAAGACAAACCCTATGCATATGGTGATGACAATTTTGGAAACTCAGGGGTATAAAACACTTGTGAAATTATCCAGAATTTTACAGTTCCAACAGGATCTATTTTTTCCTCTTCAATGTATGTCAAAAATTCTAAGTGTCAAAAAATAAAAACTATTTCAATTGTAATTGGAGTGCATGATCGGTGGTACCCAACACTCCTAAGAAGTTCGCATCAAGGGGGGGAGGAATATTCTTTCTTCACAAGTGATGAAATAAAAGACAAATTTATTAAGGAGCAAACTAACTAGAGGATGGAGGCACAGGAGGTTGGAGGACAATTAGCATCCTCTTGTCAGTCACCAATGATGAGGCCACTCATCAGCTTTGGTGGCATTTTATCTTCAGTATGCAATGTGATATGATTTGTTTTTTAGTATTCCTAGTTGTGTGAATAAGTGGAATTTCACATTGTGGGGGGGAATAATAACCAATGTTTCATTCCCTCTTGTATGGGTTTTCCCTCTAGCATAGTGGTGAATAAAAGCACCAGAGTAAGTCAGTTCATGGATCTTGAAAGGGTTTGTGGGAGGATCCAGAAAACCACATGAGGTGGACAGTTGATGGGTTCCTATTCACATCAAGGTTTGTGGTAAGCCTGTTTAAAACCATGGAAGGAGAGAGACTTTCATTTGAATCAAGATAATGAGCGACAAGAGTTGGTATACTGTAGTTGGAAGTGCTAAGGTGGAGAATGTGGACATCGTCGATATTGTAAACAATTGTATAGGAGAGCAGCTAGCTACAGAGATCCTCTGACTGTCAGACTTCTTGGATGTATGGTCAGCTGGTGATAAGTTCACTGGAAGTGAAAGAGGGATAATTTCTCATATGTAGGTGATCATGTGCAGCAAGATCCAAATAGCAGTATGCAGACCTAAAAGTATGCATAGGCATACGATTATGTTTCCAAGTAGTGCAATGATCTTTCTCTCCATGTTCACACTAAGGGGGGGATGTTGGAAATCATGTCAGTGTTCACAAGTTTAATTATGTGTAACAAATATTATAATGTGGGTAGTTGTTTGTGATAATAATAATGTGAGTTGTTAATACAACTCACGTAGAGTATTTGTAAGGATTTGAGTTGTTAAAACAACTCATTATATTTAGAAGAGTTGTTATAGGAGGTTTCCTATAAAATAGGATAGTCCAATCCTATAAATATGTAATATGCATTGAACGAAAAAGATATGAGAGGATTATTTGTGTGCAAAATCTGCTCATCAAATCTCTGCCCATATTTCTAATAAGATGTAGACCCAAAGAGAACCAGCTCAGCTGTTTTTGCCAAATACTTTTATTGTGAGTGGCAATGGAATTTCATGTGGCTTTTCTAATCTTCCTATATCATCTAATGTAAATGATGATGATGATCCATATGGTGTTGATTAATAATTGTATTATTGAACAGTGAATATCTATCATGACATTCAAGTTTGACAAATTGATAATAGATATCAAATTAGTATATTGTATTTCAAATTTGTAATATTTATGGTAGTTTCGTATAGCATATGCAAAATATGTAGTACTCTGAACTTAATTCTTGTTTTTAGACTGTAAATATGTATATATTTAGGATTTTTATATGGACAAACCCAGACCTTATCCAACCCCAAAAGATAATTGATGTACCAACTTACCACACCAATATTCCCATATCTGATTCCACTTCAGCTATTTAGAATATTTATTATTTTATATGTTTTTTGTATGAACCAACCCAACCCCAAAAAAATTGCTGAATCTGCGTGCTAGATCACAATACCAAAACCCAAACCAGCAACTTAGATTTCAAAAAAGTGCTCAAAACACAACTTATTTTCATCCAACTACAATGCACAATCTAACAGTGAGAATCAAAATACCAAGGATAGATGGGAAAACTGGCCAATACTCACCTCCTTGAGGTTGGAGAGAAATACTAACAGAATTATTGTTTTCAAAAATGAAATATTCACCTTCTAAACATATTTCATAGTTCGGCATCAAATCAGGTAGAAAAGAAAGAGTAAATGTGAATGAAAACTACCCAGTACCCACGAGGAATTTCTTTTCCACAGACATGCAGGTTCCTGAAAGCATCTTTTTCACGGAGCTGTACTCGCTGTTCACTATCACTTGACCATGGATGTGAAGGCCAAAGCTCATCAAAGTTCACTAGTATCTCCATACTGCCTCTTCGGCACCTGAACATTAGTGTTGTGTTGTAAGTAAAAATATAACAGCAATAGCATTAATCTTACACACCAAACCATGCGTAGAATGCACCTTTTAGATGGATGATGGACTGCTATAACTTGCAAAAATCTTATAAAAGACACCCGTGCATCAGAATTGATTGCCTGCAATGAAGAGGATAACTTAATAATAATCTGAAATGTAACACAAATAACAAACAACAATATTGAAATACAGAACCATCAAAAGAGATGAACCTTATTGTCCACAAAGATTTCAAAAATATTTGCAGTGGCTTCCTCGATATCATATATAGATCGCGCGACCTTCTCTACCAGAGAAACATTAAACAAACTATCTTAAATTTGTTTCAATAAAATTCAAATGGTAAATTTTGCTTAAATTAAAAAAATCAAGTTCCAATTTTGTCAACAGTGAAAATGCATTGGTATCATTGTTTATAAATTCAACTGCAAGATATCATATAAAAAAGTATAGAATGTACCTCTACAGGATCAGAAGCATTTGCTGGTAATTCATTTTCAAATTTCTCATCATCCAAATTATATGACCTATAACAAATAACTCTCATTGTTAAAGGCAATTGCCATTCATCAATAGGTTTTTTTTAAGCAATATTTAGTAGTGCCTGGGTTAAAGAATGTATAAAATGAAAGCATCTACCTAAGAAGATTATTTCAATAATAGCCATCAGAAAAAAAAAATTATCCATTGTTTCATATTGTCTTTAAAGAAAAACGGCATTTCCACTGTTTTATCATTTATGTGACCTTTCAAAATAAACAGCATTAATGATTAATTTATGGTCTTCATTGATTTACATAAAACTTTGAACATGCTTATCTGCAATTCAACCAAAAGGCCCCTTACCACTGACATTGTTTCTGTCTCAATAAAATTACTCCCAAACAATTTTTGTTTACTTCATACAAGATTGACCCCCTAGATAATGTCTGATCCTTAGTTTTTAATTTCAAGAGCTGATATTTAAAAGCCATTTGTTTATTCCAATAAATTAAGAATACAACATTTGAAGGAAGCCATGACTGGCACTTTCATTATTAGTATAAATACATCATCCTCATCTTGTTGTATCTCAAATCTTTGTCCTTTACATATTATGTTAGCATAGCCCTCTTGCACAATTTCCATTTTGAAATTTTCACCAATTTATATTCGGAAAGATTCAGGCTATCATTAGTGAGTGTACAATGAATTAAAGAACCCAAATATGCCGAACAGCATAAAGAGAAAGAATTAAAATACAGGTAACCTTGAAATATCAATATATAGCTGTACCATGTTTAAAGATCCACAATTATCACACAAAAGGCATGAAACCTCTCAAAGTTTTGTTTTCGTTCTTTCCAGTAAAGGGAGTGTTGCAATCAAGTATCAACTTATCAGACTGAAATACAGTATGTTTACAAATCTAAAAATGCATATTTCCCTGTTTACCCATTTATGATGTGTTGATGTTGTAGCTATGGGCTACATACTTCCGCCATATTGTGAACAATAAATTCATAAAGCCTAATGGCTATTCATTTATTGAGTTAATCAAAGTGAAGAGGCGCTTCACTTGGCAACTATATTATTTTAATTGGGCCGACCCTCCTTGTAATTTGCATCATTTAATTGTAATTATATTTTCCATATGTGGCCGACCTTGTTCATGAAGAGGTGCGACCTCTTGCTCACATTGTATATATACAAGGTCATTTCACTCAAAGCATCAAGCAAGTTCGATTCATTCATTCCTTTGAAGTGCGAATTTCATCAGAGCAGATCGAAGGTTATCTAAGAGCAGATTTCGACATCAAGGAAGAGCAGATTATAATCTGTCATTGCAGCTAGAGTTGGTGCTGGATATTGACCTTGTGATTGGCCTCATTGTAAAGAGAATTGTTGCCATGATTTATATAAGAGGGATCTTTGTTGATGGGTTTTTCTCCCTCAAGTGGAGGGTTTTCCCAAGGTACATGCTGTGTCTACTTGTCTGATTTTTGAATTAAATTCTGATTATTTAAATCTGATCATAAAACTAACATGGTATTAGAGCGGGTTTTGTGTGAAGATCCGATCAGATTTGTGGATTTCATGGAAGCATTTAAGTGATCAAATTTGTTATATTGACTGGTGGTTGTGTTCATTGTCTTTGGTCAATGTTATTGCCATTGAT
Organism: Sequoia sempervirens; assembly: GCA_007258455.2. Classification (NCBI taxonomy): domain Eukaryota; kingdom Viridiplantae; phylum Streptophyta; class Pinopsida; order Cupressales; family Cupressaceae; genus Sequoia; species Sequoia sempervirens. The sequence goes on from VDFB02271358.1 coordinate 973,761,642, forward strand.
GGAGGCAAAGCTACAGATGCAAAAATAGGAGTTGGGAGTCTCCTTATGCTAAGATATTTTGAGTGGAAGTTGTGCATCACTCAAGACTGAGTCACTGGCGCTGGCTGCATATCACACAGAATACACTACAAGGAGTCATGCTTATGTACATAGTTATATCAGATGAATATCGAGTGTCGGATGACACCATGTTCTCACGGAATTCAGGAATTCATATTATTGCAATAGCGGGAATTCTCTCCTGAGCTCTTCGTGGTTTTAATTTTTAATCGCGCCTATGCCTTGAGCGTTGGTTTTTGTTGACAATCAGGATTTTGTCGTGTTTAAGTGACTTTTGTTGAAACGGGATTTCTTTCCGGCAATTTGGTGTCATCGTGTTTGAGACGGACTTCATCTCCTTCGTGATCATCGATTGTTTTTTCAACTCTGCGTCAGGAATTCTAATGCATACATGCTTGACCGATATTCACCTCTATGAATCTTCTACAAGACATGATCGTTGGCTTGTGTTTAGATATACCTGTGTGACCTTCGGCCTAGTCTCCCACGTCAGGCATTCACTCAACATTCTTGATCTGCATTTCTTTGGCGTCCTTGTCTCCTGACTATGTGATTTCTCTTGAATTATGAAAACACGACTTCTCTTGCACAAGATTTCCTCTGTTCGGGAAGACGCAATTTCTTGTTTTGGTGGATCTTGTTCTCTGCTATCCGCATATGTCTGTGTCGTCGCCAAATCTTGTGCATGTCTTACCAAAGTTCCTGGCTATCTGGTGTGTTTTTCGAGTGTTCTGTGCGACTTGTTTGTGAGTCGTTGTTCGTGCTCTCCGTTAGCAACTCCATCATCAAAATACAACAGCGAATAAGTATTGCAAGAAGGTGTCTAGCCTTGAGGACCCGTCATCAGATTTATGGGACATCAATTTGCTATTGCAGGACCGCAGTTCCATCATTGCCTACATTCAGTAGGTGCAAGAGTGACATTGATAATTGCTAGATCATGTGACAAAAAAATCTATGAAATAATATTTTTGTCTTCTCCTTTGTTTTAGCATTCTAGGAATGAAGGGTGTCAATGATGTTGATCTCAAATCTTTGTGTACCACATGCTTGGTGTCATTCTTTCCTCCTTTATGCTAGAGCCTATCAAAGCTTGATTTTTGACTCCTAAGGTGATATTGATTGTGGGACGAGTCATCTCCTCAGCTTTAATATGTCTTGCAAGCTGTATAAAAGATAGCTTGGAAGTTACTTTGATTCTGAGTTAAGATGAGTCTTTGAGAGGAGACACAATTTTCTGTGCAATGTGAAGATTGTGATGTACCAACAGAAAGAGATAAGTATTTTTTTGTTTGTGCCCTTGAAATCATTTCCTTCTAGGCTGAAATTTAGGTTGTTGAGTTGTGTAAATCTGACATCATTTATTTGAATCATGTGTATTTAGTAAAGATCGTGGTTTCTCTTGAATAGTGATCACTAGGATAAGATCCTTTGGAGATACCAATTATTCTTTGCAAACCGGTTCATGCTAGGTGTGAAGATTTCTGAGTGTGACTCAAAAATGAAAGGAGAATTGCAATTTCGATTGTGATTGGTTGGTCACATTGATACTATTCTCTATGTGCATGGACTGCGATGGTGCCTTGAGAGGCCTGGCCCTATATTGAATATGTCGGTTGCATAATGTATCTAAGAAATTTGTGTTGAGCAGATTGTCTTTTGCTATGCTAAGATTAGCACTTCCGAGAGCAGAAAAGATGAAAGCAGATATATCAGAATCAACAAAGATAAGTCCTATTATTTCTTTATTTTGATCCTTTGATATTTGCTAAATATTTTACTTATAGTTTGATTTTTATATAAACTATTATTAATCCTTTAAAATGCAAGTTGAATTGAGAAGCAATTGAACGAGTTTACTTAATGACATCCAGAGGAAGTTAAAATCCGAGGATTCAAGGCCCGAGTTATGTGCATGTCTGAGAAAAGGATTGAGATTCTGCCAATGGAGGGATTTCACTTCCAGAGGATTCTTTGCAATCTCAGTGGCAAGGATCAAGAGGGAGTTCTATGACTCACTAAGATGAAGTAAAGGTTGCAGCATTGTAAGGCCGATGCTAAAGTCCTTGGAAGACTCTTCAACTACTGAGATCATAATTGCACAAGATAGTCATCTGGATTTGATATTGGTAGCTCCGCAAACCTATTCAGAATGAAGTGATCTAGGATGAGGTCGAGGAGGACAATCCTGAACTCTCTACAGTATCAGAGGTATGCGCAGGAAAACATTTCTCTAAGGCAAGCATTGCAGGAAATTTTGGACAAAGAGGTCAGAAGGTTGATGCAAGTTCTTGAAGATACAGAGGGAGCCTACTGAACCTGAAGAAGATGGTGATATAGTTGAGCCTCTGGAACCAATTGATGGCGAAGCATTGATCTTGGTTCTTTATGTTGATACTAGAGAAGAACACCTCATTATCAAATGCAAGGAGTTGGCTTCTGAATTTGAAATGAAGGATCTTAAGTGCGTGCATTACTTCCTTGGTTTAGAAGTATGGCAAAGGCCTAATGAGATCATTCTGTGTCAAGGGAAGTATACAATAGAATCTTGAAGAGATTTGGTATGATGGATTGTGAACCCATGTCTACACCTATGGAAACCAATTTTTTTTCGAAGTTAAAGAGGCAACAGCTAGTTTAGTTCTGGTGTATCCTACTATGTACAGGCAGTTGTTTGGATCGTTGATGTATCTAGTCAAAACTAGACCAAATATTTGCTATGCAGTGAGTGCACTTAGTCAGTTCATGTGTGAACTAAGGCAAATACATCTAGTTGCAGCGAAGCATATCCTAAGATACCTGCGTGGCACAATTGGGTATGGCTTGAGATATTCTTCTAGTGTGGACCTGAAGCTACATGGTTATATTGATTCTAATTGGGCAAGATGTGTTGTTGATCGAAAGAGCACCTCTGGATGTTGTTTCAGTTTGGGGTCTATGATGATCTAGTGTAGCAGGAAGTAGTCTTCAGTGGCACTGAGCACTGCATAGGCCGAGTACATTGCAGCGTGTGTGGCAACTCGAGAAGCAGTGTGGCTTTAGAAGCTCCTTGCAGGATAATTTGGACAATCATTGGAGCCGACTGTCATCCATTGTGATAATCAAAGTTGTGTGAAGCTTTCTGTCAATCCACTGTTTCATGACAAAACAAAACATGTTGAGATCAAATACCACTATATCAAAGATATGGTATTGAGGAAAGCAATCTAGTTGAGATACATTAGCATAGACAAGCAGACGGCCGACATTCTCACCAAGCCTCTCGCCAAAGTGAAGTTTGTGTACTTTCGAGTCAAGCTGCGAATTGTGCAGAATGACGCCCAAGCTGAGAGGCAGACTCAGCTTCAGTGATCTTCTGTGATTTACTTTAATGCATTTTCCTCTAAGACGGAGGAATTTGAGGTGTAAGCCCTTGCTAATGCATTTTCCTTTGAGATGGAGGAATTTGAGGTGTAAGCCCTTGTTAATGCATCTTTCTCTGTGAGAGAAATTTGAGGCGAAAGCCCTTGTTTCCACCCTCTGAGAGTAGCCATGGTGGATGTCATGTTGAGTGACTCCATGACAACATCACGTGAGAGAGTCCGTGATGATTTACTTGTACTTGTGTTTTTCACCCTCTGGGAGTAGCCATGGTGAACGTCATGATGAGATGACGACATCACGTTGAGTGATTCCGTGATGGGCACTTGTGCACATATGCCATACCATACATGGGAGTAGCCATGATGGTTGATATCACAATGAGGTGATATGTTCCTCTCCACATATTGGTGTAGCCATTGTGGGTGTCATGTTGAGAGAGTCCATTACATTGTGTATCGGAAGTATTCCTCCCTAGCTAAGAGGGAGTGTTGATGTTGTAGCTACGGGCTACATACTTCCACCATATTGTGAACAATAAATTCATATAGCCTAATGGCTATTCATTTATTAAGTTAATCAAAGTGAAGAGGCGCTTCACTTGGCAACTATATTATTTTAATTGGGCCGACCCTCCTTGTAATTTGCATCATTTAATTGTAATTATATTTTCCATATGTGGCCGACCTTGTTCATGAAGAGGTGCGACCTCTTGCTCACATTGTATATATACAAGGTCATTTCATTCACTCAAAGCATCAAGCAAGTTTGATTCATTCATTCCTTTGAAGTGCGAATTTCATCAAAGCAGATCGAAGGTTCTCTAAGAGCAGATTTCAACATCAAGGAAGAGCAGATTATAATCTGTCATTGCATCTAGAGTTGGTGCTGGATATTGGCCTTGTGATTGGCCTCATTGTAAAGAGAATTGTTGCCATGATTTATATAAGAGAGATCTTTGTTGATGGGTTTTTCTCCCTCAAGTGGAGGGTTTTCCCAGGGTACATGCTGTGTCTACTTGTCTGATTTTTGAATTAAATTCTGCTTATTTAAATCTGATCATAAAACTAACATGATGTATATGTATATGTTTGTTTAGAAATTCTTAGTTTAAAGCAGTTTTTAGAAAATAGAATAAATTTGAAGCTTGAAGCAATTTGATTTAGGGGATGAATCTAAGGAAATCACCATTTGATTAGGGTAGGATAAATTTTCTGAACTAGGCAATTTAATCAGAATTTCTTGGGATTTGGTAATTTCTGAGATTTTTTGAAAAGAAACAGACAAGTGACAGCATTTCACTTAGCAACAACAACAATTTGTAGTATAAACAAAAAGACTTACAAACTTGAAGCTTCATACACAATCAGGACTCATCCAAAAGGAATGTAAGCTTAAGTAAAACATTTTAACTCATATGCATTTTAAGACAACTAATATATAGCAGTATAAATATCTAAAGAAAAACTGTTATATTAGGAACACATTGCAAGCAATATTTGAGAGACATAAGACACCAAGGCCAAAAACATGTATTTATGATAAAATCCTCAGAAGTCTCAGCAGCATTCAAGGGGCTTGTAATTTTTAACCTAATGTTCAACTAGTTTGTAGAGGAAATTTCATGCATTTTTTGGGGAAAGCTTCTCATAACAATAGTGCACTGACCCTGGCTAACCATCTAAATTCAAGAGCAGTACTGACATCAATATAAGGATGAAAATGCATAACCTAAAAATTCAAATAAACTTATACATTAATTGGAAACTCAAATTAAGCAAATTTGTACAATGTACAATAAAGCAAGTATTCTGACTGAAAACTAGAAGGGAACATACTTGCTAATCTTCTTATTGATCCATTTCAGCAAACTCTCAGCTGTGCGAGCATTTTCAATTGGTTGTATCCCACTATCTGCATTAGGTTCCCAGCTACCAAAAGCAAACTTTGATGGTGGACCCCAAAGTAGCAAAGGATAATGACTAACTGAAAATCTGTCACACAACTTTGTATTTACCTGCACTGCCATACAAAGAGGAAAATATAATTTCTCATTGTGCAACATCAACAAGTTGTGTGTGTAAGTGTGCATACATACAAAGATACATGCACAAGCGTGTGCAAACATGTTACAGCAGAAAGTCTGCACTTTTGGAGAATCTCGGTTTGCATATTTGGACTGATTCATCTTATCCCTCTGTTTAACAATTTATTGTACCTTCTACAATCTCCATTTCTTCTGTTTTGTCAATAACTGGCATGCTTCCTTGTCTTGAGGTGACTCTTGCCTCTAGTTTGTCATTAGTAACAGGGGGATCAGTTTGTTCTGCTATGTCCTACAATTGGCTAGCACTAACTAAGAGTTTAGTTAATTGTTCTCCAATTGAAAGGATTTGATGTTTCAAAATATACCTGTTGTGTTGCAGAGTACTCATTTTTTCTATGTTCTATGCCTTTGTCAGTAGACTTTCTTTGTTCTTCTTGATGTTTTCTTCAGTCTACAATCTCTCTGTTAAGAATGGACAAACCTTGGCTGGCTATCCATATTGATGGCAATACCTTAAACTGACAGGAATATTGTCACTATCTGGCAGGGGTTTCTTTGTATCAACGTTAACACATAGTTGAGCATAATTTGGCACAGTTTGTTGGAGAGTGAGTTCAAAGACAGGTATTATATTCTCTCCAATATCTGAATCTACTTTTGAATCCCATTGACCTACTTTGGTTATTTGTGGACATTGATAATGTCCTTTTTTTGTTCTAGTAAATCATTAAATTGCTTGGAACTTGAAAGTGATCTCTACTCAATGGTTTGAGAGGATGTTGCAAATGAAAAATTGTAACATGAGAGGTACGGCCATGTAAATTTTTAATTGCTTTCATATGATAACAGAGTATAGTATGGTGATTGGTTTGACTAGAATCAAAGGTCTTGTGGGTGTTTCTAAAGCATGCCTAGCTGGTCGACAAAACCATGTAGCTTCTGAGAAGAATACAACAAGAACAAGAGAGCACTAAGAGTTAGTCCATATCAACATTTATGGACCTAGAGAAATAGAACATATCAGAAGTTTTGGTTGTTCCATCTGTCTTAAACAAAGAGGATAGATAACATCATCACTTTCATCTATGACCTTGTTATAAAGATACTGGTTTATTTTTAACAGAACAAATCTGCTTTCAATGTTTCTAGGACTTTTAAATAACAAGCTAGAAATCATTCTGAATACAGAAATGAAAGCTAAACAGCTAAATACATTTTATATCACCAGCAAAAATGGTGTTGCACAAAGTTAAAAATATGCAAATTATAGAAGTAGCCACATGTATGGTGTAAGGAAAGAGCTTAAGTATTCTTGGTTGGCTGAAACTGCTAGGCAGAAGTATATATAATAAATTGCAGTACAACACATGTTGTCAATGAGATCACAGCAAAAATGGTGTTGCACAAAGTTAAAATATACAAATTATAGAAGTAGCCACATGTATGGTGTAAGTAAAGAGCTTAAGTATTTAAAGTTGGCTGAAACTGCTAGGCAGAAGTATATATAATAAATTGCAGTACAACAAATGTTGTCAATGAGATCACGGCAAAAATGGTGCTGCACAAAGTTAAAATATGAAGTAGCCACATGTATGATGTAAGGAAAGAGCTTAAGTATTCTTAGTTGGCTGAAACTGCTAGGCAGATGTATCTATAATAAATTGCAGTACAACACATGTTGACAATGAGATCTCAGCAGAAGAGGCCTGGAGTGAACAAAAGCCAAAGGTAACTCATTTGCATATCTTTGGCAGTTCTGTATTTGTAAAGGTTTGTAAATAAGTAAGGCAAAAACTAATATGCAAAACCCAAAATTGTTTCTTCTAGGTCATACTGAACAGTCTAAAATATATGGAAAGGTAGAAAGAAATTGAATTAATGCCCAAGGATGATTCAAATAGATAGATGTATTTAAGAGAATAAGTGAATTAACATGAGAGGGCGATAATAAGTCCCAGAGAGGCTACAACCTAAAACTGAACTAACAGAGCAACAAGAAGAGTCCTAGTCCCTTCACTTTCCATGACAATTTCTGCATTATAACATTTACAGAGGAGGTGGATACAAGATCAGCTGCAGGGCAAGTTCCATGTCCATCAATACCAGAGGATGCTGCTGGATGGCTATGTTGCTTGGATCTGTTATGGAGGACTCTTGTCCTGATGTTCAGGCATGGACTTCCACTTCTTTCTGATGCCTTTGAGAAAAGGTTTGGTAAGGAACAACTTTGACAATAGCTTTTTCCTTTTCAGCTTTTCATCCTTGGGGAAGAATTGGATGTGTCTGCAATATGTGTAAAGAGAATAATGTCATTGGACTGCTGGGATAGGTGGTGGCACCCATTTCAGTTTGGTTACACCATTGATGTACCTCTTATTGGCTGTGCCTGGAAACTATTGCTTCTGTGGCTGGCAATGGGAGGGACTTTCTCACTTGCCTGACGAGTTGCATTTTCCTCAACCTTGAGTTCACGCAAATAAAAAAAAATCAAGAACCAGAGAGAAGCATGTTGGGAATTCGTGACATTTTCCTTTCATATGAAATCCTTGGATTTATCCTCCAGTGGTTAAAAAATCAAAGACTGATATGTATGCAAAAAAATATCATTTATTAATATAGCTTGAATCTAAATTTTCAAATATAGCTTGAAGTACAGCATTGTTAGGGTTAGAATGGATAAAACCCCAGAAAAGACGAGCAAAAAGGCAAAAAACTGAAACTAGGCCTCTCAGTCAAGACTTAATAGATCAGTGTCCCGGGTCTGGGCCTAAAGCACAAAGAATTGCTTAGTTAAACCCATCATGTGAGACCCTAGTAGACAAGGATAAGAATTTGGGAGATGTATGGACTCCACGTAGAGGCTACGATTTGTTCATATATCATTATAGGAAGAAATATGGATATAGCCCAGTCTCGAACCCATGGAATTTGAATTTAGGGAAGCTAGTAATGCCAAATGTTTTTGTGAACATAGAGTTAATTAGAGCACTGGCAAAGAATTATAATCCCAAAACAAGGGCAATTCATTTGCATGATGGGTCACAGTTTATGATCATAATGAGGGATTATATTTGCATGGTTTTCCAATTCGACAAAAACAATCAAAGTCTCAAACAAATCGATCTCTACTCTGTTAGGTTTCTGGAGGTTAAATGTTAATATTGTTGAAAGGAAACTCCTGAAGTGGGGGAAGGAAAAATATCACTCAGAAGAGTAGAACAGTAAAGGTGAGACTACAGGCTTCTGTACTATTAGTATTAATATAGGTTGGTGAATCAATAATAGAGCAGAAGCAGATGTGTTGACCAAATGATTGCTACCAATGATAGCTATTGATTTAGGTATCTTGAATTTAACTGTAGGGGGGAATTCTTCTATAACCATCAAAGCAATGAGAACAAATGAAAGATACAAGTGAAAACTTGATGCCTTATAGAGGAGAAAACCTATCAAAAGGCGAAATTGATCAGACCCATTTCCTCCATTGCTGTAAAAGCACAAATAAATTGAAATAGTAGACAGTATATGGGCTAGCCTAGACAAGTATATCTGGAATTTCCACAGCCAAAACTTGAAGATGGTTATGAACTTGGAATAGATGAATCCAAAATACAAATTAGAAATTGATAAGAGTTTCTACAGATTTGTGTAATGTACCTAAGGAGTCTTATAGTTTATAAGGTAGTGATAAACAATGTATTAAGTTAATTAGAATAAAATTATTTATCCCACACGTGGGTGTAGGTGGTAGTTGTAGGTAGTTGAGTAGTATATAATAAAGGCAAGAAACTCATATGAGGAGTGAAGAATATTATCTAGATCTCATATTGAGATATGGTGTGGAATGGCTTCCTTCCAATAAAAAGAGTTGTATGGATTTGCCCTACCTCAAGTGTTTGATTTATGTTCTAAATATATTTGAGTATTTATATTATTGGCTGTGAGATCTCTATTTTATTATTGGGAGTGTTTCTCTTATTTTTATGCAGGTTCATAACATCTGATATCAGAGCTGTTTCCAGGGTAAAGTGGGAGGATTTTATTTTTTTTATTTGCAGAAGAATTGCATGTGATTGCATGCTGTAACAGAAGGCTTGCATGTGGTTGCATGTGATCGCATGTGGTTGTAAACAATTTGCATGTGATTTCATTTTTGGCATGAGCTAGGTACAGTGAGACTTTATGTGTGTGAATTTTTCAGCCATTTGTCTCTGTCTGTTACACTCCTTGCATGCTCTTGTTTGAGACTTGGCTGTATTGCGGATCTATGTGCCTTAGATCCATGAGTTCACAATTTGGGTCTGCAAGTTTCCCTTTAGATTCATCTTTGGTGTGGGGCCATTTTATGTTGCCATTGTTCATTGTGGTTCCCTGTGGGATAGTGTTTTGGGGGATGCTCATATGACAGAATGCCATTGAAGCATAGCCTAGTCTGTGTAGCATTGTTCCACAGTATTTGGCACTTGATCTTTTGCAAACGTGCATAGCTGATTTGTTTCACAGATCTGTGCTTCACCTTTTAGCTTCGTCATGCAAGTTGCAGGTAGAGTTTTGTTGTCTGGAGTGTTGACACCATGGTAGCTGAGGTGTTTGCATCTGTATGTTCTGTGCTTGACCACACATGGATGGTGTCTAGGGCTTCATGAAAGGCATATGGTGTGATTGTGAAAAGACATCCAACGGTTTTGCTGCAACAAAGAGAGGTGTGAGCCATGGTTGTGCAGTACAGGTATCCAAAGGAATAGCAATTTGCCACATGAAGAGCATGGGCAGCCAGAAGAAAGGTGACACATTTTTGGGGCAGCTTTCATGATGATAGGCTATCATTATTCCTCCAGTGTTAACCACAGTTGGAGGTGGTGTTTTCCCATTTAGGTGTGGAGTTGTTAGTGTAGGTGCTGTGGTCAGGTTTTTTGGGAGCTGGTGGCTGCACTACATCCTAACGCTTGGCTGCCAGATTAAAGGATAAGGAATTACCTGAGCTGTTTCGACTTTCGAGTGATGAGGAGTTATAAAGAAGAGCTGGAGCTTTTTGGGCCTCCCCCTCCAGCAGGTTATAAAAAATTGTGATTTAATGTCATCAAAGCAAATCTGCTTGGTCCGGTAGTGTATCTGGAGATAAATATTTTTCCTTCTTTTTTTTTCCATTTAGGCACAATTTATTGCAGAAAAGGAGATTTGTTGGGAAAAAAATTCAAACGTTAGTTTTCAATGGCGCTTCTCCCCTCCAGCAGGTTATAAAAAATTGTGATTTAATGTCATCAAAGCAAATCTGCTTGGTCCAGTAGTGTATCTGGAGATAAATATTTTTCCTTCTTTTTTTCCATTTAGGCACAATTTATTGCAGAAAAGGAGATTTGTTGGGAAAAAAATTCAAAACTTAGTTTTCAATGGCGCTTCTCAAATTTGATGGAAGTGATAATGTTATAGAATAATGGCTCAAATTTAGAAATAAGTATTATAAAATTTCAGCACAGGATCTAGTTATTTGTGGTGTTTTGGAAGGTGAAGCTAGTAATTGGTATTTTTCATCATTCCATCCCAATTGATATATTTTTTATCCATTCGAACAACATTTCTTAGATTGATGGGCACCAAACAAGATACCAGTTTATGTCAATAAGAATGAAGAAGTAGAAAATAAAGACAATAATAAGGAAGTGATTACTAAGAAAACATATGTAAGGCAAATGTCAGAAAAAAGCACATGCAATTTTACTCTGAGGGAAGATTCTGTATTTCACTTTCATGGATGCAAAACAATAAGGTTAGTACTTCTATAAACCACAGCAGCAGGTATAACTTTATCAGCATGGATTTAGCAAAGAAATTACTAGTACTGTCAAATTGAAGATAAGCACGTTCAAATTTTTGAATATTTAAGACTCTCTATAGACAAATATGTTTTGTATTTGAATTTTTATGCTTTGCATATGGTGCAGATATTGTTCTTGGATATCCTCAGTTAGATAGTTTGGGAACAGTAAACATTCATGTGCAGAAGTTCCTAAAGCTTTGGTATAGAAAGAAAAAAAATACATTGCAGGCTATTGCATATAACAGGGACCAAAGAAGAGTTCAAGAATCTAAAGCAGAATGCAAAAATAAATCAGAGGAAGAGCATGGGGACAATGAAGCAAACAAAAAAAAAAGAGGAAAAGGTGATTCCCCTTTAAGAGCAAACAAAACAAGTGGTAGAAAAAGGTGAAGAATCAGAGAAGGTTCTGGAGCTAGAAAACTCTGCCACATTTAGGCATCTCCATCATCGTGAAGAGCAGCAACCATGGAGACAATCATCATCAAGGCATGCCATTACATGCAACAAGAGGAGCAATAACTATGGATCTACATGGAACCAGATGAGCAATTACAGGTATCACTGGCATCAGCGACATAATGGCCACACAAAGCAGAAAATGATGAACTACTATAGAGCAGAAGGGGATCACAGTGGCACAATAGAATATGGATCTAGGAACCATCAAGCACAAACCACAATGTAGATCATATACAGATGGTTGGATAATATTGCATGGCATCATATTTGCACTGATTTATGATATTCTTTTGGCGTCTTCCCATGTTACAAGGGCACAATATGCTAAGAGGGTGTGGAATGTAATGTACCTAAGGATATAGTATTATAGTTTATTAGGTAGTAATAAATAATGTATTGAGTTAATTAGAATAAAATTATTTATCCTTCATGTGTGGGTAAGTGGTACTGGTAGGTAGTTGAGTAGTATATAATGAAGGCAAGAGACTCATATGAGGGGTATGAAGAATATTGTCTAGATCTCATTTTGAGATATAGTGCGGAGTGGCTTTCTTCCAATAAGGAGCATTCTATTATATTCAAAATACATTTGAGTATTTCTATTATTGAGTTGTCACATCTCTATTTTATTATTTGGATAATTTTTATTACTTTTATGTGGGCTCATGACAATTTGAATTTGCTTTTCAATATTTCATTTTTGTGTTTTTTCCTTCCTCAAGCTAAAATTAATAATGACTTGCTATTTGAAGGGAGGTGGTGGCAAAATATCCAAGGACAATTGGACTGGGCCATTCATACCAAATAAATCATTGCTTTTGCCTGTATTCCCATTACAAAATAGATGTGTTTGCCTGAAAACTGCTTATGATTCTTCTCATTAATGAGAACATGCCAGGAAAAAGTTTTGGCAGATTAGAGGATAGCTAAAGGCTCGGGTTGTCAAGAAAAAGCTTAAAAGAAGACTCAGGAATCTAGTGATAGGAGTGCAAGAGGTGCACAGAAGCAGCACCAGATGAGACAGAATAATTCAAGCAGCACCAAACGAGATGGAATAATTCAAGCAGTACCAGCCAAGACAGAACACTTTAGGGAGTGAAGAAAGTAGCAAGTCTTCACTTAATGAGGAAAATGAGTTACAGCAGATAATTGAAATCTAAACTCAATTCATTACTAAACCCCCAAATGCTAAAGTTGATAATAGATTCTTTGACAATGGGATGTGCATTAGGATGAATGTGTTATATAAAAGTCCCATACAAAGTAGATATTATGGAAGGATTAATAACCAATGCACATACAACTAGGCAGCCCCAGAATTTACAGAAAATGGCAAGAGGGCTAAATTTAGATCATCGAGGTCAAAGTTAGACACAAGGGACCCTATGTTCACTGGTGGAAAAGCCAAGGGGAATTTGACTAGGCAATTTATATAACTTAAGTCTCATCATAGATTTTTCCTTTGATCTCATTAAAGAAAATTGATGCATTTACTTGAAAACTGCTCTCATCCCTTGGACCTAGTCCAATGACAGTTGTCTTTACTTTGACAGGGATGAGTATTTAAGCTTCAGGGACACATCCCTGGTGAAGACTGGTGTTAACCTTGAGTCTTGACTCTCAATTTAGGATGAGTGCTAGCAAAATGGGGTTTAAAGGCTTCATGTCCATTTTGGACTAGAACATTCCAATATTGGAGGCTTCCACCAAATATTGAGGCAATAACAGGATCTATAAACCAGGTTTTTGTCAATTTGTTGCTATGATAGTACATTATAGCATCTAAACAGTGCAACAGAATCTAGAATGCTGGCTTGCTATGATTATAGCTACACATAGGCTTACACAGCTTTACTTAGGTGTCATGCCCCCCGCCATATGCAAATCGCAGCACAAAACCTCAGTGTTGAAATGTTAATAAATAAATTAAATAAATAATAATAAACAGCATTTGCAAAGGGGGGCGACCAAGATTAACAAGTTAAACCACCAACAAATGAATAAAGGCCGACTCAGGAAATAGGGGATTAATTACCTGCAATTAAATAAAAGAAGCCGGCCCAGTTAAGGCAGCACCCAGCAGGTATGTGTCAATGCTCAGAAAATTATCTTATTTAAAACACTTCACAATTTTCTAAATATTAAATCCAGCAGCCACACAAGGAGTTAATAATACTCATTCCATTGATCGGCAATCTTTTAGTCTTAACAAATCATTGGACAAAGCAATTTCCAAAAGCTACGATGGGTGAAGAGGCATGTGGTCAGTTTAGAAGGGCAGCACTTAGTTTAAAGAAGACACCTCATTTGAGGGGAAGAGGTAAGGGAGCTGTCTATTTGACCTCTTTGAGGGCTGAAGAAAAGGCATCAAAGGAGATGGGATATTATATATATAATCTGCATTCAGAAAAGGCAGCCAATTGATTTAATAAGTGATTGGTATGCAACATGATTGAGTATATTGTTTAATATATAATCTCTTATGTATCCTTAATCTAGTTACTATGGAATTTCTAATCTACTAGACTCTTATAATTATTGATTTAATCTATTTGTTTCCCTACAAGCAATCATGCATGGATTAGCAAGGAAACACGACTGGGAGAGGCAGCAGACTGGTTCCCACAATATAAGTAGGCCACCCCATGTTGGATGGACGGGAGTTCCTACCACTTGTGGGCCAAGGGGTGTTATACCACACTCTTGGGCTTAATTGTGATGAACAATCTCTAGGCGACCTATCATGCTTTCCTCTCCAATCCCTACTATGGTTGGTTATTGGAAATGAAACTATAGATTAGATCCAATTAGGTGATGTTATTTATCTTAATTGTTCATTTACTCTTAAGTTCAATAACTTTTATATGATTCAATTTTGGAAAACTATTTGTAAAACAAATTATATTGTTGGAATTGTTACTTTTGGGCAAAATCAGGCATACCCTAATTAGGGGACATTACATTAGAGGTGGTTTTTGTTCCTTTTGTTGCCTCAATTTTTGTCACCCCCTTCCTTTTGAAAAAGTTTGGATTTCGGTTGTCGGCTTCTAATGTGGTTTCCAAAACCCCATTGGGTTCCAATGCAGTTGTCACAACCATGTGTTATCCCACTGTTTTCAAATTAAAGGCTTATCTTTGCCCATTTTATCAGCTCCCGTGAAGATACTTAAACCTTTGTTAGGACCCAAAAAGGTTTTCACAACTTAGCCAAAAGCTGACAACAAGCGAAATTGGTAGTGTACTTAATCAAAATTGGTTAAATTGCAAGTGTTTCAGAACTTCACCAAGGTTTCGAAACCTTTGTCAAATTCCGATAAAGTTTTGGAAACCTCATTTAACTCCGACCAGATATTCTCATTCAAGCCTTGAGCTCGCACAATTTGAAATTTTGGTTTCCAACATAGGTTTTCTAAAGTTTTGAACAATCTAAAGGCAAAGAAGAAGAATTTCGGAACTTTCTATAGGTTTTGAAAGGTTTCAAAACCATACAAGGTTTCAACAACCTCAATTAAGACCGAAAAAATTCATTTTACAAGGTTTACATTCTTCAAAGAGCATAAGAGGTTATCTCTTAAGCAAATTGTAACTTTTAGATTGAATTGGGATATCTCAGGCATAAAAGATGATGAATTGGACTTGATAGATCCTATTTTATTAATCATGTACAAACACAACCTATTGTGTCAATGGACTGGAGCATGAAGGAGATTGAAAGCATTGATGCCAAGATTGCAGTGGTACTCAAGAGAACTCAAGACTGGGTGGCTAGAAAAACATGCCACTATGCCTTCAAAATCTCAAGATACTCAACATTAGGGGAAAAGTAGTCAAGCACCATCATCTTCCACTCTGCAATCATCCTCCTCTGCTCAACAAACAATCCCAGGTGGGCAAGGAGGTGGTGATGAGGATCCTCCAGAGAAAGGAATGCCAAATAAAACTTGTGGGGATGACATTCAAAGGCAAACATAGAAAGAGAAGGATAAATAAATAGTAGAAGAAGAAACAATAGATGTGCCTTCCTCTCCATAACAAGTAAGTGATTCTTCTTCTCCCAATTCTCCTTCGCCAAATGCACCACAAAACTCTCCACCTAGCGTAGGTCCTCCTCCACCTTCTTTTGAGGTGAGAATCTTTGATACTCCTCCCTTACGAGAGCTTTACATTTCACATCCCCTAGTACCAAATCCATGACGACTCCCACTTCTACCTCATGGCTAGAACAAACTCTCTCAAAGAAAAGGAAAATAGTCCAATTGAATCTCCCTAATAAGGATTTTTTCAGCCAATTGCTCTAGAGAAATCCCAAGACTAAGAAATTAAAGACCACATCCAGATTGATGGAGGATGTTGATACTGGGAATATGTATGTAGAAGTAGCACATCCCTCTGCACAAGAGGATGTAGGACAAGCGATTGTTAGTGATTTTAATATCACTAAAGTTAGCTTGGGACCTTCCACTAGAGATGGGGATGTACACAATTTTTAGGTGATAGTCGCTAGACTTGTGGAAAGGATAGACAAAGATAAGCTAAGTAAAGATGAGTTGAAGCATCGGGTAAAATTAAAAAATCTTGATTGATTGCTTAAAATCCTTGATCGATTCCTTTCTTCAACCAATCAATCCAATGAGTGGTCCTTTTGACCCAACTTCATTTATGGGGAAGGATATGGTTACTAAAATCCATGGTTACAAGACTTATGGGAAGATCATTGAAGATTGGACTAAAGATATCTTGGTTAGAGGAATGAAATTCATCATAGATATGAGAAAGATATGCTAAGACATTGAAGTGTTGAAAGCTCAAATAGACATGAGATTAGCGCTACCAAATATGAGGAATCCATTTGGTTGAAAACCAATGGTGATTTCAAAGAAATGCTTGAAGTAGGACCAGACAAATTGGTGGCTGAACAAATCTTACCAAGTGCTAAGGACAATAGATGCATTATGTGGAAGAGAAGTATCAAATGGAAGCTTTCATTTCTCAAACAAAATGTATTGGAGCAAAGCAAGTTGCTTAAAGAATGCAATCAAATGAAAGCTGAGATCCAAAAGAACCTCTTGAGCATTAGCGTCCATCTCCAAAAAGAGAACGATCCTCATGATGAGGATGTGGAAATTTTAAAGGGGAGCTTTAAAGAATTGATTGAGAAACTCTATGATAAGAAAAATTTCAGCGTGGAGAATATGAGAAGATTGAGTGGTATTGACCTATCTTTATCCCAATTCCTCAGACATGCAACAACATACACTGGAAAAATAGATTCAGCATGAGCGAACAAAGCTCTATGGAAATTAAGGACTAAGAACGTGATCATCCCACAGCACAGTGAGATGCCTCCAATAGTCAAGGCATTCTGCGAGTACAAAGCCAAAACCGCCGTGTCAGCTACTCAACCTTCTCAAGAAACATCGCGAATTTGCCAGCTCAGCAATAGTATTTCTTGTTTCATTGGATATATTTTGTAAACAGAATGCAAAAGTCTCAGGAAGCCAAAGAGACTCTTTATTTTTCTCCTTGCCGTTATTTTCAAGACAGTTAGTCATATGATTATATATATGATATGGTGTTATCAAATGAACTCTTAGCTTTTTTTTGGAATAGAAAGTATTAAAAAAAAAATTGAAATTAGAAATTGTACATCTGTGAGCGGACAATCTGGATGAAAGAATGAATGAAATCTATTAGGATTTGTGTATTGTGATGGGTTTCTTGGATTGTTGCATTTCTGTGTGAGTGCAGGAATCATTTTTGAGTATTGGATCCATTTCAGTTTCAGAATTATCTTTGATTGATAAAATTATCAGTTTACATTTCATGGAATGCAATTAGTTTATGTACTAAATGTCTCTCATGATTAAAATTTATTTAATGGAGTTCAATAATAAAGATTTATGAGTATTTGATTTCAGTTTTATGCCTTTCTGCTTTCTCGTTAAAAGCATACCCACATTTTAAGTTTTAGAATTCAAAAAAGAATATATTATCTATACAACGAGAGAGTTGTACCTCAAAAAATTCAGGGGGAAATTATTTCACATAGAAATAGTTTACCCAACTGTTGGTTATTGATCTACACTAAGATTGGGTGATAGAGTGAAAGATTTGAAATTTCAAATAGTGTAAAATCCGTTAACCAACACCTTTGATACCACTCAAAGGATTATATTTGTGCAAAATAGGTACATGGCCTTCATATTTCTAAAATGAGTTCTGCAGAACAAATGCTAAGCTGTAAGGCCAACGTTATTTATTTTGTCACAACTTCATTTCATAAAGGATGCTATGTGGGCAAAGAATTCTTCTATTACACTGTTTAATGAGATCATTTAGTAATTTGAGTAAATTTTCAGATTGAGAAAATGAGGCTAATACCCCTAAGTGATTGCACTTTGTATATCTATATGCTTTAAATATAGGGTTGTTGGAGAGGATATAACTGACAATACATTCAAGTCACTTGGATGTCTACACGCTACAGCAGCTTAGCTCCAAGTTCACTTTTTAAGTAGAGCAATTCTTAAATATTGCAGATGAAACCATTATTCAGCCCAACTACCGTCAGCTTGTCTACAAGGATCTTGTTGACCCTATGATTATACACAATATCTTCAATTTGGAGACATGGGATAGTTGAACCATGTAATTTTTGCTAGATTTGTGATTGTGCTAGAATCCCCTCCAATCTTCCACTTCATTATCCCCTGATCAAAAGCACATATACAAGCCTAATATAAGTGAACTAAATTCTACACCAGTACATGAATGATGAAACTCTTCCCACAACCATATTAAAGGTTTTGATAACTCCAATTTCTCGGGAAATAGATTTAAATCTTTCATCATATAAGATAATGCTTGGTGACCAACACCATTTGAAGAGATTCCATTATTTTTGGAAAACTTACCCTGAAATCCTTTTTTTTCGAAACTGTTTTCCATTTATGCAGCATGAAAATAATCCAATGTTTATTAAAGTTGACATGTTGTATGTCTATTCCTCTATAACAAACATGTTGAATCACAATTTAATGCTCTACATCTATTTATCACCATAAAGTGTCTTTGTCATTTAACAGTATGCTCTCTAACTTCTTACTAATGACACATCAAGACTGTTTCATCCAAAACTTGAAACATACCAGTCTGTAGAAACAACTCACAACATATTAATATATATATATATATATATATATATGCAATTACATTAAATTAGAGAGCTTCTGGTAGAAAACAATATAAAATTTTTATATCAAAATTTTGGATCACACTCCATGATCCATCATTAGAATAAGGAAAGCAAAATGCAAATTGATACATCATCATCATCATATTGCTTTCCACATCCTGATAATGGATCATGGAGTGTGATCCAAAACGTTGATACAAAAATTCTTACACAGTTTTCTACCAGAAGCACTCTATTTCACTCTAATGGACTGTGGAATATCATGGCCTTAATGCAATTACATATCATATTTTGAAAACATGTATCCAATACTTTAGACTTGTCAATGTGAGATCCATAAAGCTGCCAGTTACACATCTATAACAAATATATTTAAACTTGTAATTTTGAATTTTGCTAGCTGCAGAACAATCTCTTACGTGCCCCAGTGAACTTCATAATTGTCAAGATAATGTACCTTCAAAGCACAGTCAACCTTCGTCATAAAAACAATACCAGGATGTGCAGCATTAGCTCCGTTAAAAAGCCTGGCAACTTTTTCATAATGAGGCTATAACATCACAAATGTAAATCAGTTAAGAACTCATTTGAAATCTGTATTTGAATCAACAATGATAAAAGAGCAAGTCATACATTTCAATCGACTTACCTTGTAGTTCCGACATGCAGGACACCTGCATTCCAATGGAAAAACACAATTTAAGATTTCTATGGAACATATTAACAGACCCTTTAGAAGCAGCGTAACACAGACGACAGCATTTAGGGCAGTAAACCACAACATTGCATAGGCTTTCTCATAAAATGAATCTGATTTAAATTCATGGCACTTTCAATCTCACTAAAGATGCCTCAGTCTTCCCCAAGAACAAGTAACAGACTAAGTATTGCTAATTTATTAAAAGCATCATCATACAAAGCTTTCATAGAAGAAATAGAAGACAAAAAACCTGAAAAAGTGATATTAAGAACAATAAGTTAAGGTCCAAATTTGCATTTAACACCATCCCTCATAACACCAAGGTGGATATTTTATGTAGATGGATTTGATATATGTATACTGCGAAGTAGCAAATTATGACATAAAAGCTTAACTATCCATAGCTTCTCTGTGAGTTGACTATGTTCCTAAGTTGGGCAGTGAGTTTGATTTTGTAATTAGTAAAAAACTGCCTTAATCCATTAGGAAATTGATTTTGTACTCTTACAAATCAATAATGTATTCATATGATTGGCATAGAAGCTATTGATGAATATGAATTTATCTCCGCCAAGGACAACATATTAGGTCATTCCTTTGTTTTCTCATCTATAAGGATCAAGGAATACAGATGATTTGAATTTTCATCATGGTTCATCAACTTTTAAATCACCCAGCAGAGTCAACCATGAAAGCCCTCCATGATATAATGGGATGGTGAAAGTTAACTACAAAAATCTTGCACTACAGGTAACAAACTATTTCATTCAGTATAAAACAGTAAGAAGCACCTAAGTACTTGAGTATGCTCATGTCCCTTCTCTTGTTGAGGATTTATGAAAATGACTCTAAGATTACTGTGCTCTAACTTGGAACTTTTACTTTTTCTCTTGAGTGTTGCAAAAAATCCTGAATGCTACGCACTATGGCATATGCACAAGTATTTCAAAATGGATCTTTGAAGAAAAATTGCTTCAGCACTTCTACATGACAAGAGAACGATACCATTTTCATTGCAAGCAGATTTTTAGTATTGAGATTAAAAGTTTATAATTATTGGCATATGCCAAAACAGGGGCAATCAGCTTATAACAGTGTTGTTCATCACAAGTACATTATGACAACAGGAGGTAGATGTAGTATTGCACATTCAAAAACTTATGATCTATAAATGCTGGCATGACCTGTCATCTAAGCAGTTCAACTTGCATTCCACATAACCTAATATTTAGTGAAAGGATCTTTTGCTCTCAAGAAACAGCAGGTTAAGTTGTAGCTTTTGATTCTTATATCTCACATTCATAAAAGAATGAATGAGAAATAAGAGGTTCAATAAAATGCAAAATACTCGTAAATGAAAAAACATGGTACAAGGAAACGAGAGAACAGCAACAAATATTTTGTATCATATGTAAAAATTGTGGTATATATTTTTTTAAATGTATTATATTAATTTTGTTTTAGTTATTTAGTACAGTTTCTACAGCTGCTTTAATTTTAGGGCAGTGCCAAAAAAAATTACTCATTCTGATCAAAGCCGAAGGGAAAAATGAAAATTTACATTTTGACCATGTTATCGCTTTTTTTATACTATACTTCTAATATGGACATGTTCAATAGATAGATGGTAAATGGTAGTGTTTACTTCAAGCTAGCTAAATGCAACACAAAAACCCTTAGCCAACTATATTTTACTCCTATCCATCTCCACTTTATTGAGTATTTACTATTTAATCTTTGTGTTGCCAGTGCCACAAATAACAAGAACTTTCTTTCTCAGAATAAACATTCTATAAGTCTTCTTACAATATGAAAAATGGGAGCTTAACCTACATGCATCTTTTTCTTCTCAATGTCGGAGGCAATAAAATCTTCTTTATTGTTTGTATAAAAATATTCTAAAATATTAAAGAATAATTTAAGCAAACCAATGAAGATGTTTCATCAGACTACAGAAGATTTTTTGAGTAGCCCAAGGAAGACTTGATATTCCCTATGCAAAACTTGGTAAGTCAATTACTCACATTAAATGGGATGTTAGAACTAACATGTCATCCACCTTGTAAATCCTATATATTTAATTATTCCATGTTATTATTTGTTTATGTGCTCATAAGGGATGTGGAGCCCACCGATAGTGAAAAAATATTTAATTAGTATATTTATGAGGTGATAAAGTCAATCATGATAAGCTAATTTTTGGGAGAGCTATGACAAACTAAAAGAATCTTTGCATAACTATTATTAGTCTATGACAACTTATAAGAGTCACACCTAATTTATATGGATTGTATGACAAATTGGGAGCCTAAATTAATGGGATTGTTTTTAGTCAATTATGCAAAATTTTGTAAGAGGTGTAGAAGTCATGTAAGAGACTATGTTTAGCAGATAAGGGTCATATGGATTTTTGCCATAGTATTTTGGAACCTTGTTTTTGTCATATCCCCTATCTAAGGGAGAATCGTGCAATTAGAAGAAAGAATCAGACAATTATTTATGCTGTCATATATTATAAAACATGCATATATTTTGTATACATATTAAATGTTGCTAAAGAAATTGATTTAATGTTTTTAGTTAACACTAAACAGTTGGTAGTTAACACTAACAAACCAGACTGATTACATAAACAAAAATAAATCGCACCTTTAGAGGATGAGACGTGTCTAAACAAAAGAAGATACATCATTTCATCGAATAGAAAAGGGAGCATGGGATTTTGTTGGAGAGGGAAAAGCATTAGAACAACAGTGAAGACGCCACAGCAGGAAGACCAATCGATTCAGCAAATCGGTGAGAGCCTATCTCCACTTAGCCATTAAATTAGTCTAGCATTCCAAATATAAATTGTTCAGTTATAACCATGTATGTCTATCTGAATGAATTTCTACGAGTTCGCTTCTGCATGTATGATCCTGTAGAAACTGATTATGCTAGTCTCCATAGCCACGCTTGCCTTGCCACGTGATCGGCCCAGACAAAGAGCCCGATTTCTGAAATGAATCACGATTCCCCCCATTCACTAGAACATCTCATCAGTTTACAGCCTCGACCCATCTCCATTGAACATTAGCGAAACTCCAAATTATCCGACTCAGCCTTGCCTCGAACACCAGCGTTCATCCCTTTTATATTGTTCCTTAAATTGCAGACATTCTTTATGCAATCCATTCTAAGATTATGTGGTGCGCATACCTGTGTTGATTACTATAATTTAATATTCTATAAATGGATAATATTTAGACTGTAGGTTTTTTCCTTGTTATGATTATATTTATGATTACAAATGAGATTAATTGTCATGTTCCAATGAGATAAATCTTGTGTATGATCAAGCTCTTTATCATTATTTAGATCAGGATTCTTTCATTATGGATTATTGCAATTAGAATGCTCTATGAGTTGAATGATCATGAAGGAATACAAGTATACATTGTATGTAGGCAAGAGATTGTCTTCCAAGTGTTTGTAAACCTACTTGGGAGGAAGGGCCTGAGAAAGTGGTGCCTAAAACCCCCACTTAAGGTTCCACCCCTAGGACCCGAGGCAGGGAGGTGTCATGGAGGGGTGGCAAGTCCACCTAAGGTTCCACTAATCCCAAGGCAAGGGTTGGGCCATGGAAGGGTGGGGGGTCCCACCTAAGATTCTGCTACTGCCATGGAGGGGTGGTAGGCCTAGGCCACTAGAAGCTCCATTGGCTTCCCCCAGTTGGTCATGTGTTTTCCGAGGAGATGTCATGGATGGAGAATGCAGTTATAAGTCCACTAGAGTGGGAGGTTGTAGGCTACAACCCCTTGAACTTAGCCAAGGACTTCGGGCGGATCTATCCACATGGATAGAGAATGCAGTTACAAGTTGCTAAGAAGGGAGGGTTGTAGGTTACCACCTTTGTACTAGGGATTATGGGATTTGGGTGGATCCTTCCATGTCGTCCCTCGTGTTTTCATGATTGCTTTTATGAAAGTTTATTTTTTGATGCCTAGAATTTAATGCTAATGAACATGTGAATGTGTGGAATATTGCTCATTTCGTGGATGCACGTGATCAGCAAAGAATTTCCCATCCTAGAGTGTCCATTTGGCCAACCCCAATCCCAAAACAATCAAGTTCCAAGACAGGACCAGGTAAGGGACATTACAGTTTTGACCCATGGTAATGCTTTTATGGTGGCATTTTGAGCCTCCATGACTCTATATACTGAGGACTTGAGATGGAAACATAACGAGAAGTTGCAAAAATACACATATCATGTTGGATTGACTATAAGATTGAAGGAAGTGTATGTATTGTAATCTTTTCTCAAGATAATACAGACTTGACCTCTTTTCCTATGAAGTTTTTTATCCAAAAGGATTTTTCTCCATGTAAGCATTCTGTTGTGTGAATCTCCTCTGTTGCTAATTTCTTTGTTATTGCTGATTTAAATCTCCATTGCTAGCATACAAGTTATAAACTTCAGATTTCCATCTTGTAGTAGTTTACCTTCATTTTCTAACATGGGATACAATCCTAAGGATGCCACCCTGATTTAAAATCCTTGATGCATTAATAAATTCTAGTTAACAGGAAGTGCAAAATGGCCATGATCAAAAAACTTACTCAAAACAACAGTAATCTGCCCATATGCTATCACCGTTTCAATCAATCAAATAATATATGAGCAAAATAAAACAGGGGAAAAGACTCAATAGCACATTAGAGGTGAAACGCAAAGATGCTTACTTGTCTTATGAGTTCCCCATGAAATTTGAATTGACTGATTTTAATTATAATTTGATTTTCAATACATATGTCCAATTTCATCTTTAACAAAAGTGATACAATTGTCAATTAAGATAAGATCA
This sequence comes from Sequoia sempervirens, assembly GCA_007258455.2. NCBI lineage: Eukaryota > Viridiplantae > Streptophyta > Pinopsida > Cupressales > Cupressaceae > Sequoia > Sequoia sempervirens. Next base: position 973,786,128 of record VDFB02271358.1, read on the forward strand.
AATATTAAATTTATATATTTTCTTCACAAAGATACAAGATAAGGTAACCAAACCCTAGTTTTGATTTTGGCGCGTATTAAAAATATGTAACCTTGCCAAGTTCCAAACCAAGTGAGCCCTAGCAAGTCCAACACACTCAACTTGGGAGACTTTCCATCCCACTCAATAATAAAACAACCACAAATAAAAAACAATAAACCTTACTGCTGTTAAACTGGTACTCTCCATCATTTGAACATCTTCAAATTTGTTTTTGCAGTACTCACAAGAGGAAAAAAATGATTTGGAGCATAAAGGACTCAGTCTTTTGTGATTTTCATCAATAATTGGTCACTTGGAATAAGCTTTAACTTATATAATTCAGCAATTTCTACAAGAGTTTTGGCTCTTATAGTGGCCAACTCCAAACATGGACCAACTCGTGAGTCTCAATACTGGGTCAATCCTGACTCAACTTTAGAGACTTTGCAGTCAATAATAAAACAACCATAAATAAAAAGAAATAAACATTAAAGTTGTTAAACTGCTACTCTCCCTCATTTGAACATTAAATTTCTGTTTGCAGCACTCACAAGATAGAAAAATACTAATAGGATTTGGAGCATAGAGGACTCAATTTTTAGTGATTTTCATCAATACTGGGTCACCTTGAATAGACTTTGACCTGTATGATTTGGCAATTTCTGCAGAGTTTTGGCCCATTTTATGGGCAACTCCAAATGTGTGCCTACTCGTGAGTCTCAATACCACGAGTCTGACAACATGTAGATTCTGAAACAGATCAGGAAAACCCTTTTGCCAGGAAGGCGAAGCTGAAAGTATTGGCTTTTACAGTTTGCAGGTGCGAAAGGTATTTTTGAATGGTAAACTATTCGGCTCTTGTCTATGGTTGGAGAATTCCCAAAGCGGGTGCGACAGCACTCATCCTGGATGTGACCATTACAATAGCATGCACTTGGTGTGGCAACCTGCAATATGAACCTCACAGAGCTCCTCTAGCAGCCGGGTTTGACCCTCAACGAATATAATAAGCGGGCAGAAGTTACTATATCTGATCCTCGGCTCTATGATCTCGCCGTGATTAAAAATGGAATAATTTACCAAACCAAATTAAAAGGTAGCAAACCACCAAACCAAAATTAAAAAGAGCAATTTATCATACCAAAAATAAATAAAAGCGGCCTGATACAGTTACTCCAAGCATGTGAAAACTTTGGCAGAAAGAAAGAAATGGCAAATTGGCTCACCAGTGTGCGAAAAACTCAACAATTGCCCAGGAGGACGGAGCCATCAATAGAGTATTATTAAAATCCTCCATCTTCAATTCAAGAGCAGCATCAACGTCGCCTTGGCCGGGCTCGTCAATTCTCCGCGCCATCAAAGCTCGCCCAACCCGTGCCTGTCCATGTGCCTGTGCCCCCACTGTTCCAAAGCTTACCAAGACCATAAACAAGACAAAAATCCCTGGAAATCTGGTACGCCTTTCATATGAAATCGGATCCATTGTCCCTTCTCGGCCGGCTTGTTAACGGTGCTTACTGCTACCATTCAAGTGTCAGAAGGATTCCGTGCAAATCAATTTGCACATTGAGAACCCTGAAACGGGGGTTTAAATTCACGGATACATTCAAAAGCCTTCAAAAGTCTGCAAGATTTAGGCTATGGAAACTGCGATCTGCAAATAGAATTTCACCAGAATGTTCGTTAACTAACTGTAGCTGCAGGTACGAAGATTAGTAACAATTTATGTCTTTTCATTTTAATGACTCCATAGATTTGCTGGGAATCGAGCTGGAGAACGCCCTTCTTGTTGACCGCCGATACAAGCGGCCATGTCTGTTGTACTTTTAGAATTTAATTGCGTTTTTCGTGTGATTCTTGTTTCTTTTTAATTTTTTTTTTTTCCCGTTAGGGAGAAGTCTCTCTAAATATAGGTACTACCTAATGGTTATATGGGTAAAAAAACATTAGGTAAATTAATATGTTACGTGTGGAATTGAATTAGTATTAAAAGAATTATTTTTAGTTATCAATTTTTTATATAAAGTAATATTTAGAATAAAATGTATGAGATTTATTTTATTTTATTTTTGTGTATAGAATATTATTTTTAAGGCTTTTTTATTTTGTAGATTATATAAATAATAATGAAAAATAGATGTTTGTTTTGTTATTTAATTTATAATTTTATAATATTGTTTTGAAATGTATATAATATCTTCTACAATATTTGAAATATCTTTGTATTACATATTTGATTATAATTAACAGAAGGAATTTTTTTGTAACAACTTCAATTTTGTTTGGAATACGATCTTTTATTTCTTTGTTTTTGTTAAACTAAACTAAAATTAGTTTTTTTCTTGTTTGTTTTTTAGTTCCTACAAATAGAATACAAAGTCATTAGACTTATATCATAAAGGTCTACTTACTCTTATTTTAAAGGTATATATTGAAGACAACAGAAAATTAATTTGTGTTAAGCAATAAATATAAAGATGAGAAAACATGATAATGGTAGAATAGACATATCTCTTGATACATTAATATATGATTGTCAAGCATCTATCTATACATCAAAGGTGTGAATATATTAGGTGTTGGCAACTCAATTTGATGTGTCTCATCTTTGATTTGTTCCACTTCTATGTTATATTTGACCTTATCCACCTTTTATTGATAATTGATGAAATCCTAAATGGATTCCCTAAGTGCCAAAAGGTTCAAAGACCCATAAAAGTTCTAAGTTTGGGCTTTATCCATTATTTTCCTTAGTATTTAATATGTTGTTGGAGTTTCAAACTTTTGGGGTTGCTCATAATTATATACCCTCCCTACCAATCTTAACAATTTGCTTAAGTCCTTGCTAAATTAGTGTTGGAGTTTCTCATCCACAAATATCATTCCCTTGGTATTCCCAAGCCCCACATCTTGAAATCTACATCAAAATTTTAAGTCCTTTGCCCTTTTTTTAACTTTTAGACTTCCTCATCCATCCATCCATCCCTTCATACCAATTCCCATTCATCTTCACTCCCCAAACTCTAATTTGTTACATTCCAAAAATTGTTTGAGCCTTGCAATGTTAGATTTTTGGCCTTACTGTCATCACCCTCTTTCTTAAAACATTTGGAAAACTCTTTATTATTATTAAGTTAGTTTGAATTAATTATTATTTTTATGGATAAAATTTATAAAGTTAACACTAAGAGAAAAACAAATTAAAATCAATAAATTAAAATATTTTAGATACTTTGTTAAATAAATAAACAAAGTTATGATGCAAAAATTTATTTATGGAAATATGAATCTTTTTCAAATTATGAAAGAATGAAAAATAAATAAATTTTAATTATTTAAAAGTTGTCATATTTCTCTACTTCAACTTTTGTGTATTTCCCTTCCAGTCAACAACTCATCTCTTTTCAGTCTATCTCATGTTAGAATCTAAATCTTCCCTTATCAATTAACTACTCTTCCTTTTAGAAACTTCTTTTTCATAACTATGTATTAAGGGAGAAACTTCATGTGCATCAATATCCATCTTTTTAATTAGAATAATTCATTATTATCCATTCATGAGTTAAAATGGTAACTTTTCACTCTCTCTGTCGATCTTAATAATCGATTTTTCTATCAAACCCTAACCGTTGATCTAGCATGCATCTCCTATAAATACATCCCTTCATCTTCTTTCAAAGGGGGCCCAAAAAAGTATTCATGTCATATTAGTGGAGTCCATTTTTTAAAAGAAAAGAATCACTCAACTATTATTTAAAACAAAATATAGATTTTTTTCTTTTAAATAGGGGCTTTTGGAATGCATACGACAATTTTTGTTTTCTAGGAAGAATTTTGCAGAGATTTATCTCTTCAAGACAAAGGAGTGTTGAGGAAGAAAGAAGGCATCAATTGATTGAAAGCATGGTTTAAAGTTGATATTGGCTCAACAAAGAATGGATTTCAAGGCCTTGCATTCCAAGTAGGTTCTTCTTCACTCCAACAAATACTTTCTCCAAAGGAAAATTATTTTCTTGAAACACATAACTCAAATATTAAAATGCACATATTTATTTGAAAACCCTTGTGTAATGTTTGAAATTAAAATTTGTTTGAGAATCTTTGGAGATAGATTTCTCTAAAATAATTCAACCCATATTTTTATCAAAAGATCTTGAAGAAAATTATGTTTTTCTTGTTGAAAAATACTCTGATTTAAAAACCCAAATTTTATTTAGATAATTAAATGATTTTTTTTAATTTTACTCCCTTTATAAATTACTTAATCAATTTTTTACAATTTAAAAAAATAAAATCATGCCTCTTTCTTTATTTTAATGAAATCAAGTTTAATATGTTATTGTTATATATAATGATAATATTTTTATAAATATTAAAATATTAATACGTAAAAAAAAAAATCATATCAATTTTATTTTCTATAATTACAAATATATATATATATATATATATATATATTAATAATTAATAGGTATATAAATATCATAATATATATGTTTATTTAATTTTTTTTTTATAAATATTAAAAAAATATGGTTGACAACCTTTATGCGGGTCATGACCTACATAAAGGGCTATGGCCCATTATACAAGTCAATGGCCTTATTAAATTTTTAAAATATATATATATATATAATGAATTGAATTTTAATTTTATTGTTAGTTAATAATTATTTTTAAAGTTGGTGGTCCAAATTAAAATATTTTTTGATGGATGGCGTTTTGTTTTGTAACTGCATGGCGCCGAGCTAGGGCATCCGAGCCCTAGCTTGTGCTTCGGCCTGGTTGTGATTGGCCACTTTTTCTGCGCGTAGGGCTCTGGCTGGCCCTCTTTTTTCCTTCATGGTTGGGTTCCTGTGTTGGCGTGGGGATCTGTTGTTGTGGGTTGTGTGTGGTGTTGGGTTGAGCGTGGTTTTGGTGGTGGGTGTTGCAAGTGAGGGTCTTCTCTAATTTGTTGTGTCTGGGGCTGGCTCTTTCCTATGCATGTCTGTCCTGGGCCTTTTGGCAGCTATGACTCAGGGTGAGCCATTTGGGACTTCACCCGACATGGATTTTCATGTTGCAATGGGCTTGAAATTGACAAGCCAAGGAGCGATGGTTTTTGAAAACACCTTCTTCTCTCTGAATACAAGGTCTATGGAATTGAATTTGTCTGGTGGATCTCGGATCTTGAAGATTAATGGCTACCTTGAGCGCTGCAAAGAGAGACCTAAATTGGTGATTCTGATTGAGATGATTGTTGAGGATATTGAATATTATTCAAAGCATTCTCTATACTGCAAATTTTTGGGAATGAGAGTGTCTCTACAATTTTTAGAAACTTGGGTTCAGAGGATTTGGGAGCCAGAGGGTGAAATGGAGGTCACGATGCTTGCAAATAATTTTTTCATGGTCACATTTATCTACTTGGCTGATCGCAATAGGGTTTTTGAGGGGGGGCCTATTTTCACAACCAGGTTGGGTTGTTCGTCAAGCCATGGCATGCAGGCTTTAATCCCTTTGAGGAGCTTCTGAATTGTGTTCCAGTGTGGGTTCGGTTGCCCAGATTTCCAATTGAATGTTATCGTGAGGATGTTCTGCACATGCTTGCTTCATTGCTTGGGAAGCCGGTGGGGTCTTTGACACAAACCCTAGGTAAAAAAGTAATGACTTTTGCTCAAATTTGTGTGGAAATTGATTTGAGCAGACCTTTTCCAGATGCTTTGGATATGTGTGTGGGTTCCCATTCTTGGGTGTAGCAATTGGATTACGAGACCCTTCCTTTCCGTTGTCGCCTCTGTCATGAATATGTTCACCTACTGCGTAGATGCCCGAAGGCTAAGCATGTGGTGCCTCAGCTCCCACCTCCTCCTCATAACACCTTTGATGTTGATAAGGGGAATAATCTTGTTTCTATTGAGGGGGCGGATGCTGAGGGTTATGTTCCTGTTAAGGATCGTAACTGGAATAGAGGTCAAAAGAGGACTTTGATGGAGAGACAAAACGAGGATACTTTTAACAGGTTTGAGGTCCTGGATGATTTGGGTCAGCAAGAAGTTAATCCAGGGTTAGTAAGTGTGGATCCGGGTGTGGTGGGTTTTGGCCTGGACGATCACACTTCCATTACTCCTCATGTTCCTCAAGGGGAGTCTGCCATGCCTATGGTCAGTGATATATAGGTTGGGGCTCAAGTCATGTCGGGTCCAAATGTTGAGTTGGGGTTGGGGGATGGAGGCACTTCTTTTTCTCAGGGAGAGTCTGCCATGCCTATGGTCACTGATATACAGGTTGGGGCTCAGGTGATGTCGAGTCCAAATGTTGAGTTGGGGCTAGGGGATGGAGGCACTTCTTTTCCTACGCGAAATGTTGGATCGGATGTGGCTAAGAGTAGCAAGCCTTTTCCTTAATTAGGCATTTTGCAAAAGGATGGCAAGAAGGGGGGGCCGGAGAAAAATGCTAAAATTGGCAGGAAGAAAGATTTGGAAAAGATTAAGATGATGGGGGAGACTTTGGTGGAGTTAGGGTTTGTCAAGACCCTGGATTCTCATTTTTTGACTCCTTTGAAATGATCATTATTTCATGGAATGTAAGGGGATTGAACAGTGGCCCTAGACAAAAAGTTGTTCGAGAGTTGGTAAGAAGTCATTCTCCTGATGTTCTTTTTCTTCAGGAGACCAAATTATATGTTGAGTGCATGATGGGTTTAGTGCCTAAGTTGTGGAAGAATGGTCAATGCCAATGTATTGGGGCTCAGGGATCCTTGGGGGGTGTGGCTTGTTTCTGGAACCCTCAGAAGATTAAGCCTTTGTGGTGGTTATCCTTCAAGTCCTCTTTATCCATGGTTGCTTTGTGTCCTGAGTTGGGAGAGTCTGTTCTTTTCTCCAATGTTTATGCACCTGTTGAGTTCCAAGGTAAACTTCTTTATGGACAAATATCCATTTTGTTTGTAGCCTATTTCCCTATCAGCCATGGATCATTGTAGGTGACTTTAATGCTATTACTGAATTAGCTGATAAATGGGGCGGTATTGCAAGACTAGAGCCTTCTGCGTTGTTTCAGAACAATATATCAGCTCTCAATCTTGTTGATATCAAACCTAGCAATGGTCAGTTTACTTGGAACAACAGAAGGGTGGGTGACAGTTGCATTGTTGAATGACTAGATTGTTTCATGGTCTCCTGCTTTTGGGTTGGGGGAATGTGGTCTTCTATTTCTGAGATATTGGATTGGAGAGGTTCGGATCACTGGCCTATAAACCTAGTTATCTCTTCTGCTCGGGTGCCTTAGATGCCAACCTTCAAATTCTAGCTAATGTGGTTGCAGGACCCTGACCTTTATGGATGTGTTGTTGAATGGTGGAGGTATGGTAGACCTGCTTATGGTACTGCAATGTGTAATTTTGCTAAGCTCATTCAATATGTTATGTATTAGCTTAAACGATGGAACCGACAATGCTTTGGAAACATTTACCGTGTGAAGCTTGCTACACAAGCTGAGTTGGATGGTATTACTAGGTTGATTAGGGAGGATGGGGTGTCTGAGGATTTGTTACAGGATGAGGCTAGGGCATTGAAAGCTCTGGAGGAGTGGGAGTTGAGGGAGGAAATCTACTGGAAACAAAAAGCTCGGATTGAGTGGCTTCAGGAGGGAGACAAGAATACTTCCTTCTTCTTCAATTCGGTGAAGGCCAGACATCATGGTAATTCTATTTTGGCTTTGGTGACTGACAGAGGAGAGGTTCTTTCTTCTACTCAGGATATCTTGAATGAAGCTGTGCAGTATTTTGCTTCTTTATTTAGGGAGGCTCGCAAGGGGACTCAATTGATGAGGCTCAGGTCCTCTCTTGTATTCCTTCTTTGGTCTCTTGGGAGATGAAGGAGCATCTTATTCAAGTGATATTTTGTTGGACGAGCTAGAGAAGATTGTTTTCCATATGAAGAAAGGTAAAGCTCCTAGTCCGAATGGTTTCCCGATTGAGTTCTTCCAAGAATTTAGGGAGATTATCAAGTTGGATTTATTGGTAGTCGTTCAGGAGTCTCAAAAGAATAAGCAAATGCTTCAGGCCCTAAATTCTACCTTCCTTGCTCTCATCCCCAAGGGTGATGGGGTTGATCGGTTAAGCCAATTTCGCCCTATTCCTCTTTGCAATGTTATTTATAAAATTATCTCTAAGTTGATTGTTGATAGGTTAAAAAAGTGGCTTACGCTACTGATTTCTGAGGAACAGAGCGGTTTTGTGGTGGGCCACCAAATTTTGGATGGGGTGGTTATTGCTACAGAGACTATTCATTCTATGGCCAACTCCAAAGATAAGGCTATGTTCATCAAGCTAGACATGGCTAAGGCTTATGACAGAGTCTGATGGTCCTTCCTCTAAAAGGTTCTAGGGGCCTTTGGTTTTGAGGAGGAGTGGATTCGTTGGGTTATGAGTTGTGTGACTTCAGTTTCTTTCTCTATTCTAATTAATGGGGAGCACTCTAAGCTCTTTGGTGCTTCTAGGGGTTTACGGTAGGGTGACCCCCTCTCTCCTTACTTGTTTCTTCTTTTGGTGGAAGGTTTGGGAAGATTGATGAAAAGGAATTTGGAGGGGGGTTTCATTAAGGGATGGCAATGGGGAGGTGGCTTACTAGTGCAATCTCACTTACAGTTTGTGGATGACACTGCTTTGATGGGCATGGCTACTATTAGGGAGGCTTCAAACATGCGCAAGGATTTGGATGTCTATCTTGCTGCATTGGGCTAGTTAATTAATGAGGGAAGTCTTCCATATTTTTCTTCGATACTCCAAACTCCATTCAGAGGAGAATTGCTCATATTCTTAGATTTCAAATTGGGGATCTCCCACTGACCTACCTGGGATTCCTATTTCGATTGGTAGGCAGTCTAGGGATTCTTGGCAGGCTATTCTGGAAAAATTTCATGTCAAAGTCACTCATTGGACCCTTCGTTGACTGTCTTTTGTGGGTAGGGTTTAGTTGCTCAAATTTGTGGTTCAGGCTCTCCCTCTTTATAGGTGTATGATTCAGGTGGCACCGATTGGTTTTGTTAGGGATATTGATTCCTTAGCAAGACAATTTTTATGGGCTGGTAGTTTATTGCCTTCTAAGTCGATCCTTGTTAGATGGGATGTTGTTTGTAGCCCAAAACAGTTTGGTGGTCTTGGGTTAAGGCAGTCGTTGTTGTCTGGTACGGCTTTGGCTGCTAAATTGTATTGGTGTTGGTGTGTGGAACAAGACTAGGTTTGGGCCAGAATTTTGACTCAGAAGTACTTTCCAGGGGTTCCTCAGAGTGATATCCCTTGTTACAGCTTGACGGGGAATGGATCTATGATTTGGAATACTCTCAAGAAAGGGGCTACACTCGTTAAGGGTGGCTTATTCTGGATTTGCAAGAGTGGGTCAGAGGCCCATTTTTGGCATGATGCTTGGGATGGTCACCCTCTCATTGTTTCTCAGTATCCTCATTTGCTTACTTTGTGCCATAGGTTTTGTGAAGTTGGATGGTCGAGGGTGTGTGACTTTAAGTCTCTTTCTTTTCAGGGGCAGTTGGTGGAGGCGAGATGGAAGAATCCTAAGGAATGGCCTGTTGCTGGTATGGAGGAGGAGTGCATTGAGCTTCATTACATTTTATCTTGTCGAAGCTCTAGCTCCCTCGTGGATGAGGATGTGTTGGCTTGGTCTCCTAACCCTAAGGGTGCTTACACTGTTTCTTCTGGGTACCAGGAGTTGCTTTCCTAGCAGATTGAGGGGGTGGAGGTTCATTAGTGGAAGAAAGTTTGGAATAAGTTTTCTTGGCCAAAGTGTAATTGCTTTATATGAACTTTGGCTTGGAATAGGTGTTTGACTTGGGATAATATCTGAAAGAGAAGTTTTTTAGGCCCATCTAGGTGTGTTCTCTAGGGGTGTGGGGAGGAGGATTCTCCTCACTTGTTCTTCTATTGTTCCTTCACCTTACAACTCTGGCATTTCTGGTGGGGTGTTTGGAAAATCCCCTGCATTCATGCCTCCTCCCTGGTTGATTTTTGGAATATTCTGGGGAGGCCCCCCTCCTCGGCTTCTTTCTTGCAATATTTTTGGTATGTTGGTCCCATCTTTCTACTTTGGTAAGTTTGGTTGGAAAGGAATCGAAGAATCTTTCGGGGTGAAAATTTGGGGATTCAACAAGTTTGGTTTAGAATTGTGGGAATGATCCAGGAGACAGTCAAAGCTAAAGGTGAGATTGTGCTGCCATTAGAGAAAGGAGATGCTGAGATGGTTGATTGGTTGGGCATTCAGGGGATATCTTCGACATCTTCTTGCGTTAGAAGAGGTAGGCATGTGAAGCAAAAATTTCATAGGGTGTGGGGTTGGTTGTCCCCTTTGGCTGGCTTTTTGAAGATTAATACAGATGGCTCTTCTAGGGGAAATCCTGGACCTACTGGGATTGGCAAGGTTGGTAGGGATTCTTCAGGATCAGTGGTTTTTCTATTTTCTACTAATGAAGGGATACATACTGTCAATAGGATGGAAGGCTTGGCTATCCTCTATGCCTTGAAGCGGGCATATGCTTTAGGGTGGCATAAGGTTATTTGTGAGTCTGATTCTCAGGTCTTGGTCAATTTACTTCATGAAAAGAAGATTTTTGATGTTAGCTGGCAGTTGGCTATGATGGTGCAACAGATATTATAGGTTAGCTCTTTGATGGAGTCAGTGTCTTTTGTCCATATTCCAAGGGAATGGAATAGGGCAGCTGATTGTCTCGATAAATGGGCGTCGGAGAATATAGATGGTGGGAAGATTGATAGGTGGGAGTAGGTTTCCCATGAGTTATGTCAGGACTTGGAGAGGATTCTTGCCGAGGATGGGAGTGGTATTGGGGAAGGGTGATTTTGTTCTTGGCTTTTCTGGTGGTTTCTGTGGGCTTTGGCCCTTTGCTGTTATGTAATGCTTTGTTCTAATTTTCAATAAAGTTTTTACCCTTTTTATAAAAAATTATTATTATTTTTAAAGTTGCATAATAAATGTATATACATTATAAAAATGTTTATAAATATTTAATTAAATATATTTGAAAAAAAAGGTAAAAATTTATTAATATCAAAAAACCACCAAAACAAAAGAATAGGGCCCAAAAAGGCACCCAGAGAGAACCAAGATCACAAAACTAATAAGCAACTAGCCAAGAACCAAACACACAACAAACCAACAAACATCAACCAACCATGTCCTTTGAGATAATCTTCTCTAACACTTGGCAATAATTTGGGGATAACTGCTCCCAACCATCAATCTGCCACCCTCCAACATGCTTAGAAGCCCATTTGACCAAACAATCAACAACCTTATTCCACTCTTGAGTGATATGAGTAAAAGAAACAAACTCCAACATGGAGCACATCCATAAAATATGCCTAGCAACTAAAGCAAGTTGTCAATCAACCCCCTCCAAATTTTGCTCATTCAATAGATTAACAATGACTTGAGAATTTGATTTGCAAATGATCTTGCGCCAACCTAGATCATAAGTGTACTCAATAGCCCAAAGAATCGCCAAAACCTCCATAAAGTTATTGGTTTGTTGCCCCTTATGAATAAAAAAAAGAAAATAATCATACTGAATCTATATCTACCAACACCACCAATCTCAACACCTACCTAGGATTACCCCTAGAAGAACCATTAGTGATCTTTAAAACATCCATTGGAGGAGGAGACCAACCCCTGACATGTTGGACCTTCTTTTTGGTATGTTTTCCTCTTCATGCACTAAAATAATCAAAAGCCAAACCACGAAGGCCCAATCAATTCACAATATCATCATCTCCCCTTTCCAAAGGAAAAGACACTTCACATTTGGCTTCCACAGTCTCCTGAATCATACAGACAACTCTCTACCAAACTTGTTGAATCATCAACTTACCACCACAAAAAATCTTGTGATTCCTTTCAAGCCAAATTTTCCAAAGGATGATGATGCAAGAGCATTTTTGGGTCATGGTAATCTTGCATCACCCAAAAAATATATTTTCATTCCAGTTTGTCTTTGTTTCAGTTTTTGTTCAATTCAAATTGGTAGATCTCGTAATTCTTCATATTTTCTCATCAAACCTTGCGGATGTATGCTTACATCATGGACATGTTCATTTTCCTTATTCCAAGATTTGAGTGCAATTGGTTTATTTTCTAGCAAGTTATCGCTTGTGGATTATGTGGTAGTTTCTTGAACCAGCACCGAAATAATTCTCTTATCTAATGGCTAGTTTGATCACTTGTGGATCGTTCTCGTATCTTGTGGATCATGATGGTGTGATTCAAATTGTTCTATGGGGTGTCCCTGACCTTGATTTAGGTCCACACTTCATCTTATGCATTCACTGAGGAGTAATTCAAATTTGAGGCTGACATATGCACACACACATTACATTTTCTTTAATCGAAGGTTGTAATGATCTTTGGGCTGACGCAGATGTTTCTGGATCTACGAATGTATATAAAGCATTGTAATTGATCATTAGAAGGCAGTAGTGAAAGTAGAGTTAGAGAATATAAAAGATAATATTTTCTTTGTAGGATCTTCGCTCATATTGAGGAGCATTTAGGAAGATGGTATCTGGAGCATGTTGTAATCAGGCTTGCAAGCCAAATTTGTAAGCTCAAATGTTGTTGGTTGTTTGTAATTGAATTCTCTGTTAATAAGAATGATTGATTTTGTGTTTGCTTCCATTCTTTTTGTTGCTTCCATTGTGTGACTCTTGATGAATGATCTAGATTGTTCTCTTTGAGGACCCTCCAACCATGGTTGTATTAGAATGGTATTAAAGCTTGTTGTGAACCTATGAATATTGAGATGAGAGTTGGTTGTGAACCTTGAGTGGATTGCATTCCTTGTGGTACTCCTTGGGTGAACAGATCACCGATTTGAGGTAGGCTGTAATTGTGTTCAATAGATCACCGAGAGAGAGGCAATTAAAACCTTGTAGTCAGATCGTCGAGTTGAGGCAGTTGCACTGAGTAAGGGAGAGATTCCATTGAGAAGGATGAACCCTAGAAGAATGGAGAAAATGATGGAGGACTTTAGAAATGAGATGAGGAATGAGATCCAAAACCTCTTGGGTGGTTTGAGGAGAAACCCTAAACCAGAGGATGAATATGAAGAAGCTGCAGAAGAACTTGAAGCCAAAGAGACTGAAGGACCAACAGATGAGGGAGAAGAGAGACTATTTTGAGCAGTGGACCAAGCAAGTAGAAGTCATAAGGTGGAGGTTCTAACTTCACTGGTACATTGAATCCAAAAGACTTGATAGATTGCATAGGAGAGTTGGAAGACTATTTTGAGCTTGAGGATATTAGAGACCCATTAAGGGTTGGGTTGGCACAAACTAAGCTGAAAGGACATGTTGCTTTATGGTGGAAATAATTACAAAAGGACAAAGTGGAGAATGGTGAAACAAGAATTGCCTAGTGGAGACAGATGGTTGCTAGGCTGAAGGCTAAGTTTATTCTGGAAGACTATGAGTTGGAATTGTTCAAGAAGTTACAGAACCTGAAGCAAAAGGACATGAGTGTGAAAGAGTATACTGAATATTTTTACAAGATGACAATCAAATCTGGGCATTGAGAGATGACTATGGAGAAGGTAGCAAGGTATATAAATGGCCTTAGATTTAACATTTAGGATGAGATGAGATGTTGAGGATTTCCATAGTTGAAGATGCTTACCAATTATTGTGCAGTTTCCGCACACACGCCTCGCTGAAAGTAGGGACCCTCTTTCACTTTCTTTTTTGTTGTTGTTGTTTTTCCCCTTTGATTTCAAGGATTTACCTTGCCTTGGCATAAGCTTAAAATGTTTATTTTGCTTTCCTAAGTGATTTCCCTAAGTTGCACATTGAAAAGTCTAAGTTCTGAATGAAATTCAGGTTTTTACTCAGTTTTGGTATTTTTTGTCCCATCCAAATTTTCTTGAGTTCACTCAAGCTCCGACAAAGCAAATAAACATTACAGTTTGGGAAATCTGGGACTTCGCGAAATTCCGCTTGGACCAGATTTTTTTGAGATTTTGTTTTGCCGTTGGGTTTCTAAATTCCTTCAGCTTGTCCTATCGACTGCATTTATGATCACTCGTACAAATGGTGAGGGATGTATTTAATCAATTTTGGGGATTTTCTTGCCAACATGCTTTATCATATATGTTCTATTGAGTTGGGGCGTTCAATCTTGTTGTGCTTGACTAAATTTGGTGTGTTGAACCTCCGAATTGAGGGATTTGGTAGTTGTTTTTTGGGCGTCAGTGTTGTCAGAGCTTGCTCTAGCATTCAGGATTGTTGTTTTTCATTGCTATAATTGATTTCCACTTCATCAAATGGTATGTACACATTTCCTATCTTTGATTAATGAATGAAAATGGTCCTTTGGTGTTCTAGATATGCTCGAAGTTCGAATTTATGTATGTTTGAGTATTACAATGCTAGGGTTGCATGATGTTGATTAGATTGATGGTTCCCATAGTGAGTTTCATGCTTGCTTTTCACTTTCATCTTGCTTGCTTGTGGGTCATGAAGATATTTTGAAACCTAGCAGTTGAGTAACCTAAATCCTGAGCTTGTCTGTGCATCAATGGCGAATCTATAGGGTTTCATACCTAGGGCATCGCCATTTCCTTTTGATTTGCTTTAGGAGGAGTTTTAAGCCCAATGAAAATCAATAGGAGATTCAAATCAAACTTGTTGCATGCCCAAAATTCTCAAATTTCTGATCATTCGATCAATTTGAGCGAAATTGTGAGAGAATGCCAACATTTGAGTTTTCCATCCATTTTAGGATTTCTAGCGCTGGTGGATTTTCCTGAGTTTCCTTGTTTCCTCCATTTTCCTGGAATGTGTTGAAAATCTAGAATCTTGCCTTCTTCACGAATTTTTGTTGCCCCTGGATTTTCTCGATTTTTTTGTCGTCCCTTCGTTTCTTCGAAGTTCATAAGGTAGTGTTATTCTCGCAGAATTCCGGTCTGGCCGGATTTTTCTGGATTCTCTATAATGCTTTGTGGAACTTAGAGATTGGACGAAATGGGTGAATTTAATAATGAGTGCTTAACATTCCATGCTTTAAATTGATAGATTACACAATGTTATCTGCATCTTTTCTTCATTTCGATGATCTATGGTTGATATTTGTCTCTTCTTTAGGAGAATCTACTTGGTCTAGAATTTTTTGAAATTCCTCCCAGATTGGTTTTCCCTGGTTAGCTTGAAATCCCAAACTTTTCAGTTATGGTGATTTATGGTTGATTTGATGGTCTTATTATGATTTTAAGATAACACTTTGATAACTATGTTATCAACAATTGGATTTTTATGTTCGTATTTGGTTGATGCAAGTTGAATCTAGCAAAGTTGTGGTCGAAAAGGCTAAGAGTGATATGGAGGGATCCTCCATCTCAGAAGCAAAAAGGGTGAAATTGGACATGAAGAACAAGATTTCAAAAAGTAAGATAGCTTTCATTTGGTCTAAAGTTTTAGATACAAACGTGAGTCGTTGGGACTATGAAGAGTTCAAGGCTAGAATGGTAGCGCAAAACCTTCCTTTGCTCGCTAAAAGGATGTTGGAATCAGGGTTGGAACATGTAGTTGGATTTCATTCTATAGTGCAATGTTATGAGTTGGTTCTTGAGTGTGTGGGCAGTTAATGTTGGACTACATCAGAATGTGTGCTTCCCTATTATTTTGCATGCATTAGTCTGAATTATATTAGAGATCCCAGGATGACCTGGATAAAGTTCAAGCATTTAGTGCATATTCTATTTTATTTTGAATTCTCCTTGGGCTGACTTGTTTGTGGCCAATTATTATTGTAAACCCTAACTAGGCCAACATATCTTGAGGGCTTCTATTAATATGGCATTCTGCCTCCTTTGTGGAGCTAGATAGACAGATAGATAGATATACTAGAGCGAATTAAGCAATAGAGAAAGAGTTAGAAGTTAGTTGTTCTCAAGCAAATATTGTAATAGAATATTGGAATTATTGCAACTTTTGGGTGACTCAATACAATTGAAGACATTGTGCTTTTGGTGAATTCTCTTGTGTTGATTTATCTTGCATGGTTCTTGTTGTTCCATTCTTTAAGATTTCTTGAAAAACATTAGATGTATGTTAGATTTAAACTTAGACATGATTCAATGGTGTTTGTGGTTTGATGCGTGAAGTGTTTGCAGTGATCCCTGGTCCATACTTTTTGCAGCTAGCTGACTATTAGTTGCTTTGCAAAGTTAGCCTAGACCTTATATTCATTGTGCTTAGTTCAATTGTGGAAGGTTTATTCATTTCAATTGCCCTAGGGTTTTCTTGGATGAATGTTCATGATTTGAAAATCTTTAATACCTTAGAAGATTGCATTGTTCTTGTGAAATTGCAGATTCATCTGGGTTAAGCAGGAATTAGTTTATGAGGGATTGGTCCATTTCAAGTATTTCATCATTTGCATTGTTAATCTTAGGAGTAGCATTAATCTTAGTGATCTCTCTAAAACCCCTATCTTTTGTTATTTCTTTTATCATTTCAGTTAGATTTAGGATTGAAGTATCATTATATTGCTAGATCTAATAAATTAAAGATTCAGTCTTTGCTTGTAGTAAGGTCTCTTTGTGATTACCAACATTTTCACATTTATCACTGAGTTGTTTATGCATTGTCAAGACTTGACATTAGAGACCTTGGGGTTATCTCTTGAGGCTTGTTGATAGAAATTTACCTTTCAAGAGAGATAGGATATTATATTATGGCTGAGTTGTTGTTGTGTAGAAAACATCATCAACATCAATATGTTGTTAAGGTAGAAGATAAAATGAAGAAAAGTCATCAGAATAGTCCCAAGGGGAAAGAAAAGTAGATAAGCAGTAGCAGGGAGAAATAAATAAGTGAAGACGAATCAAGATCTAAGTGGAGTAAAGAATCAAATCAGAGGGTACAAAGGAGATGGAATGGTAGCAAGGAGTTCTTGGGTAAATGTTTCAAGTGTGGAGAAATTGAACATCAATCTTTTGAGTGTCCCGAGGGATCAAGTAAAGGAATTGGTAAAAAGAGTTGTGTGGCATATGAGGAGTAGGTAACTAAAGCAGTAGATGGGATAGAACCAAAGCAAGGAGAATCCCTTATGCTTAAGAGAGTCTTGATGAGGCAGAGCAAGGAAGAGGTTGACACTTCATAGAGGAAGAATTTTTTTTAGCCTATGTGCAAATCGGGAGGTAAGTGTTGTAAGGTTATTGTGGACACTAGAAGTATTGATAACTTGGTATCTAAGGAGATAGTGGAGAAACTTGGTTTGAAGAGGTTTTCACATCCTTGTCCTTATAGGATAAGTTGGTTACAAGATGATCATGCAAAGCAGGTGAAAGAACAGTGTTTGGTGAACTTTAATATTGGCCCCTTCAAGGATGAAGTTTTTGTGTGATGTTTTGTCTATGAGTGCATGTCATGTTTTGTTAGGTAGACCCTAGCAGTTTGATAGAGGAGCTATATATGATTGTAGAGGGAATTTGATTACTATAGAAAAGAATAGACAAAAGTTTACTTTGGCTTCCTTGAAGAATAAGCAGGAGGAAGTGAGGAACTTGAGTCTTGTGAAGAGTTGTAGTGTTGAGAAGCAAGATGTAGAGGTTGTACTAAAGGATGGAAAGGGTTTGAAGAAAAACCTTATGGTTAAATCTGAAGGTGCGATGGAATCAAAAGAATGTGGCAAAATTGTGTAGCAGAAGACTTGGGTTACAGATAGAATAGTAGATAAGATGAAGTCTTGTAGGAGAGGTAGATCAAATGGGTGGAAGAAGGTGAATGGTGTCAAAAGTCCCTTACTACCTAGTGCAGGTATGAGGTAGGGAAAGGAAGATCAAGAGAAGAAGTTGCAGGATCTAACAAAGGAAAGAAGAGAGGTTAGGAGGAAGAGAAGTACAGACAGAGAAGACATTTGGATCAAGAAAGGGCATGGGATCTAAATCCTAAACCCAGTTTGATGTTCATGAGTTCCTCTCATGGAACATCTTTTCTCACCAGGGGTGTGTGATGCAGAAGCATACTTGGGTCATCGCAATCTTGCATCACCCAAAAAAAAAAAATTTCATTCCAGTTTGTCTTTGTTTTAGTTTTTGTTCAGTTCAAGTTGGTAGATTTGGTAATTCTTCATATTTCCTCACTAGACCTTGTAGATCTATGCTTACATTTTGGACATGCTCATTTGACTTATTCCAAGATTTGAGCTCAATTGGTTTATTTTTTGGCAAGTTATAGCTTTTGAATTATGTGGCAGTTTCTTGAACCAACACTAGAATAATTTTCTTATCTAACGACTAGTTTGATCGCTTGTGGATCATTCCTGTATCTTGTAGATCTTAATGGTGTGATTCAAATTGTTCTATGGGATGTCCCTGACCTTGATTTAGGTCCACACTTCATATTATGCATTCACCAAGGAGTAATTCAAATTTGAGGCTAACATATGTATGCACACTTTACATTTTCTTTAATTGAAGATTGTAATGATCTTTGGGCCGACACAGATGTTTCTGGATCTGTGAATGTATATAAAGCATTGTAATTAAGCATTAGAAGGTAGTAGTGAAAGTAGAGTTAGAGATTAAAAAACATAAGATTTGCTCTATGGGATCTTTGCTCATATTGAGGAGCATGTAGGAAGATGGTATTTGGAGCATGTTGTAATCAGCCCTGTGAGCCGAATCTATAAGCCCGGATGTTGCCGACTGTTTGTAATTGAATTCTCTATTAATAAAAATGTTTGAGTTTGTATTTACTTCCATTTTCTATGTTTCTTCTGTTGTGTGAGTCTTGCTACATGGTCTAGATTGTTCTCTTTGAGGACCCTTCGACCGTGGTTGTATCAGATGAAAGTAGGATTGATACTCCACACAATCTAAAGGAAAGAGGCATGTGTCAGAGGTCTCCCTAAAATACTCCAAAATTCAACTAGAGAGGAAGCATGAACACAAGGATTCCACAAAATACCCCACAAAAAATGTCAAATAAGCATAGAAAAAGGATAGTGAAAGAATAAGTGGGATGAGTCTTTGTTGCCACCACAAAGAACACAAATAGGACCTTGAAAGCCCCACTTCTGAAGATTATCCCAAGTCAAGCATCTATTCCAAGCTAAAGTCCACAAGAAACAACTACACTTAGGCCAAGAAAACTTATTCTAAACATTTTTCCACCAAGGAAGTTCCATCCCACCATACTTCCAATAAATCAACTCTTGATAATCGCTAGCCACCATGAAAACCCCCTTAGGATCCGAACTCCAAGCCAAGATATACTTCTCCCTAAGAGAGTTGCACTCTCTACTCACAAAAATATTTATGAGCTTAGCATGATCCTCCTCCAAACCCCACATAAGCCACTCACTAGGTTCCTTCCATTAGGCCACTTCCACATGCCCACAGAGGTAAGTAGTTTTGAAATCCATCACCCAGGACCAACCAACCTCTAAGAAGCATTGACAAAGATCATGTAGATTAAGATGTTGCACATTATAGGAGAAAACCCATCCTAAGAAGCAAACCAAAAGAGAGCCTCAGACTTGCTATTGTAGATCTAAAATAAATTGGATCCTTGATCAACTTAGCTCCTTTTTTAAGTGTTTCCTAAAAAAAAAAAACCATTCCCCACTAGCGAATACATAGGAACCTTCTCCTAGGTACACCATTTAGATATTTTGAGAAATAATCATGGCCCAAACATGGTCATGCTCCATGCACCATCTCCAATAAAGCTTGGTAGCCAACACCAAACTAGTCAAAGTGGTTTGTCACAACCCGAGGCCCCCAAACTGTTTTAGTCTACAAACCATTTCCCACTTCACCAAACTCCACTTGGAGGACATCAAGCAACCAATGCATAAAAATTTCCTTGCTAGAGAGTCCAAATCCTCAATAAAACCAAAGGGAGCCACCAGGGAAGAGCCTACACCACCGACTTTAGAAGCTACACCCAACTGGCAAAAGATAGCCATCTATGAATCCAATGGTTCACCTTCGCACAAAACTATTGGATGTTGTGGATGTGTTGCTGATATGTGGTTGTCATTGATGTCAACACTATTAGCATTTGGTGTACTAGAGGTTGTATATGTTGAGGATATTGAGAAATTTGTAAAAAGAAGTGTTTTAGGTTCCCTATGGAACTATGCAGGTCATGAAGGTGCTTTGTTTTGTACATTGAATATTAGTTGATGTGGATTAAAGGGTTTATTATTGAGTTTACCTAGATCATCTACTGGAATTTTTAGAGGTCTGCGTGAAGTTTTAAGTATGTTGTGGTCTGACAGTGTTTTTCTAGTCTTTGTCAATGTTCCTGAATGAAGATTATGTGATTCTGGTTATCTCGGGTGGTGTGGATGTTTCTATGTTGTTTCTTGGTGCTCTCAGATGTCTCTAGATCATTCTCTATCTTTGTGGTATGTCCACATTAATCAATGATCTCGTGGTTGAAGATCTTTTCTTGTGCATGTTCAATTTTTCATGTTTCTAGACGACATGTTGGTGGTAGTGTGTTGTGGATCTTTGAGGTGAAATTAATTAAAATATTTTTGTATTGGAGATGTTAATTTGGGTCTCCACTATGTTGTGGCCGACCTTGGTGGATTCACATTAAAAGTTTATTTGTAAATTTGGGCCAACATTGCAAATATATTTTATTTTCTTGGCTGATGGAGCTATAATGGAATCTCATGTAGTGGATATATAAGGGTGATTAGTTCATTGATGAAGATGAGGCTTTGTGTTCTCCCATGTGTGTATGTGTGAATATCATTCGATTGCAGAGCAAAGAGTGAAGAAAATTGTTCGAAGTGTGAATAAGTGTTGAGCTTAATTGGAATTGTAATTAGGCTTTTGTAGAAGCTATTTTCTCAGTTCATACCCTCCATATTTTTAATCCAACTCTGTTGGGAAGTGAGCCCCTTCTGTAATTAAGCAATGAGCTCTAGGCAGTGGGCCTAAATGCATGTGCATTCCCCTTGTTTTTTTTTATTATACTTTTAGCATAGTATAATCTTGTGGACTAACATCCATCATGGTTTTTCCCCTAATAGGGTTTCCATGTAAAAATCTTGGTGTTCTTTGTCTCTCTAATGTGTTAATTGCTTGTGGATAGTTACTTATTCATCAGCTTTGAGATTAAGATTAAGTTAAGTTAGAAAAGTTTAAATTTTTGTAACTGATTCACCCCCCCTTGTAGTTGTTTGTCCTTGTTCTGCCAACAATTGGTATTAGAGCCTATTCCTCTAAAGAAGTCTAATAGCTTGAGGTGATTTGGGATGGCAACATTAAAGAAGGATCGTCCTAGATTTGATGGCACTAACTATTCACTGTGGAAGATTAGGATGCAATGTCATTTAAGGTGTATTGGTGAAGCCTTCTAGAAGATCACAAGAGATCCATATACTATTCCTCATAATGGCCCCTCTACTGCTGATGAGATCAAAGATGTTGAAAGTAATATTAGGGCTATTAAAGCTTTGGTGAGTTCCCTAACGAATTCAGAGATGGCTAATGTGGTAGGTCTACAGATAGCTCATGAGATTTGGATGAAACTGGAAACCTTGTATGAAGGAGATGCATAGGTGAAGATGGCTAAGCTACAAAGCTTGAAAGGCAAGTATGAAAATCTAAAGATGGGTGAAGATGAAAATATCACTTCTTTTATGCAGAGAGTAAATTAGATAGTGATGGGAATTAAATGTGTCGGCAGTTCTGTGGATGAGGATGAAATTGTGGCTAAAGTACTCAGATCCTTGCCTACCTCCTACAAAATGAAGGCTCATGCTATTGAAGAGTTCAGATCAGTAAACAAGATGACAAGAGATACACTAATCGGGAATTTTGTAGCCTTTGAGATAAGTGAATTTGGTAAATCTACACCAAAGACTGAATCTACATTCAAGGCTATTGTGTCCAAAAGTAACAGGCAATGATATAGTTTGGGAGAGAGTTCCAAAAAGATATCCAAGTATGATGAAGAATTAAAATAGCTTGAAGATAAAGAAAGAGAGGTAGAAGAACTGGAAGCACTTCTTGCAAAGCAAGAAGGGAGAGGAAAAGGTAAGTATGAAGATGCATTACCTATTAAATGTTTTTCATGCAGTAAAATAGGTCATTTTGCATCAAGATGTCCTGAAAGAGTTCCTAGATCTAAACCTAAGAAGTCTAGATTCCCAAAGAGATGCTACTTTGTTGAAGAAGCAATGACTGATGATGAGTTTGATAAAGATAATGGTAAAGAAGATGATTGGGCTTTCATTGCTACCATTGAAGATAATCTTGTGGCTACTGAATCTACTAAAGATGAAAAAGATTTTGCAGCCCAAGTTGAAGAAAAAGATGAATGGGTCATTGATAGTAGATGCTCACATCATACGATTGGTGATAAAAGAAAATTTGTGAGTCTAGAGAAGTATGACGGTGGGGTTGTAAGATTTGGAGATAACAATGTTGGTGTGATTCATAGCAAAGGATCTATTTTCCTTGGTGGTAAGGACGACATTGATGATGTCCTCTATGTTGAAGAATTAAAGCACAACTTGTTGAGTGTTGGACAGATGGTTCATATTCTTCAGTTCAAAGATGGAAGATGCAAGATACATGAAAGTTCTGAGAACATGATTGCAACAGGAAAGCAAACAAAAGGTAATATTTTTCACCTGAATACTGCTAGTGGAAGTTGTTTAATTGCTCAAGTAGATGAAAGTTGGTTGTGGCATAGGAGGTTGTGTCATATAAACTTTGACAACATTATCAAGATAAGTTCTACTCAAGCAGTAAGAGATCTACCTAGATTAGTGAAGCCTGCTAATGTAATCTGCAAGGAATGTCAGATGGGTAAACAAACTAGAGTCTCATTCCGAAGCAAACAACTTCATTCAAATAATCTGCTGGAGCTGCTACACACTGACCTTTGTGGTCCCTCTAGAGTTAGAAGTATTCATGGAGAAAGGTATTTTATGTTGGTTATTAATGATTACTCTAGAATGATTTGGGTTTCATTTTTAAGAGAAAAATGTGAAGCATTGGAGAAGTTCAAAAGTTTCAAGGCTATGGCAGAAAATGAAAAAGGTTTGAAAATAAAGTGCCTAAGATCTGACAAAGGTGGTGAGTTCATTTCTAAGGAGTTCAACTCTTATTGTGAAGAACATGGAATTAAAAGACAGTTATTTTCTCCCCAAACCCCTCAACAAAATGGAGTTATAGAGAAAGAATATAACAATTCTGGATGCTGCTAGAACCATGATGATGGAAGAAAATGTGTCTCAAATGTACTGGAGTGAAGTGGTAAGAATTGTTGTGTATACCTTGAACTAGGTAAATGTGAATAGAAATTCTGGTAAGACCCCTTATGAGTTATGGTTTGGGCACAAACCTACTATCAAGTATTTTAAGATCTTTGGAAGCAAGTGTTATATTAAGAGAGATGATGATATAAGAAAATTTGATGCTAGAAGTGATGAAGGGATCTACCTAGGTTACTCCACTAAGAGCAAGGCCTACCGGTGCTATAACAAAAGACTAAGAAAGATGGTTGAGGGTGCAAATTTCAAAGTTGATGAGGACTCTGTCAAATCATCCAAACAATGCAACTATGATTCAAATGAAGACAACTCAAGCCAAGGAAAGAACACTCAGACACCTAATCTACTTCAGATTATTCCATATGTTTCAGTGAAGCAACCTCAATTTGTTTAAGTAAATCAAGCTAGTTAGGAAGCTCAGACAAGTACAGAAGCACATACAAGTGCAAATGTAGAAGAAAGATCAAAAGAGTCAGAAGTCCAAGTAAGTCCCAAAACTCCAAGATATGTAAAGTTGAATCATTTTGAAAGTAAAATCATAGGAGATAAGAGTAAAGGAGTGAAAACCAAAAGAAAAATTGTAGAAGAATATTGTCTAATTTCCAAGATTGAACCTAAGAATGTCATTGAAGCCTACCAAGATGAACACTGGTTGGAAGCTATGAAGGAAGAGCTAACATAGATTGAGAAGAATGACACATGGCTATTGGTTCCTAGGCCTAAAGACAAAAATGTGATTGGTACTAAGTGGGTATTTAGAAAGAAGTTGAATGAAGAAGGTGAAGTGGTTCAGAATGAAGCAAGGCTGGTATGTAAAGGTTATTCTCAAATGAAAGGTTTTGATTTTGAAGAAACTTTTGACCCTGTAGCTAGAATTGAAACTATGAGATTATTTCTTGCTTATGTTGCACACAAGAATTATAAAGTCAATCAAATGGACATGAAGTCTGCATTTCTAAATGGAGAACTAGAAGAAGAGTGTACATTGAACATCCAGAGGGATTTCAACTTACAGATAAGGGAGATATGGTTTGCAGATTGAAGAAATCTTTGTATGGACTTAAGCAAGCCCCTAGAGCTTGGTACACTAGATTGGACAAATATTTGCTAAAGCTTGGATTCACTAAAGGTACTATTGATAACAACTTATATTTCAAGTTAGATCATGATAAGGAGTTGATTATAGAAGTTTTTGTTGATGACATCATTTTTGGAGGTGATGAAAATATATGTATGAAGTTTGCTGATGAGATGAAGTTATTTCTGGGATTGCAAATTACACATTTGGACCAGGGGATTTTCATATCTTAGTCCAAATATGTGAAAGAATTGCTGAAGAAGTTTGGAATGGATGAATCCAAACCTGTTGGTACTCCCATGGTGACTAGATGTAAGTTGACACAAAATGATGATTCTCCAAAGGAAAATTAAACCAGGTATAGATCAATGATTGATGTATTGCTCTATTTCACTCAGACTAGAGCAAACATTATGAATGTTGTATGTATGGTTGCTATATTTTAAGCAGATCTAAAATAATCATGTGCAATTGATGTCAAAAGAATTTTCAGATATCTAAAAGGAACAATTGACTTTGGACTTTGGTATCCAAAGGATGATGATCTCACTTGTGTGCATACACTAATTTGGATTGGGCTAAAGATGTAGATGATAGGAAAAGTACTAGTGGTGGTGCCTTCTTCCTAGGGAAGAAGCTAATATCCTAGTTGAGTAAAAAGAAAAACTCAATTTCTCTATCTACTATTGAAGTTGAATACATTATTGTTGCTAATAATTATACTCAAGTGATATGGATGAAACATATGCTGAGAGATATCAGGGTGATATATGAAGAGCCTATTGCCATATACTATGACAACTCAAGTGCAATAAATATCTCAAGGAATCTGGTACTACACTCTAAGAATAAACATATATCAATCAAGTTTCATTTCTTGAGGGAGAAAGTGATTGAGAAAGAATTCAGACTGGAGTATGTGCCTACCAAAGAACAAATTGTAGATATTTTTACTAAGCCTTTGTCGAAGGATACTTTTTAGTATCTCAGAGGAATGCTATGGGTAATTACCCCTCCTAATAAGAACTAAATGATGCATTTGTTTGCATCAATCCATGAGCTTCATTGCTATATTTTGATATGGATTAATGTTTATATGGCTGCTACTCAAGGGGAGTAGTCAGATGTGAAGATATGTGGTTCAAAGCGTGTGCATGGAAAGTTCATTGTTACCTTTTCCATTGATGTCAAAGGAGGAGAAGTGTAATGTGAAAAATCTTTTCAAGAGGAGAAGTGCAATGGAAGTTAGTTTGTTGGGTTGGTGGTATTTTTCACATCATGTGTTGCCATGAATGCCATAAGGGTAGATTGTTGGATGTTGTGGATGTGTTTCTGATATGTGGTTGTCATTGATGTCAACACTATTAGCATTTGGCATACTAGAGGTTGTATATGTCGAGGATATTGAGAAAATTGTAAAAGGAAGTGTTCTAGGTTCCTTGTGGAACTATGTAGGTCATGAAGGTGCTTTTTTTTGTATGTTGAAGATGAGATGATGTGGATTAAAGGGTTTATTGTTGAGTTTATCTAGATCATCTCCTAGAAGTTTCAAAGGTCCGCATGAAGTTTTGAGTATGTTGTGGTTTGACAGTGTTTTGTTGGTCTCTATCAGCTTTCCTGGATGAAGATTGTGTGATTCTGGTTATCTCGAGTGGTGTTAATGTTTCTCTATTGTTTCTTGGTGCTCTTAGATGTCTCTAGATCATTCTCTATCTTTGTGGTACATCCACATTAATCAGTGAGCTTGTGGTTGAAGATCTTTTCTTGCACATGTTCAATTTTTCATGTTTCTAGCCTACGTGTTTGTGGTAGTGTTTTGTGGATCTTTGAGGTGAAATTAATTAAAGTCTTTTCATATTGGAGATGTTAATTTGGGTCTCCACTATGTTGTGGCTGACCTTGGTGGATTCACATTAAAAGTTTATTTGTAAATCTGGGCCGACATTGCAAATATATTTTATTTTCTTGGCCAACGAAGTTGTAATGGAATCTCATGTAGTGGATATATAAGGGTGATTAGTTCATTGATGAAGATGAGGCTTCGTGTGCTCCCGTGTGTATATCATTCGATTGTAGAGCAGATTGTGAAGAAAATTGTGTGAAGTGTGAATAAGTGTTGAGCTTAATTAGAATTGTAATCAGTCTTGTGCAAAAGCTATTTTCTTAGTTCATACCGTTTAGATTTTTAATCCAACTCTATTGGGAAGTGAGCCCCTTTTGTAATTAAGCAATGAGCTCTAGGCATTGTGCCTAAATGCATGTGCATTCCCCTTGTTATTTTAATTTCATTATACTTTTAGCAGAGTATAATCTTGTGGACTAGCATCCACCATGGTTTTTCCCCTAACAGGGTTTCCATATTAAAATCTTGGTGTTCTTTGTCTCTTTGATGTGTTAATTGCTTGTGGCTAATTGCTTATTCATTAGATCTGAGATTAAGGTTAAGTTAGAAAAGTTTAAATTTTTGTAACAATTGATTCACCCCCCCTCTTAGTTGTTTATCCTTGTTCTACCAAAAAAAAAACTTGTCAAATATTTTTCCAAGAGCCCCTAGGAAGGGTACTAGTAGAAATAAGAATGCCAAGATAAATCAAAGGCAATTGACCAATCTAAAATCATAGAATATGAGCAATCCACTGCTGAATAAGCACATGAGTATAAAAGAAGATGGAAGATTTACCCTCATTGATCAGTTGTCTGAAAGTAGCAAGGTAGATGTCCAAAGCCTTTCACAAATTAGTTACCTCTCTAATCTTATCCATACCCATCAGATCAATATCATCAACAAATTTTAGGTGTGACTAATGAGGTAAACCATTATCCCAAACCCAACCTTGGATAAGACCTTGATCAACATGTCTCTTAATAATTCTCCCTAGGCCTTCATCCAAAAGAATAAATAGGTAAGGGGAGAGAGGATCCCCCTATCAAAGACCTATGGAAGCCCCAAATAAGGAAGATGATTCCCCATTAACCAATGGTAAAAAAGAAGTAGTCGTGACACAATTCATAACCCACATAACCCACTCCTTAGCAAAACCAAAAAAAAAACACTTTTCGCAAAAAGGACCACTTAACTCTATCATATGCCTTTGCCATGTCCAATTTGATGAACATAGCTTTTCCTTTAGAGGTCGCCATATAATAAATAGTTTCAGCAACAATGACCACACTGTGAACAAGATTTTCCTATCCGCCACAAAGCCTCCTTGTTTCTCAAAAACAAGCCTACTAATCCACCACTTCAATCTCTTAGCAATCAACTTTGATAGAATATTATAGACTACATTGTAAATATAAATGAGCTAAAACATAGCCTATTATCCCCATCACATCTAGGGATAAGGGCAAGAAAAGTAGAATTCATAGCCCTTAGCATCTACTTGTTCCTTTAAGATTCACGTGCCACCTCTAATAAATCCAAATTTATAATATCCTAGAATTTATGAAACAATTCAATTGAAAAACTATCAGGAACGTGGGTTTTCCCTTTCTTCATCTGAAAGACAATGGCTTCCAATTCCTCCAAGGAAATGCAATGCAAGAGATGCCCATTCACCTCCAAGGAAACCAAAGAAGGGATACAAGACAAGACATGATTTTCTTTTGCCCACACATTTAGAGAATCCTCCCTAAACAAGGAGGCAAAGTACTAAGAAGCTTCTTTGAAAATATCTTCTAAAGAGGACAAATGCTCACCCCTGTCATTCACAAGAAAAGGGATCGAGATTCCATGTTGCTTGGCCTTCATAAAGTTGAAGAAAAAGGAAGTGTTTTTGTCCCCCTCGTGCAACCACTCAATCCACGCCTTTTGTTTCTAGTAAATCTCCTCTCACAACTCACATTCCTCCAAAGCTTTTAGAGTCCTCACCTCCTCCTCGAGAGAATCCTCAAAAATCCAAACTCCCTAATCTCTTGAGTAATAACATCCAAACTAGCCTAAGATGCAACCTTAGCATGGAAGATATTACCGAAGAACTACCTATTCCACCTTTTGAGTTGGTATTTCACATACTGCAATTGCCTAACAAAAGAAAGCATCACAGTGCTAAAAGTAGGTCTACCAAGATGTCACCATTCAATAATATAATCCTACAGAGAGGGATCCCATAGCCACATAATTTGAAATTTGAAAGAGGGAGATCGAGCAACCCGAGTCGATGAAGCATAAAGCTTAATTGGTCAATGATTAGAACTCCTTCGGTCTAAAATATTAGAACTGATAGACCAAGACCCACCAATCCAAAAAAAAGAAACTAGGAACATGTCAAGCCTCTCAATAATAGGGCCACTATTCAATCACCTGACATTCCATGAGAGAATAATCATTTATGAGAACAGGAAAAATGTGAATCAAGAGTTTTAATAGATCTTGACTCCACCAATGTCTCCCCCATCATCTTGATTTTCTCCAAATCCTTCTTTCTCCTGGCTTTGGAGGATTTCTCAGGAGCCCCTTTCTTAGGATTTTTCTGAAGAATCCCTAAAGGAGGAGAAGCCTTATTCCCTTTATCCACATTAAGCACCACCTTCTCCACAAGAGGAGAATTCTCTACCTCAATATTTTCCAAAGCTATAGGAGCTATAGGAACAATAGAGTTTAAAAGGCCAATATCCATATCCATTTGAGCAAGATATAAGCTACCATCATAGGTGCATTAAAGATCTTCAGAAGAAGGACCCTCATGAACAACCTCCAAGACATTCGTATCCAAGGCCATCATACTAGGATCCACCTCTTGCTAACTTATATCATCCAACACATTGAAGCGATTAAAAGTTTCCCCTTTCTGTCTCTTCTTGAAGGCTCTCTTCAACCCACAGTTTCTATTGTGGGACTTAATAGGAATAAAGCCCTCTTTATCTACCCCATCACCCAGAATAAGAGCCTTTCCTTTGTCCTCCTTAGAAGGATTACTAAAGGGCTAAGAAGGTTGGGACTCAGAAGAGTAGAACTTAGAACATCTTCACTACAAATTCCCAATATTCATGGCACAATCGACATCAAAGAGGAAGAGTCTCATAGTCAACTTGTTGCACCCAAGAAGACAAACCCACCTGAATTTCCAAAGAATATGGAAGAGGTTTACTCAAATCTAGTTCAACACAAATGTGAGCAAAAGTCATTACCTTTTGATCTTGCATTTGCTAAGAAGGACCCACTAGTTTTCCTAGTAGCAAAGCCACCATATGCAAGATGACATTCTACCAAAATTCAATTGGAAACCAAGGGGAGTGAACCCCACACAGGAACATGATTTGGGAGCTCCTTTGAATGGTTAAAACCAATGTGCCACAACTTGATGAATAATCCAATCTGATTATGAAAATAAGGCCATCCTTCAAAAAATCTATGGAAATCAACCATGCAATTAAAAATTACCATAAAGAAACCATTGGCCAACAATATCAACTCCATTTCCCCCTCAGGGTTCCATGTCTTCCTAGTCCATGAATCCAAAAAAAGGAGCAAAACCAACATTCTCATGAATTTGCAAATTAAAGCATGATTCAAAAAATATTCAACATCCTCAACAATTGATTCTAGCTAAATCACTAGAATAGGCCTATCTTGGCACTTCTCCATAAATCCATTATTCTTTGAGATGTGAAGGCCTCTAGACGAAGCCATCCCATCAACCCTCGATGCCTTGTTCATAAAAATACTAGTGGTTGCAAACTTTGAATGAAGATAGGTTATTCATACCTAATGATGCATGATAATCCATGATTATAATAAAGCTAAACACTCCACCAGACACCAACAACAATAAAAAAAGACCAAGGATCTGCTCCTTATGTCTCCCAAAAGCCACTTTCCAAGCTCAAACACTAAGCACTAGGAAAAAAGCATAAAAATAAAAATAATCGCACTCTCGTAGGCTACAAAATCCCACTCCACACTTAAACACCCCCTTAAACACCGATTTGAAAGCCACATTGACATACAAGGAGGTACAACCCTCATGTGGGCCACACTGCAAGCTGCGAGCCTAGAGATACAATGCTCATGCTAAAACCAACACCATCATTATTAATTAAATATATAGGTATAATATAAAAAAGTTCAATGAGAATCAAAATCTAGCACTAAGAATGACATGCCAAAGAGCAAGAAGCACATATATAGAAACTTGAATTGAACTTTATGTGTTTCTAAAAAAAACAATAATAAAGATGATGAAAAGAACATATTTTTTATATTTAGGATA
This sequence comes from Sequoia sempervirens, assembly GCA_007258455.2. Classification (NCBI taxonomy): domain Eukaryota; kingdom Viridiplantae; phylum Streptophyta; class Pinopsida; order Cupressales; family Cupressaceae; genus Sequoia; species Sequoia sempervirens. The sequence goes on from VDFB02271358.1 coordinate 973,816,742, forward strand.
TTATTTATTTGTTTTCCTATTGGTAAGAGTAGTTGTATAATTTATTTTCCTT